>CM031857.1:10657740-10745276 GCA_018697195.1 Certhia americana | reverse complement strand
ATCTCAACCAGTTTGTACATATATTAAAAACCAAACAAATAAGAAAATTTCTTGTAAACTAGATCTAACTAAATCTAACTTTCAAAGTTTCCTTGTGGAGTGAGGATCCTCTCCAGTTTGCTGTCTCTATCTCAGCAGAACTTTTATCAGGTCATGGATCTGTTTGTAGAAAAAGTTTTGTTGCCTTTTCATCAGCTTCTGCTTTCTGTGGCAGCAGTAAGGCAAAGGAGACAGAAACCACACAAAATAATACGTATGATAGAAGAAAAAAGGATCATATAGGTGAGAATAGATGGTAAAAAAACAATTCTCCAGAGAAGAGGGATGCAAGGTGTGAGTCAAAAGCTCATACACTTTGTGGGAAGTGAGAGGGGAAGGAGTTTGATAATAGAATGAAAAAAGGTAAAGATTGGTGGAAGGAATATGGAACAAAAGGGGAATATTTGCAAAGAGGTAAAAAACATTAATCTCTTTCTACAGAGCACAGTTTTGGAGACAGTATTCCATTTCCATTCCCTTGTCCCCAAAGACAAGTTACTGACACAAAAGTAATTACCTTAAACATACTGAGCACTGTGACTGTCCCTGTGAGTGTCTTTAGCCTACAGCCCGAGATAAAGCATGTTATCTTAAACCCTTAATGAAATAAATTTATGTGACTGTGCTTCACAGTTGATGGGCTGAGAGCAAGTCCCCACCCTGTTAGTGAGGTTCAGCTTACCTGGGGCAGCTTAGTCAGCTGTGACCATTCAGCCACAGCCTGAAGCATCCCATGAAATTCTGAGTGAGGCAAAAGGAGCACTAGCCATGACCAGTACGGGGTCCAGCATTCACCTTGCCAGTTCTCAGTGCCAAAATCCAGCAGGAAAAACATCTCTTCTTTGTCAGGGAGCTCAGTGTGGCTATAGCTTGCCCACCCTCCCTCACCCCTGCCCTGGAGCAAGCAGCTGATGGGTCCAGGCAATGTCCTAAACCTGCCAGACAGGCACAGAGCATGAGGCAGGCCACCCTGCACTGAGGTTCAAACCTGGAAATGAGAGGAAATCAGCCTCTCAAGTCTCATTCCCAGTGTGTGTGATTTGGTAGGTCTGCTTATGGAGCTAGTTTGGCTCATGTTCTGCCAGATTTTGAAGGTGTTGCCATTAATGATAGCACCTGAATTAAGTTTTGCTGCAGTAAGCCCACAGCTCTGGTATAGATTATGCAGAGGAGAGGAGGGAAGGGAAGATTAAGGTTACAAATGATCACCTTTTCTCAATAATGAAGAAAACTCTTTGTGTTTCTGCTGGCTATCAGTCAGGTATCACATCATTTAAATGGGTAGAAATAGATTTTTAAAGCCAGTTACAAATATAGCCATCTTGTCACTCTCTGTCACTTCCAAATTATGATTTTCACCCAATTTAAACCATGTTAAAGGAAAAAGGGAGAACAGCATTTTCCTCTAGAATCAGTGGAACCCAAGCCCTGTAAGTGAAAGGATGTTCAGTGTGCTGTGTTATTCCTCTTCCTGTTAGGCTTTGCATAGCAGTCCTAACACCCTGATGGCACAGCAATGTGACACTCTGACACCAGTGAAGAAATTCAGCAGGAGATGTTTACTGGGAGAAGATGGTCCCAACTGCAGAGTGTTCTGACAGCAGGCTGGCATTAGAGTTAATCAGAATTTACTTCTGTTGATCTTGATTCTAATCAGAGATAGGCTGGCAGACATCATGTACATACCTTGAAAAAATCTCTTGCTGCACAGTCAGTGCTCCTGTGTTAAGCTGGTCATCTAAATACCAAATGAAGCATGTCATGTTTTGTGTATGAGATTAAAACACAGAGCCTAAATTTATTTTTATATCAGTTTCCTTTATTGAAAATCTCATATCTGAGCTTTATAAATAGATGTACAAGGCAACTGTCACTATTTATCTGCAAATGCATTTCTGGGAGGCTGAGCTTCAGCTGGATGACTGTAAAACAAGTCATACAAACCTGCAAATTCTGTGGGATAAAATGCCCTTGTAGCTGATTAGTAATCACAGCATTCACTAACAGAATCCACTGAGATGTTCTAGGTATGAGCACTGCAGTGTAGCCTTGATTTTAACATTCACTCTGAGAAACGTGCAGGGCTGCTCCCCTGCACGTCTGAACTCACAGCAGCAGCATCCTGCCAGTTGCTTTCTGCTGTTCATCACAGACTCTGAAGTGTACTTGGCCTGCAGAGTACAGGAATTGTACAGAAAACCACCAGTGATGCACATTTCTGTAGCAAATTATTACACGGATGCTGGACGAGTCTGTGACTTCTGCTTTACAAGACACCAACCTTGCTGACTTTGAGTTTTCTCAACAGGAACACCCAGAAAATACAGACACAACTTTCGCTCTTACTCTTCAAGATAATAACAAAGGGATTTGTTCAATAGGTGAAAGCCAATCTCCTTGAGAATCTTTATGTCACAGTTGTATAGATTTTTATTAGTGTTAGGGCTAACCTGACATAGTGTAGGTATGACTGATCTGTTCATCTACTGCTAATGCAAGAGAATGTGTTGGGATCAAAGCCTGAGATAAGTTCCTGGTACTTCAATTTCCCTTTAGGCCAGGTGGTGTTGGGAACATGCCAAGGACACAGTCTGAGGGTCTGGCAATGAGACACTTTTTCTTACTCACAGAGCATCAACCACTCTTGGACCAGACACCTCTTTAAACTCTGGTAGTGGTGTTCTATAGCCTGTTCCTGCCATAATTCTTCATGACTTCATTGACCTTAGAGGCAAAGGATTAACATAAAAGAAGGAAGAGTCACAGTAACATTTTTTCAGGAAGGGAAGGAAACCCTATAGTCTGAGAGGCCAAAATCCCTTTTCCTGAGACCTGGCACGATGAGGGTATTCCTGCTTGTCTGCACCCCAATGGTTACTTAAAGAAGTTTAGATTCCCACTCTTTGTGGTGTCTTATGGCTTTTCATTTTATGTATGTCATTAAAAATCCACCCAATGTAAATGATTTGACAAAAAGTAAGGTATTGAAGCACAATTTAAGTGTTAGCTCTTCACTTTGCTGCATAGCAAGATTCCATATTATACTTTGTATAGGATAGGAGTTCTTCTTGATATATGGTCAACACAGCCACAAATCAAAACTGTAAGCTTAAAATAGTCTTTAACCATGTCCTGTCTCTCTAAGACTCTGAGGTTCTGTAGCTTCTCCATTTTCTATTCCTGATAAGAAAAGCACGTGGGAGCCTATTCAATAGGAAATCATACACCTTGTTGTGTGAAGTCCCAAAATATTTTGGACCAATTTTCAATACTAAGTCTTGAATGAGGAGTTTTCAGAGAGTGTGGGAGTCTTAAAGATGGGGCTTTAAGCATCCAGTTCCATTCCCCAGCATCCCAGAGGAAAATCACAGCCTCAATCTTTGGCATTAAAATTAAAGTGAGTGTGCTGTTTAAATAGTTACAGCCCAGCCTTCAACCTCTGTCTTCTTTCATGGGTCGTAGTCAGGGGAGAGAAGGTCTGCCTCACCTCTTCCACATTTGCTCCTTTTAGTTTCTGAAGAGTCTTTGCTGTGATAGCTTATGGGGAGAGCTCTGTGGGGATTAGCAGGGACTGCAGCTGTGGCTGGCTCAAATCAGACCAGGAGAGGGAAGTATCTAGCTAAATTCTGGCCCATAATTAATACATTTGAGGAAATTGTGTTCTGCTCACGAACATTCCTTGAGGAAATAAAGATTAAATTTGTTGAGTAAATTATTCACTGCAAATTATTCACTCAGCTTTACTTGCTATTCTGAGATTTCTGCAATATCTAAGTGAGTTAGATGGCACAGGGAGACACACGGCCGTAAAATCACAGGCTGAAGGCAGGATTCCTTTCTTGTTCAAAATATGTCTTCTTTTAATAAAAAAAAAATAAACAAAAAAACAGACTAAGACATTTTGGGCTTGCTCAGTATTAGAGAAAGAAATGTAGAGCCCCAAGGTATTTTTGAGTCTCCAGTTAAACTTGGACCAGTTTTGTCCAACGGACAATGAAAAACGAATTGCTAATACAGGGAAAGACTCATTTCATTTGCTTTTTGACAGGTGGCCAGTGTGCTAAACCCTTCAATCTACTTCGTGCCCTACTTTCTAGTTTTATCAGAATAATCAAGTATTGAAAGAATAAGTTTACTCTTGCAGTTTAGTCTGGAAGTGATCTCTCCTCTCAGGGAAGGTAACTGGATGGAGCCCCAGAGGGAATTTGATACCATGTGGGAGGGAGGTACACGAAGCACTTGAACACCCAGGACCATTCATCACAGTCCATTCATTAGAAGTGAGTAATGATAATAATAAGCTTAAGGGATGTTGCCTTTTCTAAATATAATGACAGTGGGAATCATTCTCATGGGGTCATCTTAATTATTTTTAAGTGGATATCCTTTTTTTTTGCCCATAAGACTTTCCAGATAAAAGAGTGACATTGCCTGGTTGTTTCAGGATAGAGGAGTCAGTCCAAGCCCCATAAAAATTACCTGAAAACCTTCTATTGATTTCACTAGGATTTGGATCAGATTCAAAGTCCAGCAAGGAAATGGAATAAGTTACACGCAGTCATGTCCAACAGAATACTAAGTATGAGAATTTTTCTTTTAATTTTACGCAAGTACTCATTCCACTTTGAAAAATTAGCTTCAAATACAGAGGATATAAGCACCAAGCTTATTATTAATTTTTAATTTGAAAGAGCTCCTTTTGAAACTTAATGGTTAACTAAATTCAATGACCTTAATGTTATATGTGTTTGATTTTCTTCACTTTGTTACTTTTTAAAACTGGTGGGTCAACCTTCCAAGGGCAAGAAAATAATCAGGTCAGCCTTCAAGCTGCTATAATTTTTCTGATATGTGGATGAGGAAAGGAAATAGATATGGGTGGGTACTATATCTCTTGAAATAGCCTCTTTCTTCCTGTTTAACAATAAATATTCTTCAGAAAGGAAGCTCATATATTACTCTTCAGCTGAGTTCCCATTTTATTAATCATGAAGATTTTAACAGTGGCCTGAGACAGGAAATCACAGTCTAATGATTAGCAGAGTCTGATTTAATCCTCACGTTTGGATCAGATTAAAAAGAAAACCAATATACTGCAATGTAAATCTGTGGAGATAACAATCAAGTTTAATTACTATTAAACATATATACAGCTTTTGTAACAACTTATGGCCCTACTGAATTACTATGGCTGATTACATATCCATGGTAAAACCTCCTTCTGCTTAGAAACTTAAAATGATATTTCAGGTGGCGTTTTCAAATATAGGGAAAATATCTCTGAGTTAGCCATTATTATTAATTAATTATTATTAATAATCTCAATTACTAGGAACTCTGATGGATATGTTATTTTCAATAATAAAACCTTCACGTTCAACTTCGCTTTAAATTAGTGTTGTTCTGATTAAAATGTGAAGTGAAGCATCATGGGCTGAGGTTCAAAACACAGTCTACTCCACCCCACTAACCTAGAGAGTTTTAGGCTATATTTGACAGAATTTTGATACCTTAACTGCAGTTCATCCTCCCCTTCTTACCAACCCTCATCTTAGAAGGCCTGGAAAGGAAAACCTCATAATACCATTAGTGCCTAACAATTCTTCCTCCATCAGTCAGTCTCAGTCCATCCAGCTGCCCATCCATCAGATCCCTAAAAAAATCTCCAAAACTTCTCATAAGCATTTAAAGTCCAAATAGCAAACCGAAATCAGAGTTCATCTGATGAGCATGTTTTATCCCTCCTTGGAATATTCATATGGTAGAAAGAAAGAAGAGTGTTTTTAAAAGGGCTTCTATTGATGCCAAAATTATGAATTAAGGCTGCTTAGAATACATTTGCTTAGAAAAAAATAATTTTGAAAAAATAATTAAATTAAAAAAAAAAAAAAAAGAAAAATTACCAAAGTGTTTTCTTGACAGTTATTCCCAAACCTTTTTCTTGCAACATGCTAAGATACTTCTTTTACATTTGTAGTAATTTTAAATCAATATTTGAAGCACTGTGGAGACCCTGAAAATTTGGGGTTTGAAACCGAGAATTTGGTTCCATTACCCAGTAAAAAGTTAGGAATATTTCATGGTTTTAACATTTGTGGCCTATGATTCACAACAAATAAGTTTTACTTAGGATGCTCAAGACTTTTGTTTCTTTCTCTAAGATAAGAAAAATTTCAAGCAAAATTAAGAAGGAATTTAATAGCTCCACTTTCTTTTAGCTTTTGGGCTGGTTTTCAAGAGGTTGTAGAGGACCTCTGCCATTTCCCTCAGCCTCTTTGTTTAAAGTCTTCTGTAAGACTTGCCTTCTCTCCTTGTGACTTTTCCAGCAAATCAAGGAAAATGGAGGACTGAAAAATGCTGTTTCAGGGAGTCCCAGTTGTGTGATGAATGGCAAAAAACTATTCCACTGAGCAAAAGAAAAAGATGGTGTTAGGTAATTCCCTTCTCTACCAAACAGCAATCTTTAATTTCATGGCTTTTATTGCATTGCTGAAGAGCCAAGAGAGGAATGGAGGAGTTAGGGGCCAGTTACAGTGTAGCTCACATCTGATATCAATAATATCTCTTGGTCCTCTGAATATCAACACATCTTCACACACAAGTCCCAGCACGGGTAGAAATAAAGGTGCACTTAGTGCCATAAGGGTGAGAGGGAAAAACTGAGAGAGGAAAAGAGAATGATTTTCTTGAGGTTGCCCAAAGTCTTACAGAGGCCTGATGGTGACACAAGCAGCAGATAAGTTTTAAAGCATTTCTCACTTTGACCCATGCCCTAATTTTCAACTCATCTCCTTGGTGCACCTTTGCGTTTCTTGTCCCCGTCACTTCCTCCCCTCCTTCCTCACCCCTTCCCCAAAGGAAGAATTCAGTTTACTGCCCCATGCAACAAGGCAGCTGTGTGAAGTCACATCCTGCTAGAATAAGGAACTGCATAACCAATGCAGACGTCCAGAGTGCCCTCCCTTGCACTTAGTTTGGTCACAAATTCATAGCAGTTGCACATCCAGTGGGTTAACCTGAGTTAAACATGCTGAAGAGAAAACCATCTAACGTGTCTGATAAGGAGAAAAGTCAAAAGCCAAAGGTAAGAATGTCTCATTTTTTGTTGTCAATTAATAATAAAAACAGGAATTCTTAACAATTTTTAGTACGAGGGTTTCCTCTTCAATCCTAGCTTCAGGATTTTCTTATGTGCTTGCAAGTACCTCAGTGCTATACCCTCAGGAATGTTTGCATATTCTCACTTTATAATAGTAAAGATCCAGTTCAAGGAATCATCACTGTGAAGCTGCTATAGCTCTGCTAAAGAATTCTGGTGTTGGACTTTGTTTTATGCTCTGCATCAGTCTTTTAGCAGATGGGCACACAAAATCCCCTTTCTCCCTTCCATCTATGATAAATCAATGATGTCCCAGAAAGGACTGTGAGAATCAGTGAAAAAATAGAAAAGCTATTAAATTTGTTCCTTATTTTAATAAATTTGTTTTTACATCACCATAACCACAGGAGAAGAGCATACTTGTCAGTCAGTGTTTGTCATCTTAATTTCTCTGGGAATCATTAAAATCTTAGCCTGAAAGAAATACTCCAAACAAATTGACTGTGCTACACTGGACACTTTCCACAAAGCAAGGAAGTGAGAGTTTTGCAAGATGCATATGGATGTGTCCAGTGCTTGAAATTTATTTTCAGTCCTGGACCGAGTGCAAAATGAACCTCTGTGCATTGTATTGTACAAGTATTGTAGAGAATTGTAAGGCTGCAGTGCAACAGCTACTGCTTGACCTGAGTACTTCTCCATTTCTGCCTCAGTTTATCAGTGATGAAAAATTAACAAAGAGATTAGGAAAGCCTTTTAGTATTTCTCTGCTCTCAACAACTGGTGTCACCCAATTTACAGATCCTCCTTCTCATTGTTTGGGAATAGACCTCCCTTAGTGACTTCTGCGTCCTAAGAGATTACTGAGACAGTTTCAGCAAGGATACCTTCTGGTTTTACAGAGCATTGGCTTTTGTGGATTGTGCTTGCAATTTTAGACTATGACTCCTTAACAATTAAAATGAATGGGTTTTTTTCATGGATTTGAAGTGATTTTGGTACCATTTTCCCCCACATTTTAATATGTTTGGGTTTTTTTATACATTGCATTTGTTGGTTTGGTATGTATTTTCTCCTGCTCATTCATTATACTGTGTTTTAATGGCAGGGAAGAATTATAATTAATATCTAATTACATTATTGACTAAACAAGAAATGTCCATGAAAGACTCTGGGGATGGGCTTTGTTTCCCTGTCTGTAAAATATGTTCAAAAGCCAGTTTTGGCCACTCCCTTCTTCCAGAATAAGGCATTCCTTAACAATAATCTGGTTTTTGGTTTTAAAGGCCCACTTTTGTACAGAACAGTGTAAACCCTCCATGAGGAGAATATCTTTGCTGAATGTGCTGCTCACAATCAGGGCAGGGGAGCAGACAGCCCCATGTTGCACAGAATAGGAATCTGGGTTTGTTGTAGCACGTTTTGAAGCTTGTCCCAGGGAAGCCACGTAAATATTCAAGTTGCTTAATGCTGAGTTGGGTAAGATGGGACACAGGTCCTCACCTCTTGGAGAACTTACAGGATTTCACAAGTGACCTCTGTAGGTCATGTCATGGTTGTCCCAGCAACATTTGGTACCTCCTCATGCTGCCATGATACCACTGCCACTGGGCAGGTCTTGGGCTACCTCACCTTGCCTTTAGGCCACTCAGACATCCCAGAATCTCCAACACATCCATACAGACCTGTGGGAGAGCCATAAGGGGTGTTTTTCATTTTAAATGACCCTCAAAGGGAAACCAAAAAGATCTTTTTAGGTAATTGATTCTTAACCATGGTGACTACTTGTCTTTATCACAACTGTATGAATTTCTGTGTGTTAATTAGAGCGTTTCACCAATATTTTCTTTTTAACCCTTTTGGGTTTATTACTTTCTAATGCGAAAAATACTGGCCTGAATTGGTGCCTTTTGATAAAGATGAATGAATATCACAGAAGGCTGGTGTTGAAGCCTTTCTCGAGGCAATTTGCTGTCCCTGTATAAAACCCCTCATGGTGGTGGGCAATTCAATGACCAACGCAAAAGTAACAGAGGTTCAGTACCTCACTGTTCACTTTGTACAATGCATTTATCTTATTTGTGGTCCTTAAGGGACTTCTGCAGATGCATTAGATGCTGCATAGACAAAAATATATTTTAACGCTCTCAGTGTACACTATGAAAAAGTTGATCTATGCCACACAAGAATAGTTTTGCAGGTTTTTTTTTTTCATGCAGCAAGATTTCAGAAGTACTGCAGCCATGCTAATAATTTCTTTGAATGTCTGGCAGCTTTTGTGTATTCATGGATATGCATATAACTACTAATTGCATTTATATAAATGAATGTTCATTGTTAGGCAAAAAGACATCTAAACCAGGTGTCATTCCAGAGAAAACTGGGAGAGAAATGAGAGAGGAATGCATTCAAAATAGATACTGTAAGGCTTCTGAACCTTTGGAAATGTTTATCATTTTAGCTGCACATACTAGTGTACATTTATGCCTTGTATAACAGCTGAGGAAGCTGAATTACAAAGGAAAAGTCCTAAGGGTTAAAAATACCCTACCTTAAAAATTGAAGAAATTCAGCCAATTGAAGGGCTTAGTTCTCTATTCCAAGCCTATCTAATCTAACCTATCTGTCTATCCAGGACCTTAAATGACTTTCTATCAAACAGAACCTGTGCATCTCCCATCCCTTCCTTTAGGGAGTCCTTACCTGCCCTCCTTTCATTTCTGCCAGATGAGACACAGCTTGGTTTACATGGTGTAGCTGCTCAGAGCTGCAGAACTATTTGTGGGCAGGTGAGGTCAGACAAAGTAGGTCTTGCACAAAGCCCTGAGGTCCATGGTCACACCGATGGCTGGAGTGGCTCAGTGCAGGGACAGCGTGTGGCTCCTGCAGTCCTGGAGCACTGCGGAGTGGGAAGCAGCTGGGGAAAGGGCGCATGTCCTGGATGTGTTCCAGCTATGGGTCTGTGCACTCTGTCCCACCACCCCCAGAGAGCTGGGGAGAAGGAGGAGAGCAGTTCACTTGGAGGATGTAAAGTTAACCTGAAAAAAGAGCTCTAAAGTCATCTGGATTTCAGCCTCCTTGAGCCTGATGGTGTCACAGATGTCAGTGCATCTGGGGAGTGGAATGAAGCAGATTTGAATGATGGTAAGAAAAAACATTCTAATCAATTATACAGGTTCTAGTCTTCCCTTTTGTACACATAAAACCCCATTAAAACACTTCACAGCTATTCTGCATTCCATTTTGCACTGTTTTACACATTTGTCCAGGTGCAAATAATCTGTAAAACATCCCTGCATTGTCTTGCCCACTTGCCAGCATGTGTAATGTGCTGGGCAGAATCTGCTCCTTTCTCTCTCTCTCTCTCTCTTACCCATTCCTCCGGACACAGCAAACTTGAGAACTGCTTGATGATGCTTGGCTTTACTTCAACGTGAAGCAAAGATGCCTTTGTGCCATTTTTCCTGGCTTGACTGAAGAAAGTCTTGTGTCATTATTCTACATGACAGTTGATCTATGTTTATGCTAAAGGTTTGAGACGTTTTTGTTTTCTTATTCTGCTTCCAAATGCACTTGGTGCTTTAAACTCAACTTACTTCTGGTGTGTAAGACAATTCAGGGTCAATGCCTCTATGTTTTGTTTAGGCAAAAAGATGTCCAAGCTTCTAATTAAATCAATATTCTCTTACTTAGGTGATGAACCATTATTTGTTTTCAGGGTTATGAGAAAAGAGTGGCAAATCCAACGGGAGGGAACATTTTAATATGCAAATTTATTCCCTAGTACGATTTCATACCAGTAATTTTACTTTTTATAAGCTTAAAACAGAACCCTGACATTGCAGAAATCAATGCAGGGATCTGACTTGAGGCCAGAATTTCACCTTTTTTTTATATTCTTCACAGGAGGCCTGATCCTGATTCTGAGTTAAATGAATAAATTAGCTGTGATCCCATTGATTTCAGCGGGATTATCTGAGTAAAGTTTATCGCTTGCCTAAGTGTTTGGAGCCTGTAATGCAGACAGATGCTATAAGCAAGTTTTTGGTGCTGCATTTTTCTCAGATGGTGGCTCGTGCCTCTCCAGAAGGGAATACTTATTAAAGAAAAGAAAATAGAAAATAGGTGCAGCAAACCTAAACACCAAAAATAATTTGAGACGTAATTAGATCTTCTGTAGGACAAGATCTGCAGTGAAGAGATTGCTTGATGTTAATGAATATTAACTAGGATTTATCCTTGAGTGGGGAAATCTGAAGGTTTTAATTTTATTTCAAAGGTAAAGACTGGTAGAGTTATGAAGTTTTATATTCTTTTCTTTCCCCCTGAAATTTTGAGTGCATAATAAATGAGCCACTGCTAATGTCACAGATGCTAATTTTCACAACCATGACTGAAGTGATGTTCGTTTCCATTTGCATTTCATTCTAACAATGATGAGAGGTGATGAGTTGATGATAAGCTGTTTTCTCTGTACTGCCCGCTGTGCAAATTTATGCTTATAGGCAAAGATGACACATAGTTCTGTCATTAAAGGGCTTTACTGCATTGCCTCTTGAAGAAAGACTGTTTGTCAAAATCCATTTGAACTCTGGTAAATAAGCAGGAACAGATGACAACATCTGGGAAGCATTTTTAAGAACCTGGTTTATGGTGTAAATACCTGTGGGCCTTTAGTGGGGGGGTTCAGAGAAAGAAACAATGATACTTGTAAAAACCATGTGTGTGTAGATGGGGACAGGAGGGATTGCAGGTGACACTTCAGAAGGTGTTTTCTGTCTTCCCTAGGATTCATAAAATACTGGAACAAGGTTAGAGTGAACCTTGGGTTATTTTTCTTGTGTGAATGGGTGGTTCTGCAATCATATTACTGCTCCTCTTACTTCTGCTATTTTTTCTTTATTTATATTATCATCATGTTTCTCAGACATCAGATAATTATTCTTCAAGAGGAGCTTCAGAAAGTTGTGTCTTAACATATACGTTAACATATCTCTTCTAGAAAGCTATTGAAATTTGAGGAATTTTGTTTTCTCAGCAGGAAGTAAAGGTCCAGAGTGTTTGTGGGGAAAGACCAACCATCTCTCACCTGGCCCTTGGCAGGAGGCTGATTAGGATGACCAGACCCCCCATTTTGATACTCACATCAAAACATAGTCTCATTGAGGACTCTCACAACTGTTAGCTAACTTTTGTTACAATGGAAAAATTATATCTGTGACATGTACCAGTACTGATGTATGTTGTGTGTTCCCTAGATTAAAGCATCTTTTACATTTCTGACAACTTTGCACAATACTCATTTAATTTCTTGTTTCTTCCCTGTCTTGGTTTCCTTCACTAGCCAGGCTTAAGTCCTTAAGAGCAGAATATTTCAAAACAAGTGAGAGCAATCTTCTGAAGAGAATATTTACACATTAATATTCATTTTGCTTACAGTAACAAATTCAGGGTTTTGTTTGCTTTCTTAAGCAAGTAGGAGCATTTCAAGAAGTCTGCCTGAACCATCTTATCCAGGCATTTTTAGAAACCAGACCATCAGCTGCAGCATTTATAACTTTGCTGTCTGATAAATAACATAGCACAACTACAAGGTGACATAAATCAGCATTAGTTGCCTCCTAATTCTTTAAAGAGTTATTTAAGAG
This sequence comes from Certhia americana, assembly GCA_018697195.1. Taxonomy (NCBI): domain Eukaryota; kingdom Metazoa; phylum Chordata; class Aves; order Passeriformes; family Certhiidae; genus Certhia; species Certhia americana. The sequence continues at coordinate 10,732,490 of CM031857.1, read as the reverse complement.
CAGTTGACTTACTTACTGTGTTTCTAGGAAAACCAAAATACCCCAAAGTAAACATTGGTCAGGATACCTGTCATTGCTGGGAAAAAAAGCAGTAAAAACGTATGGGCAGGACTGGCAGAGGATGTGGCCTACAGTTTCCTGTACTTCAATATTTGTCTAGTGATCTGCGTCATGGAATAAGTTCAGACAAAAGCTGTTATAAAGCCATCACTTGGCAGCTGTATAAGCACTTTCTGGGGGGCTACAAACACTTCAGCCAGACAAATCAACCCCTTGCTCTGTGGGCAGAACCCACTGGGAATACCTGACTCCTGAGAAGGGGAAAAGAGTCTGCTGGGTCTCTGCAATCACAATATCCCTTAAGCCTTCTCTTCTGAAAGGCTGCAACAAAGGCAGCAGAGTTACTCCAGCTGTTAGAAACAGTTATACTCTGTTCCACAAATTGGCAGTGCCAGTAGTTTTGCTCAACATTTGCTGCTTGGCACCAGGCTACATATTATATATGCTCTGAATATTTAGCATATCATATATCCTTTAAACCATTCTGATAGAAAACTTTGTTTCATGAATCAGATAGAGGTGCATTTTATGTGTGTTGTTACTCCACAGGAAGACAAACAATCTTTTTCCTAAGTGAAATCTCTTCTTTATTCATACTCTTGCCCTTGTAGCTTTTAAAAAAATTTATTCCACTGACAGTGAACCCAAGAGCATGTTCTTACTAGTTTTTCTTCTTAAACTTGGGAGTGAAATTCCAGCCTGGGGAAAAGTTTGGAGACTTCTTCAGGGAAGCTGCTTCTTTGACTATGTGCAGTATAAACCTTTCTGCCACTTTTCCTCTCCATACTTTCTTTGGTTTATTTCATGGATTCACAGAAATCTGGACAATGACTTCACCTGCCCAGAGTCTTCAGGCTGCTTAATTGCCAGTCAAAACATCTTCTGGCCCCTTTCTGGAAAGCTGAAGGTCAAGAGCAAAGTGTCTTCTATCTCATCAGCCAGCACTGAAGCTGACAAGTTTTCTCTGGCAAGAAGCACTAGTGACCTGCTGTTTTGCACCATTATGTCTTCTGGGTTGAGTTTTAGTCCTTTTCCTACCCTTCTTCATCTCTTTTACCATCTTACAAGAACAGCCATGTAACCTAACACTGCTGAACTTGATTTCCATGAGGTGTTGAATGGTCACTTATTTGAGAACTGTAAAAAGTGAGAGTTCCTCTGCTTGTCCTCATCAGAAAGCATGGTAGGTTTGATGTTCTTCCGGGTATTTTGGAGGACAAGTGGGACATCAGTCCCTGAATACTTGAGTATTTGGCTTTAGGTTTTTCTGCAGTGCTCCTCATAGCTTCTTCAAGGAGAAGATAAACACTAGAGGAGTTCTGCTCAACCAGGAAAACACGGTGCAGTTTCATGTCTTCCCTCTCAAACCATTATGTTGGAGACAGAGATGGAGATGTGGCACTGACAGGCTGCAGCCATGAGATAAAGAAATCAGCTCCACTTAGCGACAGCGCAGCCCAAAGCAGATGTGTGAATAGGAGACAGCTGAGTGAGCTCACGCAGCTTCTCTGCTGCCTCCAGCTGTGCAAAGAGGATGCTCAGCTCTACCCCTCCTGAGCTGTGTCGCTCGCCACAGCTGTGCTGTTTTGCTCTTACACTTCTGTCTCTCTGCCTCCTTCTTTAAGATCAGATGTAAAGTTCAAAAACCACTTCAAAAAAGCTGGAAAGGGGACATGGTTCACTGTTGGATAAGCAGCTCACAACCTGTGGAGAGGATGCATGAAATGACTGATGATGGTAGAGCAGGCATTCAGCTCCAGCATAAGCATGTAGCAGGGCTTTTCTGATGTTGGCTATTGACATGTTAACATTATTTTCTTCCTGTCTCTGTAATGGAGTTTATATTTGCATGACTAATATATCTTGGTAATTATGGTAAAATGTTTGAAAATACCTTTGTGTTTGCGATTTTAGCCAGTATCTGAAGGAATGGGAAGAGGCAACATTTTCCTACCCCTTCGTGACAGCTTAAAATTATGCAGTTGGCACAGTTCCCTTTGCAGTGATTTCAGTAGGATTTGGAACATGTCCCTAAATCTGGGGTTCAAAGAACACCTCAAAGCCCTCGCTGCTGTCGAGTAACAGCACCTCACTGGTGAGTGTCCCTCCACTACATCTGGCTCTTCTGGAGGCTAAGGGAGCAGGAGAGAGGGGAAATGCTCTGTTTCATGTGTCAGAATGAAAGCACACTTCAGGCACCTGGTACACTTGTTTTTCATGAAACGAAGCTGTAGTTTTCCACTGAGCTGTGATCACAACAGCTCATGCCACAGAGGTAATTGAATGGAGAGAGTGGGATTGATGTGCCCTTACTGGTACCCTGGTGAGCTGTTGATTGTATTAATTCCTTTTCTGGAGTGACCTGAACAGAATCAGGATATCTTCAGATTCCTAGATTTTTTTTTTTTTTCCCCCTAGGATTGCAATTATCGAGTTTACACTACAAATCAAACATGGGATTTAATACATTGTAACTTGTGTAGTAAGAAGGATTCTTACTCACTCCCAAATCGTATGGAAACCCTGAACTGTAAATCTTCTTTCAGCTTCTATACAAAACCAAAAGCTTGCTGAACTTATGAGTTCAAAATTCCAAGGAGCATATGTAGGATTCCCAGGGATAAATTGTGTGAGCATGTCAAATTTTTGAAGCCTGAGAAGCTGCACTGGAGTGCCACGTGTGCTTTCTTCAACTGGACAATAAGGATAACTTTAGCCTGTGGCTGACAGTAAGCCAACATTGGAACACAGCCATTTGGCAAAGGAGGACACAAGAAAGAGAAAAAATGGTGACCCTAGTCCACATTTCAAAGGAGTCAAAAGTTAACCCACTCTAATGAACATAGTATTTTATTTCTTTGGGTTTTTTTTGCTTTGTTTTCCAATATAAAACTAATTTAAATAAATGGACATATAGATCTGATGAAGCACTCAAATTCGCAGTGACTGATGATAGATACTGCACTGAATTTTCTTCTCTACTGTAGTGCATCTCCATTAAGGCAATTTCAGCTAATCTCACTATGGATTCATTAATCAAGTGTAGTCAGGATGTCTGAAGGGAGATAATGAGGGGGAAAAATGGCTTATTGTTTGGATCTTATTCTTCAGCCAGTTATTTTGTTTATCATGTTCCATAATATTTGTACCTCGATAAATAAATTCCAGTTGCAATTAGTTATCACAAGAGATGACTAGGACCTCTTTACTAACAAATTCAAAATCATTCCACAAATAGATCAATTAATTTTGTGTTCTCTTTACATTACATGCCTGTGCAGTATCAGTTAGCAGTGAAATGGAAACAAGATGTACCGGTGCATTTTAAAATTTTCTCCCTTTGTCCAAAGATGCAAGCATCCATGGAGATAAAGTTCCTAATCCCACATCTTTTTCTCTAAGCACTAACATCCTGCAGTATCAGCAGTCCTTAGTGTCTTCCAAAATTTCTCCTCTAAAATGCCCAAGAAAAGATTTGTTCATTTTTTACTTACTTTTTACTCATTTAGGATTACATACTGTATATCTGCCCCACATAAAGCTGTCACTATATTACTTTAAAAAAAAAAAAATGTTGAGGTTCTAAGAGCCTGGTGGGTTTGGAGAGTGCTGAAGATGGGAATGTTTATAAGCTCTGTGATATTAACTGCAGCACTCAACCTCAGGTGACATAAAGCATGCAAAAAAGAACTTTCTGTCAGTTTTATTATTTCTAAAAAGGTTCCCCTTGAAAGAGAAGAGTGACCTTGCTCTGCTGAGCTGACATATGCCACTGAATTAATGGCTAGGCTTTTCTGTAGGGAAGCTTGCAGAAACATTACAACTCCAATGGCTGAGTTTGCTGCGAACATTAATCAGGGGAACCAAGATGATGTATCAAACACTCATTTAAAAGTAATAAAAACTAACTCTCTTTCTGCCCCCCTCCCCCAAGTTTCTTAGAATTAGCTTATTGTTGGTCATTACCTGTTGTCAAGGGTAAGACTGCAGTAGGGCAGTAAAACTTGTGTAAGGGCTTTCTGAAGTTTGCTTACTCTTCAGAAAAACAACAAACGAGCTTTTGGGACTTAGACTTGACCGTGACTTAGAGGTTATTTTTTTAATCTTGTTTTCATCTGGAAGGTCATTTAAAGGGACACCTTCCACTGAACAGCCACATTCCCACCTCCTCTGGCAGAGCCCACTGGTTGCTCCACTTGTGGGTGTGTTGGCCAGGCATGGGGGTCCCTGTAAAACTGAAGCTTTGGGGCTGGGTTCCTCTCAGCTCCTCTTTGGGAATATGAATTTTTGTCTTCACCTAAAGCAAACATGCTTGTGAGTAATTTCTCTCACACAGGAAATCCAGCAAAACCCTGCAAGGTCTGGACCTAGATAACACACAGCATTATTAAAATCATGCTGTATAAGTAAGCAGGGAAAGGACTTTAATTGAAGCTGCTAGGTGATTTGGTTTTAAAATGTGAGAATTCGTCTGTGAACTCAGCTGGTTTGAAGAGGAGGAAGTTTCAGGAGAGGAAAGATGTTGGTATTTAAGGGATTAAAGATCAAAGCCTGCAATGCATACGTAGTGTTTAACCAGCCTTTACTCAGGCAGAGCTCCTCTCTACTGCAGTGATGGGTTTGTGGAGGGTGGATTTCAAGGCTCATCCCTCAGTGTTTCTGCCTCAGTGTGTAAATGAAGGGTAAAAAAAGGATAGCAGGGAGGTGGAAGTACACATCATGCCAAATCCTTAACTGTCATTTTCATAGCTCCTCTGAGTTTGTCACACATCCTTAACCTTCTTTTAAAGTCATTTTCTTTTCATGGTTTTGTGTGCCACTGAAAGTCACTTTTAATTAAATGTCATATAAATAATAAAGTCTTAATTACATAATTATTGCAAATACCTGTGTGCACACTCCCAGAACTGGACAGACTGCCAGAAGAGCACTCGGAGTGACTTTTCTCATTGGGAACTGAGAGTGCTCTGCAGCAACTGGGCAGGAACAACAAAATTCAGGGTCACTGTGCATTTAAAGATAGTAGAGTCAGATCCCTTGCCCCTCCTTGCACATTTTGCAATACCCACTTGCACAAAACTTTCTGAGTGTTAAGACTGGCTTTTCCTAAATTGCTTCCTTATTTAGTCCCTCACAAAGTTGTTTAATCAACACAGCACATTTTTTGCCAGACTAAACTGCCTCTTTGCTGACGTCCTACATGGCTGCCCCTTCCAGAGGAAGACCTGCAGACCTTGCAAGCAATCCCACCCTCGTTTAACTTCAGCAACAGCAGCTCTGCCCTTGCTCTCAGCTGCCCCAGTGCCTGTCCAGGGCAAGGTGCCCCTGGAAAGCACTGGAGACTGGGTTCCTAGTGGTGACTCTGACTGGGTTATTGGGAACTCCGTGCCTCGTGTCAGCAGGGGTTTAGGCTTGAGAGAGCGAGGCTGGTACCAGTTAGAGGCACTGATAAAACAGCTGCTCAGTGTTTACTTTGGAGAGTGCTCTTTGTTCACCTGGAGGTGTGTTAGGTATGATTAACTCATTTTGTTAAATTCAGCTTTGCTTTTCCAGTCCTTTTCCACTGCTAAAATTAGGGTGTTTGAACAGAACTGTCACCATGAAGCCTCAGATCAAAGTCCGCTTTGCTCCCCTCTCTCCCCCACCTCCATGCAGCTACTGAACACCAGGCCACGATAACAACCAGTCTTTTATGGAGTCATTTTTAAGCCAGTTAAAAATGCCATTTCAGTAGATTGCTCTATTTGAGTTAGCAGGAACAAGCTGTATCTTTTTTATTGCTTTTGACTGGTGAAGTGCAAGGTTTAGGCCGTGTTTCATGTGGGCTATAAAGTTATATTAATGTGTTGGTTAGTGGTCAGAAGTTCTGTATGTGTAACTAATGTGTAAATAGGAAAAATTCCCTGTGGTAGAGAGGTCATGATGTTTTCTTTTTTGTTGCTTCCCTTACCCTTTGGAAAGTTGCTTAATCTTTTATGCAAATTCTCATTCTTTATACAGAAGTGAGGATTTTTTTGGTGGTGTTTGGTTTGTGTTTTTTATTGTTTTCCACAGAACATCCAAAAAAACTAAAAATTGCTATCTTGCCATCTGGGAACGTAGGAGACAATTCTTTTGATTATCTATGCAAGAAGATAAGCTTGCAGAGTAGAAATATTCATCCCTACTTGATAACTTTCATTCTCAGAGTGGTCTCCTCCTTCTGAAGGGACTAGAACCATCAGAGAATAGAACAAATGAATCAAATCCTGATCTCCACTTATCTCCATCAATCAGAGCAGCAAGAACAGGCTGTTCTCTTGAGGGTTGCTGTGTCTGCTTTCAAAAAAGAGGGAAGAAGGCAAGTGTCTGTGGCAGGCAAGAAAATTGAGCAACATGCTGAGCTCCCTTTTTATTACTTTCAGTGTCCACGTTTGCCCCTATACAGCTTACACGGTTTGGGTAGTCTAAGGATGAATGGAAGCTAGAAATTAAAATGCATGGAGGAATTTGAGGAGATTTACTTGTGCAAGAGGGTCAGTACAAAGCCTTTGACACATGAGGGTCTTAAAAGATATTTTAAATAGGACTTGAGGCAAAATATAATGGGCCAGAATTTCTGACAGCAGGCAACCAGATTGCTGAGCAGTATGAATTGTCCAAAGAAAAAATATGGGATTAATATCTCCCATAATGATTATTTATCAGGATAACTGCAGTCGGTTCTGGCTCTAAGGTTGTTTTTAGACACAGGGAAGCTATGACTAGTTTGTCACAGACAAGAACTTACTTCTCCTATGATATGTCCTACAAGGGAGGGATGTTTTATAATAGAAAGACATGGCTTGCAGGACCTGTTGTTGTCCTACTATTTGCATACCATGCCATATTATTTTCTAGGGAAAATGATAGGCTATTTACAGACAAACCAGAGAATCAGCTGCAGACTGTCCAAATTAAAATACACAACAATTACATAGCACTTATCCTTTTAAAAGGATTATTTAAAGTTCCTGGATTTCAAGGAATAAATGATATAGGAGAAGATAGAAGAAAGTTTTCAAATACTTTAAAGTATCTTTGATATTTTCTATTATGTTCATTTGGAATACTGAATGGGAAGAGATGAAAGTTAATGTGTTGATTTATAGAAATTATTTGATCACTCCTTGTGCGGGAAAACACAGTTGATTCTCCCTCTGCCCATGCCTCCATTAGATTTTACTGAGCAAAATCGTATTTGCTTAACATATCCCTGGGTAGCTCTTGCATGAATTGAGCCAGAAAAACCACTTAACTTTATAGGATGCTGAATCCTGATATCAAAAGTCAATAGCGTATTTTCTCTTAGTAGCTTTGCATTTACTTTAAAAGCTTCCCTTCACCTGGAAATAAGGCCTGTCCATATCTTCACAAAGTAGGTGTTCCCTGACACTAATGCAGTGACTGACACTACTGAAAGTAATAGTCCCATTCCCTTTGCAGCCAGGAGCTCCTAAATCTGCCTTTTGTTATCAGTGTAATGGGGTTGGATACATTTTTAAAAGGTGGTGCCTATTGATTACTTAATGGAAAAAGTTAGTATAGAGAACTGCTGAAGCAGCCCTATTCAGTGCTCTCCAGTGCAGCAAGACCATTATCTAGAACAGTAGAAATCATCCTGTAACCCTTATTAATATTTAATAAGGATGAAGCAACATTGAAGTACACTACCAAATAGCCCAAGGCTCCTGCACATGTAGGATATAAGGTTGTTTCAAGGGTCAAAAAAGAATAACTGATTTCCATGTGCTCAAGCTGTTTATAGGTAAGACCAACACTAAACACTGTTTTCTTCTTGTCCCTTTCAAACTATTTCCAGCACAACTGCACTTTAATATACACTTATTCCTACTAGACATATTGAAGTGTTGGAATGCAATGGAAAGGTCAGTGTATGTTTAGAGATTGCTGAGACAATTTTATACTTTCCCTTCCTGGTACTGCTGTGAATCCCAGGCTCCCTTCTCCCTCCTGCTCTATGCTGCAAGGCACATTTGGCTGGGTTGACAAGCTAGTGAAAGGTGTTAATCCTGTCTAATAGAACCATAATCCTCAGGGCTGTGTTTTTATATCACACTATTGAGCTAACCCCTTGTCACCAGATGTTCTTCATCTACTGAATAGCAAAGCTCTTTACGGCAATTTTAGGCAAAATTAAATGTACAATTCAAATTGTCATTTCACTTTCAATTTCACAATGTAAAAGCAAACAAATAAACTGCAGTGTTTAGACAACAGAGATCTTACAATCAATTAAGAGGAGAGCTGTGTGATTTTTGTCTTTTTTTTTTTTTTTTTTTCCTCAGTGAATAGTAAATGTCATTATAGTTGTCCAAAAATATTCACAAATCTGGGTCAGTTTCTTCAAATAACCTTTGGCTGGAAATATTTTTCAGGTTAGATGTGCCCAGAAATATAGGGGCGGGGGGGTGGGGGAGGAGGAGGATGATATTACTCTTTTAAGCTGTACTGCTTAGAATATGGAACCAAAACATGGGTAGATTTTTCTCTTCCATCTGCTCAGTCTTCCACTGCTATGTCCACATTCATTTTATGGGGGAGGTGGCAGAACTGGTTAATAAATAAGTTTGGGGAAATGGAGAAATGCATCAAGGAGGGATTTCTCCATAACTTCTCAGGAAGTAGGTCCATGCCAGCACTAAGTATGGCCTGCAGTGTGAAGGCAGGCAAAGACACTGGCTCCCAAAGCAGTCCTTTGCTCCTCCTCTTTTGTTACCCAAAGGATGTTCTACCTCTGCTGCTTCTGAGGCTGCCTCATGACAAATCTGATGGAGAAGACTGGAACTCTGTAATAGGAAAGCTGGGAGCTCCCAAACCTTTCAAGGCCTCTGAAATTCCCTCCTAGCAAAAGGAGGGAGCTGGAGGTGCCAGGTGAAGTGTGCACAGTGGGAGATGAAAACCTGAGGGAGATGAAAATACGACTCATGTGGCTGTGGGTGGGGGAAGAAAACAATGGAACAAGGAACTAGTTTGGCTGAAATCACATGGGCAAGGCAAAGGGATGAATAAGTACAGGAAAAGCTGTAGCCCAGATAGTCTCAAATCACTTATTAAATCAGACAGAATGTATTTATTTTGTGGTTTGCTATTTTAATTCAGTGTTTCTTTCCTCCAGAGGGGATTTTGAGTACTCCAAAATAGACTGAGATTATATTGCCTCATCTATAATAGTGAACCCTGCTCAAGAACTCTCATACTGCATTAAAGACTTTCATTTAGTATGAAAGAGGGAAGTACTTAAAAAACCCCGAGTCATTCTAGATTTAGCTGTGAGTATTGGTGAAGACATAAAAACAAGCTCTTAAAGACACTGTAGAGTGGATAGATGTCCAAATTCTGGCTGTTTCTAGGGCCACACTTAAAGGGACTCCTATCTCATCATCAATGCAAATTTTACACATTTTGCCACCATGGGCAGCACAGTGTCAGGCGGCTCTGAAAGGTATTCCTGGATGACCCCACTCCTCAAAATCTGCTGTGCCACTTCCCTCCTTTCCACGTCATTTATCCACATGCAGAAAGAATGAAAACTTCTAGTTTTTAGGGAGTCAGAGCAATCCATTCACTGTCTCGTAATGCACAGGTCAGGTGACACAGCTTTGTTCAGCCATGTAAAGCTGTGGCATGGGAGAAAATTGTATCCATTTATGTTTAAAAATCAACATTTCTAATTGGAAAATTGGGAAGAAAAGCACAAGGCCGGCCTGATTATTCTGTTACTTACTCCCTCTTCAATGTGTGCATTTTGGACAAGATGTATTCACAATCAGCTCATTCCTGATGGTAAAGAACCATAAATTGTCTCCCCACATTGTATAAATTGCCACAATTTACACCACCAAAACAAAGTCTATTGCTTGTATCATATGTATGTAAAAACACCTTTTTTTTGAAGCTCATAAATAAGTCTTTCTTGCCTGCAAATAATGCATGGTTATTTGTATACATAAGTAATGTGCAACAGATGTAGAAGAACTCATAACCACATCCATTACCTAATTAGTATTTGAAGCAGCATTGTTTCTCTTATTTTTCTACTTCTGCTTGTACAGTGACAATTTTTCCCTTACAATCACCTTGTATTTTGTTTCCAGCTGGATGTAGCAGGTCATGGTCCACTGATATGGGAGGGATTTTTAACACCAACAGGTGGCTTGACAGTTTATTTAAGTCTTAATAACAGAACCAAGCAAAACACCACCAGTGAGTCAAGGTTTGTCTTCTCTTCTTTTACAGCGCACAAGCAGCTTTGGAAGCTTTGACCGTTTCAGGCACCACTCGATATCAAAGACAGATGATTCAGCTGAGGTCTGTAGAACACAAAGTTTAAATTTCTGCACTTCACTTTCCCATGACAGCTATGCAAAAACGTTGGGAAGCTATTGTGTAAATTTTACAGTGGTGAGAGCTTTGCTAGTATACCTGCTCCGTCTGAGTGATTGAAGCCTTGGCAAAATGAACAAGAGAATCACACCTAAACTTTGGCACTTTGATGTGAAAATGGAAACAATTTAAAAAGAAAAAAAAAGCATTTCACTTTGGTGCATGCCCAAAGTAACCAGCACTTTACAAGTAACCCACAGATTTCTCACTTTTGTTTTTAAGACCTCTGCAAAAATTCCCTCAGTTATTATTGATTTTAGGGACAATAAACAGTGGGAAACAACATTACCTACCATAAAATATATTTTCTTTCTGTTATTCATGAATAGAGGATTGTGCTGCAAACCTGTTTAGGTACACACTTTCCAAGGAAAATGGGCATGACTGAATTTTGTCATGCTAACTGTGTTAGTATCCTTAATATTTCCCACTAATTCCTGCTTCAGTATGCTGCATTTTATTTTCATGGTGAGTTATTTCTTACTTTTTTATTTCAAAACAGATATCTGAGCTGGAGACTATAAGTGACATTGGGGAAGCAGTACAAATGAAAGCAGCAAGCAATGGAGGAAGTCTGAGTAAGAAGATGAGAGCCATTTCACTTACCATGAAGAAAAAGATGGGTAAAAAATACATCAAGGCACTTTCTGAGGAGATGGTAAATACACCCTAAGAGCCTTGTGTTTGTTGGAAAGAAATGTGAAGTAAAAATAGTATGTGCATTTTTTCCTATTCATGTTTCAACTCCTCAGTTGTGACAAGCCATAAAACCAGGGTAACAACACAAACTGAATAAACCAGCTTTTGGTATGAACTGTTCTTTATGTACACTTTACATTTTAGTGTATTTTAGTGCATTTTAGTGTACACACAAATCACATAGTAAGGGCCCAAGAGAGTCATAAGAGTTTTATGTCATTTAATGTTGCTTTTTCATCAAGGAAGTATGGGCATGTGTATATGAGCACAAAAAACCCCTCCTCATGTGGACACAAGGGAGTATTGGTCGAACCCCATCATCAGTCTGATGCTCAGTTTGTACAAAAAAAGCTTCATTAGAAGAATTTATCTCCCAATACAAGAATTATTTCTGAAGTCCAGTTTGTAAAGGTCAGCCAGCATCCTAGAGAATTCCAACTCATATGCCTTATCTTCTTTTACCTTAGCTAATCTTATTGAAACTATCTTTATTAAACATAAAAAATATAATCTTACACATACTGCAAACCCTGTTTTCTCAATACTTTGTATCAGTAAGTTCCAAAATTTAAAACATAAAGAAAAAACTTGTCACACTTAACAATCCTAAAAAAAATCTAGCTAGTCTGCATCCTATCTCACATGTCAATATCAAGTAAGTAAGGAAAATAAATGAAGAACCTCACAAGTAGAAAATAATTTTCTACAGGATACCTTTAAATAGTTTTTGGAGGACCAAGACAAGGATAGATATTTCATTAGTTTAGTTTTCCTTCTTTTTTTTTTTTTAATCTCAAATGTAATCCATGATCTTTTTTTTTTTTTTTTTTAATTTACTTTGTGCACATTTAAAGCAACAATTCCTATGACAGAAATTCAATGGATTATCTGGTTGGACACACATGTAGCATGATCTTCATTCCTGCAGGAGATGATGACAATCAATACCAGCCTTCTGATTAATCTGTTATGCTGCTGGCTGGTGTAACAAGCACAGTTCTTGTTGAAAACCATTATAGTTCTTCATCCCAGTGCTCTGCCTGATATGTACCTGTATGTGTCTCTACTTCACACATGCACTGTCATCTCTGGTTCATCTCTAACTGGTGAATAACTAATTTTTCCCAAACTACAATGTGCAGAAGGAAGTTTCAGTTGCATCAGGATATCACATGCACTGGCAACATGATGAATTCTGCTGAAAAATCCCTCCCTTTGAAAGATCATTCCTATTTCCTTTATCTGTTACATCGTCTCTAACGTAACTGTGACTGAAATATGGATCTTACTGTTTTGACCAGGCTGTGATTCCTGAGGCGTGTTTTATTGATATAAATTCAAGGGGCCAATTTCATTCACCATTAGACTTTGTGAGAAAAACCTGCACCTGTTAATTCTGAAATGCACTGGATTTTGAGGACAGAATGCATGTTGGGCAGTGTGGTGAGCACGGTGCTAGAACACACCAGTGCCCTAGGTGTGTGCAAGCTGTCCCCAGCCTGCCACCAAGCAATCACCATCTCCAGAAGTTCAGTGTAAAGCACAGCTGTGTCAGCCAGCTTTCAGAACTGGGCTTTATATTTCCTTCTCTGAGACAAGCAGAAAAAAATCTTATCAGGCTGCCTACCAATTTCCCATTACAAGTTTTCAGCTCTGCCATAGTGTGTTGCAGTCTTCTTAGCTTAGCTTTTTGAGCAGAGATGGGATGAAGTGAGTGGGGCAGTAACAAGACAGAGAATTTCTCCAGGATCATAAAATATTAGGAGTGATTGTTGGGCATGGTTAGTACCAGGCATCAAGTTCTAAAATGCCTTCTCTCACAAAGGAGCTCTAAATGAAGTGCAATGATGAGCTAATCTCCAATGATACTTTAAAACAAACAAAAAAATATTTCTCTAAAATACATTTCTTGGTGATTAACATTTGATTTTTGTGTTAAAGAATGAAGAGGGAAGAGATGACAGTGATCCTGGTGGTGGAACACACACTGAGAAGGTCTCCCTGAAAAACAGCGACTCTTTGGAAAGTCTCTATAGTCTGAACAGTGGCCAGAGCTCATCTAGTAAGTACAAGACACCTATACTTCTTATTCAGTCACTGGATCAATATAGTTATTGCTTATGTCTGTGGAATCAGAGCTGGTGATCAAAAATGTGATGGTAGAGAGCTCTTCATTCTGGCAGACAAAAATGTAATTTGGTTAAATGGGTAGCAGCTAGGGTAGATATACATCTATCCAGAAATTACTGGAGTTTTCTTAAGAGTGGAAATACTTACTGAAGAAAAAAAACCCCATAATTATAGGGCATATTTCTGGTATATATACCATTAATTTTTGTGGGGTTATCACTGCCATAGTGCTGGGCTTGCAATCATTGGGTGCAGCCACACAAGCATGCTCTCCTGGCAGACTGGCTGTGAGTTTATCTTTTGCCCTGGAGATGTGAGGCCAACAAAGTTTCTCTGAGATGGTGGGGGATGTGGGTCTGACCTGGGAACTTTGGGACATGATGCAGAGAGACACAGCCTACCTGAAACCCACTGAAAACCTCCCCCATCAGGGTGGTCTCAGGCAGAGGAGTCTCTGATGAGAAATGTGCCTCCACTTCTCTCTGTGTTTCTCTGCTGTGCATATTTGCTGGGTGGCAGGGCACAGCTATCCCTGGTGACACTGCTGTGCCACCCTGCAGGTACTGCCCCAGCCCTGAGAGCTGCAGTCCAGACCATTTGCACTTAGAGTTAATCTGGCCCTGAGATGGAACTGTGCATTTAAGCAATCACCTCAAACAAAACCATTTTTATGATCATTTTCTGTGATGTGATTTGTGAAAATCGTATATGGGAGTTTACTTCCAACACACTGCTGCTCTTATCTAAAAACATATTTGGATGGGATATTGCAGAGCTTGCTCAAATTTGCTTGAATTACTCTGCTGATATTTTATTGCTCAACTTGGATAAAATGACAGGCAGAAATGTTGATAAGATTAAAATTTCCCTCTGCAATGCAGGTTCCTTTGATGTTTCAGCTAGCTCTGGAATGAAATAAAATAACTTCTACAGTACTTGTTTTCATTTCTCTGAATAAACAGGAGAAGTTCAGCAGAATTAATTCCCTAAATTGCATTTTTAGGGTACATTTTATTAACCTGCAGAGGTAGTATTTCAAAAAAGCCTGTAAATAAAATGTGTAGTCTATTAGTATCATCACCAGAAAAAGATTACTTTAGGGAAGATATTAATGAAAGATCTCCTACCCGTTTCCCTCTGTCTCTTGTAGCACAATTTTTATCGAGTGTAGTTATCACCTGGAACGTGTCAAACCCACACAGAATACACTCTGACTCTGATTCTGTGGTTTTGAACACTTCCCTTTGGGCTGCTGGGCAGAGCTGCATGCCTGGGGATTTAGTGCAGGGCTCTCTCAAGCTGCCTCTCTCCCAGGTGGGGTGACCAGCTGCTCCGATGGCATGAGCAACAGGGACAGCCTGCGGCTGGACGACGAGGTTCCCTACAGCGGGCCCTTCTGCGGCCGAGCCAAGGTGCACACCGACTTCACACCCAGTCCCTATGACACCGACTCCCTGAAAATCAAGGCAAGGCAACCACCAGGATTCCTTCTTTCCCACTAACAGTGCCGGGGGGGCCATTTTTTTACATGCAAATAATACAATTAATAACGAATTTTCAGCTGCTTAAGCGTGTGGAGCACTCTAAAAGCAAGGCTGATGTGGTTTTGCAATGCTTCTAAAGGGACATAGTTCAGACAAGGCTACAAAGCCAAGTGCTGCTCAAGGGCACAGATTCCAGGTAGCAACCTCCTCTACATACCCCAGCCTTCCTCAGAATAAAATACATGTTGCTTCCCACAGGCATGGTTTGGATTAAGAAAGAATAAAGTCTCATGGGATGTGAAGTTGTCTCCCTGAGCTTTCCCAGTCACAACTAGGATATACGTGAAGCTCAGTGGCACACATTGTCTTTAATAAAAACAGTTTGCCTTTCCATTAAACTTTTCTTTAAGCCTATGTTTGAGCTATGAACGTTCCTAGCCCAGACATGGCAAGGGGTGTCTGGGCTGTGTGAGTGAGGAAGAGGAGCAACAAACAGGTGCCTGGTTGAACATGACTAAAAAAACCCAGCCCTTCAGACTCTTTTCTTCTTCACAGCTTCTTCTTCTCCAAATCCTGCATCTCATACAGATTCCTTCTCCCCTTCTCTGGCCTACATGAGAGTTGCTTCTCTGCTGGTACTTGCAGTCTTCAGCACTTTCCCTCCACTTCCACCCACATCTAGGGCACTTCCTTTAATACAATTTATCTGGTTTAACTATTTAACTAGTCATGAAATGGCAAATATCTGCTGGCTCATATAGTCATTCTTTTAGTCTAGAATACAACACTAGAGTGCTGTATTTTGGAATTATAAACTAACACTTAGGGTTGAAATTCCCTATATTTATCACACAAAATTTCAGTACCCCAAATCTGAATTCAAAGTTTATCTGCAGCTTGGCTTGGTGCCACTGCCTAATCCTGACCTGCATCCACATCTGAAGCTCCTGAGCCTGCATGAGTTTGTAGAACAATGTGTGCTTATGGAGCTCCAAATAAATGTTTATTTAGTTTCCATTTCAAGTCTTCTCACAGCTCTGAGCCCCATGTTCTAAGCAAATCAGGTCACCAGCTCACAGTCAGTTTTGTACTTGGGTTTCTACCAAAACTAGGGTGACCACTTGACTTGCTGTCCCTTGACCAGACCAGAAAATATATATGTCTTGAGCTGTGGACACATCTTAACTAAATGAGTTTGATTTCTAACTTTGTAACATAATCCCAAATGAAGTAGGTATTTCTTGGATAACTCTTCAAAGACTTTGAACATTTTTCTGTGATAGGTGCCAGGAAGAGAGGGCTAATTTCTGAGATCCATGGGAGCAAGTTGTGTAGGGTGTGTGACTGTAAGAGCCTTTTTACTATGAGAATTACTCAGAATGAACATTTTCCTGAGTTGAGACCTTGGACCGTGGTTGTGAGCACTTTTACCAAAAAGCCCTCTTGAAACAGCTGTGCTGTCACCCTTTTAAGCACTCATATTTGTTAAAGGGAGTTAAATGTTCTTTATTATCTCTGAGAAATGTAGCCAGTGTTTTTTACTGTAACATGGCTAGGAGTCCACCTTTCACATAGATCAGCTATCTGTTTTTGAAGACCCTTGAGAGGCTAGATAATAAGATTATTCTATAAATGTATGGCACATATTTTGAAAATAACCTTACAGTAATCCCTTGCTTTTTGCCTAAACTGTGCCCACTGCCCATGACTAAAGTTAATTGCTGATGCAACCCTATCCCTTTTCAGGGACTAAGTGGAGCACAAAAATAGTGAGAGGGGCTGTTTATGTTCACCTCTCCTTCACAAAGGTTTGGAGATAAGGACTAGCTCCACTCTGTAATTATTTTCCTGGGATTTTATAAAAGCAAAGGCAGTAAATCTAGGTAATTAAAAAAAGTTACTTTGCACTGACTAGTGCTGGTTTTGGTCCATAGAGGAAAAGCTACATATAACAAACCAGAGGTGTAAGCAGTGGTGTGCTTTTTTTGTTGCTCTAGAAAGGAGACATCATAGACATCATCTGCAAAACTCCCATGGGCATATGGACAGGCATGCTGAACAACAAAGTAGGAAATTTCAAGTTCATTTATGTGGATATTATCTTGGAAGAAGAAGCTGCACCCAGAAAGATCAACCCACACAGAGGAAGCAAAAGGACCAAGCCTAAAACATTGCAAGAGCTCCTGGAATGTGTCCACTTGCAGGTCAGCCAAGGCATTTCCCAGCTCTATTTGAAATGTTCCCTTTCTGTGCGCTCGGGTTTGAATGTCATTTTCAGGCAGGAGGGGAAAGGCAGCTTTCAGCAGTTTTGATGTCAGCAAAGCAAAGCAAAGCAACCTCATGTCTCTCTTGTATCTGATGTGAGTGATGCCAAGATGATTTTTTTGCCTTTTCTTTAACATAACTTTTATATAACTTCTATGGATCCTCAGTATTCTTAGCATGTGATTCCTTAAAGCACAGCCCCAGTATTCTGTTAGACCAAGAGACCAAACATCCTTAAGGCCTTCTAGTGGGATATTGGAAAACCCTACGCTATCTTGGGAAACCAAATTCCTCTCTAAAACATATCCTATAAACTAGAGATTTGGCCCATCCAGAGGGGAATTCCATGGTTGGGGGAATATCACACCATTCATCCAGACCTGCCATTGGGGCGTCCTTGTTAGATATTCTCATTTGTAAGGCGAATAAATGGTATATGTGATCTACCATATGGGTGCATTGCAGCACATCCCACTTTGCAAACTGGTGCACCAATAAGGATCCTTATTAAAATCCTGAGGTAAAAACCTCTTATCCCTTAAACCAAAGTGTCTGGCTCTCAATTTTAAGACAAGTAAAGGCATCCTGAGTGGTTTATAGGAGTGCACTTTACCTCACCATGTGGCTGGGCTAGGAGACTCCACTCAGAGAGGGACACTGGTGACTTGTCAGGTCAGCCTGACTGCAGTTGTGTGCCTAAGTATAGGAGACACGTGGCTGTGGACATTTCAGGGACAGGGCTGCAGTCTGACTCCAGCACCAACGCTGAGAATTTGTGTTTCTAATTTCTTGTGATCTTTAGGGAGCAGTAGTGTTTTTGCACTATGTTCATGTTGTTCCTCTGTCCCTCTGTGCAACCCTAGATCTTGACGGAGTGTCAAAGTGTAATGAGGTCATGATTTACAAGTAACATTTTTAATAAGGGTAATTGCTTTGCTGCTGATGCAAACACTCCTTTCCCTGGAGCATGTACAGGGATTTGTACTGAGTCGACACAGCTCAAGGGGGACCTTGTGTGACACAGCAGGGCCAAGGGCTCCCTCTGCTTCTCCCCTTGCTTGTACCAAGGGGCTCCTCCTGTGAAAAGGCAGAGCACTCCTTTCCTCAGAGGCCCTCCTGGGCTCTGTGTGGGCGACACTCAGGGAGTGACCCACGAAAGTCCAGACACTCAGCAGATTAAATAATTTCTGACAGAGCTCTGCCCTGGTTCTGTTTGCTGCTGGACTGTGCTATGGAGTTCAGGCACAGTTGCTGGCATTTCCAGGAGGACTCCCAGGCATCTCTGCCTCTGTTCCCTTTTGCTTTCCGCCTCTGCCAAAGGTAAGTCACTTGGACTGGAGAACGGAACCCATTTCAACCTGGCCAAAAAGTGAAATTGTGCCTATTCCTCTACTAAACATAGTGCTTGTTTCCATGATTTGCTTGTTTCCTTTTGTAGGAATATGCCTCAACCCTCCTTCTGAATGGCTATGAAACTCTAGAGGACTTAAAGGACCTCCAGGAAAGCCACCTTATTGAATTGAGTATTTCAAACCCAGAAGACAGGGCAAAATTGTTATCAGCAATTGAAAATCTCCAGGACTGTGACAGTAAGTGTTTAAGATTTGTTAAGAGTATATGCACTAGTATCTTAAGCAAAAGAGAGTTTAGTTCAAACAGCTCCAGTAAAGAATTTTCTTTAAACTTTTAAATAAGATTCTGCAGATAATTACAAATTTTTTCTTCCCTCAGTTCACCCCACACTTAAATTCTTATCCAAATTAGCTTTGTTTTGTAGGAAAGTATTGAAAAAAAAACCCCAACATATATACACTAATAGATGGCTTGCATTCTTCTCTACCAAAATTAATCTAACTTGTGTTTCTAGTGAGCTTCCAGGAGTTGAACATATGGGGTGTGTATATGCACGTGAATTGATCACCATTTTGTTGTCTTCACTTGTTCCTTCCATGGGGAGTGAAAAAGCTAGGATACAGAACAGGGAAAACTTTTTACTCATGATATTTTAATGGTATTTCCAGTCTGACTTCGAATTGTAAATAATTTATGTCAATTTTGTAGAAACTACAGTTAAACATCTACTTAATTAGACAATCAGCCAAAACAGGAGATGTTTTCATCTTCATTAATATTTGTGCATACTCCCCCAAAGCTGAGCAGTCATGTCATCAAATGTGCACTTCCAACTGAGGAGAATAGGAAAGAGAGAGAAGGATAAACAATGTCTCCTTGGGAGATTTTAATATCAGTTTTTGTCAGGCATCCACTTATTACTGCCTCAGTATGTAGGCAGTTTTCCATTTTATTGCTGAATGTTTGGGCTTTTTGTGGAACCCCATTTGTACAATAAGTTGTTCCTGTTCTTATTCAGCTTCCCTAGAAAGGCTCTTGCAAACATGTTGGAGTGGCGTTAGAAAGACTTTCTTTGCCCTCCAGGTTCACAAGTTCATTCTGGTCTACAGCTTTGTGAGATGACAGGTTTGAAAAGAACTCTTGAAGGGCTGTGTATGTAGAAGCAACGATTGAAAGAGTGAATCCAGGAAAAAAAAGGGTTACATTTTGCAGAAGTTTTATTGCAGGGATCTGCCAGGAAGTCACCTGAAAACGTATATACTGAGAATAGTGTGTTTGTTGTGGGAACCAGCCTTGCTGCACTTTCTGCACCTTTTATTCTGAATGTTTTTTTCCACATTTAACACCAAAAAAACAGTAAAGAAAAATGCTAGATTTGAATTTTGCAGTTTTGTATCAGTGTGAAAGCCAAACTGGAACATAATGGTTTCTAACAGATCACACCAGTACCCAACAATTCTGTAGTGGTGAGAGTATGGTTTGCTGTTTATATTTGCTGGGTAACCAAAAAGCAGAGCAAGCAGCTTTCGATACTGAACGTGTCTTAGCATTTGATGTTCTATATGCACCTGTGCAAGAACCAAATCTAACAAGGTCCTTAAATGTCCCATACACTGAAAATGAATACATTCACCTTTATTATCCAAACTGGGTTCTTCCTATGTTGGCAGCATAGGGTTAGGTCACTTCTCCAGGCTAAACAGTGTCCCTGGTGTTATCTGCATGGTAGTCAAATAGTTCAAATTCTTGTAACAGCTTTGGGAATAACATTAAATCTTGTAAAGTGGTCCATGCTTCAGAATCTGTGACGACACTGTAGTCTTATTTCAAGAGATGAAATGAATATTTGCTTCCCATGCACTTTAGATAGGTATAGAAAATCTTTCCAGTATTCAAATAATATCAAATAATTTTCTTAGAATTTATGAATGCTCACAGGGACCAGAACCACAACATCTTTTTGTGTCCTGCCAGCATTCATTTAAGTCTAGTTAGATTTTGTAAGACTCATATATATTTTAAGGTAAGCCATGAGTATATGTTGTCCTAGTTTGATTCTTGAATCCTTGCCTTGTCTGGTTGCAAAGGGATCAGAGCATTTCTCACGTGACTGGTGGGGACAGAACTGAACAACCTGTTCCAGAAAGGAGGATTCTAAGGACCAAAATGGATAGAAGCTATCTGTTAAGTTGTTATAACAAAAGACAGGGCGTCAAGATGATCTTGGGGATAAGCTCCGCATGAGTCTGACGTTGTAGGAATCGTTTGACCTCTTTGTCCTTCTGTCAATCAAATTGGAAAATTGGGTTGGAAGAGCTGGGTGCTACTGTGCAAGTGAATTCTGCATCTGGACTGAACTTTCCTGGGTCAATATTTTTTTTTTTTTTTTCTAAATGGGCATGGCTCAGTCCAGCATAAATGATTTTTTAATTAAAATTGATTTTGTGCATTGCTTAGAAGTGAGCTGCATAATTACCCACACCTACAGCGTAATCTGTTTACTGGCCAAGAGAAATCAAGACAGAATTTCAGGTAAAATGTTCATGGTTTTAGAATCAGCTTTATGAAAAAATAAGCTAAGGCCATAGACTGTATTTACTGCTCTAGGCCCATCTTTCTCATAGAGCTTGGAAAACTTCCATGTCTCTGCATTCCATTCATACTTCCATGAAACACATGCTTGATTAATGGATGGAGAGTCAGGTATGGCCCAGAGTTGAAATACAAGGGTTTCTGAGTTTTTTGTGACAATGCTATTACTCAGAACAGCCAAGAGTGCTGGAACATTGCCTCATTTTACTAGACCCTCCTAGAAACGCAATAAAACAAGATTTCATATTTCTTTAATGTGAAATCTGATCTTATGAGACATCCAGAGGTTTTTACAAGGCTTTTAATTTCTTTGTAATTCCTTGGCTTTTTCCTGACATTTATTGTA
This sequence comes from Certhia americana, assembly GCA_018697195.1. Lineage (NCBI taxonomy): Eukaryota > Metazoa > Chordata > Aves > Passeriformes > Certhiidae > Certhia > Certhia americana. The sequence continues at coordinate 10,711,136 of CM031857.1, read as the reverse complement.
TGTTATACTAAGTAATTTCTTCATGACACATACTCGTGCTATATAATTCATTTTGCAGAATAAACATTTATTGAGTTTTCTAACCAAAAGACCTGCAGCAGTACTTTCTACATTATGTGCTACTTAAAGACACACAAAATATAGGATTTTTGGCAGTAACATTTTTTAGTCTTACATTTGATTTAGACCTGAATGAATTTGAAAGAATAAATTTTACCCATCTTATACCATGAATTTCAAAAATTAAGTTTTATTTAGCAAATGCTACCACACAGTGTTCTTTAAGCAGATTTTTCTTTATATTTCTGCACTACCTTCTTTCTCCCTTTCCTGCGAGTCCAGGCCCAAATTCATAATCTTCAAATACTTAATGTAACAAGGCTATCCTAGGGCTGCAAGGATTTGTAAGCTCCTCATGACCTTCCTCCCCTTCTCAGATATATTTTTAGATTTTCTATAAGTTGATCAGACCTATATATTTGGGGAAAAAAATCTTGGTTTTCATGAATTCATGGCTGTGAGGGGAAAAAAAAAAAAAAAAAAGCCTTTTCATAAAGTATTCCTTAATAGCTTTCCATTCTTCTCCCAGATGGCTTCTAGACAGGAGATGGATGTCTGTGCTTTTGTAGCATGCTATTTTTAAAGTTAAGCAGTTGCTGGATGGTTAATGAATAAAGTAATAAAAGGAGTTTGGAACTTTCTTGACCGCTTCCAGGACACACATTTTTGGGTGTGCAAAATAGGCTTGATTTTCTTCACACATAGATGATTTAAATCAAGAGGTTCATCCCTGAAATCCACTGGGTTACACTAGTCCAAAGCTGTTCTGAGCTAAAGAAAAATTATAATTCATTGGATATGTGCATACTGTTCATTTTATGGAAAAACCCCAAAAGGTGAATATATGCAATTCGGGGGATAATATTTTATACTTAACTCCCCAAATCTATTTTCTTAGCTTACTTTTCATGTTTAAGTGCAGATCATACTTTAAATCCCACTACTAATACCAAACAAGGTTTATTCTTTATTTATTGCTCTTGGACTGCAAGATAGGAGATAGATAAGGACATGACTTTCAGTTCTCAGTCACATTCCTTACATGAGAATCATGCACCAGGAGTTCCATTTTACACTGGGCAGTCCCTTTCAATACATGGGATCACAGAGTTTCTTGTCAAGGTCAAATAGAGTGCTCAAAGACAATCCCCCCTTCTGTACTGTGGTACAACTCATTGGCCTGAACATAATATTGCCAGATTTCCCAAGGAAGCTCATCCTTGCATGATTATTAGTATTTTTCACCTTTTTTTTTAGGCACATCTGTTTGCTTCCAGATTTTAGCTAAAAAAAGAAGCTTCTCATTTCTGTTTTCACCACAAGTTCTCACATCAGTTCAATAACTTTTCCCTCCCACAAAATCTATCTCACCAATTTCAGGGAATGAAACGTTTTAAGTTGCATATCTGTGAATATCCACAAAATATTTAGTCTTTTGAATGCCCAAAATATTGCACAAATCACTTCAGGTTTCTCTGTGTCTTTTCCAAGAATTACCGCTCTTTGCTGCTCCAGAATGATCCTTTCTGAGTTTGATGCTTTGTGAGTTCTCATTTAATTTTCACACTTAGATGTCTAACTGGTACAGGTGATACATGGTCTGTGTCTGTACACAGCAGGTCTGGTTCCAGCCTCCAAAACTCACTTTGTTCAGTGAGGCCCTGTGACAGGGCAAGGAGCAATGGCCATAAACTAAAACACAAGAAGTTTCATCTCAACATAAGAACACCTTTACACTGAGAGAGGCAGAGCACGGAGCAGCTGCCCAGTCTGGAGTCTCCCTTTCTGAAGACCAAACCAAAACCACCTGGACACATTCCTGTGCACCTGCTCCAGGTGATCCTGCCTTGGCAGAGGGGTTGGGCCAGATGATTTCCAGAGGTCTGCTCCAAGTATCCTGTGATTCTGTGAATTTGAGTCTTTATTTATTGGAAGGTGCTGCTCAGTATGGCACTGCTGCACCTCCCAGGAGGGCAGGCAAGTGACTCAGCCCAAAGCACGGTGCTCCTAGCCCAGTTCTTCTGGACATAATCCACAAACTCTCAGACAACACACCCATGAAGTATGGTTTGCTCTTGGGTGACCATTTTTTTGAGCCAGACAAAATCCAAGCCTCCTGCCACTCATCTGGTTTAAACTGACATAACTGCACTGGAGTCAGAGTGACCTCTGTGCATTCTTGAGTTGAATTCCCTTAAACCCAAGCTTAAAGTGCTTCCCTAATCAGGACTTTAACCTCATTAGAAAGGGGAAAAGTGCTGGTGAAGGAAAAAAGAAATCTATCTTTGCATGTGTCATGCACATCTAAGTCATTGAATAACAAAAACTCATTTTAAAGGTCTAAATAATGAGGAAGATACGGGATGCATCACACATCTCTTACCAAGGCTAAAGGCCTCACATTTTTTTCAGAAGTCTGAATATAATCCTACTGTCTAAAAGAGTACTGGAATATATGTGTCAAAATGATGCATATCTTGGGCTCTTCTGGCCATATCATAGACAACAGTGACTGAGAGCCATTTATCTTATGTGAAACTGCTTTACTGTAAAAAAATGATAGGACTTCCATTTGTTGATAAGATAGTTATTTCTGATGATTCTGCAACATCTAATGGCAGTTTAATTTTATCAATTCCTGTTTTCTGTGCAGCGTGGCTTTCTTCTGATGTCCAAAAGATTAAGGCAGCAAACCTACCTTTCCTAATGTAGAACTTGAGCATGTAAATGTTGGAGAAAGGACTTAAGTAAAATGAAATAGAAGAACCATAAGCTTAAAAAAAAAAAAAAAAAAGAAAAAAGAGCAAAAGTTGCTTTACTCTTCTCATGCAGCAACTTCTAAAATTGCATGCTATGTATTTTTATAATACTCAGCATCCTGTTCAAGTGGTTTAGTAGTTACTGTGTAATATTTAAGACTGCTTTATAGAGAAAAAAACAGCACCGAAGTTTGCTTTCAGTCTTTTTTTCATAAAATTGGAGGGGGAGGGGTGCTCTTCCAACTTTTTCTGCTTAGAATGAAAAATAGAAAATACAGCACTTTTACCTTCTCAAACACTTGAATATTTTCAGTTTTCAGCTTCTCATGCAAGAAAATTCAACTAATTTTACAGGAACTTTTACATATATGTATGTCTTCTAAATGGAAATTTCTCGTTTTTCTAATTGACCTAAATTCAGATAAAAAAAAAAAAAAAAAAAAAAAAAAAGTCTAATTTCTAGGCTTGTCTGTGCATTTTCCCCCGAAAAACAATAGGGAGACATTGATTAAAAAAAATTTAAAAATAGAAAAATTAGAGTCTGTTGTTCACATAGGAACTGCTCAGATTATCTAGACAACCAGTTACAAGGCACTAATACAGTGACCGAGACCGCATTTTCCTTTTAATCCACTGGTGACTTGGTCTTCTTCCCATTGCAAAACAAACAAAGTGGATGGAGGCTCCTCTCTGACCTTGAAAATGTAAACAGGATTAACACTTTTTAGGTCAGCGCTTGCCAGGGCAGCAGATGATGCTGGAGCAGCAGATGAAAGGGCAGCAAGCAGCATTAGGCGTCCGAGGGGATTAGGGGGAGGCAGCAGCAGGGCAGGAGGGCTCCCAGTGCTGCACAAGAGCTGGCTCCCTGTGGCATTCCTGGTGGGACAGTGCTGAAGACACCCTCAGGACAAGGCTTTGATGGGGCGTGGCTGTTGTTTGTGCTGAATTACTGCTGTCACTGCCAACAGCAGCGGGAATACCTTCACAGGCATGATGCCTTCCTAATTCCTTCCTGACTTCAATCAGAAATCAATTGGACCCTACATGATCAAATATTTTCCCTGCAAAGAGCGAGATAACATTTGACATGACAAACTGTGTTCTGTAAAGTGAGAAGGAGATCAAACAGTTGCAGATATCAATTAAATCTGCTGCAACGTGTACTCTTTCACGCAAGTGCAATTAATCATTAATATATTTGGGAACAAGGTGGAACTTTTATTCCTTAGAAAATATTTAAAGTAATTTTTTTGAATTATTCTTCTAAATACGTCTGGTTATGCCTATACCCTCAGACTTTATTGAAAAAATAATTAAGTGGAGGCTTTGGATTCTTTAAAAAATCAGCTTAGTTTTTTAATTTATTAGGCAATTGGAAATTAGAAGATATTAAGCAGATTTAGTCAGGACAAACAAATCTCAAAATGTTTCTCAATAAATCAAAATGCTTTGTGAAATAAGCTTGTTGAAATCTCACACAATGAAAAAGGTCTCCAAAGAAACTCTCCCACTATTCCATTTCACTCTAAGACAGTGAAAATTTTCAGTGTTTAATTTCTAAGTTATTCTGTATTACTCAATACTAGATAGAAAAAAAAAAATAAAATTTAAAATCTTTCCTATTTTACCAAATGTTATAATTTCCAGCAATTGAAATAAAAGTCAGTATGAGTGTTCTTTGTGGAAATTTAAAAATTCTAGGAACTAAAATGGATTTAGATTTTGACACAGCATTAAATCCTTCATATCTTTGGACTTCCATTCTGCCTGAACTTGAATTGAGACTGTTTAAATATGACTAAAGATCCAGAGCTGACTGTTTAACCAAGGAGTAATAAATCAAGTGGAAGAAGGGAACATTCTTTGAAAAAGCAAAAAGGTACCATTTTTCTGAAGGGCTAAAATTCTGTAGCAAAACCATCTGTTTCCTTTGAGGTGTGTTCCCTATACTGTGTTTGGAAAGCCAGATACAGTTTGAGGTAAAACTACAGCTACAGGAGGTGGATAACAGCACAAGAAAAAAAGTAGGAAATGGAAATATTTATATTTTATAGTTTACTTTCTTAATAAATTTACTGTGAGTAACATTTACTTCACAGCCAGAGAACAGGAAGAGGAAAGTTAAAACCAGTACATATAAGAGTCATTATATACATGTATGTGCTCTCTTGCTGAGCTTTTCTTGAGATGTCTGTTCATACTGAGTTCCAGATTTTTGAATTTGAACAGATATAGTATAATTTGCCCTTAACAAGGGCAAATTATTTGCAAGATAATTTGCTTCTACTTAGCTTTGGAACAGCGTTCAAAACCCATGCAGCAGAAATTAGGCATCTTAGCTTCCTCTGAGGTTTCTGTGTTTTGGAAAATAACCTTCTGGATAGCAAGCTAAGCTTAGGAAGTTTCCATCAGCCACCCACTCCTGCTGAAAAGGAGCTTTAGAAAAGCTGGTTACCATGTCTGTGCCAAGCACTCCTGAAGGCCAGCACATTCTCTCTCCCTGCAGAGAACACTTCAGGTGGTGGGGGTTGCACTCAAAAGACACAGATCTGTGGGGCAGTGTGTTATAAACAAGGCACAGTGGGCTCCGTGGTTGATTCAGTGTCCCACTCAGGGAATCACAAGCACCAGAGGGGGAAAGGTTCCATCTCTGCTGTGGGCCCTATGCACAGCCTGAAGGACCTCAGCATTAAGGATCAGACCAAAGCCTCCAGCATTCATCTCTGAGAAACATCCAGAAGGGAAAAGACCAACCTCAATGTCAACCCAGATGTTGCTACACTCGTGTAACCATACTTTTAATTCTCTGATGCTGAGGTTTCTGTTTCTGATGGACAAAAGATATTGATGTAGTCATGTGTAGATTACCAGCTCTGTTTCCAAAGTTCTTCAAGATCAGTCATGTTGCTATCTCAGCTCTTTCCCAAGGTACTTGTATTGATGATTTTTTCTTTCTTTTTCTGTTCTTTCTAGTTGAAGAACAGCAGAGAAGTGAGGGTGATCAGGAGACGCAGAACTTAAGCCCTCACCAGAGTTTTGACAAATCACAGTTAAATGACTGTCCAAGAGATTCTGGCTGTTACATCTCATCAGAAAATTCAGATAATGGTAAAGAAGAAGCAGACCCAGAAGCCCTGTCTGACATGGTGCAGTCAATAACAATCAGTGAGTCAAACTGATTTGGTCCTGCTGCTTTTCTGCAGGTCTTCAGAAAAGACAATCACATTTGTCAGTATGATGGCACAGAAGCAGAACACAAAATATTCTCAACACTGAAAATCTACTTTTTCCTGATTCATGATGATCTAAAGTGTTTCATATGTGGACACTTGATAGCTAAATGTTAGTTGATAATAAGAATTTCTAGTTTTTCTCTTCAATGAATCCACAGGTATTTCCCTGAAAAAATTTATACAAAAGTATTTATAAATATTTGTACAGTGAGTGCATTTTCTATAATAGTAGAGAATTTTTTTAGGTTAGTGGTTCATAATCTGGAGATGTTCATTTCTGGAACTGTCCAAAATGTAAATATTGTACATATTTATTTTAAAAATATATGGATTAACTACACTGTCGCTATTTTCAGCTGTGTTTTTCTGACTTTTGTACAGAATGTATTTTCTTTGAAATATCATCATAATAAAAAAGTGCATACCGTCACACCCTACTTAGAAAAGTACCAAGCCAATTCTCACTAAAACTGTTTCACACCAGTTTTCTCCAAAATGAGCTCTAGGCTGTCATTTCCTGTACTTTTTCCTGGAAGCATGAGAGAACTGTAGGGTGAATCTGAGTTCAGCTCCTTGTGGTCCTTATCTTGGAGAAGAACGTAGCCATCCGAATGGATTGTACAGTGGCAATTTTTTCATGGTTCTTTTCACACCTGTTCTCATTTGTCCCAAGCATTATACAGAGAATTCAAACTCGGAGGAAAAAAAAAAACAAAACCATCAGGATCAATGCTATGCTTTTATGATAATGTTTTGTGAAGATGTTGCCTTTTGTGTGTGGTGTGAAGTTTGTTAATAGAGTATTTGTATACAGAACTCGGAAGCTAATATGATTACTGTACATGACTGTCTTTCATATGAGATTTTATTATCTTTTCCCAGTATATTTCATACTGGAATACACATTTTAACTGCCTGTCTTCTTTTAGAGTACTTCCTTCAATAATAAACAGAATCATGTGTTTAAGCCCTTTAAAAATACTTGATTTTTAATGTGGTCATTACATTTCAAAGACTGTTCTCTTCTAAGACTAGCACAGTAAAGAGTTATTCCACAGAGCATTTTTAGCATGCATAAGAATCTGTGCATCAAATCAATAGAGAGACTTTTTGCTCAGTCATTAGTCACACGGTTTCCATGATTTAAGGCTTTTTGCATTTATGTTAAAAAGCTTCCACATACTGCTGACAGCTTGAAAGAAAATCACCTTCAGAAGAGATGAAACACAAAAAGTCCTGCCCCAAAAAGAATATTTCTAGAGAAGCTATAAACAAATGGAAAGCTTTTCTCCCTTTCTTTTTCTTTTCCCCAATGTAAGTGTTTTCTGTAGTTTTTATGACTTCTCAAAAGACTACTGCTGTCAGACTCCTAATATACAAATCTACTTTGAAGGCTGTAGTCTGAAAATTGCAATTGTAGAAAATTGCATTAGCAAGATTTCAAAGATTTGGAGTAAATAAACTCCAAAAATTTAGAAAAAAATACACCAGAAAGGGAGCTACTATGATTTTTTTCTGGGTTTAACTTACTTTTCATACCAGCAACAAATGTCATCATTTAGCAGCAATTAACCCATACTGCCAGGAGTGGTGGGGATGCAGAACCCTTGGTGGGATGAAGGATGTGAGAGCTTATATCAAGCAGCTATATTTGTTTCTTAATGCTTTTCCAGCCAGTACTGCATCATAACATGCAGTACTGCCATTACTTAATATGACTTCTAAAATAATGGGTTTGAATTGGCTTCCATCATCTCCTCATTCTAGAGAAGGACTAAATTCAGCTTGAATTCCTCTGAGAGGGGCTTAGCTTTTTGGCTTTTGTGGCAGAGGCACTTAGTCTTCAGGTTCTGAAGACATCTGCGAAATTGCTGAACCTGTAAAAGTATATTGGGGTGTCCTTAAATATGATTGTGACTGTCAAGAAGCAGCTAAGCTATCTGGGGAAAGGACTAACAACCACGGAGACCAGAGCTGTGCCCTGGTATAAATACTCGGAGAAATGGTAATTTGCACAGGTTTGCCAATGAAAATAGGCCTCCCTAGCCAGTTGCAGTGAGACAGGCAAAGCTTTCAACAGAGCAAAATACCCAACACTGCTATATTTTATAGGAATTAAACTCTGCCTATTGGGCTGATGGCAAGGGGATACAGGTGTAAGGTTAAGTAGCTGGGAATGAAGGGCATGAGTTGTAACTGCTCTGATCTCTAATCAGTAAGGCCTTGTCCAAAGGGCCTCTCATTTAGAAAAATATATCAACTGAAAGCTTGTTTCAGACTTCTGTAGCTTCCTGTGAAGGCAGAGCAGATTAGATCTCAAACCGAGACACTTCCGCTCTCTCATGAGAAAAAAGAATGAGGAAATTTTGTGCCACAAAGGAAAAAAAATGTGTTTCTTACAAGAAGCAGACCCAACTTGCTTTCCTCTCTTGGGGGTCTTGTTAATCACATTGATCATGGATTAAACTGTTTGGAATAGCAGAAGCATTTCTTCAACTGGTTTAAGTGCTGGGTAATCTGAATAAAATGTTATTCTAGGAACACCTGGAAAAAGTCTGAGTGACTTTCAAGTAATCCTTAAAATGTCCCTGAGATAGGGAAGAGAAGAAAGCAGTAGAGATTTTGTTCCTCTCTGTCACTTGCTCAAGAGTATCTCGTCCCTTTTCATTTTTATTAGCCTTCCTCTACGTTTAAGGAGGGCTAAAACATTTTCAAGTCTCTTATTTGTAGCCTGTTCCCTGCAGTTACAAAGAGATGCAAAATTACTCAGTAATAGCAGAGGCAAAGCAAAGGAGGGCAGCCTTTCTAGCCTTTAGACAGTGGGGATTTCCTGGCTGCACAGGGTTGTGGTGCAGGTGCAGCAGACTCTTACAGGGCTGACTACTGGCACGTGTGCTGCTGCTCCCCACAGCAGAAAGCCACAACTCAAACTTTGGTGACCCCCACAAAAATTCAGGTGGTGGCAGGCCTCCTCCTTCCCAAAGCAAAACCATCTCTGGTCAAAGTTAGCAGTGTTTAACAGTGCTGCCCCATGCTCAGCCCCATGTGAGTGCCATCCACAGCTGGTATCACATTAAAGGAAGGCTGCTCTACCATCAAAGAGAGGAGCTGAGTGCCAGGCCACAGCCCTATGATCCATGTGGACTAGCCTGCAGATCTCAGGAGGCAACATCCTGCTCTCCAGAATTTATAACAACACTTCTGAAAGTTAGAGTGCATGAAAGCAGCAGCATTGGGACTACCAGCAAGATGGGGTTTGCTTTCATTTTGATGAGGTGCCTGTGAGCACAGGGAGCAAAGAAGAATGTGGGCAGTTCTGTAGAAATTCTGGAGAAGATTCATCTCTGAGGGTCTCAACCAACTACAGGCTACCAGCTGGACTTCACAGCACTCATATGACCCTGAGTCAAGCCAGTTTTCCACCCACCTTGCCACTCAGTTTTTCATCCCCTACCTCACCAACTCTACCCCTGAGTGTCTGGTCTGTGATGTGCAGAAGCCCACAGCTCATCAGCTGTGATATAAAGGACACCCTTATACCATAGCACTTCCTCCCACACAGTGGCAATTGAAATAATTTTTGGCACTGCCATGGAGCTGCATCACACTGGCAGACCCATTTGTAAAGAAGGCTGATGCACAGATAACAAGGCAATATTGAAAGATGAATAAATGGGTGCTGTGAAACAGACAGGCCAGTTTGTAGATGTCACAGTGTTCACAGGATGAGTACAACCTGTGCCTTGCCTGGAAATCAGCTTTTCCATAAAGTCAAGGCCAGAACAGCTCTTTCTGCCCACACAAACATGCACAGATGTGTGGTCAATAGGTAAGGGAAGATGTGCCACAGACTGATCCAGTGCCTTGGGTCACAATGGCAGCTTGGCATCTGTCCGAAGACAGCTTTGATGGCATTTGTGAAACTGAGTCACAGCGTCACAGATGCCTGAGCCTTTTGTCATATCAGAGAGAAGCTGCCTGGCAAAGAGCATGGCAAAGACTCTGCATTTTTCACAGCTCAAAGATGAGGTTTTGGGCTAGGTTAGCTTCTGAATAGATTATTTGCATCATGCTCTGTCTGCTGGCTGCATAATGACACTCTTTGTGCAGGTCCAGGAATAGGTGACATAGGATGGTACAAGTATATCCCTTTGGTTTAAGAGTTCCAGCACAAGATGTTCATGTCCCTGATCCTCAGTTCCTGGTAGGCAATGAGCAGATTTTTTGCCTACAACTGAGGAGAACGTGGAGGAGGCTATAATATGACTGCATGGAGCATTCAGTTTTTATGTCCCCAGTATTACCCGATGAACCCACCAACCTCATCTGCCTGTGATTTCCTGAGGATTGGCCAGAGGACTGACACAGGCAGGAATCCTTGCTGCAGATTGACAACCCTTAAACTGAACCCAGTTTTTGGGTTCCCAGAAAAGGAAGGACTTCTTGGAGCCAGTCCAGAGGAGGCTACCAAGATGATCAGAGGGATGGAGCAGCTCTGTTAAAAGGAAAGTCTGTGAGAGAATTTTCAGCCTGAAGAATAGAAGGCTTCAGGGTGACCTAATTGTGGCCTTTCAGTACTTGAAGGGAGCCCACAGGAAAGATTGTGGGCTTGGAGTGACAGATCAACGGTGAATGGCTTTAAACTGACAGAAAGTAGGTTTAGAATAGAGATTAGGAAAAAATTATTCGTGGGGAGGTTGGTGAGGGACTGGAACAGGTTGCCCTGAGAAGCTGAGGATACTCTATCCCTGGAAGTGTTTAAAGCCAGGTTGGTTGGAGCTCTGAGCAACCTGGTCCTCTGAAAGGTGTCCCTGCCCATGGAAGGGGGTTGGAAATAGATGATATGAAGGTCCCTTTCAACCTAAAGCTATGGTTCTATAATTCTATGACTCTTAAGATTAACTGATCCTAGAGGAAGGGTTGGTCTGTTCACTGCAAAACCAATAAAAGTGGTTTCAAACGTTCTGTTTTCTCCTGACTAGGAAAGGCCAACAAATGCCACTGCAGACACATGGGCAGAAGGGGCTGGAGAACAGTAATAAATTGAGGGAAACACAGCTGTTGAATCCACAGTGTCGCATCATGTAACAGCAGTCATTGCAATGACCATGAATTATGTATTCAGGGAAATATGTAAACACTAGAAGGAGGACACAGGTGGGAGACGGTCCATGATAGGCTTGGGGGGTCTGAGAGGGTCATTTTATTTTTTGTGTCTAGGCAGAATTACGTCTGACATGCTGAGAAATACCTGCTAGGAATGAGAACTGTCTGCTGACAGCAAGAGCACAGAAAATCTGCCTGCGCCAAGAAGTCATAAACAAATGAGGGACAAGAGGGCTGGAGGGCAAGTGGTGTTCCTTAACAGTTCACATACCTTGGCTGCTTAATTTAAGCCTGGCCAGTATCACCAAGTGCATGTTTCTGAGGCAGGGCACACATGTCCTCAGCTTCTAAGGCCCTTTCCCCATGCCAATCCAGAATATTTCTCTGGAGGATCTCTTGTGCTGTGTGCCATACACAGGTTTTTAGGGTGGAACATCAAAAGTGTAGCCATGTTGTGCAACTCAGCATTAGGGCATGGAGACAGGTCAGGACTGTGCAGGGCCATCAGGTCATTTTGACAGACTGTGGCCAAGCAGGTTGACACCCTTTGGCTACCAGTCATGTCCATATGGCAGAGAGGAGGAGGACATGGGAGGGCTTCAACCTTAATTATTCCCATGCCTCAGCTTTCCTGCAGAAGGAACCAAATAGTGTGAATCATAGATACCATGAATGCAAACAAACATAAAAGTGTTGATGGTTACTGAGTGACTTGGGGTAGAGTTTGGGTGCAATATATGTCCTCTGCCACCAGGACAGACAGTCTGTGCTGCTTCTGTTCCCATCTTCTGAAGCACCTCATCCAGACACTGCTGACCTGCTTTGCTCTGATGCCCAGTACTCAGTGCAGGTCTCAGTGACTGCTCCTGCAGCTGGTTAGTTCAGCCAGAGCTGAAAATCAGGCCCCAGCCTTTTACCACTTTACTTTGACAAGAAACAAGGTTTTTATGTCTGTGATGCACATTATATCACAAATCTCTCTACAATGTTCACCATCGTATTTGAGAGCAGTCCCTTGCTGCCTATCAAAAAAACAAAAAAATCCTCCAGGGAAGGCACTTCTCAAAATACTGTTGGCAATAACCTTAGACTTTAGAGAGTGCAAATGTAAAAGAAGTGGAAATAGAAAGTCACTCACGTGGGGAGAAAAAAACGCTTTAGAGAAAAATGAATACAGCAAACCTGAGGAACCTGCACTCTTTTAAACAAATCTCTCTGTATATTATTACCTAACTATTTTGCCTCCTAAGTTTGCTCTCATCTCCAACATAAGAGGTGAATGACTATCATTATTTACATGGGCATATTAAAATAAAATGAAACTTACTCAAGAACAGTTATTTCTCTTTAAATGTCTCTTTGGTAAAAATATACAGCAAATACTTCCTTATTGATGTTTCAAGCTACATGGCTATTTAAAGAGAGTGCTGAAGTATCAGAAGGAGCTAAAAGATCATAACATCTAACTAATAGCTGTGCACTCAACTGTATGTACATGCCTGCAGGACATCTACCGTAGTTATGTTTTATTTTTCAGCTAAAATGTAATAGTAGTATTTTTTTTATTATAACTTGGTAATGCAAAACATACTTTGTGACCTAGAAAAGGCTTTGGAGGGGCTGCTTTTTCATTTTGCTTGCAGAATGGAGGGAAAGCCATCATCAGTGGAAGAGACTGTGTGACCAGGGACTTTGTCAGCTACAGTTTCATTTCATTAGAGAAAAAAAAAAAGGCAAAATTGACTGGTTTGGACTGAATTTGGAGATGTATTTAACACTTAGTTAAGGTATGAGAAACTTTGTATGTTGTGAAAAGCATGAAGACTGTAGCTGGAAAATGATGGCTGAGTGTCCAGCAGAACAGGAGCTGTGCATGAGCATATACAGACCAGTCACCTATAATTCTTGCATAAATTCAGTCTCTCCAACACTGTAATTTTGCTGTTTCCTCTGGAAAAGGACCTAAATCTTGCCCAACTGGCAGAAAAGTTAGGCATTATTTGACAAAAATAAACAAATCTGTGTGAGACATGATTCAACAATATAAGATCCTAGATAAGAGGTTTAGGTACATGCTCTACAGTACTTCATAGTTTCAAAATTGAATACAGGGGCTCATTTAATTAAAACCTATTCAACTGAAAATCCTATTTATCTGAAACAAATGTTTGTCCTATCTATAATATCAACAAACTATTCACATGAGCAACTAGCAATAAACAACAGAAAGATGCACAATGAATGTCAATTAACACAATTTGCTATCAAATAAACTTGCAGTTTATGTATACAGCTTTAGCACTGTCCTGTGTATCCATTATAAAGGTCAATTAACCGCAATTGCAGCTAGTCAGCTTGTTCTAAAATAAAATCAACATAAGATACCTTTCTTTTTTTTTTTTTTTTAAAATCAGCATCTCAGCAATTCAGTTGCCTGGCACTGAAGAACTTCTAAATTGCTAAAAGTCTTTGCTAAAAGTTTTATGTTTGCAAATGTCAAAAAAAAGGGAAAAAAAAAAAAAAAAAAAGGAGAGTGAGATTGGTTGAAATTGTCAAGGTATCACAGTGTGGCTGCATAAGGCTTTTAAAAATATTCATTATTCAGCACATAATCATGGATTCACAACAACAAAGAGCTTTGGTATATGTGTGCCTCAAAGGATGAAAATCTTCCTAAGTAAAGCTTTCGATGCATACTCTAATCCAAGACTACACTAACAAATCTCTTGAAATGGAAATTCTTGCTGAAAATGGCCTGTGTGCTTTAAACACTATCAAAAGGTTTTTTTTCCCCCCTTTCCCCTTTGGCTGCAGAATGTCAGCATTTATGGTAAAAGTCAATCAGGTGCTCACTTGTTCTGCTTAATCAGGAAAAAGTGGTACCACGTGAGCACTGGGAGCTCTCATCTGGAATTGCACAAGCATCACTAACTCAAAGGGCCATCAATGTTGTAGAAAGCAAAGGCAAGTGGGTAGAAGTCTGACATATTGGTCTGAGAGAGGCATTAAATATTTGAAATCACACTTGAAATTCAGGTGATTCCCTCGACTTAAAGAAATGCTGGTTTTCTCAAAGTTAACAATCACACTGTTAATTTAAAAACAAACAAACAAACTCCCCCAAACCAGGAAAACAACACACACAAAAATAAAGTCCAAAACCAAACCAAACCAAACCTCAAAAAACTGGTATGGATTTTTGTTCACTTTGCAGGACATTCTCCAATGGCTGTTCCAGCCACCAGCCATTGAGTTAGGCTTCTATCCAACCTTTGAGAGTTTGAGAGGCTGTTTAACTGAATTCTTAAAGAATAATGGGCAGGGTGGTGGCTGATACGATGAATCACAATTCTGGCCCTGCCAGATGTTTCTACAGTCTTTTTAAAGCTGATGATAGCTACTAAATGACCACAGTGGTGTCTTCTCTCTTTAGAGGGAAATCATAGGAGACTGTACAAAGACCTGAGGCAAAAAAAAGATTGCTTTCTCGGCACGTACAAACACACCTTCCTTCTCAGAAGGTTAACAGGGGCTCTGTGCTTTCTGTGTCCTTTATGAACTTTGCCTTTGCTGTAGGCAGACAGTGTTCAGTGCTACAGAACAATTTTTCCAGTGCTGCTGCTACTGAGGCTCACGGAATACAAGGAAAAAAAAAAAAAAAAGAAGAAAGCCAGAACTTTAGAACATAATTATACCAGATATAAACCTGTGGGAAATGGCTTTGTTTTCTGGGTAAAATTCACCTGTGTCCCTAAGGCCTATGAAATACTTGCCTGCAATTGTAGTCTGAGAACTACAGTCTCTTAACTACATTAGAGTATCCTGACTCACTGCTTCATTCTACTTCAGTGCTTAATTCTTCCTAGAGGTGATTTTTACTTACCACTTCATTGCTACAGCAAACATCAAACTGCATTACACTGTTTAACTCATCAGGATTACAGCAGTAAAAAGAACAACTAGCATCCATAAAAAAGTAAGAGTCACTTCCCTAGCTGATGGGTGTGTGCTTTCAAAGCTCAGCTACAAACATGAACACAGTTCGTGACTACAGAAGCAGCAAGAAGTTTTATTTGCATTTTTTCACATTGCTGAAAGAAGCCCTTCTAAAAACAAGTCAGAGTCTGAATCTTAGCATTATGGTTTCAGTGTGAGAGAGTGAAAAGAGATGCATGGCTTGTCTAGTTAAAAATGAATGGGTGATCTGTACAGCCCTGACAGAAATCTTCAGATAATCCTTAAGGTTCATGTAAAAAGAGAAAGGGTTCAGTTATTGACCAAGGATATGTGGGGATGTTGCAGTTCCTTCAATTAAAAAAAAAAAAAAAAAAAAAAAGTCATATTTACTGTGATTTCTCTTTAGCTGAAAAACTTTTTAATCAAACCGTTCTGCACCCTTGCAGGAACTTGCTAGAGGAAAGCATACCTTATAAATCATGGGGTTTGGTCTGGTAACATTATAAGAAAAAGACCACCTGAGTCAGCCAGCTTGGTGTAAGGTAATACCTTCTAAAAGGCATCCTCAACATCATCAGGGTCTTGTGAAACAACATTTTGATTAGCTAAGTGAAAATGAATCACAAGTGTTGGCATACAGCTATGCTATCATTTTATTCAAAGAATGATCAATCGGTGGCAGAGTGATGAAACATTAAACAGACAGATCAATTCAAGACATTATATTCTTACAAGTCTCCTCGATCCTCTACTCAAGATCTGATAGTTTCCACAAGAGTTATCAGACAGGGATGATAATTACAAAGATATGGTAATTGAGGGCATTATATCAAGCATGTGAGCTGGATCTGCTGTCACAGCAAGAACTTCTTCACTGAGAACTGGCAGAGAAGGATTTTCTTCTCCTGTGACTGGCACAGCAGGATCCTCATCCAGCCACTGGCACAGTAACAGGTTCCACTTTAAATCTATCCTATCTACACCCTGTTGAAGTAATTCAGCTAATTGTGTGCATCAGTCTTGGGAGAAATCTTTCATACTGCTAGTTATGTCCTTGGATGAGTAGGGGTGCAATCAAATACTGAGGGGGCACTGCTGCCTGCTAGACCTGGAGCCACTGCCTCAGAGCCAAGAGTCCACTTAAGCACCAAGGAACCAAGCAGCCCACAAGATCAACTCAGCTTTTAAATGCTATAAATTACTCAAGAAGGGATGTGGTGCAAGCATAAATGTTCACTGTGGTGCACAGCATGGGGAAAAACCTAGCCAGAGTATGACTTGGCAATTTAGATAATTTAATGCTAATGTTAGTTTATTAAATTTCTTTTTTTAGCTTTAGGGGAAAAAAAAGAGAGAAAAAAGCAAAAGGAAAGAAAGACTGAATAAAACCAAAAGAATTGCAATGAAGGCCAGACAAAGCATTCACCCTGACAGCTGAGACAGAGTTCTTCTCCAGACTGTGCCAATATTGACTTCCACATAAAGTCCTATTTTTTTATAGAAGAGGTTAACCTTCCACAATTTACTTACTCATGAAATATAAGGTGAACAGAGACACTAATGCAAATGATCCAGTATATTAAAAAATGCATTGAGCCAGGAAACATTCAAAGTTCTGTTATAAATTATCTTTTAAGGTCTGGAATACTAGACATAGTGGCTGTGCCAAGCCCTATTAACTGGAATAGATGGATTTAGAAGGAATCTTCTTTTAGGGCTGCTCTCTAAAAGATATGGGGAGTTTCGGTCCCACTCATCCTTCAAAGATGATTATTTTTAAAAAGCGTTATAGATAGTCCATCATGTTGTTAGGACCTGAGTAGCAAAGTACATATGGGCAACTAGAAGCATATATTTCAAAGGAGCAAGCATAATAACAACAGTTTGATCCCTCCCCATCCTATCCCATAAAAGTTATCACTACTATTTATAAGGGTTGGGGAGAAAGAGGCTGTGTTGTCTTGGTCAGCTTTTGATATGAGCTGCAAATGAAAAGCTGTGTTGTTCTTCTTCCCCTACTGCCCTCGGACTGCACTCAGAGTAGTAACCAAAGACAAGCAGCTGATCTAAATAACAAAGTCCTGCTTCTCTCTCCAGCCTGGGACACCAGAGAAATAAGTTCACACACCACTACTTTATTTTTACTACAATTCCACTGACTCAGAGACTTTTTTGGTAATGTTGAAAGAGTTTGAAAGAGAAGGAGACAATGAGGAAGTTCCCCTAATTTTCCTTCTGCTGGGGAGCTGAAAGGCCTGTAGGTGTTACCTAAATCTTGTTTGTATGAAATAGCCAGTGTGGGGTAGCAATACTGTGCCAGGTCTCTGTGCAGACAATTGTATTTGCTGTAGCAATTCTTTCCTCTTTAGGAAGAAACTACGGTTTTAGGGGAAATTTGTACAGATCAGTTCCAATTAAATCCAGTTACAAACCCCTTGCACATATTTCTTGGTGGAGGCGAATATTCACTTACAAAAAATTGCTAAACCCCAGAATCAGAGAGCTTAGAGATGGGATGAATTCATTTCCCTATGGGACTGTAGTTTAGTAGTCAGCTTTACAACTTGCCAACATCTGCTGAGATTAATGGAAAGGTTTTCACACAGACTGGGATGGGACAGGCTTTAAAATGAACTGTACTTCTTTAAATATGACTAATGTGCAAGCTGGTGAGAAGTAAAAGGGATAAAAACAGAAAGATGAAAAAAAAAGTATTTCCTTGGGTAGGAGATCTGATACAGAGATTTTTTGCAACGTAGGTTGT
This sequence comes from Certhia americana, assembly GCA_018697195.1. NCBI lineage: Eukaryota > Metazoa > Chordata > Aves > Passeriformes > Certhiidae > Certhia > Certhia americana. The sequence goes on along the minus strand of CM031857.1, from coordinate 10,693,257 downwards.
GCTGAAAACCCTTTAACACTTTGGAGGGAGCATTCTGGTTTAGTTTCTGACTGAGACAGAACAGGGATAGAAAGAGAAAAGGACTTCCTCTGGCAGGTGTATTGACCTAGCTAACAAGAAATGCCAAGGAGATGCTGGATGTGATAAAAGATTCGAGGAAACCTTGCTCCAGTGGCCCAGCCTCAGTCAGTTTATGTGAATCCAGTGTTGCATACCTTTGCAAAGAGACAGCAGACTATGAATTCAGCTGGGGCTGGGTTTCACAGTTCTTTGCTCAATATGTGAAGCTTTTGTGAGGGCCATTCAAGTTCATCAGTCAAGCATGGAGCCACCCAGGCACCATGTCCTCACATGTTCAGGTACTCTACAAGCTGCAGTATTGTAGTAGTGCATGAAGTACTACTTGTATCCAAAACCGGTTCATACACCTGCCAGAAGGCAAATTAGCAATAGCAATTTTTTATAACTACAGTTTCTCAGTTGTTTTAAAGTCAGTCAGTAACTTCACGTGGTTACTTTCTTAGCAAGAAAAGTGCTTGTGCAGTATCTGCCCAACGTGCTTGAACTATCTGGTATTAATCATTCTTTTTAATTTAACGGCGAAAGATAACTCCTCTTGTGTCTAGTCTCTTCAGGAGGTGACTTACTTCCTGTGTAATTTCCCTTTGTGCAGCATGAAAAACAGCTATGCTGTTCATCTCTTCCTGTCTCCTCATTTTTAGCTCTAAGGTACAGAGCTGGGTACTGTTGCACATTATGCCAGAGGTCTATTAAGCAGCATACTGGTGCACCGAGGTGGAAAAATGTAGCAGGCAGTGATGCTGGCTGCATCCAGCACGAGCCTCGTAAATCCTGGGCACATTCTCTGCATCGCCTAAGAGGTGCTGAGGTAAAAGAGAAAAGCTGTGCTACCTGCATGCATGATTGATTGCCAGCACTGAAACGTTCCCTCAGACTGTGCTGCTGCTCCTTTTCCACCTTTGCTCCAAGGCACATGTCAGCAGGGGAGGCAGAGACAAGAAAGGGAAAGAAGGGCAAGGGGACGTGCCCAGGTTATACTATCCGTATGCATTGGGATGAAGGCCTTGCTCTTAGATGCTACACGAGAGCAGCTCCATGGCTTGTCCAGCCTGGTATGGGCTGGCAGCCAGACACAGAGCTAGGAAGTCATAACCAGTTTCTCACTCTGCTTCAACAAATGTGGACTCAGCAAAGCCGGAGCTCTGGCCCAGCGCCTTTGCTGAACACAGAGCCTGAGATGTGGGTGTATTTTTACCACTTACATTCTCTCTTGCAGTCTGACTAGAACATTTATGCAGAATTCATTCGCTGAGTTTTTAATTCTTTGCAGGCAAAACAATGTGTCAGCAGGTATTGTCTTGCTCTCTGAAAGAAGTAATCATCTTCAGCAGCACTTCCAGTCAGAGGGTCTCCAGGGCCGACTCCAAGCTCTGCAAAGTCAAAGGGGATGTTTGAAAGAGAGGGATCTGGATTTAGCTCCAAAGTCTGTCAAACATTTTAAGTATCTCACATGGCACTTGTTGGAAGCATTGCTGTCTCTGTATGTTCGGTGTAAATTGTAACACAAAGTGACACAAGTTTTGCTACAGGCTCCGATAAAATGGTGGTGCCAGTATTAAGGGTGATATCTCATGTTTGTCCATGTTCTCCTCGGATGATGTACCTCTGAGGGTATCAGCACCTCAGCTCTCATAGGTGTGAGCCAGCACAGAATGGGAAATAGCTTCTATCTGTAAAGAAGCTTCGAATCAGTGCTGCCTGTCACCAGCACTGAGCCATTCCTGTAAGGCCATGCTCTCCCTGCAGTTCCCATGCTGCTAGACAGCTTCACCCCTCAAGCCTTAAATGCCAAGTGCCCAAACAAATATCAGGAATGATAGTCCAGAAAATTGTTCCTGTTATGGGCATGAAAACAAAATAAAACCCCTTGCTTTGATAACTTTTTTTGAAGTTATCCTTCACTCACTGAATGGGACTGAAAAAAATAACGTGCTCTTCCTCCTCTGACCCTGCTATTTCTGCTGGTAGTCACCCCCCACTCCCCAGACCTGTCCTTTCTACCTAAACAAGACTAAAAATGAGGGGGTGCCTCTCAGCCAAAGATGAGCCCTGGGTCAGCACTGCCCACACACAGCTCTGTGCCGTGGGCCTGCAGCCATCACCCCTGGCTCAGCACTTGGATTTATCTGAGAGCCAACACAGAACTGTGGGGAGACAGCAGAGACACTGCCAACCCCTCCATGCTGTGAGTAGATGAAGAGGGGAGTGCCTCCCCTTTGGAATGGGGAATAATTAAGACATCAGGATTTAATTTATTTATTTTTTCCCTAAAAACATTGCGTTAGAAAGCTCCTGTTTTTTGCAGGGTTGCAGAAGATAACAAATGGATGGGGAGGCCAGGGGACCGAGCCCTGGCAGCTGAGGCGAGAGCCATGCTGAGGAATACCTCATGTTAAACAAGCAGGATAATTATTCTGCTCTACTTAGCACCAGCTAGGCCTCATTCGGAGAACAACGCTCATTTTGGGGCACTGCATTTTAAAACAGACAGAGACACTGAAGAGAGTTCAGATGAGAGCAACAAAAATGATTTAAGAGTTAGTAAATAAGACCTCTGAGAAAAGGTTATGAGAGCAGGGGCTGCTTGGTCTGGAGGAAAGAGGACTGAGGGGAAGCATTACTGTCTATAGATATGCAAAGGGCTGTTACAGAGACGACATAGACCAATTACTCTCATTAGAGAACAAGAACAGAACAAGAAGCAATGGGTTTAAGATGCAGCAAGGGGGAATTTAGATTAAATAATAGGCAAATGTTATAACTATTGGAAAAGTTAGGCTACGGAACAAGTTTACAATAAAGATTGCAGAATCACTCTTACTGCAGAAATATGTGGCTGAGATGAGAGAGAGAGGGCTAGGCTAAGACTAAGGACATACAAAGCTCTTCACTGCACAGAGATGATCCTGAGCCCTTCACAGGCAGACAAGGATGGCTCCTAATAAACAGAAAGGAAAATTAGGAGTTTGTGTATATGCACATGAATGTGTGTGTTTATGAATACTGCTGTAATTAACACTATACAACAAAAAAAAAAATGCTATCAGTAGTCACAGACCTTATTGTTATTCCATGTTTTGTCTCAAAACACCATCTGTCCACATCAGTCTTTCTCCAACTCTAAGGAAGTCATGACTGGGACATCAGTAAAACTGTACATACATATTTGGGTTCCAGTTGTATATTACTTGTCCCACAGGATGGTGAGCTTGGCAGGAAGCTCACACAGAGCTTGATTGGCAACCAAAATAACACACAATGTGGAAGGGCCATGGAAAGCCAACCATGCCACTGCCGTGGAGGTTCATTGTGACAGCTCCATCATTTCACCTCTATGCCTAGTTCAGATACAACTGCACAACACCTTTGTACTCATTACCTTAACAAGCTAGAATCAACTAAGGCACAGGCAGGGAACTGCAGATGGAAATGGAAGAACTGAGTCACTCTCACTGTGACTGCAGTGTTAGAACAGTGCAGAGCCTGAGAAAATGCCACTATGAAAATAGAGTGCAAACAGAGAAATAGCTGTGTCTGAAGCTCAAATATTACCTTTATTATTATCCCTACCACTTCTGTGAAGTCCTAAATGCTTTGAAAATTACACTTGCAAGTAAGCACTGCACTACCAATACACTTGGTTTACTTTTTCTAAAACATTAACTTCACTTTTTGTCATTAAAAGAATGTCCAGCCCAAACCAAAAAGGCTCCCACACTAGGTCCACCCAGAGTCTTCAAAAGCTAATCCGAGAATTTTGGACTAAATAATACGATTAATGTTGAAATATTGTTTAACCTGAAGTAACGCTTTACACTGAAGTTTTATAAATATATTTGAAACAGAAAAGAGATTTTAAAAAAGTAGGCATAGGCACAGTGTTAGTCCAGAAGTGAACACTGAAAAGAGTGACAATGTAGTCAAGTACAAACTACTTATTTGCTACTGTACTATAGCTGCTCAGAAACACTCCTCTCCTTGCTGTAGGTCACTGCTTTGGAGAGGTTATCACCACTGACCAAGCTCTTTGCAACATTTTTTTGAGGCTATCGTAAAGGCAAGCAAGAAGCATGTGCTGATAAAGAACTGATTTGAAATGTCAGCCTTGTGGGAGGAGGTGCCAGTACAGCTGGCTGGCTTTTTTTCTTTTTTTTTTTTTTTTTTCCTCAAGTACAAGAGGATTAAAACCTTCCTGGTCAGGAAGAAAACACAGAGGAAAAGAAGCCAAAAGTCTGACAGGGCTATGAACCTCATAGCTATAGGAATAATTTTGCAAATGACTAATAATAAGGAGTCGATAATCCAAAGGATGATCTCTGAAGTGAAGAGCACCAAATTACTTTGGGGAGAAAATCAATTATCTCCTTTTGTGGCTGCACAGCCTACAATATGCAAATGCACAGAAGTTACCATAGTCACAGAAACCTGAATATCAACTTAGAAGAGAAAAAACCAAGGAAATTTACAAGAATTGTTCAAAAATATCCTCTCCATGAATGGATGCGGGTCTGCTTTATTGACACAGCTGCAATGTTATTCTAATATTCTTCATCACAAAGGCTGACAGCCGTCTAGAGATGTCAGCATCTATGAAAGAGATGGTGAAAGCAGAATGGGGCGACTGGGTCTGGAAGGCAGTAGAGATATCAAATTATCATCAAATATTGTGGGCAGATTTTTACCATCTCTTCTCTTGCTGAGCGGTGTCTTACTCCATAACTGGGTCACTGAAATTAATGGAACTACTTGCGAGTAAAACAGTACTCGATGTGCCTTAGAGCATCAGAGTCTGACCCACAGCATATATTCAAATGTCACCTTGTATTTTAATGTATCTCAGACTTGAGGGGGTTTAAAAATTATTATTAATTTAGAAGTAGACTCCTTATTGGGATCAGGCTCTTTTTTTTCACTAGAAGCACAAATGTCTTTAGAGGAGATGTCTGAACATTTGGCCACTTGTTACTAAAAATCCCATTTCCATGCCTGTGTAATCCACATTCCCTGAAGGTTTTGAGAGCAAGAAGCTTATTGTTGATGAAAAGGGAGAAGTGCAGCCTAAGGGCTGCTTGGGAACTCCAGATGGACAGAGGTCTCCAAGGGGAGGGTGCATTCCTCGAGCATCTGCTGGTGAGCCAGGAAGACTGTGTGGGACAGACCTCATACACGTTGCAGTTAAGCATCGGGTTTAGGGACTTTGGTTAAAACGCATTTAACCTCTGGATTTAAGGATAAAATACTATTATCCCTATTGGGGGATAACTGACAAAAGCACTGTATCAATTGTGCTTGGAACGACGAGTTTCCCTAATTACAAGCACCGCCTTTACGACCACACTAGGGAAGCCTCTGAAAAGACTCAGAAAGAAATGAGCCAAGGAAAGTTTTATCCAGAACAGCTTATTTAGGAGCACGGATTTTTCTCAGCCTCAGCGTATCCCTGGTATTTTCTAAAAATGGGAACAGAATGGTGTCACTTCTGAGATGCTGAAAAGAGCTGAAAGTACTTGGACTCAAGCCACGGAGAGAGAGCAACCCAACTGAGGGACACGGGTAAAGACCTCCTAGCCTTATTACGTGATCTGAGAGAAGGCACAGACACTTCTCTCAGTGTTAAAAAAAGGAAAGAAAAGCAATGAGAGATCTTTGTGCCCCATAGGTGAATTTCCTTGGTTCTGGACAAAAAATTCTTAGACTCAACACAGAAGATGGAAAACGTATTCGTGAATTGCCTCACTACTTATGTCTCTGAGAGACAGACTGGGGTTAGGACTTCACTAGGAGGGAAAGTCTCACCTAATGCCATATCACTGTTCCTCAAGCTTATTCTGTGACCTCTTTTATATCTGCTCTTATACCTGCTCTTCAGAGACATATGGGGTGATTAACACCATCACAGATAACTTCATTTAGTGTCCCAAACTACTGGGAAAAGGCAATAAGCTGGAGCGATTTAAATATTTTTTAAGATAACTCCTGAAGCCTGAATACAGAAAACTTATTAATACCTGTAGTGCTTCACTGAAAGCATGATAAGGTCAAGAAGTTGCAAACTTGTCCAGTCCAAGGTCCACCAAAATATTTGTACTCCACAGGCCACCTACCATGAAACCAAAGATTGCCTCCAAGGATGGTTTAGGTCAGGCCATGAAGTTCTGGGTTTTCAGCCTCCCTCTCTGCTGTGGTGTTGCTGCTGAGTTAATTTTCAATCCTGAAGTAAACTGACACTGTACCTGCATAAGAAGTAAATCTGCAGTGACGAAAGTCTTCTTTTTGCGTTGGGTGAAAACTACAGCTGAGTGCCCCTCAAAATTAACATTTATGGCAAAAAAAAAAGTCAGTCATAGCTGAGAAAGATGGGAAAGATCTGTGCATGTGATGCCTCGACTATACTCTTCACTCTTTTTGATCAGCACTGAATTATGACCTTTTGCCAGCTGTAGGATATGATGTGCTCTAATGTAAAAAGTATGCACTTGGAAATAAATAGTAACAGCAAAATGGACAGGCTGCACATCACCTCCATGCCACTGGGCACTGCTTTGCTTAGGCTCATTCCTTACAGGGATTACCATAGAAGTATGTTAGTCTGCCTAATATAGCAAGCTACAAGAGCTGTCTCAGAAGAAGGTGCTATGAAATATTTACATACGTTAATTCTCTGAAGTCACTTATGGCATGCATAGACTTTAGAGAAAGTTTTATCCTACCACCATTTTGTACAAGTTGGTCATAACTCTGCAACTTGAAAATCATTATCATCTCCCTCAGCTTCTGTTTTTGTTCTAATTGTAAACCTGAAAGTCCAGTCTGAGGCACCCACAACATTTAGCCTTTTATAAGACAGACCTCATCAAGAATTCAGTTCAGCAAATCTTGACAAGAATTCTTCTTTTCAAGTAGCAGACAGACTATGTATATATATTTAAGGATAGCATGGGAGCTGGTTGCCTTAGTAACAGGATCTTTCAGCCATTGCATTTAGTATTTACTTAGCACTGGAAATGTACACTGTATTGAGAAAAAATACAGTATTTTTATTAGTCTGCCCCTGTGTATATGCCCATCAGCAGCAAATGCACGCTGTGTAGTTTGGCTTTCCATTTCTGAGCTATGTGAAACCTCAGAGAAGGGAGCATGCAGAAATGAAACCAGGGCACCTGGTGCAATGTATTTTTGTTACAAGTGTTTTGAGAGAAAAAAAACCCAAACCTGTTGTGAGAGTTTAAAGCGCTGCAGTAAAGATACTCCTTGTCTCTCAATATGTCCAGAAGCAAAAAACCATAAAAGCATTTCTGTCCCATGGTTTCATGCTCTGCTGAAAACAAATCTACAGAAAATAGTAATGAAAGAGGATATTTGTAAAGTGCAGTTTCTATAACTGCATTAATGTGCAGTACCAGCTAAGAAGTGTTAAAAAGCTGTTTTACTTGGCATTTGGGGGGATGGAGGTGAGCGTATGTAAAGTTCTATTGCAAAGTCTGCTTCACTCTGGGTGAGACAAGGCACCAGTTACAGCTGCATCAATTAAAATGCAGGAGAAATTAAGCAGAATAGAGCCATTGAATTTTGGGACCAGCCAGAATGCCAAAAGGTTTGTATTTCTTCCTGTGCAAACATGCCATGGGATTTTTCATCCTCCCAGCAAGACAAGTTGCCTTCAGGTGCTAAGCACAAACCCATCACCTCCAGCTGCCCAGTGCCTCCTGTGAGGTAACAGAGTGGATCTACCATGGCACAGAGTCCCCTCCTGCCCCTGGGAAGTGCAGAGCTGGGAAGTGCTTTGCTCCAAAAACAACAGGCAAAGATCCACTTTTACTTCAAGACCCAAGAACAGAACCAGGCTCTGCTGCTTGGAAGTATGAGAGCAGGTCACCCAGGACCTTATGGTCCCAAATGTTCAGGGCTGAGGCTGGAAAAGATTTAAGCACATGAACCAACCTGGCAGACTGTTTTGTCTGATAGTCTGTGCATTACCTCTTGCTCTTATGGTAACCCAGCTCTTCCACTGATAAGAAATCCACTCCTGGGCTGCTCTTTCTCATTATACTTTAAGAAAGTGTAAAACACTTCTGTATTATAGCAATTTAATATCTTGTATGGCCTCTGTCACAGTGTTATATCGTACCCTTACAGGATGATGGACTCCGGTCTAATATGGCTTTTCCTTCTCTAACTACTGCAATCCTATATCCATTTGCAATTCAGATGGAACAGACCCTGCTCAGACAGAAAAGCAGAATGTTATAATCTCATAAAATAACTTAAATATAATTACAGACAGAACATTTATTCTACATTAAAAACATAAGAGTTGGAAAACAGGTGTGGAAAAGGCCTAACAGCAGAGAGAGCAGGTTGAACCAGACAGTCCCTCTGGTTTAAAGCACTACCCAACAAATACAGGCTTTTTCTTCTGTCATGAAGTTTTCTCCTCAGTCCTGACTTTCTCAGGTTTTTTTAGCACCAAATACTGTTGCATAGATGGATTTGCAATGGACTTTTGGGTTAACTGCTGAAAAGGAGGCCTGAAGACTCTGCTTCCAAACAGCATTACTGGGCTTTGCACTCCTCCCAGAGGGGCAGGAATGTGAGTCACTGTGTCCATGTGTAGGGCTCTGCTGATGCTTCACCTGGAAGAATTTCAGCTGGAAAATCCAGTGGTGCCACACATCAGTGCAAGGAAGTCTACAAAGCACCCAGCTGGATGGGGGTCAGCAGCAGGAGGAGCAGAGAGGCGGATCCATTACCCACCAGAAATCACTTCCCCCAGGTTGATTAGAATGTTTTTTAAAATAAATGCTTTTTCTCCCCATTTTTGTTGCCCTCCTTCAGTATAATATAGAGAAAACTTCATATTTCTGTAAAAAGTGGAGAGGGGAAAAAAGGTAGATAGTACACACTGTTTAAAAATGGCATAGAGATGGCAAGCTGCTTTTCCTGACAGGCCCTCCATGAATTATGTCATTATTGCAGCCTGCATTTTCTCAGGACTGTCTTTTACAGGAAGAGCTCTGCTCCTGTTTGTAACACACTTGAACTAAAATCTATTAATTTGCAGTAAAAAAAAAGGAGTTCTGAGAATTGGGTAAAGGTTTCAGCTAGTAGAGCTTATTGTCTAAAAAAAAAAAATAAATTTTTTGCTTGTCCTGCTCAGCCACGGAATTTGAAACTTAAACATGTCAAAGTCACACAGAAAGAGGCTTACCAGCAGAATTCCTACCCACAAAATAATCAGAAAGAAGAAACAAAACGGCAGTGAATTACTGACCCTCAGTGACTGCAGATAACAGACAACTCAATGTTATTTTATGGGTGATCCCCTGTACAAAATCAAATTACCAAAGAGTTTTAACCATTTGGCTTCCCCATCCCATACACTTTGGAACTATCCAGATATGCCGTATTTTCCATATATTGAACCCAGAAAGTGTAATCCAACTTCAAAAAGGTGTGTATTAGTAGCTGTGATCATACGGAGCATGATCTACAACTATTGTTTTGCTTTCAACTAATGTAGTAGCTACAAGGATGCAGAGAGATCTTGCAATGTGGGTTATTCATTACTACTGAAATTGCAACACCTTTCTTTTCCATTTGTTTTATTTTGCTGATACGCATATTGCAGGTTTTTAACTGTTTTGGTTTTTTTTATTGGCACAGCACTGTATATCTGTGTCTATCCTAAAGTGCTTCTGTCATACCTAACTGCTTCTGAAATGAAAGCACAGATGATGGTGCCTGCAATAAACAGCAGACAGAGGACAGGTAGTTTGTTGTATTGTTCCTTGGATCCTTTTCAGCAAAGTGAGCGCAAAGTATTGATGCTGCATGATGTGAACTGAATCTACATCTCCTTGTGAGAGAGAGGACAGCTACAGTGGAAGTAAACAGGTAAGGAGAAAAAAAAAGAAAAGGCAAGTTTATTGTTCAGCAGCTGAAGCTGTCAAGGTCCTTAGGAAAGGGAAAATCTGAAAGAATCGACATCTGTCAGCTCTGCTCACTTTGGGACTGACTGACAGCAAGAGAAGAGCGTTATACTGAGATGGGAAACATTTGGGACTTCTCGAGACCATATGAAGAGATGCATTCTCTGTCCCAACAATTCAGCAGAAATTGATATACTTCTACTACCTCTTTCTGAGCTTGTGAAACCCCTCCCTCACGCTGTTTAATTGCAGCTGTGGGTGCTGTGAGAGCACCTTAGCGTGATAACAGCCACAGAGCCCTCTGTGCTATGTATTGCAAACAGAAAAAAAGAAAAAAGAGGCAGTCCAGCCCAATGAGACTGTTTGCACACAGTCAGAAATGTTTCTTAGAACCATGACATAAACATACTGTTGCGTTTTTATCAGTATTTTGTATTTGGTAAAAATATTCTGAAGCTTAAGGGCTCAGCGCCCACAAATATGCTGGCACACAGATTTTGCATATCTTGTAAAGTCTCTGCCTGTGCTTTGGTGTGCATAAGCAGTAGTTGATTTTTCAAACACTTGCATATCTGAGCTGCAGGACTGAGCCAAAAGCATGGTAATGAATTATGGGCTGCACGAAGGTGATGATACAGTCCAGCAGACCTACACACAGTGCAATCATTCAAGAAATGGCATGGGATTTTTATTTTATTGTGATTGCGCAGAAAAAGGCTAATCTCTGCTTCTGTGAATGGATTGTTTTCTCTAGCTGTACACACTTCTGGAATGGCTCTAACTTTACAGTATCTGCTTCCAACAAACTTCTCTCCAGGCTAAACAGACACTTGCTACTCATACGACAGTGCATGGGAGAGTGATGCTGAAAAAAGAAGACATGGTGTGGCTGACATCTTTGCTTGTCTTGTAAGAGAAATCTGAGTAATGTCGGAATGATTCCGTCAGTACTGTCAGAAATAGGTTTAAGAGCCCTCCAGGTAGGTTGCAAGCCTTGGCACAGGGAGCAACTAACACAAAGAGGTTGCCAATTGACCAGAGGTTCTGGGAAGGTACAAAGTAACACTAACGACCTTGACTTGGGCTGATGACACAGTTTTCTTCTTCTGTGTTCTCAACTCTTCTTTCCCTATCTCAGAGGGTCTGGAGTATGACAAAAGCAGGGTGGGCTATGCTGTCAAGTGTTATTGGCTTTATATGTGGCACTCAGGAATAACACCAAACTGAGTTTGTATAATGCTGGATGAGTTTGCCCACATCTCCATTGTATCTGAACCATGTATCCACTAAACTGAATTATGCTGGGCATTTACACAATAATGGCAACTCTGGTTCCTGCAGGACAGATGTGTACGATAAAGATCATGAGGAAATGCCACTACCACTACCACCTTGCCCAATGAGCAATTATAAATGAGGACACTTCTCTCCCATCAAATCTTTAATGATACTGCTTAATACAGCTTCCTAAAAACACTGGGAGAAGGCTGATGTTGTTCTGAGATCTCTGTAACAGTGTTTGAGACATGTCTTTTCAAACTGTATTGGCCCTACAGACTTGTTATTTATTCTTGAGTCACTGACCTTCAATGTTCCTTTGCTTCACACAGTGTAAAGAGGAATGCATGCTCTTACCTATTATGTCTTCCTGGATTGGAAACAATATGGGCCAGGGAGGCAAGGTCTTCCAGGAAAGTGGGCAGAGCATCATTGCTCCTGGAGTGCTGGAACACTACTTCTAAGTGATGACTGAAATAGATCTGTGCCAGTCAAAAGATTCCCAGTAAAGGCCTAAAAGTTCTTATCCAGTGTACAAACCCAGTGAGGTACTGCACGTGATACCTCCAGGAAAAGAACAAATGTAAAACAGATACTCTGATACGTCAGCCTCAGCACTCCACAAAAAAAACCCCAAAACAAACCAACAAACAAACAAAACAAAACAAACAGAACAGAACTTTTGTCTATCCACACCTATGGCAAAACTTCTCCTCTGCCTGGGGAGCTCGCTGTTCAGGCAGCTATAATTGAGTGCATCCTTGTGTTTATCCTTTTGTTGTCATTTACAATAGACCCAATTGACAAGCCTGACTGACATCTGTATGGATTTCATATACACAGCAACAACATGAATGAGGTAAAGTGGCCTCTTGGGAGACTGATGGAACTCTTGTTCATTACCATTATCACCACGATGATTGGTGCAGATGATGACACTCCCGGGCCGTCCCATCCTTGAGCTCTGCAGCCCTTCACACAGTGAGGTGCTGCAAACAAACAAACACTGCTACAAGTGATCACTTTTCCTGTCACCCCGTGCAGTACCACTCTCCCTGCTCCACACCCAGGCTGAGCAGAAGGTGGATGATGGGTTCCAGGCACCAGCACGAATCCAAACCAAGCCACAATTCAGGTCCACTACCCCAGGCTGTTGTGGCTGAGGAGAATTCAGCCAAGCTCACAAGCTGCCTTTTGGCCTTGTAACACTGGCCCACTTCACCATGGTCCAGCAGGAAGAGAAACTCTCACTTACCAGACCAGTTATTGCCAAACTGCTTTGCCTCTTCAATAAAATGTCTCTGCTTTTTATTTTTCACACCACAGAAAGCTGCATCAGCATTCAGACCAATTGAAATTCAAGCAGAAAAGTGGGACAGATAAAAAAAAAACATCTGTGAAAATCTCTTTTCTCTTCCAAATTGTTTTTCCTAGACATCTACTGGGTTACATTATACTGGTATCACTGCAACTGTATTCATGAAATGGGAAATAGCAATTTCATTGTTAACCTTAAAATTATTTCATGAGGGTTCAGTGAAATGGGTATGTTAAAGCAATTAAAGAAACTGTAATGAATATGTGGCACCATTTTCATGACTTACATCATTACAAGACTTTGGATAACTACTGCTAAAGGTTAATACGCTTTATAAGAATCTGCAGGTATCTGTCAGACACCAAATGCAATCTGGGGAAGGACTGCTGCATGGCAGAGACATCTGCTGGGAGCTCCTCGAACTCTTCCCACACCTCATGGTTCAGCTCTCCAGGGCTGTGGATCCTGGGAGAAGCCCTTCCTCCAGCAGGGGAGAGAGTTTGTGGCTAATGGAGAATTCAGGACACCCCTGCTCAGCCATGGCCAGTCAAGAGGAGCCAGAAATCTTTAGGCTATATGCTGGAATTTAAATGGAAACTTTTGCATCTAAATTGAAGGCTATGCTCCCCTATCCAGCTGCCTGACATTGAACTGCCTGTCAGAGCAAGGCTGGTGAAATTCTGCCCTTTCCCAAGCATATACAGCAGGAGAAGATCAATGTGTTAATTAGGAAAAGGAACTATCAGGGACCTCTGCAATTTTGACAATATGCTTGCACTAAGGCACTGTCTAAGATAAAAACTGAAAATGAGGTTTCAGATTCTAGCATCTCCAAAATTCCTAGCATCAATCACCTCCCTTCTCAGAGAGACATTGATTCTACTCTCCACCTACAAAGTGGATCTCAATCCCTCTCTCCCTTCCTCTTTCATAGTGGGAAAACACGGATTGATCATGCTGGGCTGATGGGATCACACTGTGCTTTGACCATATCCCAGCATCCTGTTTCAGTGTTAGACACTGGCTTTAAAATGATTGAGCCAATGCAGAAAGCACTCACTGAGTAAACCCTAGAAAGAGGAAACCCTGTTTTGTACAACAGCGGAAAAGAGAATGCTCTGCAAACTCAATTCCCTTTTCTCCAAATGCAAGATAGAGATGATGCAAAGCATCCTGCAAATGAAAACAAGCTGTATTTGATTCCCCGCACACTGAATGCTTGAACTGTGTTTAGCACATCACAGGTGTAGGGTTTGAGTGATAATCCCCAGTGTAGCAGGATTTTTCCTGCAGACACCAGTTCACATCTGATGGGAGACTGTTTTAAAACCAGCCTCTGCTCTTACATTGTAAGAACAACTCTCTCCCTCAAGCTACTTGCAGACAAAAACATGTTTACCTCCACCTATCAAAGTACCAGGGGAAAAGAACAGCCCCTTGAAGGAAATTAATCCCCAAAAAGCGTTTGAAATGTTATAAACAGCTTACTAGCAGAGTGAACAGATGCACTAAGAAGGATAAACAAGCATTTGCCCAGCCCCTCAGAGGGAGTTGTCTGCACATCCCCTTTACACTCATGCCAGAGGCAGGCAGGTATCAGGGTCCTGGTGCGTGGTGGCCAAGGGCTGCTTGATGTGGCCCAGCTCAGGTATCCAAGGTAAGCAGCTCAGGATGAGCAGCCCCTGGCACGGCAGCACCTCTCGCCCCCTCACTTTAAGAAGCTTTATCACAGCTTTTGCAAAGCAGTTGTGCAGGTCTGAACTTGCAGTGCCCACCCCCAGGTGAGGGTGCTCACCACGGAGTGTGTGCCTTGCCTGTTGTTCCAGGGAAGTGGCAAAAGCACAGCATTCCAGGAAAACAAAGACCAGCCTTCCAGTGTCTGTTCCAAGCACATTTATGCTTTCCAACCACATTTATGGGCTACCCACAGCTATCTCTCCCAGTCAAATAAGCCTCCTCCTCTATTGCCCGATGAATTATTCTGTGCAAAACAAGCCATTTTCTCCAGAAACACTGAATGTTCTGAATGTTCCCTTCTGTTCCTGAACAACCCATTCCTGAGTGTAGCACTCCTTCAGATAATGGAGGAAAATGGAGACAGGCCTCCCTCTCACAAATGAGAGTAGGTAAAAAAAAGGGGAAACAGAAGACACAGTGATAATGCCCAAAAACACAAGGGCAAGATCACTAGGATTGGTTCTGCCTATTTTACAGATGCAAGACAGGTCTGGCATCACTGTCAGAGTCTTGGAGTATCCACGAGCAGGTCCTAATAGGTCATGGAGAAGATGTGGAGGGAAAGAATCACGCACTTCTGGACTTCTTCTAAGATCATATGTTGCCTTCAAGGGACTACAGAATACTGTGGTGGCCTGAGCCTTCAAACTCTGCAGCAGCCCAAAGCAGCTACAGGGGTGTCAGTGGCTTCTGCAGAAGCTTCTGGCATGGCACAGCTTTGCTGAGGCAAAAAGGGCAGAAAGCCTGCTGAGATGCTCCCCTTGACTTGACTCCCAGGCAGGTGGCCTGTGCTGTGTAATCCTGCAGGGAACAGCCAGGCCTCCAGGGAGTCAGTCAGGTGGGGAGGCCTTGACTGACACACACTGAATTCATTAAGCTGCTTTGCTAAGGAGAAATAGAATGCAAATTATACAGGAAAGAGCATTTGAGTTCTGCCCTTGGGCAGGTATGGTAACAAGTGATCTCAAAGTCTTTTAGAGGTTTAACCTCAAGGATGAAAACCAAAGCCTGGCCTCTGCTCCAGAAAAGGAAGAAATCTCTGAAATGAGGGGCTTGTATCAGTATTTTTTTTAAAACACATCCCGACATATCTGCACTCTGCAGAGTCATATTTTAGATGGTCTCTATGTATTAAAAAATGCCTGCTATTAAATACCAAAATCATGATTAAAATCCAGTTTGACTGTACGCCCTGTTTGTGCTAAGCCTTTTTTCCTGCTCAGCATCCACGGAGAGTGGCACAAAACACAAAGTGCCTGCTCAGGAGTTACATGGATGAAGAAATACTGTAAACAATGATTATGAGTTCCTCCACCCCGCTTAAGAATGAGCACAATTACAATGGTCCCAGTTCAAGAAAAATGATTAAAGTATCCAAAGGAAATTAAGAAAAGGAATTAAGTTACCTAAGTAATTAGAAAACTGTCAGATCATGAGTCGTTAAGGAGGCTGAATGATTTAACCTTCTCTTCCCTTTCCAAAAAGTTTCTACTTTCTCATGTTGAGAATGAAGCACATCACTCTATGTTAACCATAAGTGGAGGATGAATACATTTTTTACTATTAAGTTAAAGTGGTGCCACTTTCTTTGCATAGAGAAGTTTTTAAGAAGTGAACTCCTGGGAATCACTTTTGGCTTATGTGTCTTTCCATCACTTAGGAGAAACAGAGAAGCTGGAGACGGTAACTGCACTAGTCTAACTTCTCTTCCACTATGCTATTTGCTACCAACTACTCAATTACGAACATTTTCTATTTAAAAAGCTTCTAACTTAAACTTCTGCCTGGAACAGAAACCTGCTCTGCACAAACCTAAGAATCTATTACTCCTTATGAGAGTGGAGCAGAGCAGAGGAGAGGGACAACTGAGGAGAAGCAAACCCACACATTTCTTGGAGTGGGTACCACTTGTGCCCCTGCAGGATGCATTTCAGGGGCAGGCTTCACCTGCATTCTCCTCACTTCTCTAAATGCCAGGCGGGCAAGAAGGAATTCTCCCCTCACCATTAATAAGAGAACTAGGTGACTTGTAACCAGTGAACTGTAATTTGTTTGCTGAAATGCATACTGTAAAGTCTTGAGAATGGATTTGTGGAAAGCTCCTCCCTTGCACCCTGCGCAGAACAATGTCTCCTTTCTGAACCTGGCTCTCGTACGTTTAAAAGACACCACGGCCAGTCGCTCTCGAAACCCTTACAGAAGAGGGAACTCGGTACTTTCTAGCTGAAAAGCGAAGACGATAAAAGAATATGTGCTGCTCAGACATTGCCACAGCCGCGGTCTCTGACGCCTCACACCGGCGGCAGACTGCAAGCACCATGGCGCCTAGGCCCGGGACTACCGCTCCCAGCAGCCATCGCGGCCGCCCCGCCAGGGCCCGCGCATGCGCCTATGAGCGGGCACACACCGCCTCCCCGGCTAACGGTTAAAACTCCTCCCGGCCCATTGGCTGCTACCGGCCGGAACCGGCCGTGCCGCGATGCGCACTGGGAGTTGTGGTTTTCTCGCCCCCAGCAGCAGCTGGGTTGAGCGGGGCGGGCGGCATTTGCGTACTACTGTTCCCGGCGTGCCCCGCGCGGCCCGGAAAGAGCCGTCACCAGCAGGAGCCACGGGCAGACATGGCGGGGCAGATGGCTGTGCTGGGTGAGTCGGTGGCGCGGCTGGGCTGGGGGGGTTTGCGGGGTTTTGCTTCTGTTCTCGCTTCTTTCTGTCGCTGGTGTCATCCCGGGTTGGCTCTCCAGGGTGGCACGAGCTTCCCGTGCTCGGTGTGTTCCGCTGTGTCCAGTCCTGGGCTCCTCAGGACAGGAGGGACACGGAGCTCCTGGAGCAGCTCCAGTGGAGGGTAACAGAGATGATGAAGGGCTGGAGCATCTCTCTTCTGAGGAAAGGCTGAGGGGGCTGGGGCTGTTCAGCCTCAAGAGGAGATGACTGAGAGGGGCCCTCATCAATGTCTGTCAGTGCCTGCAGGGAGGGGTCAGAGCATGGACCAGGCTCTGCTCGGTGGTGCCCAGCAATGGGACAAGGGACAATGCCAGGAACCGATGGACAGGAAATTCTACCTGAACACGAGGAAGAATGTTCACTGTACACTGGAGCTGATCACCCAGAGAGGCTGTGGAGTCTCCCTCGCTGGAGATGTTCCAGAACCATCGGGGTGCAATCCTGTGCCATGTGCTCTGGGATGACCCTGCTTCAGCAGATGAGCCATTGTGGGATTCTGTGAAAGCCAAAGTGGCACATTGCTCGGAAATGCCTGGCAAGATTTGCAGCCCAGAGTAAGCCACGACTTTTGAAACACTACTATGGCCACCTTTTCGTGATGAAAAAAAAGAGGTCACCTACTCTTTGAAATTTAACTTACTTACGTTTCTTGTTGAGATTTTGTTTGGTGGTGCTTTTTCTTTTGGTAATCATCTGAGGCATTATTGATGCTAGACTATTGGATTTCCTGTATCTGTTGATTAAAAGTAAAATTTAAAGAAATTGGTTTAAAATCAATTGAACAGCAAATTCTTCTGCACGTAAACTGGTCTTCCCTTGGGTTTCAACATACAGAAAAGATTCAGAGGTGTGGGAAGAAGCTCTTTGGACGCTGTGGTGGAAACAGAATGAGTTAGTATGGGTTTCTCCCCTTATTTTTAGACTTCTGGTGAAGCTGGATGTGTTAGAAGTGGGAGTTTGACATTTCACTGATTTTGGGCAGCCCCATTAATTCGATGGGGTCATGGGAATGACCTTTTAAGGTCATTCATAGGCAGTTCCTCCAGAAGTACTAATTAGCCTGTGTTATTGCAGTAACATGCACAGAGAAAGAGAATTATTACAGCGTGGTGATATTTTTGGCTTGACCATCTCTTGGGCTTTTTTTCCTTAATCAATTTAAGATTCAATGCCTAAAATTCTTGACTTCTAGCCACTCTCTGTTGAGAAAGAAATTAAAAACTAATTAGGTAGGTCAACAGGCTCCGGAGTGTGAAATAAAGCCGCAGGAGGCGTGCAGTGCGTCACAACGTGACATTTGCATTGATTTGTAAGTTTGCAGAGTTGATCCCCTAACCCTGCTGTTCCCAACGCTGTGTTTCAGGCTCCGCTGTGCTGGCCCTGCTCCTAGCCAGCTACCTGGCACAGCAGTATCTGCCCATGCCAACTCCCAGAGTGATTGGGATCGACCTGGGCACCACCTACTGCTCCGTCGGTGTCTTCCTGCCTGGAAGCGGGGATGTGAAGGTCATTGCGGATGAGAACGGGCACAACAGCATCCCCAGTGTTGTCTCCTTCACAGACAGAGGGGTGCACGTGGGCTATGAAGGCCTGGAACTGGCTGATGCCAATCCCCAGAACACCATATATGATGCCAAGAGATTTATTGGGAAAGTCTTCACTGCAGAAGAACTGCAAAGTGAAAGCAGCAGGTATCCTTTCAAGGTAAGCAGCCACCACCTTCAGTTCCCTCCAAGCAGTAAAGTGCAGGACACAATCCAGGCTGGGCATGAACAGATCCAGAGGAGCCCTGGGGGTGCTGGTGGGTGAGAGGCTGGACATGCCCTGTCCATGAGCTCTGGGAGCCCAGGAACCCCCCGTGTGCTGGGCTGCATCCAAAGCCCCGTGGGCAGCAGGGCAGGGAGGGGATTCTGCCCCTCTGCCCCACTCTGCTGAGACCCCTCCTGCAGGGCTGCATCCAGCTCTGGGGTCCCAGCACAGGAAGGACAGGGACCTGCTGGAGCCAGGCCAGAGGAGGCACCAAGGTGATCAGAGGGATGGAGCAGCTCTGCTGAGAGCAAAGGCTGAGAGAGCTGGGATTGGAGAAAGCTTTGGGGTGAACTAATTGTGGCCTTCCAACATCTGAAGGGAGCTTACACGAAAGATGGAGAGAGATTATTTACAGGGCCTTGGAGTGACAGGACAAAGGGGAACGGCTTCAAACTCATAGAGGATAGGTTTAGATTAGAGATTAGGAAAAATGTTCTTTACTGTGAGGGTGGTGAGGCCCTAGCACAGGTTTTCCAGAGAACTTGCAGACACCCCATCCCTGGAAGTGTTCAAGGCCAGGTTGGATGGGGGTCTGAGCAAACTGGTCTAGGGGAAGGTGTCCCTGCTGCTGGCTGGGGTTTGAAAGGAGATGAGCTCTAAGGTCTCTTCAGCCCAATTCTATGACACCTGAAATGTGGCTGATCATCTTGTCAGACCTCGAGTCACTTGGATCAATCTGATGTGCCTGAAAACTGTAGGAGGCATCCAGAGAGAGGAAGGAAACACTTGTGGAAGTTACGTACCTCTGCATGAGAGCTGATAATGACTTTCCAGAGGACCCTGTGTTTTCCTACTCAGCAGTGTGATTCTGGGTAACCTTTCAGTCCCTTCTCTGAAAGGATAAATTTCAACTTGAAATGTAAACTCTGCTTTGCTGAAACTTTATTTCTCCCTGAAACTGTAAAATAAAACCACAAACAAACAAAAATCAACAAACCTCTCCCCCCTCAAAAAAACCCAAAAATCCAAAACCCAAAAAAGTTTTAAAGCCACATGTTCTCTGTCCCAGTGTAGTTTTTTTCCTTCATCCCTTTACTACTTATTTGACTAGCAGCAGAACTTGAAAGTTGCTTTTAAAAAAAATAACCTGCATTATATGAACATGATGCAGAATTGCTAGAAAATTTTTTTTAAAATCGTGTACTGTAGTGGTCTTTGAAGACGTTTTAATTTTTTAATATTGTTAAGAGAAGCTGTGTCAGTACCAAGCTGTAACTTAAGGATTAAAAAAAGCATCCCTTCTGTCTTTGAATGTGGTGTTGGAAGTTGTTTGCACAGTTTCTAGGTCTTAACTGTTTTTATTGTGTTTTACTGGGGCACAGTCAGTGGGTGTCATTTGTTTGGATATACTTTCACCCCTTAAATGGCATGTTTTGCATAATCCTCCTAATCAAGGAATAAAAGTGACCCAGAAATGGCAAAAGCACATTTAAACTTTTCTAGAATAAAGAGACTACATGCAAATAAAACCTTTGGTGGGAGCAGGGTGGGGGAGCACAGGAAGATTTCTCACTGGGAATTGTGTCACTTTATCCTTCTAGATTGTCAACAACAAAGGACTAGCTGAATTTTCTGTGACAACTAATGAAACCTTTCACATCACTCCAGAGCGCATTGGCTCTAAGCTGCTGCTGAAACTGAAGAAAATGGCAGAAGCCAACCTTGGCATGTCCATTTCCAAGGCAGTCATCTCCGTGCCAGCAGAGTTTGATGAAAGGCAGCGGAATTCTACCGTTGAGGCAGCTAACCTTGCAGGTGATGTCTCTCTATTCCAGAATTTTTCTTGGAGACCTTGAGGTCTATTTCACTAACAGTAAGGTCTTTGTGGAGGATATAGAAACAGTGAATCAGTGACGGAGAAGCTTAAAATGGATTTATTGTGAGGAACAGCTGAGAGCTTCTGAGTACTGACAGGTGCAGCTGAGTAATGCAGACATAGCTGGAAGTAAGTTTTACTTCAGGAAAAATAGTCTTTTTTATAATCTCCAAATAGGGAGACTATATAGAGCACACTTAGACAATCATTTAAACAGAAACAGAATGCTTGAAATAAATCTCCTTAGAAAGGTTTCTCTGGAAGTAGTGAAGTTTGGGCACATCATGGTTCATGGTTTTGCCCTGATGCTGAAGCAGTACTGTTTTAGGATTAAGTAAGGAAAATAGTTCATTGGATATTACTGCTTAGGAAACTACTTCCTTTAGATCTGATATTTAACTTAAAGTGAATGTGGTTAAAAAAACCCAACAAGTAATGGCAAATGTCATTCTGAGGGAAGCACTGCAGTTTTCTGAGGTGTACCTGAGTGTTGCTTGTTGTCTCTGCTCTTCGTAGGGCTCAATGTTTTGCGAGTGATCAATGAGCCCACAGCTGCTGCTATGGCTTATGGGCTCCACAAAGCTGATGTGTTTAATGTTCTGGTGGTGGATTTGGGTGGAGGAACTTTGGACGTGTCTCTGTTGAACAAGATGGGAGGGATGTTCATCACACGAGCCATGGCAGGTGAGAAAAATGCTTTTGTTTCTCGAGGAGTGGGAGGCAAGGTGTACCTGAAGTCACTGTTGGAGGGGCTTTTTAAAACACACCAACCATGTTACAGAGTGTTTTTCCAATACATTCTCAGCTGATTTTCATGCAAAATTAGCTGTGTGGCTGGCTTCAGCAATTAAGACCACAGAGTCGTAGGTTTTGGCTGACCTGGAGGGGTAAGTTTATTTTATCCATGTCTGCTAACTTTTGTGCCCGCTAATAAAGTGCTGGTGCATGTCACAGTTACTTTGACTGGACTTTTGGGGGGCTAGGGTTGTTTAAAATCTTTTTGTCCCTTTTAGCCCAAACTGGGAATATTGGCAGATCATTGACCAGTGTTTTGGTGCATCCTCACCTTGTGTCTGGTGCCATTTCAGTTCAGCAGGGGTTGGGCATGTGCGGGCTGTTAACCCAGGAGTTTTGTGATTGGTGTATGAATGATTCATCCCTGGGCACAGAGCTCTGGCAGCAGTGTTTGGTCAGACTGTAGTGAAAAGACAGCCGTGCTTCAGTTGGCCTCAATGCACACAGCTCCAAGGTGTAGTGCCAGCTGCCTGTGTTGCCTTCAGCAAGCAAGTTCTGATGGGAGCTGCTGCTGCTGCTCAGTCCAGTTAGAGTGTAACGGCAAGAAAGATTCAGCAGCTTCACTCTGATCTAGTTAGACGGAGGTCCACTGAGTTACTGTTTTCAGTTAAAACAGAACAGTGGAATTTATTATCCATCGTGTGCAGTGGACAACAATTTAGTCCACTGTCGCAGCTCTGTGAACTCACGTGCTTTTGGTTCTTCTGTGATTGTTCTGGCCCTTGAGCACCATCTCCCAGTGAAAGAGAAGCAGTGTGCTGCTTTGAAGGTGCTCTATCTGATGCCTTCTATTGTGATCTTTCAGGTAACAACAAACTTGGAGGACAGGATTTCAATCAGAGGTTGATGGTGTATTTATATGATCAGCTCCATCAAACGTACGGTTCTCTGCCAACACAAAAAGAGGAGATTCACCGCCTCAGACAGGCTGTGGAAGCTGTTAAATTAAACCTGACTGTCCATGAGGCAGCTACACTGAGGGTGCTGTTGACACTGCCAGCAAACGAGCTTACGAGAGAACTTGCAAAGAGCCAGGCAAAAACGAACAGTGAGCTAAAAGGCGAGGCCTCACAAAACGCAGAAGGCCTGGAAAATCTTGGAGGCGCTTCCAAAGCAGAGGACAACTTTGTCGAAGTTGTGTTTGAAACAGAAATCTCTCGGAAGCTGTTTGAGATGTTGAATGAGGACCTTTTTGAGAAGATTCTTGTGCCCATTGAACAAGTGTTGCAGGAAGGGCACCTGCACAAAGCAGAAGTGGATGAAATTGTGTTAGTCGGAGGCTCCACACGGATTCCCAAAATACGTGAAGTTATTCGGGACTTCTTTGGAAAGGAACCCAACACCTCCGTAGATCCCGACCTAGCAGTTGTTACAGGTGTAGCCATCCAAGCAGGAATTCTTGCTGGATCCTGGCCTCTTCAGGTCAGTGCTATAGAAATCCCAAACAAGCATTTACGGAAGACTAATTTTAACTGAAAAGAAACTCTTCTCAATTGCATTCCAGCTCTTCAAAAGGATCCATACTTATCTGACTGGCAATGGAACCTAATCTTAGCTGCATTCTATTCAATTGTCACCTGTTCCAGTTAGGTGTTACTGGACACCTACCTGTGCTAAAGCTTGATGATACTTTAAAGGTACAAACAAGTTCTGAATTGTGGTGTGTTTACTTGGAGATGGATGTTGGATGAAAATGCCAGTGATGACACACCCACGTTTTCTTGCTAAATTTTATTAGCAAATCCTGGAGTGGTGTGTATTGAAAGTAGAAAGGGAGTGGGACCAAAAGTTTGAGATGATTGTGGTACAGAGGTATTCCTAGGACCAATGTGTTTACTTGGAAGGACTGTGAAGCAGCATAAATGCACAGAGCACTGCTAGTGTTTGGCTTACACTTATTAGATTGAGCCAGTTGAGCATTTAAGCACCTTTCCTAAAGGCATCTTGCAGCTTAAATGAAGCTGAGGCATTCACTTGATTCTTCTGCTGTTCATAACAGCATAATGGTATTGCTGAGGCTCCGTGGCAAATTGTCCCATGATTAGGAAACCGAAGTGGAAACGTAGCTCTTGCCAGCAGTTTCTTTGTCTCCAAGGGCTTCATTCCTGACCTGGCTGTGATGGTTAAACACAGGAGCTGCTGTTTTCCCATTGATGTTCTCCACAGAGAACGAGGATATATTACCAAATATTCGTATCTGCCCCTGCCTTATTTTAAAACTACAGTGATTTTATGTTATCTTGAAGCCACACCTGCCTGTCTTCCCTTGAAATTCACCACATAAATCACATTGTTCTGCATTTACAAGTCTGTGTCATCTTCTTCCTGAAGTACGCCAAGCCATACTGTCCTCAGGGAGAAAATGTGGGACAGAAGGGATGGCCTGGCTGAAATGTAGTTCCTGTAGCCCTAGTAAATGAAAGTTGACCCAACTACTTTGTGCTTTTTAGCTCTTATGTGCTTTAAGTTTTGTCATATCCCCACTCTAAACTGAACAGAGGTTGTAGCTGTGCTGTTGGGAAAGAAGCAAGTGTGTACAGCTCAGGATTGAGGTGGCACTTCTTAGGACTCTCTTTTAGGCAAGTAGGTCGCTATTCAGATATCCTGAAAATGTGTGAGAAGGACAAAGTTACTGATCTGACAAAAAACCAAAACAAATTGGTGACAGTTCTCTCTTTGGAGGGATTAAGCAATAATCAAAAACCAGCTGAATTCTATTATCTGCTTGGAACTTCCTACCAAAAAAACATGTCATTTAGCTAAGACTGGTTTCAACATCCATCAGCCCAGTCTTCATCAGGTAAGCTCTAGTAACAGGTGGTTTTAAGGATTTTCTTGTCTTCTCCAGAATAATTTTGTATTAACCTTGTTAAGATAAAGTGTGGGGCTTAGATTTATTGTTTTAACCTATGACTATATTAAAATAGGCTTATTATTCTCCTGGCAGTAGGCCTGATTTATGGCACTGCCATAAATCAGTTTTGCTGATTCAGCTGTTTGCATAGCTATTGCCTAAATGCATCTTTGAAGTAATCCAATTAAAAACCTCTTAAATTGAATCATAGTTGCACACAGCCATTCCATCAGCATTGTTTAACTTGACAGAGGATTCCCTAAGTACTGCTGACATCTGTTTAATTTCCTGGAGCTGAAAAACCAAAGTGCTTTTTTTATTCGAGGATTCTTTTTTTCCTTTGTGCCTCTTTGAAAGTGACCCCAACTAAGTCTGTATGGAACTTCCAGTCAGTAAAACTCCTGCAGTGAAAGAAGTGCCTCTTCAGTGACACCATGGATGAATGCCAATATGCAGTACAGTCCTCAGCTGCTGTTGAGCTCCTTTGCTTTGCAGATATAAATGTGTGTGTTGAACATCTGTACCAATGTCTTTAGAGGCATTGTGGCCTTGCCTTCTGCCCTGCTGTAAGTTCATCTCAAAATCCACTGGAATTACAGCAGGACTTTGGTCTTCATGTCTTTAATGCACTGTGTAAAACAGGCAGACCTATATAGAAACAGAACCACATCACAGTGAAGTTAAACGGTTAAAAGCTTTTGCAGTTTTGGGACAAGTTAGGTAGGAGCTATTAAAACTCTTAAATAAATGGAAGTACTTTTTTCTTTCATGTCCTCCTTCATCCTAGGGGAGTTATATCTTCTTCAATATTAATCTGGGAACTGGAAGGGAAGAGCAGGTTGTTTACTTGTAAAAACTACATTCATAAAAGTGTATTTATTCAGACTTCTATACAGGTTCGATTTTTTAGTAGAGAAGTTACTGTACACTGGATATCGCAATGCATCCTTATTTATTAAATTTTCTGAATTATTTATTTTGTATCTTTTAATAACGTATATTGGCACAAACAATTGAATTTTAAAGATGAGTCCACTGCACTAAGTGGGTATTTCCAGGTATGCACATGGGCTGCTTCCCAAAAGTCTCTTTGTAAAAAAGTTGATATTTGAAGGCTGAAATCTTTCTGTAATCCTTATAAATCATTGCCTGTATTGGTAGGTGAATAACAAATTTCTCTAGCTAAGGCTTGTTTGGCGAGTTGAAATTCTGAAAGCATCGAGAGGCGTCAACGATTGCGTGTTCCCTAATTGTTTCCCAGTGCAGATGATGAAATGCATTTTATAAATAATATTTTAGATTTTTGTAATAAAAGCAATTTCTACCCCTTGGATCTGTCTTTTTTCACTTTCTCAAGGAAATTGTCTTCCTCAAATTCCTTTGAAGCGCAGATGAGGTTGTGTCGGCTGTGAGAGAGTTTCTACATCTGTGTTGCCTTGGAGAGCTGTAAGTGTGCACAGCCTGAACAATTACAGTGTTCCATAAATGTTTCAAAGCTGGCAAAAAGCAGAAATGCTTCTCTTCCTGTGAGGGAAAGGGGGTGTTCCTGCTCAATTTCTTTCCAGTTTCTCCTGTGATACTGCCATGAAAGTGTAGAGCAAGGGCAGCAAGCAGGGCTGAGGGAAGCAGCTCCTGAGAGGGCGGTGCATGTGGGTTTTTTGAGAGCTGTGGGCACTGAAATGGAAGCAGAGCATAAGCAGGTTCTGCTCCAAGCTCCTTCCTGTGAAAAGGAATGACAAGAGTCCTGGTCCCTTATGAGCCTCATTCTTCAGGTGTGCTCTGGTCCCCTGCCTGTCCCACTCTTCCTATGAGTGGTCCCACAGGACAAGACTGGAACACAAACCCCAAATACCAGGGAAGCTCAGGGAATACCTGTTTGGAGGAGGAAGGTCAGAGGGGTGAGGTGTGTGCCAAGCTGCAGAGCTACCACATGTAGCTGGCTGGTGCCCTGGTGTTTGGTGGGTTGAGTCAGTTCTGAACTCAGCCAAGTGGCCCTTCTTGATTTCCTAGAGTCTCCAACATCAGTGTGTGAGGAGAGAAGAGGCTGCAGACCCTGGCAGGTGTGCTTAAGGCAAAAGTGCCTTTCCCTGCCCACCCTAAGCCTGTTTAGGGGGTCTGCTTTGGTAAGCTATTGCTACATGGAAACACAGCAGAAGAATTTCCTGCTGATTCTGCCTCCACTGTACCTCCTTTTCTCAAGCTACAGTCAAATGTGAGGGGTACAGCTTGCTGAAAGAAGGAATGGCTTTGATGACACTAGTCCAGCATTTTCTTTTCTCTCAGGTTTTGCCATTGTTCAGTCTGCAGTCTGAAAGTAGCTGAAGTGAAACGTTATGTCAGCCTGGTAGTAAGCTCAGAAAGCCCCCCCACAAATAAAAGTAAAAATTACCATGCACTGATGCCTCTCTTCAGACTGTTTCCCCTGGACCTTGCAAAAGGGATTGGTTCCTGAGGTACTAAAGGCTACCTTCCCTAGCTAATGCGCCCAAAACTTTCTCTTGGGCAAGAAATTAAGATTGTACTTGAAACACCAGGTGTCAATATTAAACTAATATAACAGGGCTGTAGCCAGGAACTTGATTCAGTTTGTTGGGTTTTTTTAAGCAGTTGATCTTATCTTAAGAGAAGATTGATTACATTGGTTTTGTTGGTATTAAATTTCAAGAGCTTCAGGAACTGCAATAAAAATGGAAATGACTATGTGGCCTACAGAAGCAGATACATTTAGCTGACACTTCAAGTAAGTGTACATAACCTGTCCTGCTTCTGTAATTAGTATGGAGGTTTATATTAATATTTACTAGCAAAGAGACAGCTCCACCTGACTGCATTTTTTTGGGATTCTTTCACAATGGGATTTTATAATGCTTAATTAGATATGTAAAATGTGGTTTTCAGTTTTTCAGAAATCACAAAAGGAAAACTGACTTTATGGGGATTATTTATTGTCTCAAGAACTACCTAAATGTACACATGGGGGATGTGCATATCCTAAAAATCAGCCCCAAGTGACATCTGACTCTGTCCACACAACAAGCAGTTATTTTTTCCTGAATGTGTAATCATAATAAGAATTATTAACTAAATGAGCATAATATCAGAGCAACTTAGTTCAAGTTAATTATGACCAGTATGTCAACAGCAAGATTTATTTTTCAATCAGTCTTTACTAATTCAACAGTTTTAACAAATGCTGTGAAAATCCCTGCTTCATTCTGTTGTCCCAGTGCCAATATGATGAAAACAAGTGATTTGTAAAAAATCTAAACTTTAAGAAACCTGATCAATATATGCAGATTGTAGCTAAGGCAAACAGCAATGCTGCAAAGAGCTCTGGAGTAAGTAATTTGTTTTATATGGAATATAAAATATTGCACCTATATATATGGAATTCCAGAGATCCCTTCAGGGTTCCTACAGAATTCACTCATTAGTTTTCTTTATCTTCTTATCCCAGCCTCTGCAACCATTTCAAAAAAGGCACCTTTTTGTTGTAACAAATTCTGTGGTGTATCATATTCTAGAATCCTTCCTGCATCCAGAACAAACACTCTACAATACAAGAGCAGAAAGACTACAGAAGAAAAATCAGCTGTTCAGCCACATTTTTCAGTCCTTGTACAGATATCTCTGGACTACGGGAACATGTTTCAAGGAAGGAATTTATTTTTCACATAGCTTATCAAAACTTACCTCTCTAAATCCATGACTGTGTAACCTGTGGGCTATAGTTAACTCTGTGCAGTTGTGAAACTCTCTTTTGATGATGGACTGCACAAAGTTATCTGTTTCCACGTCAACAGAAGCTGTTGCCTCATCTAGGACCAGGATTTTTGTCTTTCGTAGCAAAGCATGGGCCAGACAGACCAGCTGTCTCTGCCCAACACTGTTAAAATCTACATTTGAGAAAGGCAAGTCAGGCACATGGAGGAAAGGGAGCACAAGATGAAGCTGTGGGGTATGTCTGTACTTCTTTCCTAATACCACCTTATGCTTCTGAAAAGACTACTAAAATATGTTCACCCCACTTTGGAATTTTATTTCTTCTTGCTCAGCATATCAATAGTTAAGGTGCGACTCTTCAACACCCATGGCTGTACCTTGAATCTTAAACCCAGTCTTCAGTTTCTATATTCCCATTATAGTGGGCACTCAGAATGAGCCAGATAGAATCCTGAACCACTTTTTAATAATGTTCAGTGTAAAATTTGGATACTTCTATATGTTACCTGTAGTACGTGCCTTCTAGAAATGTTTTCCTGAAAATGATCTGTCAGAAAAATTCAGGTTGATATTCCTTGCACTATTTAAGACCTGTTCCTTTGCTGCTGAAAGCTTCAATATCTGTCTCCTCAGTTTCGAGTTCTTTTATTTCAAGTGTCACTGTCCTTGCATAACTATGGGTTAATGTTTTAAAGTTAAAACCAAGTTATTTTGCCTATGCAAACAGAACAAAAGAATAAATTCTCTGCACTTTGGTAGGTTTTGAATTTGTTGGGGTTTTTTTGTTCGGGTTTTTTTTTTTCTGGTTTGATCTATTTTTTTTAGTTTAAATAAATGATCACTTTTCTACCCAAATCTAATGAGGTGCTGCATGAATTGCAACACCACGCCCCCCTTCTTTACACTTACTTATATACTTGAGCTGAAAATAGTCTACTCCCTTGGCTTCCCATACAGCACAGGCCATTGGAATTTACACCACTGTGACCAGCTGGTCACCTCAAGGAAACTTGCACTACCAGAATAGTTCGACTAAAAAATGGCAGGAGATGTGTCATTTCTGTCCTGATACCTTCTGAAGCAAATTCTCTGGAAGGATCACATAGTTTTACAGTACAAGAAAATAACAGCATTAACACTTTCTTGATTATGTACCTCAGATTTTCACCACCTTCTGAAATCTCATGGAGGAGCTTCTTTGGCAGTGACTGGACAAAATCCTTTAGGTCACATAGTTCCAGCACCTCCCACAGTTCAAGATCAGAGTGATTTCCAAGTGGATCCAGATTTGACTGCAGTGTCCCAGAAAACAAAATGGGGTTCTAAATAGCAGCAGAATGTGAATGCACAATTCCAACATGATCCTAAAACAGGCTGTCATAAATCCTTACATTAACGCAAAGAACTGAAACAGATAATCTTGGAGATGGATCTTTGCAAGGGAAATTGTAACAGTTTGAAGCTGGTGAATGGGAGGACAAAAATTGTCTGCAGTCTCTTTGAACTCAGTTCTTCATTAAGGTGAAATATAAAGGACAAGAGATTTCCTGTGCATTCTCTGTGCTCTGGTTTTGTGGGTGACTAGAGACCTGCCCAGCACCTGGCAACTGCCACAACACATTAACACAGCATTAGTACTTCAGTGTTACTATAGTATACTATACTAAAGTATGCTATAGTATTACCATATTTACGTTTGTGAAGCACTGGAGACTACATTCATGAGCACTGTTAAGAAAAATTAGAAGGTTATGACTCTTAAGTTAAATGTCCTTAATTTCCTACAGAAAAGATGACATATTCAGCAACAAGAATACCTGCAGAGATTTATAGACTGAACTAATGCTCCTAGAGATGGTGAATAGACACCTTGACCAAGTGCAGTCACAGTGGCTGTGACCCAACAGGCGTAAGAGGCCAACAACAGTCACTAGCAAGTTACATGCAAACAGAACAGTGACAATTTTGAGGGAGCTAGGTGCCCAAATAGGACAGAGGAAGTGGTAGCAGAGCTTGTTCCTGTTCTTCATTTAGACTTCATATTACTTGCACTAGAACAACATTAAAGTAATTTGCAAATCTGTACTTTAATATGATTCTGAAAAGCTGTTTGTATGAGGTGTATTTGGCTGATGTAAAGAACTTAGGTGCACGCTGTCAGCTTTGGTTTTGCCATGTCCTTGTTTCTGTCCCAGATTTTTACCTTCATGCACTCTCCTGACCTGTGCAGTTCAACACTCCAGACTCCACTTACTCTTCACAAGATTCAGTGTTCCCATTTTTCACCTTTCAGTTCTATTCTGATCCCAGTCTGTAAGTTCACTGCACTACTGGGTTCCTCTCAGTTCAGCTGTCTGGATGTGGATCCAATATACTCCATCCACAGTAAATCAGACTTGCAACTGCAGTTGAGAAAATACTGCTGAGTATTGTGTAATTCACAACTGTCAGATGTTGTGCAGATTTGTACAGCATTAGCTGCTTAAGACAAATGTCACAACCAAATATGTATGAATTGTTCATCTGAAGACCTGTGGCATAATTGATTTTGGTCTTGTATTCTCATTTTTCAGAATATCATTACTTCAAAA
This sequence comes from Certhia americana, assembly GCA_018697195.1. Taxonomy (NCBI): domain Eukaryota; kingdom Metazoa; phylum Chordata; class Aves; order Passeriformes; family Certhiidae; genus Certhia; species Certhia americana. Next base: position 10,662,605 of record CM031857.1, on the reverse strand, counting down.
AGATATATCAGAATTAGAAAGTATGATTTAAAAATGGTGAATTTGCTATTCCCCTAACAAATACAGTTCTCAAAGGAAAAGCAGACAAGGATTTGCAGGAATCTTTAGGTATTTTCTTTTGATCATCTCTTTCTTGGAAAGACACCATCTATTTTGGTTTCAATATTAACTTCATTTCTATGCATGGTCTGTGGGTAGATTCACACAGGAAATTTTACCAAGGTTAAAGCTCCTAAAAGGCTAGGAAAAAACTGAAGCCTTCCTTTGAAAAATGTCAGATAAATTAATTGCAAGTGATGTTAATATCATCCATTCACAAAAAAAGCTTATATGAATGGCATTCAGAGAATATGCAAAAAGACTTCAGGTGACCATTGAATTTGTGCCTAGGTTGTACTTTATACTGGAGCATTTCAACATAAATCAGTTTGCCAGCATGAAAACAATCCTAGTGAGACATAACCTAATCTTGAGTTTCCTGCCCTCTTCTGAAGTAAAAAGTAAGCTCTACATGTCAGACCACAGCAGACTGATTTAAATACATAACTTGTGTATGTATCACTTTAGTCCCTACAGGCTTCAAACATAGTTGGACCTATTTTAAAATATTTTTGCCCTCAGGTGGAACTTGAAAACACCATATGTAGCTGTTCTAGCTAAGACTGTTAAACTAAAAACAGCATATAAAACCTAATGTCATACTTGTGGTCTCCATGTTTTGAAGCTTCCATGTAATTGCCAAAATTCCACTGGTATACCTATGTCTCTTGTCAGCCTGTGGACTTTGAGGTTATAATTTCTCCCAAAAATTGCTTGTCTTGTGTTAGTCAAAAAAGAATACTTATCTCTCAACCACATCTCACCTGTGGAATAATGTTAAGATTTCCATGTAGGTCATGGAGTCCAATAGTTGATATATCAATGCCATCAATAATTATTTTGCCTTCACATCCCTCTAGAACTCTAAATAAGCAATTTGTGACTATTGATTTACCAATACAATTCCAGCAATTCCAATCTGAAGCAGAAAGTTTTACGATAGAGACTGTAACTTGCCCTGCTACACATTCTAAATGAAAAATTATATAGATTTAGGGAATTATAGGGTACAGTGAATTCAGTTTCACAGCTCACATTCCAGTTCTCTCAGAAGCAGTACAGCTCATGCCTGGTTCAGTGGGAATCTTTTCCATTTCCTCTCCCTTTTGTCCAGCACTCAAACCAATGACTTAAAATAGGTCTCACCTGTGTTCCTTGATCCTGATGTTGACCAGCCCTAACCTGGCAGCCTATTTCTCTGCACACACATTCAGCGAAGTGGACAAGAGGTTTAACTTAAAATTTGGATCTTCTTCCTTAGAACTGCCAATTCATAAAACATTACCTCAGCATCTTACAGAGACCTTACACTTTTCCCTTTACCTTTGTGAATCTACTGATGATCTGCCCAACTGGTTGGTTTCAAACTGCTGAAGAGGAAGGTGCAAGACACTGTCCAAGAGGTGATAATGCAAGGCCTGGGAAGCAGACAGAGAGCCCAAATAAGCACAGAGGCACCACAGCAAACCAGCAGCCCTTGGGAAGGGATAAATTGAAAGAGTATGAATGGCTGGGTGAGAAAGGGGATGGAGTTTTTTTTCAGTCACTGCTCTCTACCACATCAGAAATGCAACAGGTGTGCTTCCTCCCTCAGTTTGACAAATGCACATATTTGCATTTTGTTGAGACATCTTGCTGCTTGGTAAGAATGTTTTTCCTGACATTAAGTCTCTCCTGCTAACACACTACTACGCATCAATGCTGCTTCTCCCCTCAAGGAGACGCCAACAGAACTTCATTACCTTACACTTGGCTGTTCCCAGAATTCACAAAGTATCATTAAATTAAACATGATCTTCTCTACATGTCTGTATGAGGCGTACCCCTTGGCTTTATCTGGTTCTTCTTCTCAGGGTCAGGATTAAAAGTACAAGAAACAGAATTCTTGTTTGGATTTAAATGTTTATTATTTCTTATCTATGTTACAGCCTCACTGACTGTGAGTGCTTCTATACACTAAGTTAGCAGAGTAGAAATGGCCCCTCAAGTTCTGTCTTCAAGGTCTTTTAAGCCTAAACTACCCAATTATGTGATGCCAACTAATTTATTTTACTTTTAACCCAATAACTAACTGCCCATGCTCCACAGTGCAGACTTTTTCAACCAATCACACAAAATCACCCAAACTTATGAAGAAGAAGGACCAACCCACACCCCAAACCCTTCATCTTACCACATATATGTCACTATATCCCAAAACCTTAAACTCCAAATCATTCACCCTGTGACACAACACACCTCAATTCAACCACACACTCACAATCTCAGTGCTATCATCCAATTCCAGAAGCCTTCTCCATGGCCTCAGGTCCAATGCAGTGCACCCTTGAGGATCAGTCCCTGTCAGCACAGAAAGCCCAAATTTCTCTGTGTCCAGAGTTCCTACATCTTTCCCAGGTTTAACAATTACACCATGTTGCACACTAAACCAACCAGAATTATTTCTTCATCAAAACATTCAGGCAGATTAAACTTGGCAGTGAAAAGAGACACAAATATTCATCCTTGCCTTGAATGAATGCCAGGAGCCTATAGATACCAAGTTTATAGTTCTGTGATTGTTTCCATTCTGTGAAATCACTAATTTGTGCTATTTCTACAGTCCAGCTGCTAAGCCATAGATTTTGGCCAATGGGCTGTGCATTTTGGCCTATATAAGCAGTTATGGTCAGCCACATCCAGCATCCAGTCAAAGGCTTGCAGTATTTGAAAACAACTGACACTTTCATCTAAATATAGAATTTTTAAAACACATTAACAGAAAGGTGCTCCTAGTTAAATTGTTACCATTGTTGAAGGCAAATACACATTCTATAATGGGAACTGGATATATTAAATTCTGAATCAATCTAAACAATTTCTAAATTAAATGGGATAAATTAGGTATATAAAATCATGCTGTGAGGTTTCCTCTCCCACTAGAATGGCAATCTTGCTTGCAACACTTCCCATGTCAGACTTTTACATATGTAGATTATACCAAACAAACAAACAAAGAAAAAGAGAATTAAAAAAACCCCAACCAATGAACCAATCAAGCTTGCAATTCCTAGCAGTTTGTATGAAGCAAATCTTGCTCCATCAATGGAGAAAAAATTTTACCCCTCTTGACTCCTGACTGGAGTCAAGGAAATAAGTGTCAACAGGAGAAAATTCTCATTTTTAATGCAGATAAGGACTAACAGGGTCAAACTGAGCTGGGCCACTTGAAAAGCAGAACAGGTAGGACCAGGTTTGTGGATTTCACTACAAGGTCAGGAGTGAAATGAGCTGTAGTTAGTACAAACTGTGCTGTCTCTTCTGTAAACTCACCTTTCTCCAAGCACCTTTTTCTAACACCCTGCTAGAAATTCATACTTTCTTCACTCCTCCAGCCCACTGCTCCTATTTCAATTCAGCTATAGCATCCCAGGTTTTGACCTTCCCCACACTGTTTCACTTCTTCTCTTCCATCTCTCTGGCAAGTGGCAGATTTTTTTAAAGGAGACTGCAGGAAGTGTGCTTCTTACCTAAGTTATGTGTCCTTCTTTCTAACATAAGGAAATCCTGCAGCACTATTACCATGCAAAATTTGTAGTCTGTGCTCTAGCACAAAACTTATTTAAAATTCCTAAGACAGAATGTTTCTCCAACAGTGGTAAAAGCTTTTGTTCATATTCTTTTTTCTGAAACATGCAAAATTAGATGGACTACGATGTAATAGAAAAATACAGCCAGTAGCAGATCATCAAAACATCTGAGATCAGATCTCCGACTACATACTTAAAATTTTGATAAAAAGCTGTAAGGTATTATTTTAAATTCAGTAAAGAGATGTAAGAAACTAAAAAAATGCAACTGCAAAAGAAGACATTTTTATGAAAACAAATGTCCAGCATTTTTCTATCAGTGGTACTTAATGCTACCAGCAGCAACTTTCTATCTATTGCCAGTGCCAATTTTCCACTGATCAGAGGAAGAGCTGCAAACAAGAAACACTTCAAAATCTTCTTATGAATCATCAAAAAATACATGCATTTATTGCTAAGCAGAAAAGATTACTATAAAATCCTGTAAATTTTTCCTGCTTAACATACTTTGGTCACTACAGTGAAGAAGCCCATGAACTGAACCCCTTGAAAGTGCCACATGCACTGGATTTCTTTTGTATAGAGGGAATCCAGAAGATGAGCATTTAAGTACTGGCTTGGGGCTTTTTAATACCTGCTCTTTGTGTTTCAGGAGCCCTTTCTGTTGCAGATTCCTGCCCAGCTGACCCTCTTCCTTTGAAGAACTCCCTAAACTGGAAAAAAAAAAAAACAAACAGAAAAATATTTTCAGCATTATACCATGAGTAGATACATATAGCACAAGAAACCAAAAGTTAAAACATTTTTTTTTCTTTTTTCAGCTTATAGCCCATGATTCTGTAGCAAAGCATGGACAGGAATGTTCTAAATCTTCCAGTAATTCTTTCACTCATTTCCAGGAAAGGAAGCAGAAATATATTGAGAAGCTAGAATGAAAAGTAAAAATACTAAGCAAACAGCATACAAATATTTTCACCTTTCACTGGGTTTGTCTCCTCACTTGTATGCTCTGAACTGAAGACCCGGACAAGCTCAGAAAAATTAGCCCTCCTTGAAATGAGTTCTTGATAAGTTCCCATTTGACTTATTCTGCCCTCTTTCATCACTATTATTAGATCACTGTGAGGTAGGAGGGTGAAGTTATGAGTCACTGTCTTGGTTTGAAAAAGACAGGGACCAAAGAAAAGGGAAACTTCC
>CM031857.1:10592242-10657730 GCA_018697195.1 Certhia americana | reverse complement strand
CAACTTCTGGGAAAAAATTCTATAAGAAATCAACCCAACCCCCAACAGTCACCAATATACAAGTCTGAAAAACAATATTTTCTATATTCATTCAATATAAACATATACTAAAAGCAGCCATTCCATTTTGATAACTGGAATGTTATAATGGAATTCTGCTGTGATTTTGCTCATGTATTTGTCTACCTTATTATTATTATTATTATTGTTGTTATTTATTGCCTACTTTGCTACACCACTCTTTTAATTGTTGATTTTAATGTCAAACTGTAAGCTTATAGCTACTTGCTATTATTTGTACTTACCTGTTTCTTAATGTTTATTGCTTTTCACCTGTTCCCTGCCCAGGAATGGCTTAGAATAGGTTTTAAAGAAAAGAATTAGATACTCCAGCTTTTACTATACTTACTACATGTAGTTTGATAGTCTCAACATTAAAATATGTTAACAAATCTACCATTACTGGAGTTCTTGCTTCTGCCAGATACTTATAAGCCAGGGAGCAGGTAAATTAAGAAAAGGAAGAAGGGAGAGAGGAAAAGTCAATTGTGAAGTCAGTAATGTTGACTCAATAGTAGGTATTTCATGTTAATGCATGTGTTTTGCAGGCAGCAGTGGGAATAATCTGTACTAACTCATACCACTGAGACTTCGACAAATCTTACCTTCTCACATGAACTGTTTTTATTTGGGAGAATTTATTCCTTCACAGTCCACTTTCCTTTAGGAACTTCTTTATTTAACAAGAACCCTTTTATTCTGTAACCTGTACTGGCTGTACCCTGTACTGCTTCTTGTTTAGCCTCTTTATTCAGAATAATTGTCATCAACCTGTTAGGTAAGAGATGAGCTTTTGTAAAATGACTGTACAAAGCAGTTCATCCCCAATTTGAAAGGAAGCCATCCTACATTACCTTGCTTTTTTAGGAGATCTGAAGGGCAAATTAACTTCTCAAAAAGATGTTTTCCAACATGTACATCTACAGCAGGAAGAGGGTCATCCAGGAGATACAAATCAGCATTGCTGTGCATAGCTCTAGCAAGGCTCACTCTCTGCTTCTGCCCTCCACTTATATTGACATTATATTGTTTTTTTCTTTCTAAGGAAAGAAAGCCAAAACAATCCACATTTAAATAGGAAATGCTATAGAAGACCTGTGTATTATACTCAATCACGGCATTTTTTTTCTCAGGTAGATTTTATATTAGATATGAAAACAGAATGGTAATATTTGGATTTTCAAGTAATTAGAGCAAAACTTGGGCTCTGCTGATTATTCCCACACCAAAATGGGCAAATGCAAGCTAACTTTGTAAACTAAAAACTAACTTTTATTTACAATCATACAAGTATTTTTACAGTATAGAAGAAACCCCTGGAGAACAGGACAGGGCAGATGCAAAATTTTATACAGAAAACAGCCATTTCCAAAATTATAAAGACTTCAGAACTCAAACAGAATTTAAGTTCAAAGTAAGTAACCGAAGTAAGGAGATGGGCAGGATGTACTTGGCTGAGCACTGATTAGTCATCAGCGTCAATTATCAAATAGATAAATATCAATAAATATCAATTTTATCAATAGATAAAACTATAGAAGCCATAACTTATCTTACTGTATAATTTTTAACACCTCAAATTCTCACCCTTTCCCCAGTCTAAATTTGGTCTCTATTTGGTAACTGTTCCAAATCTGGCAGTAAAGCACAAGACTCTAAAACAAGTTCATAGTATGTCCTGTTTAGATGGGAACCAAAGAGACTATTTTCATGTAAACTGTCATTTTGAATCCAGGTCTGCTGAGAAACTTATGCCACTGAACCCTAAAAAGAATTGGAAACAATTATATTTGTTTGGACTTTCTGAACATAAAAAACCCAGCATTTAAAAATAAATTTGAAATTCCAGCTTTACCTTAAAGTAACCAGCAATTCCTTCCAAAACCTGAGCACTATTAAAATTGTCATCAATTACTTGAGTAATGTTAAAATTTTTATTAAGTCAGGTAATAAAAACAATCTGCTGAATATTACAAGATAACAGCTTGCCTATTAAAAAACACATATGACTTTGAATAAAACTGACAGAGCTAGGACATATATGGAGCAAAGTCTTCCAGGGAAAGAGCACAGTGACAAACAGGCATCTGTTGTAATATCTATGAGCAGGAAACTGGATCTGTATTAGATATCAAAATACAGTTTGATGGTCTGTATTTTTACATAAAAGGTAGAATGTGTCACCTTTAGAATTTATAATTACAGGATAGTAACAATAGCTGAGAGTACTACTAATATTTCCTTACATTAATCTTTGTGCCCTCTGAAAATCTATTAATTAGTTCTGCTTAACTGAGGTATTGTGACGTGGAAAGGGCATGGGAACACAGACAATCTTACACTTCTCTGAACCATTTCTTCAAGTTGCTCCATTTCTCCAAGAACAGCAGAAAGAAAAGATGACTTTCCAGATCCAACCTGTCCCATAACAGCAACTAAAGAGCCTTCAGGAATGCTGACACTCAAGCTGGAAATATTGAGGAAGACAAATCAGTTATCCTCTCTGCAAATACTGCACCATGCATGGGTTGTGATCACTGTAAGACTGCATTACCCTTGGAATTATGAGAAATTAGTATTTCAGTTTGCACATCTTTTGACCATGTACCATTTCAAGGACTGCAATAATGACTTTAACGATAAATTTACTTGTCTGCAAGTTAGAGGCTGCTGAAGGCAGCTCTTACCTGGCCCCTCTACTGCAGGCTATGGTAGTTGAGATATGGATGCTCACTGAAAGTTATCCCCCACCCCTGTGAGGAACAGGGTAAAGAGTGGGGTGAGAAGGTTATACAGGGTAGGTTTTAACCTCTTCAGTTGCCTTATTAAACTTGAACAGCTGTACAGAACTTATCAAAGAGGTTCTCCATTACACCCCTGGATCTGGTTTTATCATTTCCTTACTAACTCTCCAAAGCGTTCCTTGCACAGCAGTTTAAGCATAGATGAATTGACACCTAAAAAACATTTTGGTAAGAAATGATAAACAAAATTAGGGGTAGTTTTAGGCAAGACAGACCACTGTGAGAAAAGCAAACTTTTTGCTAGTTAGATTTTTCCAAAAGAAGCCATGGCACAATTTTAAGGTTAGTATTCAATGCAAGGCTGCATAAGCTACCTTAGCCTAGTTGCAGGCAATACAAAATGCTACACCAATAAAAGGGCACCTTCCCAGTTAATTCTTCCCAAAATGCAATTCAGGAAAAATTAACAAGTTAAAAATTTGTTGCATAGACTTTCTGGAACACATTGATCACATGGGATACATTGGAAACAATACTTCATGTTCCTTTTGGTATGAATCATCATGAACTACTCTGATACATCAAAGCTGATAAAAGATCTCTACAGACATCACATTCTACCAAAGGAGTTCATAAAAATAAGTAACAAATATCTCATTTTTTCAGGATTGGCAGGCCAATTTTTTTTCCCAACGGAAAGAAGCACCAACACAACCAACAGCATCTTCTATTGCAGTAAAGAAAATAGAGCAAGGAGTTGCTTATCCATCTCCTCAGTTGCATTTCTTAATGACCTTCCATGTAAAATCAAGATCAATTAAAAATTAATAACTACTTACTTCAACTGTGGTTCATACTGTAAACAGTAAATCCTCTAAATGGCTCAGAGAAACTTTGGCCTACAAAATAAATGCATACAAATATATATATATGAAATATTTACAACATTCAAATGCTCCCTAAATGCTTAAATATTATTTTTCAACTTTTAGATAATATGGAAAAAACATATTCCTTGTCTTATTTGAAGCCAGACATAAAAGGTATTTAGGTGTTTAAAAAGTATTTTCCTAGTAATCTAAAGTGATCAGTAAGTGTGTTTTTCTCCTGAGGATCTACTGCTGGGTAGTTGGTAGTTCTGTCTCAATTAGCATTTTTTCATAAACCTGTTAGCTTTTTTTTTTTTTTTTTTAAATAGTGGACAATAATTGTTTCCTCATAGAATGAAGAAAGACAACATTTTGCCATGAGTACATTCATGAGCTCGTATGATAGACCCATAAAAGAGTTTTTAAAATCCACAAGTTCCTAACTCAGGTGGCAACTCTACTGCTGTACCATTAGGCCTGAAGGTTGCTGATATGGGATCCTCAGCAGCTCTATCCTTTTTTTCTCCACTTCCTTCAGTCATGACTTGACAAAAAGCTTTTCTAGAGTCCACCATGGGTCTCCCCTACTTGGTGCCAAGAGCTCCAATATCTAACAGTGGCTGAGTGATTTAAGCTTCTGCAGCCCAAACTGATACTTTATCTTCTGTGGACTATTGAGAGGCTGAGAGAGTAGGAGCAGAAGTTGAATCTAGCCCACTGAAGGAAGAAAAGAGCGAGACAGAAAACTCAGTCATGATTAGATGTGTTACCCAATTTTCATTCTACTTAAAAGACTGAGAGGCATCCTTTAAACAGCCTTCATGCTTTGCATTCCATAAAAATATGTGCAGTTTCACCTCAATAAAATGTAACTTAAAATAATTAAGCTACTTAAATACTTGTAAAAATGGCTGAGACATGACAGAATACAAAATTAGCCTTTTATAGAACTTGTTCATAATAGGTTTACCTGAGCTACAGCAGAGACCATAGATGGTAAATCAAACAAAGGCTGTTGCAAAATATTGAATAAAGAAATAGATGTGAACACTTAAGTTGCTGTTAAAACATCCTCTTTGTCCAGATAAAACAAGACTTCAAATGTAGCCAGTGAGACCTTTTAAATAAAACAAATGAAAAAGATATATTAAAAGGCAAAATTACATTACAACTAAAATTTATACGCAGATACTCTTTTTGTTTCCTGGAGAACAACTGGTCTTACTCTATTCAGATTGAGGAATGGAAGGCATTAAGTGCCTCAGTCTTTCCCTCAGCCTTTGTCACTGTTTCATTACCAGGCAATAAAGGATGAAGATTCTCTTTAGCCCCCTTTGGTTACTGATGTATTTATAGAAATATTTTTATCATCTTTTATGGCAGTAGCCTGATTAAGTTCTAGCTGGATCTTAGCCTTTCTAATTTTCTTCCTCCCTCATGACATGCTTGTAGTCCTCCTAAGTTGCCTGAGTCTTCTTCTGAAGGTCTTAAATTCTCTTTTTTCTCCCAAGTTCCAGCCAAAGCTCTCTGTTCAGCTCATCTTTTAGCACATGGGGATGGCCTGTCTGCACCTTTAAGAGTTCCTTCTTTAAGCAAGGCTTTCATGTATTTGGAGTTCAGTGTTTGAGAAGAAATAGCAAAAAAATGCAGATCAAAAATGCACTCCCCTGAAACAAAAAAGAGAATAAAAAAGGGAGTTGATTTCTATGCAAAAGCAACTGTGTGATTAAAGCAGTGCATGATGTCCAGGAGCTTTGGGTTTGGTTTCTGACTTTCAAACAGGTCAATTCATAATCTCTCTCCTTCTTCTCTAGTCATACACATAGCATTAGAACCTGAAAATTCAAATATATTGTGTTGAGAAATTTAATGTTTTGAGATACTGTGAGATGACATTTGTGACCCATCCAGCTGCTAAAGCAAGAGGGAACATGAGAAACATCTCTGCAAAAATTTATAGTTTTATAAAACCAACCATAAAAGAAATACACATCAAGGTCAGCATGGAGTAAGTTGTCAGATAGCCAAATGTCTTCAAAACATCCCCTTCATGTTCTCTAATCCTCATGACCTTCCTTTGATAGGCAGGTTCCCATGCATGAAGTTTCAGGATCTAGACCATCAAATAAGCATAATTTAATACAACAATAAAGCAGTGACTGCTTCAGAAATTAACTTAATATCCAAATGTCATTTTTAAGCATTCAGCAATGCCAAACTACAAAAATCTGAATGTTTTACAAATGAAAGCAAGACCTGATATAACTGTAAATTAGGCTGATGTCATGGGAGATACATTCCAGTCTCTCTTAATTCTTCAGATTTCAATGTGTCCCTTATGTATCATAAAGGAGGAGCTGCCTTCAAAACAGGCAAAGTAACAAAAATAAGACAACTTTTAGAAGTGCTTTTCTTCTCTGCTACAGTCTGACTTTGCTAAAGGTTTTCAGACACCTATTAACATATTTTACATTCTCATTAAAATGTGGTAATAAAATTCATGCTTCATGGCTAATAAGCTTTTCAAGTCAAATTAAACCAGTAAATATTTTCCAAAAACAATTTAAGCACATTAAGTTAAAACATTTTCTCTTTAAATTTTACTGTCAGCTGAAATATTACTCATAAAACCTTAGTTTTTAAAATAACTTATATCTCTTTATAATAATACATAGTAGTAATAATATAATAGTAATAATATCTTTACAACCAAGCCCCTTATTAGTTTTGGCATTACCTTTATTCCATGTAATATTTCACTTAGTAGCTTTACTTGTTGATCCGAATACTTCATTGGGCTTTCCTGGTTAAAGGACAGCAGTGTTTTAATTTTTCAATGAATTATTTGTAAAGCAAAACATGCAGTGTACTGGAGGCAATAAACACCTTAAATGCTATTTTTACCTTGCTGAAAATCACGCTAGTTCTGCAATTACAGCATTTTCAGATACATATTTAGTATTAAAAAAAATAAAAACAGATAGCACAGAGAATTAAATACATTAAAATAAAGATTTTACCCTAAAACATCACAAAGAATACATTTCAATTTTTGTTGGGTTTTTTTGTTTGTGTTTTTTGGCTTTTTTTTTTTGTTTGTTGTTTTATGTTTGTTTGGTTGGTTGGTTGGGTTTTTTTACATTGAATTAAAATCTTAACAGGCTTCAAATTCCCAGAGTGTTCAGGTAATATAATATGATTTTGATCTTCAAAATCTCTAAGCAGGTAAAAACAGACACAATAACAATTTAGTGTAACATTAAATACACACACATGAATATGTATACAATGCTATACAATACAAAACACTGAATACATACATATGTATATATACAGGAGTTAAGATGAAATTTTCTTTTGCTATTGATTATTACATTGCTATTTAAAGAACCAAATAAACACAGAAATTACCAATCCCATTCTACACTTAGGCACTTCTGCATCTCACATTTCTAAAATAGTCATTAACAGCCTCTTTAAAGTTTTGAGGCTTCCTCATATACAACAAGAAGTTGAAAACTTTTAGTCCTTTGTATTTTTTCTCACTCTCATATCACAGTAGGGATCTAAGTGCATATGTAGCTGCTGCACCTCACCTCCAGAAGAGGTGAGAGAGGTTTCTGGTGTTCTTGCAATGTCTCTAAACAGTCCCAGCTTTACAAAAGAATTAATGGGGACCCAGATTCTTCACTGCATGTTACACCATCAAAGGCAGAATAAGACAACTAATTGCCTTGATAGCAATGAAAAATTTGGGATTGTAGCATTTTTTTCCAGTAGGAATTGTCATAGTAACAGGCAATAGAGTGCCAAAAGATCTGTAGCATCAGAGGAGCAAAAAAGAAGTCAGAACACACACAATACCTCCAGGGGAATTCCTGTAATCTCAGGAGAATGTGCTAAATTTTAGTGAGCAGCTTAGCCTGAATAGGAAAACTGGAAGAGGGGTATAATCCTACAAAATCCCTTACTGAATGGATTTAGGTCATATCCAAAAACATAGCTGTTTCCTAAATTATTCATACAGTGATTTTTACCAATACAAAAGTACTGTTTCAGGATAATGAAAATTTAGATATCCAACCTACATACGAGTTTAGGTATTGAACACAGGGCTCCCTTTCTGCAGTTACACTTCTTCTCTCAGTGAAAAAGAGCTGCAGCTTGGCATTGTTTATTTCCTTGGGGTTTAGCTTAGATGCAACAACACATACAAGCATAATCAACATCCCCCCTTTACTCCTCTATCATGACAACTTGGCCTCTCCTTACTATGTGTATTTAAATATCTCACCTTCAGTCTTCTTACTTTGGCTGCAATGAATGCATTTATAGGTACAACCAAAAGCAGCAGTGTGGCACCTGCTAGGACAGAGGGGCAAAGCTCTTTCCAGAGGAAGACAACAGCCATGATGATCTGAAAAGGTGCTGACCACAACAAGTTCATGTTGACGGTGAGCTCCAGGAGCTGCTGAGCATCTGCTGCTTAACAATCTGCCCAGTTGTATATTGTTGTCATGAGGAATTTACTAGAGTTGAGGCCTGCAACTAGGAAATGCAGAGGCCACAAAAATCAGCAACCTGGACTGCTAAAAGCACAACAATTAGGGCAAAGCTGAACCTGGTGAAACAGACTTTCAACTCTTTACCACCTCATATGCTATATATTAAGATGACAGTAAACATTTTCATAGGTCAGACAGCTATTTTTATTTCTGCATTATTAGCCCTTGTATTTCCTGTAGATAATAATGCTGCTGCCTCAGCATATGTTATTAAAGGTGGGATAAGTTAGACTTCCACAGTAGTTAGTCATCTTTTAAACATCTGAAAAAACAATGAAACCAGGGTATAGAACTCAGAAGCATTATCACTAAAATCAGGGGGAACTGCAACCACAGAATGAGAGTATGGCAAAATTCAGCTCCTCATATTCACTACTGCTCTACAGTAAAAAACAGTGATCCTGTATACCCTTGCTTTTTCACAGATATCCAACCCCATGTCATTCGGTAAATTTGGGAAGTTACCCCAAACCAAAATAGAAAGAGTTTAGTTTCTACCTGTATTTCCAATATTATGTCTGTACAGATGGCTGATAATAAGTAATACCAGGATTACAGTCTTACAAGAGAAATCCTGCTGAAATTCAAAATTATTATAAATAAACAATCATCAGAATACAGTCTGTCAGCCTGTAACCAGGGTGTAACATCCTATGTTTTGATCAGGTTAAGTAAGCATGTTGTCTTTTAACACTATGTATTTTAGGATTTGTCTTGAAAGAGAAGTAAAAGGACACATGACTACCTTTTTGTAGATGAGGCCAGCAACTGCAGTCTTGATTTTGACTCTGTAGGAATGTGGTTCTGATGGTATAACTGATGGAGGAGAGTTTGTCAGAGAACCACAAAAACCAGGGCAACAGCACAGCCACAGCCACTCCCGTATGAACTAGGCTGGGTTTCACTGGCCACAATCATTGCTCTGAAAAGAAAAAAGAAAATTAATTTTAAATTCCTTCCATTATATCAACAGGTAAAACCAAACATTTCATAAACTAAGACACTGGCAACTTGTTTAATTGAGTCTATTTTGGATCTAGATATGGTCAAAGATCACAAAAAATTCTGATGGTAAAAATGGCAGGTTGCATCTGTGTTTTTCAATCTCTTGGCACAGAAGCAATTCTCAAACACAAATCTTGAGATGAATGTGCCATCACTGGCTTCTCTGACAACAGAATATGAATGAAGAATAAAAGAAAAGAATTTTATAAAAGAAATTTCTTTAATTAGGTATTTGTACTTAGAAATGTTGTAACTACCAACCACGAGAGCAAGAGTGGAAAAAAATCTACAGGAAAATTCTGACTTTTTGTGTTAGTAAAAGATACTCTTAAATAACCATCAGCCATGATGTCTTCAAACAGATTTTATAGTTAATCATTTTGATCAGGGTTATATTGATTCAGAGCATATTCAGAACAATAATTCTGTTCATTAACTCTTTTCTTTATGAACACTGAAGTATTCGATCGTCTCTTAACACATCTGTGGTAAGCAAAATTTCTGAAAACTATTTCTATCAACGTCATAGTACCAGCAACACAAGAGCAGAGTTCATTTTCCCATTAAATGCCATTAAATATTCTACATTTATGTGAGATTTTTAAAAGTAGAGATGGAAAAAATTGACAAAATAGAAAGAAAGTTAAGTATCTCTTTTAGTCCATTTTTCTTAGCATTTGATTTTATATTTGAATATTAAATACTTACAAACAATACCGTGGAACTTTTACTAATTTTGTCTCAGTCCTTTAGCTAGGAAATTCCTAGCTAATCTCTTTGAGCTTTCCTTCATTAGATCATTTTCAAATAATCATGAGGGAGGTTTAGGAACTTGTAACCCTTTAGCTTTATTATTAATATTGCTCTTTGAACAAAAAATAAAACACATTAAAAACTTACTTCCTTACTTCTGAACTCAAAAAAGCCAGAATGTCAGCTGTAACTTCCAGAAATGCAACTTTAATCAATAAATATTTAAATGTTTGCCATAATGGCAAAACCAAAGATGTCTTGTGAAACTTGTTTTCTTAAATAGCACTCTTTGGATGCAAGAAGCCTGCAAGATTACAAAAATATAGAGAGCATGAAGAGAAAAAAAAAAAATTGAACTTCACCCACATTTACAGTATAAAATAAGTAATATTAGAGTGTCCATCTAAAGTCATCAGTGTACTATTCATCCAAAAAAGAACATTTCCTACATATAAAAGAAAAGCTTTGGAGTAAGAAATTAAGTCTGGTTTTATTTAGCCTGGTTAATAATTATTCAGGAAAGGATAAATGCGATTCCTAGGGTTGCCCCTATCATCCATGAATATAATTACAATATACTTTAATCCTCAATTTATTATCACAGGTTAAAACAAAATATATCAGAATAAATAAAGATAAGCCTCAAAATAAATGCATTCTCATTTATAGCAGGCTTGCAGCAACTTTATATTTAAGACTGAATAACCCTTCTGTTATTTCAGACTATTTTGAGTTGTCAAGCAACATTTTATTCAGTTTGAATTTTGCTCAAACAATTGCAAAGATTCTTGAAAAGACTCAAAAAGAAAAAAGACAGACTTTCTTAATTATCATAGTGATGATGGAGAACAAACTGATGATGGCTTTCCCTACCTGCCTGAAATACAGATGCTAAGAAAAGACACAGGGAAACAAATTCAGAGAGAAGAGTTGACCAGTTTTTGACAACATGGTAATTCATGACCAAGTAAAAGTCACTGTAGATTCTGTATGTCATGGGCTGCAGAGCAAAATGTAACCAAACTGTGTATTCTATCACCATCTGTTAAAAATAGGGGGAGGGAGTGTGGTAACCCTCTGTCAATGGCTAACTGTCAATAAACCCCCTGGGGCAGTTTTCTTATCTCTTCCACAGCCCAGCCTCCCTCCAGGGAGAGATCTTCTGCTAATGGGCCATTGAGTCTCACTGATAGAATGACATCATCCCACTGGGAAATGCTCCAGCCAGGGGGAGGAGCCAAGTATTCCTACCTGGATAAAAACCTGTTTGGGACAACAAGCAGCCTTTTCCACTGGATACCCAGAGGAAGACCAGGCCCATCTATTACCACTGCACCTTCAGCGAAGAACTCCACTTTTCTCCAGGAGCATCACTTCAACAGAGCCACATCTGCCACTGGGACTGCAGCCACCATTGAATGGGACTGTCACCAACACCCTGACCCACAGGGGGGCAGGTTGGATCCTCACTCTGTCAGTGGGTTTGTTTGGAGTTTCTTTTTCCTCTTTTGTAATACTGCATGTCTTTTGTTGTTGTTTTTTTATTTATTTTAGTCCCCCTAATAAAGAACTGTTATTCCTATTCCCATATCTTTGCCTGAGGACCCCTTAATTTCAAAGTTATAATAATGTGGAGGGAGGGGGTTTACATTCTCCGTTCCAAGGGAGGCTCCTGCCTTCCTTAGCAGACACCTGTCATTCAAACCACAACCCTGTATCAGGCACTGTAGGCACCTTACTGCTTAAATGCTGAAATGTAACCAGGTGTCTTTCTAAGAGTTAAGTTTGAATTTAAACAATTAGAAAAATCCTACAGCCACACTAGAGATCAATGATTTCTGCTGGGATCAGTGGGCCTCTGTGTCCTACTAAATGTAGGCTGTTCAATAAACAAGCGGATTTTTTAAATCTTCTCCAGCTTCTAGACTCAACTTCAAAAAAGGATATTGCCTATTGTCAGAATTATAGCTACCATTAATCCTGGGGTAGACTTTTGGACTTCTTTTCTCCACTGCTTTTCAAAGTTAGGACACAGGCTGTACAGTGAATCTCCTTCATTGAGTTCAAACAGGACATCCTTTTACAATGGCTTCTTGTAGCCTAAAGATACCACTCTGAAAGAAAGGAATTCACTTGGACAGTCTGAAGCACAACACAAAAAAAGCAGGACTGCTAATTCAAAAAGCTAATGATATAATCTAGTCTACATAAATAACTTTGTGATCAAAGTAAAAGCTATAAAAGCTACAGACTAAGTTGTGGAATGTACTCACAGTTACCTTCAGGACACTGAAATCCATCTGGAATAAGGAGAGCCCACGGAGATTGTCACATCTGACCAGAGAGTTCTGAGGAACCTTTACACCTCAGAATCTGGCTATATTTCTGATCTCATACTTCTTTACAAAAAAATTGCACTATTTCATAAAAAGACATGTGGTACTACTATCCACTTTCTATTCTAATCTGGAATAAAAAACCTTTTTATCACAGGACTGCATTATCACTGAATCCCAGATTCATTTAGGTTGGAAAAGACCCTTAAGGTGATATAACACTACCAAGTTTACCATTAAGGATGGCCCTGAGTGCAATGTCTACAGATCTTTTAAATACTGCCAGGGATGGTGACTCATTATTTTGCAACTCATCTCCAAGCAAGGTAAACCACATTACACTGCTGGGTTTCAGCACAAATATAATGAAAATTTCCTTACAGTAGGCCTTCAGCTGTTATTTTTTTTCTTTTCATGAAGTGCTTTTATCCACTTAAGTGTCAAAAAAAACCTAAACCTGGTCTTAAAAATGGAAGAATAGGGCTGATGAACACACTGAGCCTAAAGAAACCATAATAGTAACACAGCATTTTTGAATTTTTGACAAGCATGTTAGCTTTGTGACAACTCAAAGCAAACTGTGCAGTACCATTTTTGAGGTGGAAAAAATGCAAAAGGATTAATGTTGACAATGCATTTTGACTTAAAGGCCATCCCAAATATCTGGGTGTCTACCAGAGACACATGCACAGACACTGGAGCATGCATCTACAACCTACCTGTAGTTACTTTGTACCTAAATAACTAAAAAAAACCCCAAACAAACAAAAAAACTTTTATGTTTTTTTGGGATTTTTTTCCCCTTCTCTTCTTTTTTTATACATTTTAGAATTAGCTAAAAGAAACAACAATACCTGCCTTGAGTATGTGGGTGAATACCATGACATAAAGAACCTATCACTGTCATACAGAAACAGTGCACTGCAGAACTTCCCAGAAAAACTGAACATTTGGATTTATGGAGTTGAGTGTAAGGCTCAGTAAATACAGAAGTGAATTCCTAACTTCAGCAGGGCCAGAGTTTAAGTGAATAATTCGAATCCTTGAAACAATCTGATTGTTTTGAATCAACTTTTTTAATAGCAAACACTAGTTTCAGTGATCTGTAGAATTAAGAATACTGAATAAAGCAGGAAACACTTCTAACACTTTTCACATGTTTTTTCCCACTTTGAGATTTTTGAAGTGTGAATATCATCTGACACAAATAATTTTTGAAAGAAAAAAAGTTAAAAGTCAGTAATGGTCACAAGACATATCATACAAATTTTTTTGAAAGAACATTGAGCATATTAAGTGATAGGAAGCTGCAAGACTTGATAGAGTTGAACTTTCAGTTCCTATTTTTTGGAGGAAAATTTCCCAAGAAGCAGAGGAAGTTCCTGGTGTATGTGAGCAGGTGAGTGACAATAAAAACTTTGTGGCCTGTCATAAAAGAGTGAGGAAATTGAGCATGAAGTTGGCTTGTAGGAAAATACCTTACATGTACTACAGAATATTCGTTGCTGGAGATGTAGAAAGTTGTTATATTGCCATTGTTAAATAATGCCATTAGATAATGTATAAAATGATTGTTACTATGTATAAACAATAACCCACCAAATAGTTGAATGTCATCTCTAAATGCTGCAAACTTTGATTTTTGTGCAAAAAGTTAACAGCACTCTCAAGGTCAGGCTCCAGACAGAATGATGCTGTGGAACCTAAGTGCAGAGTCTACAATTCTGTGAGCATTAATGAACAGCAACAACCAGTTTAATAAATTCTCACCTGCTAAACCAGGAATATGTTAATTTACTGAAGAAAGAAGCATTCTATTCAGTGTTGCACTTCTGTTTAAAAACAAAGGAAAAAGTATCAATGATAATTGAAAGAACGATGTTCTTGCTGGTGTTTTTGTTTTCCTCTTTACTAAACAGGTAGTTTTAGAAGATATTTAATTCTGAGCTATCAAAAGGCTCAAACAAAAAAACTCGGGTTTTTTCGGGTTTTTTGCCTGTCACCTTCTCCCACCAAGACGTATGAAGAATGAGAGAGGTCTACAGCCCCATGAATGAATAGAACAACTTAACTTGCTTCCTTAAATCTTCAATAGTTAAAATCCTGCAAGGTTTATTTTTTTTACCCCCCTATTTGCTAATATAGCTATTGGATGTTATCAACAGCTAATACTTAAAGAACAGCAGGGTCCTTTCAGGAAACCCTAAGAAATAAAGCACAGCTAACATCTGCCATATGCACATAAATGAGAACAGTATGAGGCTTGTGCACTGCTGCCAATTTCACGAGGTATCGGAGATAAGAGTACCAGAAGCAAACAAACACCAACTCTGCCGTAGTGCCCGAGGAATGTGTGTGCATCCACGCCCAGGAGTGACAGCAGCACACCCAAGGACTGAATTCTGTCCCTCGGTCACTACTAGCTCCTGACAATAATCAATAATCCCAGCCCAAGCACGCAGTTGCAGCCTTTTCCAGCAGGTGCCGTGAAACACCCACCGACACAACCGGCGCTCCTCTGTCGACTTTCCACATTTATTCTTTTTTTTTTTTTTTTTTTGTTCTGCTTTCAGTAAAATGCCGAACGGTTACCCGATAATGCGACAAAAGATGTATGTCCCCCTTCCCTGGCCAACACACCCGCACCTAGGCGCCCTCAGCGCGGTGCGCTTGGCTGTGGAGGAACACACCCATGGTCGTGTCCATTCCCTGCTTAAACCCTGCTCCTGGCTGCGGCATGAAGATTATTCCCTCCTTATCCATGCAAAGGATATACCCCAAAACACATCAGCTGCGCTTTCAGGGGAAAGACAGCAGGCATCCAACCTGGAATCCCGGCGGGTTTCAGGCGGCCGTGGGAGGAAGCGGGCACCGCTCGGGGTGCCGCAGCCGCACGGAACCCCACCGAGGGCCCTCCTCCTTCCTCCTCCTCCTTCCTCCTCCTTCCTCCTCCTCCTTCCTCCCCCTTCTTCCCCGGCCCTGGCCCTCGGGAGGTGGCCGTGGCTCCGGCAGTGCCCGCGGGGCCGGTGCTGCAGGCTGGCCGCAGCCCCTCGTGGGAGAGCCGGGGAGGGGAGCTGAGGGAACGGCCTGAGGCTGAGCCAGGGGAGGTTTAGGCTGGATATCAGGAACAGGTTCCTCACGCAGAGGCTGTTGGAGCACTGGAAAGGGTGACAGGGAAGTGGGCAGAGCACTGAGGCTGAGTGACTTCGAGAAGCGTTCTTGAAGAGACAGTGCTCCTCCAGGCACAGGGTGTGACTCTTAGGGATGGTCCTGAGCATCCTCCATCCTCCATCCTCCATCCAAGGAGTTGGGCTCCATAATCCCCACGGGTCCTTTTCAATGCGGCATGTTCTGTGATTCTGTGGTTCTGGAGCTGTTGTATGCCGTGACAAACAACGTTCACTCTTAAAATTCCAACAGCTTATTAAACCTTAACAAAAATATAACAAGAGTCTTGTTATAAATACATATTATAATATTGACCTTTCGCAAATATTAAGATAAGTGCTATATGTATAAGGTTAAAATAATTTTGCTATAAAAAAAAAGGTTCTATTCTTTGCTGTCAACTAAATTTAAGACATAGTAGTGTAATAGCTAATATAGTTATAAAACTGTCTGCTTAGTCAAGATAACATCCACTGAACATATGATAAAGACCCCTACTACCGGTATGTCAACTCTCTGTACCCACCATCTGAAGAAAATGTAAACCGAGGCCCAAACTGAGAGTGATAAGAAAACCACAATCAAGAAATGTGCACACTCTAAAAAGGCAGACCCAAGAAGGGGCCATGCTAAACAGTTCCTAAAAAAGGTAAAATAATTTTGTAGGAAAAAAAATAAATATGCATAATAGTTTATGAATATGCAATAGGCTGATATAACAGAAAAAGTATTTAAAAAATGTCTCCAAGCACATCAAGTGTGCTCTTGGCTGAATGCCAAGCACCCGACCATAAAAACTGTTTTATTTTCTTTGTCTCTTATTATCATGCATTAAACTTTTAAATTTTAACAAGAAAATAAACCTCATTTTTCACAGACTGAATAAGGAGAAGGAGCAGTGCTGAGAGCAAAAGCCGCATGCTCGTCTAAAAAATGGATACTGTGCCTTTTATACCACTAGTCCCTCCCAAAGTCTTGTTAGTCAACTCCTTCTTTGCCATCCATTGCTGAAAATTATCTTACCTGTTGATAAGGGGTCAGGTGTTGCTGTAGTAACAATCCAACCCTCCCCAAATGTCCCGACTACCAATGCCATCCCATGGCAACAATACAAAGGGGAAGGGAAAGAGGACTATGGGAGGACATATGGTAACCTGAGTCTACAAAGCCTCCCTTAACTTACACCTAATATTTACCTCTTAATTGTGAGAGCCAGCTGTCACATTAGTCATCTATAACATATGCATAACACATTTCAAAAATAGCGTGAATCATGAACATTCCTTTTTTTTTATAAAGTTCAAAGATATGAAAATTTCTCTCACTTAGGAAAAAAATAACAGAAAGAGAAAAACCAAAACAAAACTCCCAACAAATAAACAACAAAAACCAAGCAAACAAACAAACGGAACAAAACCAAACCAAAAAACCAAAACCCCAACAAACCAAAACAAAACCTAAAATATTAATCCAGTTATCCAGTATTAATATGTCCTTTTTTTGACTTTCTGTGGTTCCAGCCATACTCCCTTTGTCCCCTTTTGTTATTTTCGGTACTCCATGTGTCATTGTCACAATTCTGCTACTTTCCCATTCTTTCAGAGGGCCTTTCCTCCACCTGGTGCCCTTCTCATTCACTTGAATGTGGCAGGGCCAGTTCAGGAGAGCTCTGTGCAATCTTAACATTTGCACCTTGATCCTGGTATGGACAAAACTGTAAATTTGAAGGCACTGGTGGAGGCATCTGCTGATAAGGAATTTGTTGACCTGATGGACTCTTTAGCGTATGCTGTCATGCTGAAAAATGATACTTCTAGAGAAATAGAAACTTGAGTTGTTGAAAGTGTGAAGGTTCTGAAGAGTTTCATTTTGCATGCATTATAGCTTAAAAAATTGAGACTGACAAACTATAAAATAACACAGGATGTTTGAAAATAAAGTTGATCTCTTTTATTCCAACATCTAGTATAGTTGGAAAAAGAAATAGGTCAGAAAAGGGTGACGTGTGAGGGGGTGTGCTGGAGGAGATGAGGAGTGGGACAGAGAAAAGAGTGGCACAGGGGGCACAGGTCCAGCTGAGGGCCGTGTCGTGGTGATCACAAGACACTTCTATGTTTTAAGGCACTTAATTCAGTTTTTCCTTCCTGGGTTTCCCCTGCTGACAGGAGGAAAGGGTTGATGTGGGCAAGCCTCACAGTGGAAGCATGCATGGCACAGCAACAAGGCCCTTGGAAGAATTGTGTGTGCCACAGGGTATTCCTTCCCCTCTGAGTGAAATGAAAGTGAACAGTGAATAACTACAGGGAAACCACATAATTATTTGAAAATTGGGCTAAGAGACTTCACTCCCCAAATACTGCTGTCATCAGCATGGTAAAGCATTGTGATAGCTACTGACAAAATACACGTATACAATATTGGATGCTGTTCACTTCTCAATAAAAATTACTGGAGTATGATTGCTATCTTTAAAGCTGGAGTTACACCTGTGCCTTATAACCCACAGCTGCCTGGTTGCTGCCAACAGGTTTTAGTTGCGTGCGCATATTCAGCCTTCCAAGTATATTTTTAGTGTTATTTTACAAAGAAACACATTTTCAGAAGTCATCCTGAAGACAATGTGAAAAATAATCATTAAAGAATTTATTTTCCAAAGCATAAATGGTGTGCATTGCCTCAATGCCCATAGTTTATAATGGAGGATTAGTTACCAATTTGTCAAGCCTGTTTAGGAAGGGATTATCAATTTACAGGAATTGCAAACATCAGTGTAGAAGACAGTAAGTCTTAAGTTTCTTCCAATAAGTCAGAGGTTTTTTGTTTGCAATCTTTAGACAGCTTGTTTTCATAGTTAAACATACTGCATTGCAAAAGCCTGGTGGGATTTCCTCTTGCCTGGAAGGGAGCAGAACTCTTAAGCTTAGTCATTAGAGAAAAATTTTTCTGTAGAAATGGCTTAAGATGTAAAAGAAATGAGAGTTGTTCTGAGAATGGGATTTCCCAACACTACAGAATCCCTGGGGGCAGAGAGGAGATTAGAAGGGGAAATACCACTTGCGTGTGACCACAGATCAGCATATCAAGTCTTGTGTAAGAATTTGATCTTAATCTTTGAAAAACTACACTGTAATGTTTTTAGATGTTATTTTATCAAAAACTTCTGGGGATAAATTCAATTGTAATAGTGCCATTCTTCTATTGGTAAACTGTAGAAGTCTTGTACTGTAGTAAAATGAAATTTTTATATCTTTTTTTCTGCTTGAATACTTGGCCAGTCTTGAGAACTTTTTAGTAGCTGAGAGTCTGTGGGGTCCCCTAAAATTATCAGGGTTCAGCAAGTGGTGCTCTGACAGTCCTGAGCATTGTTACGAACATAATCCTGAAGAGGCAGTGCCAGCATCTTCCACTGATATGCATAAGGCACTTTCAAAACAGGTAACTCAGAGTTTCAGTGGAGGAGTGCATCCTTGTGGGAAAAGCATAAGGCATAATGAGTGGGCATAACAAGACTGCAGCAAAGTGGGATGGGAAGTAGCTGAACTTTGGAGTTTGTGAAAGGACACCTGAAACTTGGAGTCACCATGAAGGATTTGCCTGACAGTGAGCTTTCAGTAGAACCTACAGTATAACCAGTAACAGGAGTTGAGATTTCTGAATTTCTCAGAAGCACAAGTGCCAGTGTTAGTGACCACAGTTCCCTTGTCACATGACAGAGACGTGAGTTCACTCCAGTTCAACATCCTGATTAATGCCACAGAACTTTCTGGGCATTGATTTTTTATGGGAGTCCTTTCCCAACAGTGGTTTCAGAGGGTTTTGAAACCATTTCATGGGGGTTATATCAACATTACTGTGAGATGAGCTTATCTCAGTTTTCAGTTCAAAAGAAACTTAAAATGTCCTCTTTTCCCTGTTTCTGTGTAGAAGAACAAATGTTAGCAGTTTATTCTCAGCTAGTGGCATTAGTTACATGTAAAAATACATATGTTAGATTTTCTTCTAAGATCAGGTGATTGACTCTTGGATAACTCAGTAAATGTTTTGCTGGGGCTGTTAGCCATTTGGTTTTAGTGGTGTTGATCTATCCATCCTTTAACTTGTTATGAATGGGTACTGTATACAGAGTGCATACTGAGGCTCCCTAAATGGAGGTTTCTTGGGTACACTAAGCCTTTGTTGTAACAATAATTTAGATTAAAAAGTAGGGAGAGGGAAAAGCCAGGCTGATACTCTGCCATTACTTGTTCTAAGCAGTACATGATGTCAGTAAAGCTCTGCTTTTATAGTAGTGGTTGGGCAAAGGGTCAAAGATTTGAGATGACAGGGCAGTGTAAAGGAATTCAAGAGCTGCCATAGTGAACTTTACTCCAAAGTAACATATTTGAAAAATGGAAGCAAAAAGTTAATTAAAGGTCATTTGTTAGGCTGAGTTGATTTTCATACCAGCAGACATACTCCATCTTTTTCTCCTTGTGGCTGCATTCAAAGTGAAGACAGCTTTGATGACATCTCCTAAAGGCTGTCTGCTGCAAAAACTTGTGCAGCACAGCTTTGATGAGCTGCTCAGATTCAGAAATCTGAAGACACTGATAATTCAAAATAAAGTAATGAAACACATAAACACACACACGCAGACACTCACCTACACCCACACCCTTAACTGTAGTGGAAGGAAACAAAGGAAACCTAGACCTTTGTTTAGAAGCACTGCAAAGGATACTCTATGCAAAAAAAAAAACATTCCTAAGGCGCATCTGCCTCATATTTGAATGACTATGGTATGGTTTTCTTTCTCCTGCACTGGAAATAATTGGGACACAGATACAGGAAAACTGAGCATTCATGCTTCACACATGAATAATGCAGGGTTTATCTGCCTCTTTACCTCACCACAAACTTTAAAAACCTGTAGTCTGTACTCCTGTATTTACCCAGTGAAGTGATGTGTAAATAAATGAGCTTCATAAAAATAAATACTTCTTACTTGTTTTGCAGCTGAGATACAGAGGGAATGAGGTTAAAAAACACACAAGCAAATCAATATCTGGGTGAGGTTTGTGAGTCTTTAAGTCCATCTCTGCCAGAGAGGCTTTTGCAGACCCTCTCAGAATTTAGATTACAGAATGAAGAAATGAATACTTGGAAAAGCTCAGATGATAATTTTATGGTAAAATGATCCCTGGAGATACAGTTTTCAGAATTACTTTCAAGTTCTTACAGGAAGATCCTTCTGACAGCAGAATGTTTTTTTGTTCTAAGCACCTTTTGCCCATCTCAGTGCCCCTGATTGCAGTTCAGTGAAACACTAAAAACCCCCACTGTGGATTTTCAAGGGGATGCACCACTAGTTACCCCACTTCCTAAAGTCCACACATGCAGGAGTTGTCAGTAATATATGACTTCACTTGCTTACGTGTAAATCTTCTGATAGACAGAGAGGGAAATAGATGAAAAATCAGTCCCAACCCTCATAGCCCAGAAACCACCCTATCTACTGAAGTCAGTCAATAGGAGGAGTCATAAATTGCAGAAGCTTGACTACAGCATTACTTTCTGCTTCCTACTCACTCATTTCATTGGTGTCATTCAGTTGTGTTAGACGTCTAGCACAAGGTAGCAATCAGTTTGCCACTTGTCTGTGGATATTAGACATCAATTTTTCTCCACTTCCACATGCTGAAATTGTGTTTCTTCATCTGTTTGATATACTGGGTGAAATCAGGTAAGAACCATTAGCTTACTTGCGATGTAGAATCTTCGCTTTAATCAAGCATTAAAAAAAAATGAATATTCCTCCATTTAAATTGGCCAAAAGATTATGATAAAATCTTATGAATTGTGCCTAATGGAGCAGATGTTAGTAAGAAGAATTCAATAACTTTGAAACTGAGACATAAGTTGTCGTTTTTAAGTAAATAGAACCAAGCTTGATACTTTATCTCTGGCTGTACTTTGCCCAGAGACCTGCTCACGTATGTGCACTTTGTACAAAGTAGACGTAGTCATGAGATAGTCTTAATATACTCATGTGAGTTTATTGGTTGTTTCTGATTTGACAAGTGCTCAGATTTTCAAGTTATGTCATTTTAAATAGTAAAATTTAGTTACAAAAAGAGTGTGCACCTAAGATTTTTCCCTTTTCAACCACACAAGATAATTCAAATGCTTACAAACGTGCACAGGAAAGTTACAATTATACATTAACTTGCTTAAAATGCACGTGTTATAGCCCCATGCCTACGTGTATGTTTTGATTGTACAGGAAAGAGTGAGTACTCCAACAAGAGCACACAAAGGGCAGCTGGGTATTGCTTCCAGCATTCAGTGAGAAACAGGAGTTTGAAAAACTTCCCCCAATGACTCCTCGCTAAACAATTCAAAGTATTAAATCTATAAACCTATTTGTAGTACTTATCTAATTCCACAGTAAGGACATCATCATTTAGGTTTTATTCTCTATTTACTTTTGAAAGAATAACTTCTGTCATTTCACAGCCAAGAGTAAACGAGTTGCTTCCCTTTGACATTTGCCAGCTAGTAAATAGGTTTGGCAGTTAAAATAATTTCCTTGTGATAGTTTTCTCACTCCCAAGGAGCAGACTGTGTCTGGTTTATCTCGCTGTCATTCCACTGGTTTTGGAAGAAGCCATTTTTATTTTTACCAATCAAACAATTAAAAAAAAATCAAAATAGTTAAAGGGATAAAGAGCAATATCTTAGCATGAATTTTTTAATATTTTAGATATGAAGGAGTGAATTTTAAGGATCAGTGATTAAACTTGGAATTAAAGACCACATCAGGCAAAATGAGAGTTTCATGTTGCACCTTTGAAACTATAACCAAGTGATTGTTTTTATTTTCACTTTGTAGGTGAAGTTAGTGTAATGTAATTTATATTCTAGTTTTATCATCATATGTAAATACATAAAAAACAGAAATTAAATGTGATACATATTGTTAACATCTGAGGATCATGTCGCATATGTGGCATTTTACTAGGTTCTTGATTACTGTTTTTATTAAATTTAAGTCCACTTCAGCTGAACAATTCTTAGTTTCAGAACTTCTTGTTAGTCCAAACAGTGAAATGAGGTGCCTTCCTGTAACACCTGTTAGTTAATAACCTGTCTAGTAATGTCAGTAAAAGTTACTTATATTATTACATATTTAAATGAGGTAAACGATGGTATTTATTTTGAAATGTAATTCTTTTTCTCCATGTAATAACTGTAGTTACTGTCATAACATGATGATAGGCATGAGACTTTTGTCTGATTGACTTGCAGCAGGGAGTTTCAGGCTATTTTTAACTCTATGTAACTTCAAGCCTGCTCTTTTTTGGACTATATTAAATTTTTTTTTTTTTTTTTTTTTGTGATGTCCAGCCCAGAGGTGACCACTCTAATCTTTGTAGATACGTGCTTTGACATTAGAGGTGATTGGTCTAGTTCCCTAAATTAGTGAGTGTCTTTAGTGCCTTTACTGAATCTTTACTGCACCTTGAATTCCATAATTCACATTGTTCAGCTTTGCTTAGACCTGACCTGTAGTATTGAACACATATTCCAGATACCTTATAAGCCACCCACACTTGCCTTTTGCAGCCTTAAGGAGGAGTGCAGGCTTGCTGTCCATCTCAGATGTGGTTGGTGGATTTGGTTCTGCCTGCAAGCTGTTCTCTGGGGAAAGGAGAAGGGCTGGAACTGCTTCTCTTATGAGACAATTCTCAAAAATATCTGAGAAATTCAGGTTATTTTTTTATATTATTTTTAAGGAACTAAGAAGACACTATTTCTTTTCTCACTTTTGCTTTCTTGAAAGTCATTTGTTTTGCAAAGATTTTAATGACAGAAGAGTTGAGAAAGGTGCAATCAAGCACCAGAGAGACAAAAGTCTTGTGTAAAGTAATGTAACTCACTAGAAGTCATGAGGTGGGCCAAAACCCTTGGCCAAAAACCAGCTACCACCATAGCAAAGGTGAAGAGGCCATAGCAGAACTGTGACAGGTGTTGGTGTTCTGCCCAGAGTCCTGAAGTGGTTAATCCACACACAACACTCAGCAGCCAGAAGATATCTTTAAAGTGTGAACTTTGGATGTTGATAATCAGACATGGGAGAAATTTAGTCTTTTTAGACACTTTTGAAAAACTCCATCCTCTTGTTGACCACTTTAACCTAGTATACCCCAACTGTCCAAGGACAAACATAAATGCTAAATCCTTGTGTATGTACACTCACCTTAATTCTTACTTTTTCAAACTCAGAGCAATATTCTTTGTTTCTTCTAATAGTAATGGTTCCATTATGATGATACAAAGCTAGGAAAGGGTTCTGGATAATTCCTATTTTGTCAGTCAGCTATTTCTTATTGCTAGATCAAACAAATAAGGTCTAAGGATTGGCAGCACAGCCACCCTGGCCCAAAGAGGAAGAAACAGCCACAGCTGTTGTTTCACAACAGCTTTCCTGTTTATACAGCACACACTTGTGAAAAAATTCTGAGAACCAGCCTTTGATGGTGAAATAAAGGATCTTATCAAAACTGACTACTAATTAGTAATTATAAGGAGAAAATAATCTGTTCAGGAAGAAATTAGGATAGTTTCACATTTGAAGGGTTGGAGGAGCATGGTGGTATCTGCAGAGTCGTTAGTTAAACTGTGGTCCCTTGTTCAGTGCATGTTTTGCAAAGGCCAGGAGTAAAGAAAATGGAAGTTCTTCACTTTCAGCAGAAAAAGGTACGGAAAGAAAAGTGAAGAGGTAGCCCAACTCATCAAATTAATGTCTTAACTTCTTCATCTTTTCATCTTTTTCAGATGAGGATCAAAAATGTCCTGAATTTACAGACCTTAACATAGGCAATGCTTTGTCTGGAACAGATCTCCATGTTCAGCTGCTCCTATACACGAGCGAAAATCAAAATTGTTCTGAGAGACTCATTGAACACAATGTTACTGCATCTGAGTACCTGAATACAACCAAGAAAATTGTCTTTGTTATTCATGGCTTCAGGCCAACAGGATCCCCTCCTGTATGGCTGGGTGACATGAAGCAGTTTTTACTGTCTAAAGATGATATTAATCTCATTATAGTTGATTGGAATCGTGGTGCTACCACTATGAATTACATAACTGCTGTGGAAAACTGCAGAAAAGTTGCTGAAATTCTGAAGAATTATGTTGACCAGATGCTGGTAAGGCAGAGAGTTTCCTCTGTTCTGAAGAAGTGTAAAAAGGCGTGGTTTGAGTGGGAATGGATATTTAAAACATATCTATAGAGAAGTCCAGTGAACAATATCAAATCACATTTCTTTATAGAGATATTCACTTTACATGCTGTTATTATTGCATATATTTAACTTCACCTGAGTTCTTATTTCCCTTTCACTGAAATGTGCCTAAAAGTGCATCTGATTTCTTGAACCAGCTGGAAGTTTTAGGTCTTCTGGAAAGAGTGAATTCAGCAGTGGGGAAGTGAAGGGAAAGATGTTCCAGTAGTATGCAGTGTACACATCTTACAAAGGCATTGCACTACTCTTTTACTCTTTATTTAGTATAAATAAAGGTTTTAAATGAGAAACAATCCACTGGCAAAGATATAAATATTAACTTCAAAATGGTATAAACTTCTTGTCTCTAGAGGCAGTTGCTGAAACCATGGTTGATGACAGTGGTATTAACTGGGCTGTAGATTTATTGCTTGATCAAATGAACAAAACATGTCATGATGTTATTTATGCCATTGTCTGATTTTTCACTTGAATTTTCATCTTTCCTCACCACTTACTTCTCAGCCATTCTTAGAAATTTTGAATGTTGTGCAATTAAAAAATATTCACATGGAATTTGAGAAAATCATCCAACATTTTGAGGAAGGCAGAGGTGAAAGGAGGAAAGCCTATCAGAACCTGTCCTCTGGGAGTAGATACAGTGACAGCAATTTGCAATTGTGCCAGTAGATTTATCGTTATGGAATAAAAAAATTAAATACGACTATAAGAATAATCTCAAAATTAATTGCTGTTTACAGATCTGCCTGGCAAATAGTGACAGTATGTGAGTCCTGAAAGTGGTGGGAGGGGGCTCTGCAGTGTCCCACAGCTACCATTTTCACACTTAGAAGTTGTTGTGAGGCCTTTCTAATTCCTTTTGAGATGTATTAATATTTCCGATCCTGTGTGCCACCCCGTCATTTTGCAGGGATTCCAACTAGGTCAGCTGACACTGTTTTAGAATGCTTCAGCAGGTTTTCATTTAGTTTTTTTTGAATACTGCTTGCTTTGTAGAATAGGTATTTTAAGGTGTGCATTTGGCACTATAATTCAGCAGTTGTGTGGCATAGGTATTTGTTAATTGTACTGTGTTTTTAATTTATTTTATTGGAAGGATAAATCTGGGCAAGTTTTTTGTTTCGTCACTCATAGTTTTGGTTCAACTTTCTTATATCCAATAAATGTCTTCCTCTTCCCTTCCCTGCTCCACTTCTAACTAATTTCAGGAGAAATGTGACTCAAACTTCCTTTTTACATTTTTCTAGTTTAAGAATTTCATAATTTCTAATAATTCTTTAACTAATATAGAATTGCAAAATGAAGGGAATTTTGTACCTTTTTTTTTTTTTTTTTTTTTTTTTGAGCTAGAAAGTTAGAAATATAATTTAAAGTTCTGATAAAAGGTGAAAACTAAATCAGCTGACTGATTTCTGTTCCTTTAATTCTATGGCTTTGGTGTTTTTTTCCCCTGATAGGTGGGTGGAGCTTCTCTTGACTCTATACATATGATTGGAGTTAGTCTTGGTGCTCATGTAGCTGGTTTTGTTGGCCAGAAGTATAATGGCAAACTTGGCAGAATTACAGGTAAGGCTTTTAATCCCAGTGCACATATTCTATTGTACCTTGTATTGTCATGAGACATCGACAAACGAGGACTGAATATTTAATGACATGCATGAGGAAAAATATAGCCCAGATAGCAGTTCAGGAAATGGGACAAGTCTGCCTTCAGGACATAAATTACAGATGGAATTTTCCAACCTGGTTACCTCTAGTCTCTCAAATGAAAATTGAGTACTACATCTAAATGCCACTCTAAGTTAAATGGTATGCAACTTGAGTGTCTGACTAGTTGTGTTCTGCGGGTGAGAGCAGTTATATTGTGCATTTTGGTTTTATGAAGAGTATAATAGATGTGGAAAAGGACAAAACAAATTCTCCTTATTTGATCCCCAATGCTGTTGGCTTATATTCATCTGAATAAATAGGAGATGAGCACATCTAGTTATGGGAAGAGAAAAATTCATAGTTATGTGTTGATCAGTCTTGTGATAGGAATCTTTGCTTTTCTTAGCAAGCTGAAGAGAAAAATTATACTTTTTAAAAAACTTTATACCAAGAAAATTAAGAATCACTGCTGAATAATGCTCAGATGTTGGCCTTTTATACATCTGTAGAAGGAGCCCATGATTTATGATGCAACTGTTGCTTTTATTCAGGTCTGGATCCAGCAGGCCCTTCGTTCACTGGAAAACCACCAGATCACAGACTGGATCCTACTGATGCACAGTTTGTGGATGTAATCCATTCAGATATTGATGGTAATAACATAGCCTTGATTTGCCTATTTCAGCCTGAGGAAGGGCAGAAAAGCAAAAGAGAAGGGATCAGCTGTTTCAATAACATCCAAATAGAGCTGCAGGAGGATATTTTGTGTTACCATGAATGTTCTTTTGCTGTGCAATTGTGTGTGAACGTAGAGGTTGTAAGCACATGGTTATCACCGAATTAATCCCTTCTGAGACAGTCAGGGTCTGCTCTATCAACTTAGTACACCACAGAGCCACTGCTTAAAATACTAAATCATGTAAGGTTAAAAAGAACATTGTAAAGTCTGCTTCATCTCTGCTTTAATCTCTGGTTTAAAACTTTTTCCTCTAAAACCATAAGTAAACTTTTAATACCACAATTGTCCCATTTTATGTGAAGTTTCATATCAATTTCTTTAATAATACTAGAATTTCAGCATTTTCTTATACAAATTTATATATGTGAGGCTGTAAAATACCAATTTTTATAATGTTCCCATTATGTGAATAAAGATACTATGTGGTAACAAGGAAGATAGATCAGATTAAATTAACTCTTACTCATGAAATTTTGCTTACTTTTATAGAACAGATTTTCCTACTTTGATTCACTGCTAATATTAGTGTATTTCAGAATCCAATGTCCTGCAAAAATGGAAAATTTTACTCCAATGAAAATAGTACTGGGAAAGAATTTTGGTTGCTGGAGAGAACATGAATTTCATACATTTATTTATGTAAATCATATCTTAGTTACAGCTGTTTCTGTTCTTTCCCTCTTGCAGCAGTAAGAATTTTACAATTTTATGTACATTTATGTAAGGCATTTTACATATATGTAATTTTCTTGAAGAGTAAAAAACCCTTGACTTTTACGTCATAGAGGGACTTTGATTTACAGTACAAAAAGAAAGTTATAATTGCTAAAATTTTCTTTAAGACCTCCATGATTTTTGGACTGAATGTGATGTTAAATAATTGCTGTCATAATTCTGTTTATGTTTTTGTTTGTTTGTTTGTTTGTTTTTTATTCATGATGTTTTTGCTTTAGCACTAGGTTTCAAGAAGCCTTTAGGAACCATTGATTTCTATCCAAATGGAGGAATGGATCAGCCTGGTTGTCCAAAAACATTTTTCAGTGGTAAATAAAAATTTGTTTATTTAATGAGAAAAAAAGTTTGAGATGAAATCAAAATAGGTTAAACTGAATTGAATGTACACTGCCCTTAGTCAGTAATATGGGACCTGAGACTGTATTCTTTCTTTTCCATCCCTTGCAGCAGTAGAAAAATAATAAATATATTTGAAAATAATCTTGCTACAATATGCATATTCCATCATATTAATATTGCCATGATGGAATTATGTTATTGTATTATATATACAACTTGAATATACTTATCATTATTTTTCCACGGTTGTGTGGGTCCAGGCATGGGGGAAGGTGTTTGTGTCCCAGTGATTTGGGCAGGATGCCTTGTCTATGACATGGAAGGCAAGGCTTCCTCGTCCCCACTGTGCATTAGGTTCCTCCTGGCTGGTAATGATGAACTAGGTTTTGATGTTGGATATGTCTTTTAGGCTCAAGGATGAAAACTGTTTTACGAAATGATCTTTTGATGTAGAATTTTGCTTATTTCAACTTCCATGAGTGTTAGGCAAGGTTGATGGCAATTATTTTTGTTTACTCTTTTGGATATGTTTGTTTCTGTCAGTGTTTCCCATTACTAATCTGCACAGTGCTGCTGCCAGTTAGACCTGCTGCAAAGGCATAAGACTTCTATTATGTGTCTGAGGGTATGGGAGAATCCTTTAAGCCAGCATGATCTTCATCTCTACAATTCCCAAAGTTTGCTTTGTCAGGAAAGGAAGGAGTTTATTTTCCCAGAAAACTAGAAAAGACTCTCTGAAGTGCTCCTCATGGTAATTTTTTTTTGGCCAAACCTGAGAATGGTAAAACACTGGCACGGGTTTCATGGAGAAGTTGTGAATGCACCACAGGATGAACCCTGGAAGTGTTCAAAGCCAGGCTGGATGGGGCTCTGCACAACCTGGTGTAGTGGAAGGTGTGCCTGCAGAGGGGTTGGAACAAGATGATATTTAAGGTCCCTTCCAACCCAAACCATTCTATGATTCTACTTATACAACATCTTTTTTTCCATTAATAAAAATTTTTACGTATTCCTTTTCTTTTTTTTTTTTCTTCCCTGAAGGATTTCAGTATTTTAAATGTGACCATCAGAGATCTGTCTTCCTCTTCTTATCATCTTTGAAAAATATATGCAACATAACAACGTATCCTTGTGACTCTTATTTGGATTACAAGAGAGGAAAATGTGTTGATTGTGGTGCTTTCCAGCCAATGTCCTGCCCAGTACTGGGTAAGTGTTACCCTATCTGTTCTGGGCTGGGTGAGATTTCCTGGGAAGTTGAAGTAGTTTAAAGTCCATGGGTTTGTCTGCTTTATAGTCGTCTCTGTTAAGCACAGGTGCTGAATGTTCCTACTTTTTGGTCTTTATGCTTTCCAGTCTGGAATGGTTTCTGTGTTTCCCCTTTCTAGAGAGAAACTGCTTGTGCTTAGTTCATCACTTCAGGCTTTAAGAGTGTCTTATGATCCCTAGAGGACCTGTGTTTTTTATTTAAGAGTAATAATGTTTAAACATCATGGTTTCTTTCACTCTTCCTTTGGAATCAAGCTTTTATTTGGAGGGAATTTTAATAGTTTTGGGGGGTTGTTGCTTTTAGAGAGGATTTGTGTGCAGCTTGAAAAGAGCTGCAATAGTGTGAGCATTTCCTAGTTGGCAGGGTTTTCTTAAGAATGAAATTTAAAAAATACATAGAAGTTAACTTTCAGTTTGAATCTTGTCTTTTTTTGCACCCTTCTGCTAGGATGCTCATGCTATATTAGTTGGATCAGGTTAGAAGAAAAAGCATAGATAGATCTGTGTGCTATTTTATAAAAAGCCCAACCATAATGAGCCTTTATAGTAGGACAGAAAGACTCCAGAACTTCCCCAGCATGGTTATTAGCCGTGCCTGATGCACTTGGACAGAATGCCCAAGGTAGAGGTGGAGAAATATTTCCCCAGTCAGCTGCTGAGTCTGGGAACTGAGTGGAGAAGCAGTATCCTTGTGCTGTAATCTTTCCTGCTTTGCAGTGACAGCTCTGCAGCCTGGAATTAGCCTTCTTTGTCCAGTTTAGGTAGAAAGATTACAAGGGAGAGAACAGGATCATCCATATTAGAAACAAGGACTGTTATCAAGCCCCAAAGACAATAATCATGGAATTGTATAAATTTCTTTCTACATTAAATCCATGAGCTTCGGGAGTTTGCAGAGTATCTTCTATTTTATTAAAAAATATCTACAGATAAGCTAAAGAATGTAAAAATATTTAATAATTCAAAAGAAAGAAGGGAAGTGTTTTCTGTAAGCACTCTCTGCAAATATGTGGGCTACATTTTTGGGTTTGTTTTTATTACCTCTTCAGAATTTTGTAAGCACTACTATTTGGAATTAATCTCCAGACTAAAGAGGTAAATATTACATTCGGGCATTTTTAATGATATTAATATATTAGAGCAATTAAATACTTGCATACTACAGTCTGTTTAACTCAGATGATTCCTTCTTTTTTCTAATCAGTTTTCTTTCTTAGAGAATATTTAAGAAAATTAAAGCCAAATTTGTCACTATGTGAAATTCTTTTGTGTAAAAATATGTGTTTCATGAGTTTGCTAAATGTCTGAAATGAAATATTTAATCTTTGGATTTCAGGTTATCAGGCTGATGAATGGAAAAAACGGTTGAAAACAAATAGTTCACCAACAAAAGCTTACTTTGATACCTCAGGCCAAGACCCATTCTGCAGTGAGTGACTAAATACATACATAAAACCTGTTTATAAAAATTTATGACATTTATTTTTTAGCTGATCTGGAGTGATAACATGTAAAAGTAGCAAGTTAGTGTTAGTCACTGTGTAAAATGATGTGAAAAACTATGAACTGAGGGTCTCTTCACAGACTGCAGGAAGAAGAATGATGATGGCAGAAGAAAAAGAAATACTGTGTGAACTGGGAAAGAAATGTTACCTTAAAAATTATGGAATGGACTTCCAACAGGAAGAAGGAGGCCAGAAAATGAGAATCAAGTGGGAGGGCAAAAGCTGGGTTGGTGGAACCTGCTTAGATGGGATCGATGCTGCCATTTTCAGAGAGCAGGAAAGGGAAGCGAGAATGTTCTGGGTGGGGGACAAAAAAGAGACACCTCTATCTTCCACCCCAGGAGGAGATCACCCTACAGTCTACTAAAGCTACTCCATGTGTCCCCACCAGTAAAACAGTGAAGGGAAAACTCAGCTGACTGCTTCAGAGTTGTACTCTGTGGCAATGAGCTCTCATGGCATGGCTTCAGCTACAACAGTTCAGACATCTACCTACCTATGTAGGTCCATTCTAGATTCTCATCCAATTTCTGTTTGTATTAAAAGGCTTTAGCACCCTGAACAAGTGCAACACACACTTCTAATTAGTTATGTTTAAGGTTCTTTCATTTAGGGTATGGCTATAGGCTTACAGGGCATTCATGAGAAATTAGGTTTGCCCATTAGTTTTGTCCATCGTCTTGGCAAGTTTTGTGACCAGGGACGCATGGTCCTAGTCATGTTTGCTGACATCACTGTATCTTCCAAAGGACTGAAGAGAGGTGAATGAAGTAACGGATTTTACATATTTTTTAACATAAAATTTGCATAAAATAACTTTTCTTTCCAGTGTCTTGCAGGTCAACCCTAGTATGTTACTACTGTTCTTCCCTGTCCCTCTCTGGTGGTGGTAGAAGGAAAAAAAGGGAGAGAAATATTATCAAAAACAGGAGGAGGGCCATGGAGCAGAATAAGAAATATTGTAATAACAAGTATAAATTTAAAGGAAAATACAAAAAATCAAGAAGAAAAAAGTAAGGCAAAAGTCAAGAAGCAAAGCAAACCAGTCTGAAAACTATTAAATTTATTAACTAAAACATTAATTATCAGATATTTAGAAACCTGAGGTAACAGAAATAAACAAGAGGTCCTAAAAAGAAGGGAAATTGTAAACTTGAGCAAGACAAGGCCTCATATGAGGCCTGGTCTTTTAGGAGAGAATGATAATAGGCAACATGCCAAAAAATAAAATTTTACTTGGTGTCCTGACTGGGAACAGTAAAGACCAGTACTTGTGGTGCCAGTACTGGTGATGGCTGCAAAAGGCCAGGTTGGTGTTTCTGAGTACACAAGGCAGGTCAGGAGCAGATCAGCTTTTTGTTCTCCTTTTAACTGGTAGTGTAAAAGTTCAGAGTTACTATTCCTATCATCTACCCGTGAATACATTTAACAGGGTGGCAATGCCAACTGTTTCCTCTTGAGGTCATTCTTTGACTCTCATGATTTCTTATTTCTTCCTGCAGTGTATAACTACTTACTGGACATTACTACCTGGAATAAAAACATTAGAAGAGGTTTCATTAAAGTTAAAATAATAGACTATGCTGGAAATGCAGTAGAGTCACAGATGAACAGGTATGTTGTTCTTTGTCTTTAAATCTTTTTTATCACTTTATAGGACTAATTTTCTGAGTTTTCTAAGCCTTTTAACTTGTATGTTGAAAAGGTATCCTGAGTTTGTTAAGACTTGGCCATGGCACCATCTCCTGGACATGGCTCAGTGTCAGGGGCAATGCCCTCACACTGAAATGATCCTTTTCCAGTTCCTTGCTTGGCACTGGTTTGAACCCTGTTCTAGCTGGCCTCATTCTGAATGCTCAAAGTTGATACATCTCACAAGATTTCCCAGTTTAATAATAATGCTTAGCAATAATATTGCTTACCTAACAGACACCTGACCAAATGTCTTTCTTTAGTGAAGCTTCAACATTTCAGCAATATAAAAGAGTCAAAATACTGACTGGATTTCACCAAGACATTGAAAAAATTGCAAAAATTTCCTTGACCTTTTCTACGAAGACTTTTATAGGCCCAAAACACAAGCTTAGGATTCTTGAGATGAAGCTGAAATCTCTCAATAATCCAGAAAGGTGAGTGTTTGTATCACCTCAGATGCTCAGGATGTTTTCTCAGTAACCTGTATTTCCCTGCATTAATTTTTTTAATTGCATATTCATAAGTGTATGAATAGTTTTATCCTTCTGATGATCAAATTTATCATGTGGAAGAGTTGCTGTGTACATTAACATTTAGTGCATAGCAACTGGTACATGGAGGTGTCACACCTGCTGTGTGTCAGCTGTGCTCTCAAGGACCAGTCTGACTTACACCTGCATGGTCAGCTTCTCCTCCATAAGATAAATTTTATCAAGCACTTTCCTGATTTTCTTATGTGTCTGTACACAGCTTTTCACATTCAGATGTGAAATGGAACACTTCAGCAATGTGTGTGACTGGAGTAGTTTTTTTGGTCTTATTGATGAAGGTAAAATGTTCTTCTAAGATCAGAACACAGTCTGTGTCTTCTTACAGTTAAAATTAAATAATCTAGGGGGTTTTATGGTTTTTTGGTTTTGTTGGGGTTTTTTTTGTAATTGACTGTAATTACTAAGCTTTTATTAATTCTGATTTAAAATGTTTCAGCAGTTCATTTTTTTAAATCTGCAAATTTACTTGTACAGTAACACTAGCAATTAAATTTTGCATTTGCATCTTGTGAGAAGACCATATTACATGAAATAGGTAAGAAATACCCAGGAGTAGCAAGAGTACTTCATTTGAGAGTTGTTAATTTGTTTCTTATTAATGGCAGATTCAAGAAAGTCAGAATTTAAAATAAAAACCTAAAAAATGCTTATCAAATAAGTAATATCAAATGAGTAATGAGTGTCAATAATATTACAATACTTAGTAAGTCTTAAGTCAGTATATTTTATTAACTTGAGGTGTAACATTTGAGGATTTCCTATATTGTGCATGATAATAGCCAAGCAAGAAATTGGTATGATACTTCACAAAAATTTTGAAACTTTCTTAAATTAATCTACTATTTTAGATTTACTGAAAAAGATGAGGAGATGGTTGCGAGAGACTCAGGAAGAAACAAAACAGTAATCAAAATAATACCCCAGAATGTACATATATTTGACTTTATTAACTTATTGAAAGTCATAAGTCTCAAGCTTTCAGGTGAAAATGGCATGATTTTATTTGAAAGCATTTGGTGATGCGAGAGGGAGAAAAGTTCTAAATCATCTTCCATTTTTTTTTCTCAGCCAAGTGGTGATAAATCAGAACATATATTTTGTGTAAGTCTGTCAGCACTTGGGACTTTCTCAGATAATGATCTAGCAAGCAAGCAAGCAAGCTTTTCAGTGAACAGCACTGATTGGCTTTGAGTTTTCATTCCTGTTAGACTCTGGTTAGTTTAAAAATAAGATGCACTTGAAATGCTTTAATAAAGGATGCACTAAAGTCCTTCATGTGGAGCCTCATCAGATTGCAGCTGTAGAGGCATGTTAGATACTTTCAGAGAACAGTGAAAAATACTGTGTTGAATCAGCATGTGAAAGTAATTTAAATGCAGATGTTACAGTGCTATTGGTTGGTATAATTACCTAATTGCTCATTGTAATTATACCAACCTATATTTACCTTATTTACATATAATTACAACAATTACTTGAATACAGGATGATCAGCTAGAAATTACATTAAAAATATTTAAATTATTCACAACAAAGTAGTAGATAAAAACCAGGGGACAGATACAAGAATAAAAGACAATAGGAGTCTCAGCCTCCCCAGGTCTGGGTTAATGGCAAACTGTGTTTGGAGAGTATCACAGACAATTGTCTGCTGGACTGGTCCACTATTCTCACAGATGGTGTGGGAATATGGGAGTGCTGAAAGGTAGACATAATTTTCATACTCTTCTTCTGATCCCTGAGAGAAATAATTTCTGCTCACCCATGAAACCAGAAAGCTTTGCTAACTTGTGCATGTCCAGGTCTCAGTTATCCCAAAAAGCTTATGAACCTGTCAATGAATTCAAACTCAGTTAAAGGGGACAGTGAGTGTCTCAAAGATACTTATCGCAGACACTTCTGGGTTTTTTTTTTGACCAAGACAAGAACAGATATAATATAAAATACCTTGCAAATACATCTGAACAAGTGTGGCATGCCCATGTTTTTTAGTAGATAGCAGAGATTCCATTTGGTTAAAGGGATTAAGGAAGCTTCACCCAACAAAAACATTTTTTGTGCTTTGCTCCTTGTTAGTGAACCTGCTCCCTGCTTAGGGCTACTCTCCTGTGAGGCATTCCTGTTACTCAATAATCACAAGCTGAGATGGACTGCACTTCAAATGAGATAAAATATGTCGGAAAACATAAGCTTTTATTCTAGAATTCAGCATTATGGTTTGGCTAGGTATTTTGTCCCCTGTGGTTAGATATAAATAATACTACAAAAATACTATAATAATGAAACATTGAATTAAAATCAAAACAAATTGTTGATGAAGGACTGGATGAAGTTCTTTATTTTGTACAGAGCACTGGAATTCATCTTGATTTTTAGTTATAGAATTACTGTCGTAACTTTGTGGAGACCTTAAAAGGTGTCATATTCTTAAGCAGAGATCTGACAGTCCTTTCACATACAGATAGGTGGAGCCTTAACTGGTTGGAAATCTCGTAAGAATGGGCAACAATGGAAATGCCTGGTGTGCTGTTCTCTCCTTTTGTTGTTTCACTATATTCCACATCCCAGGCTGAGGTGAATTGTGTGGTATAGCCACATCAGTGAGTTCAGAGCAATAGAGAAGATAATTTTAAATAAAATAAGTCTCATAGCTTCTATGATATGGAGGTGGCGTCAGAGAGTGTGTCCATCATTTGCCTATTCAAACCAGCTCTCCCCATTCATTTACAATAGTGCATGAAGAGCAGGACTGTGATCTGCCTATGCCCTAAAAGATCACTTATATTGACCTCAAAAAGCATGTTTTTCATGTATATGTGGCTCCCTTTGTGACCTCTTTATGTGTTCATGTAGTACTAGTCAGCTGTGAGTTTTCTAGGTGTTCAGAAAACAAATGACTCTCTTGCATTGAAATTTCTTACACACACAGTCATTGCAAGTAAAAGAGAAAGTGTTATGATGTGGTTCTTTACTTTCCTATGTAAAATAAAAGCAGAGAATTTTTCCTACCTAGGGAACTCAAAATAAATTATTCAGGCCCTATGTTAACAGAATTGTGCAGATTTTGGGTCATGTGCTAAAGAGTTAATTTGAATGCAAATTAATAGCTGTAATGGATGAAATGCTGCATCTTTGTACTTCAGAGCAGTGTGATACACTTCTTTGCAGCATCCAGCTGATGTTTGGTTGTTTTTCAGTCCATCAAAGCTACTCTAGGAATACATGAAATAAGGTCTAACACTTCTTGTGTAACACAAGACACTTCTTGTCCTGAGTACTGTCTCTAAGAGCTGTTAAATACTGGAGGTTTAATAATTCAAATACTGGAATATTTTTTCTGTTAAAGTTAACTTTTTCTGTTGTGATTTTTTTTTGCTCTTTCTGCTTTTGTAGTCCGCTGCTGTGCAGATATGATTTTGTACTGATGGAGAACACTGAACTGACCTTCAAACCTATCCGTTGCCCTGAGAAGGGAACATGAGAAGAGAGCTACTACTAACCTAATTTCTCTCAGAGAAGTGACATTTTGATGCTTCCTCAGGATAAAGACTGCAATGGGAAAGGAAATGAGATAAGCTAGATTTATTTTTCAAGAGCCTACCTGATAATATGCATTACTTGCTCTGAATGC
Organism: Certhia americana; assembly: GCA_018697195.1. Lineage (NCBI taxonomy): Eukaryota > Metazoa > Chordata > Aves > Passeriformes > Certhiidae > Certhia > Certhia americana. The sequence continues at coordinate 10,620,826 of CM031857.1, read as the reverse complement.
CTTAGGCTAAAATTAATTGAAAAGTTCAGATATGTATGTGCTTGCAAAATTATTTGAGTAAAGTAAATGTATCATGGTGGAGAACATGCAGTGGTCTGTTCATTACTATTTGTTAGCAATGAAGCAACTACTGAATTAAATATGAATTATCTGCATAATCCTGGCACATTATTTGTCATATGTATATTTAAATATTTATTATTTGTAATGGCTTTTACATGGAAACATAATTATCTGTCTACTAAGTGAATTTAATACACTGTACATGTGATCTATGGATCTAATACACAACAGTTTTACTGTACTATGTTCATTGGATAAATGCATTCACATTTTCTCTTTATATAATGTCTCAGTATAAGAAGTGGAACAATAGTATTTGTGAGAAGATTTGTAAATTTTCCAGTTTAAATCTGTTGTCTTTAGGCTCATTGTAGATGAATGCTATTGCAGGCATTCAGATTTTTTTTTTTTAATAAATGTTGTTTCAGATACGAAGTAATCTAATGTCTATTCTAAGGAGAATAACTTGGAAGTGAAATAAATGTATTTTCATTTTTTTTCTGTTTGGGCCTCTTTGAAATAGAGCTGCTGCTCGGGTTGACATTGATGAAAACTTTCCACCTATTGGGATATGAGCAGGAATGAATGTTAGAAAACAATTACTTCCTCCAATTCAGAAAAAAATGTTTTCTTGTCCCATACTGCCTTTCCTGATGGAACTTATTGAGGACAGATGGGTGTATGTTTCTTCTGTAAGGCTGTTTTATGTGTTTCATGCTGGTTTCTCATGCAAATGCATCCTCGGCACATTACCCATTTCCTTTCTTTCCTATGCTCCCTCTGTCCCTATGCTTGACAGCAATGCTTGGTCGAACCTATTAGCCAATTTCACCTGAATGTCAGTGGATGGGATGTCCAAAACCTGTGAATTGTATGTTTTGTTGTGAGTCAGAAGCTGGGTTGTAAGCAAGATGGAATATAGTGACCTAAGGCAGGCAGGCATGTTTTCACAGCTGGAGACAGCTCCAGCATTCTGGTCAGTCTGTGCAAAGCTCTAAACCAGCCATTGCACCTGCTTTTACTTGTCCAGGCAAACCAAAAACATACAGACTGGTGGACAGACTGACTCTTTTAAAAAACAATTAATTCTAGAGAAATAGTAATTACATTACAGTAGGCAATTACCATAGCTATAGTCAAGTTCTCAGCTTTAGCATTTTCCTATATAATTCTTTGTTCCTTTCCTTTGAAGGATTAATTAGGAGATACACAGGAGAAGACATTTTTGTCTGTTGATATGCTTATGTATGATGGGATGGATTTTTAAAATTTCTCTTATTTTCTGTTTTTTGAAACTGCTCATACTCTCCTTATTTCATCCTGCAGGTTTTTATCCAGCCTTTCTCTCATCTACCTTAGTCTGACCTTAACAGGTCTTTCTGAGTCTCCTTTCTTTTTGCACCTTGCCTCCAAATACCTACTACTTATATCCCTTTAAAGAAGCACAGAGACCTGAGACTAGACTTTAAATGTCTGGAACTAGAATCTTTCAATGTGTGATATAAATATTCAGGCATAGAAATATATCAGACTGAGATACCTTCCTAAATTTTTTCTGGTTTGCCTGTTGACACTGGAAGGCATACAGACATGACTAAGTGTTGCTCAGTGCTGTGATAAGGGAATGATAATATTTTATAAAGGGAATGATATTTTCACACGATTTAAACATCCCTATAAAATATGTGGGACAGGAATAGTGACTTTTTGCCTTGATTTTCATAAGCTTTGGGTAAAAAGGAAAGAAACAGCAGGGTTGATAACTCTGGAGGTTCCAATAAGCAGTGTGAGACAAAGAAACTTTCTTCTCCCAGTTTCCAATTTTAGCTGGTAATTTCCGTTTCGTAAGAGGTACTGTTCCAGGCAGTGCATTTCCAGCACATAATTGCACTTTTCAAGTGGCTGGGCACTTGTGTGTCCCAGCACCAACAAAATGGGCTGTAATTGTTCAGAAATGCAGTGCTTTCTGTGGCTCACTGCCACATGCTACTTTGCACTAATTGTGTCAGCTCTCAGACTCAGCAGAGGATGCCACAGCCAGGCAGAAAATGACAATCTTCCAGGGAGTTCCCTGATCTAAAGCAAGTGGAGGTGGTGGCTCGGTGGAGCAAACTTCTGCATCAGTGCCGAAGAGAGGCTGGACTCATTGCAGTTCATTTGTGCATTTGTGTTCAGAGTACAAAGTACCCACCAACGTTGTTCGTTTTAATGCAAAAATGTGTCATTGGGGAAATTCAGAAAGGGATGAAAAACACCAAATCAGCTTCCTTTGAGAAAATCTTAAGTGGTGAATTAGGTAAATGCAGACCAGCTTGATTTGGAATTAAATATTTGCCTTGTACAACTGCCCTAAATGTTCCAGTTTTTGCCTGGTTCAGTATTTGGCAATAAGCCCTGTTGGGTTGCCTGGTGATGCCATTGTGCTTTGATTTTTTCACCTGAAAATAGAAGCACTTACCAATTTGTGCTGATAAATTTGTTAACTTTTTTAAAAACAATGTGCTTGTATCTAGTTTGTTAAACAGTAAGGGAGCATCTCTATACATGGGAAGAAAAATATATCCCATGAGTAAATGTAGGCTCTGTAATTAACCACTGTATTGTAGTGATACCAAAGAGATCTCATTAGTGTGTACTTGCAGTAATGAGCTCTAAGTTGGTTCCATCAGATGCAACAATCTTGGTACATTGAATGCAGTATTTATATTTAGTGTGTAGTCAAAGGGAGATTAAATTGTTAAATGGAAGGTTTAACAAAACTCATACAAACTTGTTTTTCCTGTGTGTTTATAGCACCTGTTTAGTATTTAATAAATTCATCTTTTCTTTTAGCTATGTTGTTTGGAATGGCATGACAGGAAGGATATGTCAAGGAACTCATTAAGTGCTAGGAGTCACTGGAGCAAGCAGGATCTTACTTGGGTGAATAACAATGGGTATAAGACAGGAGATGTTTGCTGCATCACCATCTTAATTCATGATAGGCTGAAATAGTCTAAGCTATCAAAGATATGTAGGACAAGACCATTTGCTAGTTTATTTGGGACAGCTTTATTGCTTTCAGTAATGCTATATGGAGTTAAAGCTGTGGTTTATGATCTCTGCCTCGGATAAGGATTGATTACACATTGGAATTAATTATTTGTATAAGGTGAATTGTAGATACATGATGGTGGAATTAAGGGCTAGGTTTATATGCAGCTAAGTGGAAAGCAATTTAATAAAGAGATGCTGAAAGGAGGTTGGGTATCCTTTTAAGAAGAAGAGAGTACTGTAAAAACATCTATTCTTCTCATACAAGTTTTGTAAATAGAGTTATAGATTACTTCTGAAGGATTATTTTAGGGTAATAATAATTACATGAGGCATTAGTGTCTGGATGGAAACTGGTGGGTCAATACAGCACAGCTGATATGAGTCAGAAAGGAAGGATTCAGACACGGGGTCCTAAACAGGTACTAAAACAGGCTAAGTTCACAGTCACCTTCTGCATTTGACAGCTGCCACTGACAGCACTCAGCTGGTACCACAACTTCTTTTTCCACTTTGAAGTATCAAAGGTTTCTTTTGAGCTTATCAGGACAGAGAAAGTACAAGATAGCCCAGAAATTTCAGTTCTCAGGGGGAGAGGGACTCATAGGTGACAGGCCTTACTTCAGGGGCTGTTAATGTGTTTTATATACTGAATGGTCAATGTGAAACTCCTAAAATTCTGTGCTCAGTTGTCAGTTTCAAGTGAACTGTCTGTCCTTTCTTTCAAGGTAAGAAGCAACCTGTATGGTTGCTGGTGCCACAAAGCTCTGGATCTACTGCAGCTGCCAAGCATCTGCACTGTGGCATCAAAATCCAGTTCTATTTTCAGCCTTTGCATCCTTCTGTGTACTGTAGGAAAGTAAGAGCTGATTCTCCAACACTGGTCAGAGTGTATTAGGTGTGCTTCTGGAAAGCATCTTTCTATTTAATTTCAGCTGAATGCAACCCACTCTGCCTGTTTTGAGACAGTCTGAAATGCAAAGTTGGATGTGGTAAGTCAGGATTCAGACTAAAAGGCTTACACAGATACTGTCAAGGTACTGTGGATAAAGAGATCCATACAATGGGTGTTTCTGAAAAATGGGAAGATGACACCTGTTTAAAAAGTGGGAGTGTGGCAGTTAATATTTCTACCACAGCTCAAAATACCAGACACCCACTTGCTTCCTGCTTCACTGAGTATGACAAGGGGGTGATTTTTATCATGTTTATCAAATACATGCAGTTTACACATTAGTTGTATGGTGTGTTTAACCTTCTCATTTCTATGTTATATCATCCTGAGTATCAGTATAAGGAGTAGGGATAACGGTCCTACTAATACAATGTATGTAAAAAAACCCGAGAAACCCTAAATGGAGAATAGAAAAATGTGTGAAGATTTTTGAGGAAATTGAAAAGTTGTCAGAAGAGGGCAGCCTTTTCCCATAAACTATAAACCAACAACAGAGAAAACATCTGAAATTATTCCTTTCACTAGAGTTATGCATGCCACTGTGGGGTTAACCTTGTTAAGGAAACTGGAACATGCACAAAACTTGATCACAACAAGAATGTTTCTCTTTTGTGCTATCTTCAAAGAACATAGGCCTGGCTTTGTAGAAATATTTTTTTTCCTTTTATGTTCAGACAATAGAGTTAGAAATGATTATAAGATGAGTCAACAAAGGGAAATGAAATCATCCTTCTTTTTAGTTTTACTTTTAGTTAAAGAGAAATGAGCTTTGAATACTTTGCGTATTAAGGACAACAGATGCTTGCTTAAACAGTACAGAGAAGTAAGCCAATCTTTAGATTAAGAGTGAACAAAGAACTAGAAAATTAATGAATGATGCTTTATTAATGTATTCTTAATCATATCAATCTGTCTCAGTATTTATTCAAATACAATATGTAGTTCATAAAGACTGTTTCAAATAGTGAAATTTATGTCATAAACAATTGGCAGACTACACTGGTTTCCTACAGAACTCATTGATGTCAGTAGGCTCCAGCTACAACTATCTGTAACAATTCTGTCAAATTTGTCACTGCAGTGGAAAAAGTGCCAGAATTTGAATGAACATCATTTTTGAGCTGATAAAGATATTATGAAAATGTGGGAGGTTTTGTGTTTGTTTGTTTTTTTGTTTTGTGGGTTTTTTTGTTTTGTGCTTTTTTTTTTTTTTTTTTTTTATTGGGCTTTTTTTTTTTTTTTTTTTTTTTTTTCTTTTTTTAATTTCTTGTTCCTGAGTGGAAGGAGTAACATTGTGGCTGTGTCTCTGTGAGTAAATTGGCTCCTGGCAGGGCTGGACTATGGAGTCGGAACTCTGAATGGAAAGCCAGGCCAGGTCAAATATCTACACTGGGAATTTGGTCTAGACACTGGGCTGAGTGAGGACTCAGCCTCAGTTAATGAAGTTTTTAGATCTTGATTCAGCAAAGAAGTTAAACTCCAGTGATTTAAGTGATTGATTAAGGTAAAAATTAAGCCATTTAACAGAAGCTTACCTAATTGCCGTCTCAAGCACTTAAGTGCTTTTTGCTCAGAGATTAAAAATTATTTTAGTACTTAAAAACATCATAAAATATTTAGCTTGTGTATAATATGCATATTATGCCATTGTTCCAGTTAAGAAACAAACATACAGCATATTACTGTACTTCAAGATAGCTGAATTTTGGATATTTCCCAATGTTTTGACTAGCAAAACACATGGGTTCCTGGTGGGTCCACGTTACTGAAGAGACACATATAAATTGGAAATTTTCCAGGAACAGTATGACTCTATCTGTTAGTTATGATGTTTTCTTCTGAGCCTGGTTGGAGGTAGCAGCCTTTTATCCTTGTCTCTGTATGTGTATATGGGGTGGGCTGACCCCAGCTTGGTGCCAGGTGCCCCCCCAAAGCTGCTCGGTCGCTGCCCTCCTCAGCTGGACATGGGAGAGAAAATAAAACAGAAGGCTTGTGGGTCAAGATGAGGGCAGGGACATATCACTTAGCAGTCACTGTCACAGGTAAAACAGACTCACCCTGAGGAAATCAGATGAATTTATTACCAAACAAATCAGAGCAGGGTAATGAGAGAAGAAACAAATCTTAAAATCCTTCCCCTTATCTCTCCTTTCTTCCCAGGCTGAACTTCACTCAGGAATTCTCTACCTCCTTCCTCACAGTGGCACAGGGGGCAGGGGAACAGGGGCTCTGTCAGTTCTTCACAGGTTGTCTCTGCTGCTCTCTTCCCCAGGGAAAGGACTCCTTAAACTCTTCCCCTGGTCCCACATGGGGTCTCTCCAATGGGAGGCAGTCCTGCATCAATTCCTCCAACTGAAGTCCTCCCACAGGCTGCAGTTCTTCACAAACCACTCCAGAGTGGGTCCTTCACAGGATAACAAGTCTTGTTGCAGCGTGGGCTCCTCTCTCCACAGGGCCACTGGTCCCATCAGGAGCCTGCTCCAGTGAGGGCTTCCTGCCTGCTCACACAAACCCAGTACAACACAATGAAAATTTCTGCTCTCATAGAAGTTATTGTTGGCTTGTCTTTAGGATTCCTAGGCCATCCTTTAATTATCAATAGCTGGATTTAATTTCTTTTTACTTTCTCATTTTTCCATTCTTTTCTTTCTGGGCAAAGAGAAGAGAAAGTCGGTTCTGGTCAGCAAAATTGCCCACTTTGAAATGATGTGTCCTTTCAGTGGAAAGATTACTTTTTAAAAAAAAACTTAACTATAAAAATTTTAAAGCAAATATAGTAAATACATACTGTAATATATAATGGTGAAGTGTTTAGTTCTATTCAATGTAGGGCTTATGCTGATTTATAACCAAGTAAATCCATCTGCCTTTCCTGCAAATATTATTACTGCGCCATCTACCTCAGCATACTCTGGTTGGTGTCAAAGACATGTTTCAATTGCTTCAACTAAACTGTGTCAGCTACCTTTATTTGGATAGATAGAAAGCTTGCAGCTTTGTAGATAGAAACATTGCAACTACCAGAAGGTGACAAGTCCTAAAGAACAGAGCTGAAAAATAACACAAATCCTCAACCTGATCAGCTGTGTAAAATGAGAGCAATTAAGGAAAACCAAGGAAGTCTTTCAGAAGGAGACAGTCAAAATAATGACAAAAACAAAGTCTGAAACCTGTACAGGGTAAAAGAGGGAGATTTCTGGATGTAGTTTTACCTGGGAAAATGACTTTGATTTGCTAAAAACTGGGAGGGGGGGGGTGGGGGGGTGTTGGGCTGTGTTGATAGACGTAATTCCATCCCAGGCTGAGCCAGATGGGGTTCATTCTAGTTCAGATGAGTGGGTTTGAAAGTCAGAGCTGGATCCTGAGCTGTCTCTCAGCTGAAAAAGTGCAGCTCTCCATGCTGGTACACTTTTTTCTGGGAGCCATGCCACTCGAACTTGGCTCAGCAGTGAGCTCCTCCTTCCCCTGCCTACTCAAGCACAGAACAAGAAGTCCCTATCACTGGAACTGCCTGTGAGTCTGGCAATTCACCCATTCCTGCACCTCCCTCCAGCAGCAACTTTTCCTCCCAACAAAAAAACCTCACTGGACCACAAACCCTACTTTACTGCTTGGTTCTTAAAGATAATGCTCAGTGGCAGAGTAACCTTGGTGTTTTAAAAATAGAAACACCTATCACACAAAAACAATCCAAATAAACATTATTGACACAAAGGCTGAAAAGAGAAAAAAAGGAAGCACTACAATATCTGCTCCTGAATGTCTTTTGGACTGTGATTAAAGGAGTGAAGCAGGGTCACAGCTAGTGCCAGCACTCCTCACTCAATGCCTTCTCTGCTCCACATTTGTTAAGTTGCAAAGTACTGTACTTCTTTTTTTTTTTACTAGGTCTTGAAGTATTTATCAGTGTCAGTGGAAAAATTCCTTCTGATGGCAATGAGCTTGGATGAGCCCCCTACCAACCTAACCCCCCACCAAAAAGAAAGAAGAGTGATAATATAAATGTCAAATCTAAAGCAAATGAAAGAGGAAACGAGGTACAATGTTAATGAAACTTTGAAAATGCAATCCATTCAAAAAATAAATATAACTAGAGCTCTTGCCATAGTATTATCCCATTATCTACAGGGACATAAACATTGCATTTAGTTTCTGTCTCATGCAAGACTTTGAAGAGATAGTGCTTTCAGGCATTCAAATCACTAGAAGAAAGATCCAACATTGAATAAAAGAACCTTGAAATGATTTTCAAGATGGAGATGCAGATTTTGCCCACAGTGTTAATATATTACAGTTTGGCATCTCTAAAATACAGCTGTGAAGAATGCTGTGAACTTGCTAATTAATAAAGCTTCTTTCCTCAGACATTTCATTAACCTAAACTTTTTCTTTTTCTGCAGATGAATGCATGCATGCCTGTTTTTAACCTTTGTACAATGGCTCCTCATGTTATAATTAATTTATTTCCACTAGCAAGATGAGAATATCGGGTTATAGAAGTAATTCAAAATGAGTCATGTATAATTTATACTGATCAATAATGTTGAGTATAGTGTTTTATTTTCTGACTTTTCATTTTATAGAAATAATGTATTGTCAAAAATATAGAACTCTAATCTTTAATTTGTCATCTAAACAATAAACAAATAAACAAACAAATTTATCATCTAAACAATAAAACTTTAAACAATAGACAGGTGAATATTTAGGAGGATCCAGAGACTTTCAAGATCATCTAGTCCAACCATCAACCCAGCGCTACAATAAATCCCTGAGTGGCATCTTCAAGTGCCACATCCAGATGCCTCTTGAACACTTCCAGAGGCAGTGACTCCACCAACTTCCTGGGTAATTATTGCAATGCTAAACTATTCCTTCAGTGAGGTTTTTTTTTCTTATGTATCTAATCTGAACCTCCCCTGGTGCAGCTTGAGGCAATTTCCTCTTATCCTTTCATCTGAGATGTGGCAAAAGTGACCAGCACCCATCTTGCTGTTTGTGTGTCTGAAAATTCTTGCTGTGGACTGCTGCACTCTGCAGGAGATTGAAAACTAACAAGGGAGGAATTTTCTCTTATTAGGAGACTGAGCTGGTCAAGTATCTTTGGGTTGTTCTGTTTTGATTTTTCTCCAACTTTATCCACGGTAGAAGAAGACCCACAAGGTCTTGTTATCTGATAAGCCAGGTGGGAAATGGGCTGTCAGGAAGAAGGTGAAAGGCATTAAAATACCTATTTTCTGTGAGGTCACAGGGTAACAATTAACAGTGATCATCTCTCTTTTGATTTTTAGCCAAGAAGGGACTGAAAGATTGCTACCATGTCAGCAGGGTGATGAGCACCCTCCCAAATGGGTTGGGGCAGTCATGGGTGGAACAATTTACTGCTGAGAAATGATCCCAGATTTAATGAAGCTGTAGCCTAATTAAACTATAGCCTTTGCATCTTTTCATTCTCTTTTACCTTATTTTCTTCATTGCTGATATTTCTAATGCCATCACTTTATAGAGTGAAGAATTTGCCAGTTCTTTGGCTCCTTGCACTCACAGACACACAGAGGTTGGATGTCAGGTTGCAACAGTGATGCTGGATGAAATGGAAGGATTTCTGCTCTATAAATAACTCACCTGCGAAAAGCCACCAGGTAAACTCAAATGTTTAAAGTTTTGTTTTCTGTGACAAGTGCAGCACTAGACATAGCTACCTGAGTGCTTCAACAGGATGGCTCCCAGCTGATGTGGATTTTACTACTGATAAAGTAAATTCCTTGTGAAATAATTTTTAAGTCCTTGTGAGAATGAGGCCTTTCTTTACCAGACAGAGGGAATGAGGCCACTCCATGTCTGGGAAAACAAGACATTTCTATAGCTGTAATTGTTTTAGCTACATTAATTAAGAACTTGAAATGTAAGTAGAGGGGAATGTGAAGCAGGTGGATTGATCCTGGTTAGAGAAACATGTTGTAACTATTATTGATGCAGGCTGTTGCTGCCCATGGTCTCGATGCCTGTGATTAGGTAAGTCACAGGAAGATGACTTTCAGTGAATCTCCATAGGCAAAATATTTCTTTTTATTGTATCAGGTTGATGTTAAAGTATGTAGATTCTGTCTTGGCTGTGAGCAGACCTAAGCTTTTTTTGCTTTTTTTTTTTTTTTTTTTTTAAACAATTGATTATAGGTGAGCACTTTTTATTTGATTTTAATTTTTTTATTTTTTAGTGTCTTTTGTGAAACAAATTATCGTGTAGTGCCTATATATTAATTTCATCCCAGCTGGAGAAGTTTGCAACAAGGATGTTGTTTTAATGACATCCTATCCCCTTCTCTGCCCAGTTTGGTAGTAGATATATTTTCAGGTATGCAGTCATACACAGTCTGTTTTCAATTCATTGTATTTTTCAGTGTGCAGATCACTTTGGATTCCCTGTTTAGTATTCATTTTGTTATTTCCCTTGTGATTATTCTGGCTTACTTGGTGTTTATTATGTAGCACTCTCCTAATTATATGCTTGCACACTCCAAAATTTAGGGATTTGAGTGTTTGTTATGTGCCTTTTCCACAGCTCTTCATAAATTTCTTTCAATATGCTTTGACACTGAAGACATTCCAGAAAATATCATTAAAACTACCCTTAATATCTTACTAACTTGTTGAGGGTGGCACTTCAAGTTTGTTTTCTTTCTCATTCTTATTCCGTTATTTTCCTGCCAGGCATATTGGCAAAGTGAAATGAAAATTTCAGAATGGCATGAAGAGTGAGCAAGCCAGTAATTACCTGCTTTGTATGCTTACGTTGTGAAGTATTCCATCCTGAATGTTTTGAAGATTTATGGATGTATGCTTATTCAGAAGCATGTAGGGTTACAAATTCTTTTGCTCAAGAAATGGTCTTGAGCCTGCATCAATCTGCTTAATTTGGATCTTGTCTCACCTAATTTTTTTGAGTAATTAAAAATGAAAGAAGCTGAAACTCCTGTCTAAGAGATGCTCAAACTGTGGTTTCACAACATGGCTGAATTGAACCAGGGAATAGACAAGCTTGAAAATAATAGAACAAAAGCAGGAAAGAGTTTTGGCAGAGCCCAACTCCCAGATATAGTTTGTAGAATTCTTTCATACACAGTCATTCTAGCTCATTTGAGTCTCTGGCTGCTGTAGCTCCAGTTACTTGACCCAAAGCCAGCTGGTTCTGAGTCTACCACAGCTGCTGAATGGTCTGCAAACCTTCTGGGACTGGGGAAATTCTTGCTGCCATTGGAACAGTTTTCCATCTTACCTGTTCAGTCAGGATTTCTGCGCATCAGTCTCTTCAGCACTTATGCTTTCTGATCTGGCTGCTTGTCTTAAATTGAGAAGCTGTTCTGAAACATCCCTTTTCCACCTTTTTTTTTTTTTCCCCCTACCCTCATGCTCTGTTGCTTTCTAATTTCTGCCAGCACACTGTCAAAAGGGTGAACTCAGCAAATAGAAAAACCTGGGTGATAAAATAAGCTAAAAGACACCTCTCAAACATTTGTAACCCAGAAAGTCACAGAAATATGTCTCACTGTGCTGACTTCCAGCCAATTGTATGCGATAACTCAGGGAAGATATAATAAAACATGAGTGTGAGTATGAGAATAGTCTGCTTTTTCTGCAAGAAAGAAACATGTTTTAAACACTCCTTTAGTCTGCATTTTAGGTTTTCTTTGAAATCATTAAAGCAAGATGGCAAATAGCAGGACTTTGGTGAATCAATACAAGGGAGCTGAGTTTGTGCCAGTGGCACTGTTTTCATTACAGCAGACACAGGAGGCATATTTCTGAATAATATAATAAATCTTCTTGTCTTCAGATCTGAAGATAATATTCAACTATTTGTGTTGGTTTTGGAAAGAGAGCATGACTAACAGAACTTTTCAATTGTTATGACATGTCAGTAGGAGTTATTGCTGCTCAGATGTCATGTAATGATAGGAAAAGAACATAAACCAAGAAGGGAAACAAAATATGGGGTTTTTTTCAGTCTACTATGACTTTTAGTGTTTTCTGGATCAAGTTTTTAAAATTACCATCAACAAATTCCTATTTAAAAAACCAAATCTATAGCAGTTATTATTGAGCCAATATAAGTAGATAAATATTTGTTTACTATAAACCCTTCTTTCAGCAGGTAAGCTGTCACAATATGTGTAAGGAAATATCATCACTCAGATATAATATTAGAATTTTTCTCTTCAATATTGTTCATTGTGCAGGTACCTTTGGTCTGCTGGGATATCTACTAAAGTAATCTGTGTAAGTTATGGTCTCATGACATTTTCCAAACTGAAGGCATTACAGCTCACAGAGGTCACAGTAGATCTGCTTGTCCCTAAATGTTATCCTTTACAGTTGTTAAATAAGTAGCCTCCATTCTAATGTCCATGCTTTTCATATGTAAAAGTTTTCAGTATCAAAGTACTTTAGTCTCCTTCGAACTTCTAGTAAAACAAGTAGGAATTTTGTCTGATTGCAAAGCCCTCGGAAAGACCTTATCTAAATACTGCATAACACTCCTTTTATCTTCCAGGCTTCCCAGATTGAATTGCTCTGCAAGAGGGTTTGGGGTTTATCAGTTAAAAATGAGTATGTCATTTTCATTATTCAATTATCCATCATACATTGGAGGAGTTTCAGTTTCTGAAAGAGGAAGAAAGCAGAAAACATGGTTTTCTATTTGAAGTGGGCATTCCTTTTATCTTATTAGAGCCATACAGAGTGTTAAAACAAAAGGATCAGAAATCATAAAACAAACTGCAAGAGACTGATCATTATAATCAGTTTTTTTTGAAGTTGAAGTGCTAAAATTATCAGTGCAGCAATGACTATCTCTGATTACATCCACTTGTATCAAGGATTCATAAGCAATGCAGTTTTATGAACATGAACCATTTAACTAAATAAGTTTGTATCAAAAGTATTGTGGTTAATTCATTAAATCTATACAATTTTCCTTTATCTAGTAGAAAGACAGACTTCTGAAAAAAAAAAAATATTGTAGCCTACAGACAAAGGGACTAGATGAGAGAAGAACCAAAGAGTTTAGAATCTGGGAACACAAGAGAAATATTATCTATGCAGATACACTATAAATGTGGCTGTAAAAGTATGTGGAGAGTACGATTCCATAGAAAGTGCTGCAGGAAAAGGCAGTGGAAAAGTCAGCAATATTTTGTTTATGTAATCTTTTTGTATTATTTTCTTCTGTAGAGGAAAAAATTCTCATGTATTCTGGAGTGAAGTAATATGTGTCTGGATGAGTGAAAGAATTCAAGCTCATTTGAGAAAATCTGGAAAAAAAGCAGCAGTGGACATATTCTGATTCTCCCTACTGCTGATGCCAAGTTTTCATTGATACTGATGGCTTGGACAGTTTGGCCACAGAAACTGTAAGTAACTAAGAGTTTTTAGCCATTTTTTCTGGCTGCTCCCCAGAACAGTTCTGTGGCAAATCCTGCAGAAGAAATCTGTATAGAATCTGTTCCTTCCTTGCACACCTGTTGGCAACCAAAAAATTATGCCTCTGTCTCAGCTCTCCATCTGTAAAATGAAAAATAATGGTATTTCTCTACCTTACAGAAATGTTATAAATGCACTAAGATTTGTGAAGAACTTGCTTTTTAGTGATGCAAAAATACAGAGGGGAAAAAAAAAAAAAAAAAGCTTTTTTGCTATTGAGGAATTTTCCATAGCATTTATTTTAGTTTAACAATCAGTTTTAGCTGACAGTGTTTCAGTACTAGAGATTTTAGACAGGTCTGCTGCTTTTTTGTTTGTTTTTTTTTTTTTTTTCGTTTGTTTGTTTGTTTGTTTTTTGGTTGGTTGTTTGGGTTTTTTGTTGCAACTGCTGTATTTTGAGGTTAGACTGAGCTGTGCTAGGGTTGATGGCAAATTAATATCTTTGCCTTACAAGCTTCCTCTGTTTTTGTGATCAGCCTTTTATTGTGAATGGACAGACTGTTTACACATACAAATTTCTTGAAACCAACTTAACCCCAAAAGTTCTTGACCATCAGCAGAGTGTGGATTTAACTTATTTTTACATTGTACTGAGGAACAAATGGAAATAGTAGCTGGGGGCTAATTCTGTTGACTGCTGGTATAGCTGCAGTTTTTGGAAGGAGGAAGTTAATCAGTAATGGTAATGGGAAGATTGAGCCTGTGGCCATTCCCGCCCTGGAAGAGGGGCTGGACTCAAACCAACCCTGCTGAGCTGTTGGAAGAGCTTGAAGTTCATCCCTGTCTCTGCTACTTGGGTGCTGTTTTGAGGAGGGTGATGGTGTTTGGCTTTCACAGACAGCATGAAATCAAAGATTTAAAAGCCTGATAAAACTCTACACATCAACTGGTTTTACTAGGGGGAAATACTGGTCTTCAATCCAGGCCTTGCGTGCCTTGGGGGCTGCCAGCAGCAGCCAACCCTGTCCCATCCAGGATGGCTCTCCCTGGGGCAGTGCCTGGGGATGGCTGGGCTGTGGCTGACCCCAGCCACCTCCCCTGGCCTCTTGGACCTTGCTGAGGAGGTGGCTGGTTGAGGAGGCACCATGGCCACTGCCCCTGGGGTGCCTGGCATAGTTTTATTCACTGGATTTGATACAGTTCCCATGAATTCTAATGGCACAGACTCATTGAAAACAGTGTCCCAAGGGTTTGATAATTTCCAGAGGATCTATTCAGCCTACTTCCTAGGCAGCAGTGTCATGAGTTCCATGTTTTTGATATATTGCCATGTAGGGGGAGACAGCAGTGTGCAGGGGATGAGCAGCCCCATGTGCCCATAGCTGGTAGGAGCAATGTGCGTGTCCTGCCATGAGGCACTGGGGCCTTAGTGCCAGGAGCAGAATGCCACCAGGTGTGGATCACCTGGCTGCTGGCTCTGGGGGGATGCAGCACCCAGAGTGGGGCCATTTTGGCTACTGGCTGGGATAGCACTTTATGGAACATACATTTCCCAAATCCTTTTGTGATGAAATACTCTCCATTCAATGTACAAATTGGAAGCATGGACATTTCAGAGCCTCCACACTATTACAGAGCTGATTGTCTAAACATGCATAGCAGGAATAATTTCTGGTGCTTGAAGGATACGATGGGTGCCCTGATGACCTCTCACACAAAATCTTTGTGATAGACATTCCCCATCAGGAATACTTAATGAGTAAAGTTGTCAGGGTTCAGTCTGGTACCACGTGGATTTAAAAGCTAATGGTGCAATCAAATAATGGCCTAAGGCAGGAGGAATAGTTTTGAGAGAATTGCTTTGGGCCATGGAGCTGGCTTTAATTTTGCCTCATGTTTTAGGCTTATTTGGTAAACTATTTCACAGAGACACATGAGGCTTTGTACTGCACTGGGCACCCAGCATGTCATTTATATGATTAAATAAATAGATCAGAGATCCAAATACATGGAAATGCTTCTGAGAACAATATGCAGCCTAATGCTTCCTATGGAATTAAATAAATATAATCCTGTCACCTTAAATATATGGAAATGTCTTAACTTTAATGATACAATTGCAAGACTTTCCTATAGCCAAGAAGCACAGGACTAATCTGGAGTGAGTCTTTGAAGTGCAAATTGTACATTTCCCACCAAACACTTGAAGTAAAAGATGGGAAACATCAATTCACACCGCTGACAAAAAAAGACTTCAGTTTGTCACAAGAAGAAAGGTATTAAATTTGCAATTTTCATCTATAATATAAGGTGTTAATGAATTTTATATTTTATCCAGATGGGTATGTAAATTCTTTCTGAACTTTGTTCAGAAGAGCATCTATTGTGCAACTACTGAAAAGGGTAGAGAGTGAAGTCAGTTTAGGGGGAAAACATCCAATTTGCCTTGTGCTAATTTTTTTTTAGTTATTTTATGGATTCTGACATGGTATCTTTCTCAAATGCTGTGATTTAAATCAGTGGAAATACCTTTATTTATTTTAAGTAACTTTCAGATCACACCAGTTTTGGAAGTGGCAGGAAATTCCTTTTGATTTTTATCAGAGTAAATAATGTCCAGCACTCTTACTAATTCAGTTTTTTTTGAGATAGTAAACCACATTCAATAAACTAAGAGACATTTCATGGGGAAGAAATGGAGGATTCACTATATAGATGACCTTGATCCTGTGATCCACCAATGGCAGACAGTGAGTGTTCCTCCAGTTTTTCTGCAGAAGCAGAACAGCTGTAGAGCAAGACTTCATTTCCTTAAGACAGATCTATTTTAACAACAACCCCCAAGCTGTTGCTGTGAAGTACAGAAAAATTTAAGGTCTTCTGTTGAAGTTAAAAGATGGCTTTAAAGAGTAGCTGAGTAACTTGCAACAACTTATTAGCAATCTTAAACACTCAGAGCATTCCCTTTATGTTTGACTGAAATATTCTGTATTGCAATTTGTACTGCTTATTACTACTTCTTGTCTCACTGGATACTCCTGAGAAGAGTCAGGCTACATCTTCTTTATGCCTCTAGTGCCTGTGTAATTAAGGTAAAACTGGTTTAAGAGTTTGTAGCTCCATATTAGAGAGAAAGGTGAGCAACAGATTTTTGGTTTGGATTTATTCCATTTCCTTCAACTCTGTTTCTTAGGTATAACTTTGGTTTTGTTGTATGAAATTAATTACAGACCCAGGAATACTGCAACATGAAGTTGAAGCCTTTGTTAAAATGAGAGGATCAATCAATCACCTTTACAGATTTATTCCCTAAATGTGAATCCTGAGAACTATTTCATATCTGAAACATATACACTTGAAGTCACAGGTGGCCGCATACATCTGGCCCTTTGTAGTAGTTCCATCCCTGACACATTTAAACGTTTTTTTCTCTGGAAACACTTCTCAAACGTGAATTCTAGCTCTAATTACCAGGATTTTCTCAACTAAGGACCATTTTCCAAGCGCAGAACTGAGTCCAACTTAGATCTCTCCTATCTATGGAATAAATCACTGGGATGAATTTCATGCTTGTCTACAGCAGCATAAATGTACAGTAGATTCATTGAGGTTCACTGGGTAGCTGCAGATTTATGTTGCCATTAGTGAGATGTGATTTGCTGGAATTGTTTGCTTTTTCACTCTCTCATTCCTACAGTTTCTGAAGTAGAAAAAATGTGAAATAGCTATTATTCAGTCTCAGTGGCTTTCTCACAGTTAAATTTCAAAGAGATAAAACTTGTCCAAATCAGGTATAAACAATAACATAACAAAAATGTTTCTTTCCTGAAGGTAGTAGGAAACCTGGGCTTCCTAGGATATAGGTTATGATACCAGGCTGCTTTTCCATCCTGCTGTTTCTCTGAAAAATCTAAGTCTTCTGTTAATGCAGATACTGTGGTCTTCAAGACAGCAGCTTTTGCATTTTCTGACAGTAGGTGCTCAAAACAGACAGACACTATTAACTCCCCCCGAGGGATAGAAAGGCTGTAGAGTGGATTCAATCCTTACTAAGTACCAGAGGAGCCATGAGGGAGAAAGAAGTTACTGGTGCCTCACTCACAGGAAGACTTTTCTCATAATTCAGATGCAGTTGTTAGACATCAGAGAGTTCGACACCATACAGCACCTGGTTTCGTGACCTTTGTTGCTCCTGAGAATCAGCAGATTTGTAAATAGGAGCTTCTCTGAGTTAATATTATTTCCCTTGTGTAGCTGGAGTAAAACAAAAGTATACCAGAGAGGTATTGGATCTCAGAAAATTGCAGGAATGTTTGAATAATTAATTCCTGTAAAATTCTCTCTATTCTAATATGTGTGAACAGTAGATTACCCAGCTGCCAGCAGCACCAGATTTGAGGCTCTGTTGCAGGATGGGTGGTGGGGTAAGAATCCTGAGAAACTTCAGCCTTCTTTTTTGGGCCTATGTTTATGGCAATGGCTATTCATGCCAGAGCTTATTGGAAGAAAAAAGGGCAATGTAAAATATTTTCCAGGCTCATCTGAAATAAGTTAAATATCAACTTTTGTCACGGGCATCTCAAAAGCTGCCTTGTCCTTTAGGGGTTCATCATGGTATTAGTTATCAAGCCTTGTAACATTGTACTTTTTCTGTGACAAGTCTCTATTTCAGCAAATACAATGGATCAGCAACCCCCCTCCTCACTTTAATTCAGCAGATTGATAGTGTACTTTAGTTTATTGCAATATTACAGGTCTGCAATGTATATCTGCCCTTGTGGCTACCTTCTCTTCTTTGGAAAAACACTTTAAATCCAGCAATTTATTGCCCAACACACTTCTTAAAATGTCACATAAAATTGGATTTTAATAGACATGGTTGGTAATAATCAATGACCTTTTAGAACATGTTGTGCCAATAAGCGGTTACAGACTGTCTCTCCTGAAATATTTTCAATGATCCATTCTTTCTTCAAATATCTGAATAATTCCTCCAGGAATTTAATGAAACTTCACAGGCAAGTGGATAGGGCAAATATTCTCTCTTGCCTTGTGAGCTGGAAAAAATATTTTTGCAAACAGAGCAAATACATAGAATAAATTGTATAATTTTGCATTATGAAAGTCCATATACACTGTCATCACATCTAATATAGGTCATGGTAATACTGAGATTTTAAAAGTAAAATTTCCCTTAGCCCAGCCACTTTGTGGTGGGTTTGCTTGGCTACACTGAACACAGATACAGGTCTGCCTGGCTGAGCAGCTCCCCTGAGGTTCCAGGTAAGTTAATATAAAAGCTTAAATCTGCCCTCCTATGGTGAGGTTGCTTCAAACACTCAAATTAACTAGATTGAAGTTACAGTAC
This sequence comes from Certhia americana, assembly GCA_018697195.1. Taxonomy (NCBI): domain Eukaryota; kingdom Metazoa; phylum Chordata; class Aves; order Passeriformes; family Certhiidae; genus Certhia; species Certhia americana. The sequence continues at coordinate 10,601,987 of CM031857.1, read as the reverse complement.
AATTACTGCTTGGATTATATTTCAGGCAGACACTGGAAGAAGGAATCAGATATGGGTTTCTGCACCAGAAATATCAGTCTGTAAGAGGAATTAATTGTGTGAATAGAGCAGTGTGTGACTGCCTTTCTCAGGGAAACAATTCTGTTGGATTTAAAACCCTTTACTAAAGAAAGTGACACTAGGATCAGTTTACATCAAAAACTGCCAGATGCAAAATGTTCAGCTTCATTAAAAGCTCAGTGTTCTGTGTCACACATTTCACTTATTTGAATTGTATAGTATGAGACAGCTTAAGAGTGGAGGGAATTGCTCTCCATATGGTGTCCTTCAGTTCTGTCCCTAAGCGAGGACCTTGATCAAGACAGGTTGTTGGGCAGGCAAGAAAGGATATAGGAAAAGACAAAATACATGGAATAACTTTGCAGGTGTTGTGGGCTTACCCACACTGCTGCTCACTCCCTCTCCTTGTGATGAAAAATCAACATGGAGACAGTTTAAGAGGTGAGAGAAAGAGCAGGGGAAACAAACAAACCATGACTGAGGGAAAGGAGTCAAATGAGCCATGAGTGAGGGAAAGGAGTTTCCTGCTGCCAGGAGAGTGATGTCCAAAAACCTCTGAGTACCATCCACCTTGAAAGCTAGCTCTCTCTGCTCTCCCCACCACCTCAAATAACCCATCACTTTCTTTTTGTATTCCATAATATTATGGTTCATAGAATCTCCATCGAATTTGGGCCAGCTGTCCCAGCTGTGTCATCCTCATTCTTCTTAACAATCTTCTTTTCTGTAGGGAAAACAAACAAAAAAAAAGGAATGGCTTGACTCTGTGGAAGCTCTGCTCAGCAATAGTACAAATATTGATGTGTTAGTTTTAGTCACAAATCCACTGTTTTAGTCACAAATCCAAAACATAGCACCACATACAGGTTGCTCTGAAGAAAGTTATCTTCATCTCAGCCAAACCAAGTACAGCAAAAAAACACGATCAGGGAAAAAAAGTGAAAATGGCAAGTTTTTGATGTCCCTTGTGTAGTAGAAACTCAGCGATATTTATCCCTAAGTCCTGTATGAATAAAAGAAGTTCAAAGCTCAGTTCCTGATGTTTTCTACCTCAAGTGTATGAATCAGAGAATTTTAATTGTAAAATATTGAAGTAATGGTGACTTATTGAAAAGTATCTTGAAGATGCTTCTGGACAGAGTTTCAACAGTCCTCTGAATATTTTTAGAATTTATCTGAAAAGATTGTTTATGAAGATGTTGAAGAGCACAGGGCTGAGGATGAAGCCCTCTGGAACCCCACTAGTGACAGGTCACCTGTCTGATGTGCCCCCAGTCACTGTAACCCTTTGTGCCCGACCTGTGAGCCAGTCACTCACCCATCCCATGATGTGTTTATCCAGCTGAAGGATGGACATTTTATCCAGAAGGATCCTGGGAGAGACAGGATCAAAAAAACTTTACTGAAATCCAGAAAGATCACATTAACAAGTTTGATAAGCAGGATTTTCCCCTCATGGAGCTGTGCCAGCTGTGACCGACGGCTGTGCAGTCTTCCAGGTGTTTTTCAATACCTCCCAGAATAATGTCCTCCATAACTTTACCAGGCACTGAAGTGACACTGACAGCCTGTAGTTTCCAAAGTCCCCCTTTTTGAAAATCAGGACAATGTTCAAAGCTTCCAGTCAACTCAGACCTCTGGTTTTTCAAGGCCACTCAAAAATCATCGACAGAGGTTTTGCTTAGACAGCTCTTTGAGGATTCTTGGATGAATACCATTAGACCCCGTAGATGTATAGGGTTCCAAATGGAGCAGCAGGTCCCACACAATTTCTCCTGGGAATTGGTCATTCAAACAGGTGCAAACTGTTAAAATTATGGCTTATCCTGCCTCTAAGGGTACTGGTTCTTTGTTTTAAAGGAAACAGCCAAACTTACAGTGGTGTGTATGTCCAGAAAAATGTACCTAACATCCTTTTTCTAGGACATGTAGGGTATTTGTTTAGGATTGTGCAACAAATTCTTCACTGGAAAAGATAGTCACTATTTGCTATTTAATTACAAAATTCGTGTGCTACATCCACTTCTTATGACTGTCTAGCACAAATAATTGTGTGATAATTAATGGCTTGCCAAAAAGCTTTCTTTTTTATAAACAACAATTTACTCAAAGGGAATTTTAAGCAGGCACTTTCAATCCTCAATTGAAAATATATCTTGGCAGACACTATTTATCTGCCCCAGTATGTGAAATATAATAAACAAAGTTTGATGCACTGCAAAGAGAGGATTGAAAAGAAAGTGCAAAACACTTGAAGGAAGTATTGAAATGCACTGAACTCAGCAAAATCCTTTGAAATACATCATATTACCAGTAAGAGTGGCAGTGGAGGGAGGGTCCTAAATAAGCAGCGGTACATTTGTAGAGAATGGAATACTGATTTTCTGTTGCAGCCATAATCATGTGCCTCAGGAGAGCAATATAAACCCAAATGATGTTATATTTACTAACCATAGATACTTCTGAGTAAGGAAGGGTTGTCTACATGTACTCTCAAAGTTAAGTTCCTTGCAGTTATTTTTAATGAAGTTGAATCTTGGTGTAGAGTTGAGCTCTCTTTATGTATTCAATTATTCATTTTTATGATGAAATAACATTGATGTTTATGGGCTCTATCAAGTAACATTGGATATGCACAGTAGCCTTGACCTGAGACTACTGGTTTTGTCCTGCAGCCCTCAGAGTGGGTAGGTTTCTCTTAGCTTCACTGCAATTGATGATTAAAATAATTAGCAGGATCAATTCTGTACTTCATTGCTTATGCAGGTATAAGCTTCTGGAATTTTGCCTTTTCAGTGAATATCTTTCATGTCTTTCATGCTCTGACTGACAATGGGAGAGAGTCCTTCTTTTGTTTTCTCCATTTTTATCCAGATCAGTTGCTGTTTCTTGAAAGGCAGATTAGCTATCAGGAATTCTGTGTTCTATGACAGCTTTGTTGTAATTGCTTGGGTTTTTCTGGTTTTTTTTTCCATTTGTCTGGTTTGGGTTTTCTGGGATTTTTTTCCCCTTAACTTGCACTGTAACACAACAGCTTTGAAGTTCACTTTCTTGCATAGTAACATAGTATCTGTCAGGGCTGCTTTACCAATGAAATCCTTATTATTCACAGAGCATCATATTGCATTGGTAAAATATTGGAAATTATTTTACATTCCTGTAATAATGAAAATAATGACATCATAGAAATAAAGCCTCTAATTAATCATTACGATTCTGAAAGACTAATTAGCATACCAGTTAGGCTCTTTGAATTGAAACATCTGACCTACTTTTCCTATATTCAACCGTATGCACCCTTCAGAGTTCAGTTGCCTGATTTAAGGCGTGGGCTCCTCATTGTTCAGGAAAATGTAACAAAAATAGGAGGAGGTGTGGATGCTGGGATGTTTCCTGAGTGTTTAGAAAGAGCTCAGGCAGCCTGTACTTGACCCTTTATATATATGAAACTGAAATGTCACAGTCAGAGGAACTGAAACTGAGTATGAAGGTGCTAGGGAAGTTGTTTAACAAACATTTTTCTTTGATCCTGCCCTACTTTAACAGCAGACAGGCATCAAGGTGAAAAAGGAACTGTTGCTAGAAGTGTAAAACTTAAATTGCACAGCTCCTTAAGAAAAGCAGCAGAAGCTTTAGCACACCATCATGTTTCCTCTATAAAGAATAGCAACAAGTTCCTTCTTCCCAGCATGTAGTAAGAAAATAGATGCGATAATAGAAATAACAGCTACTTCTTCCTCTGCTGGCTTGATTATTTTTCCCCTTTTTTAAATTAATAGATCAATGATTAATGTGCTGCATATGAGGGTGCTGAGGCACTGGCACAGGATGCACAGAGAAGTTGAGGATGTGCCATCCTTGGAAGTGTTCAGGGCCAGGTTGGATGGGGCTCTGAACAACCTGTTCTAGTGAAAGGTGTCACTGCCCATGCCAGGGGATTTGGAACTAAATCCTCTTTAAGGTGCCTTCCAACCCAAAACATTTTCCAATTCTGTGGTGTGCAGTATGGACACTGCTGTACTCACTCGAGGTAGTGACAGGTACTTGCTGAACAGCAATTACTTTCTTCCACCACATGGAGTTGCGTTTTCAACCAATGGCTTTATCTTCTGCTTCTCTTGCTATCTATAGTTTTCAGGTGATATTTTCTTTGCATGGCCTTCATTCCACTTTTTCAAAACTGGGCATGTGATTTGCAGAAAAGGATTCTTTGTTGCTTGCTGCTAAAGCCCATATCTCTTTAAATCTGTAAAATATAAGCACTGAGAATTACAGAGCATTCTTGAGTTAATCTGAGTTAATGTTGCTTCACAAGAGGCAGAAATTAGAAAAATAGAGGTTTGTCTGTCTATGTGAAATCCTTTTCCCCTACACTTTGATTCCAGTATTACCATGAGCCTTGCAGTATGACCACAGTACACTTAAAATTGAAAAAATCAGTACCTTACCAGTTATAATATCAGTACAGCATTTTTAATAATAAACCATTCCTTGTCAATGGAATATATTTTCATTAGTAATTTTCCTTTTGTACAGCTGTGTCTAGGGCAGTGTTGAATGAGCAGTGCTTTGAATAAAGTCTTTGGGAAGGCTTATTTGTCTTATATGTGTTTGTGCTACAAAGTGCATCTGCTTCTAGTTCTGCTTTTTTCTGCATTCATTTGAAATAGTCATGCCCATCAATACACACCTGCCATTGCTGCAATTTATATAAAAAAATATTAATTTGCTTACATTTTGAGACACAAATAGAAAAACTACTCCAATAGCGTCTGTGAAGCTGAGAGAGTTGCATGAACCTGTCTAATCTAATTTCAGAGTTCCAGCTGCTGGGAGGTCAAGGAGGACAGTGAGTGAGATGGAAACAACAACAGCAGCAGCAGCAAGAAGGAAACCATTAACTAATTGGAAGAGAGAGGTGTCCGTCCTTTGGTCGGAGAGAAACCCTGATTAAAATATGTCAAGGGTACAGCTGAGAAGTTGTTGGGAAAAGGAGAGAAAAATGCTTTCTCAAACCTTGTGATGTGAAAGGGAAGGTTAGAGAGATTGCCTGAGGCAGTAGTACAGAATTCTTTTTGAAACAAGGGGAGGCAGTATTGTAGGCTTATACAATATAGCTGAATACTAGCTATAGATAGATTATATAGGTATGAACCAATGCCAAAAGATGAAAAAAACGTTGTGAGAGCAGCATAAAGAATGGATTAAACAACTGAGGAAATATTATTTTCATTTTTCCTTGTCAGACTAGAAATCTGCAGCTATTTTCACAATATTTCCATAAAGATTTATCTGACTTCAATATTTTGTAAGCATACGCTCACAAGAAGTAAGGGTAAAGTCTGAAGTTCCTGTAGTTCCTCTCCTTGCTTGTCCATAACCATTTCTTAATGAGAGGAGAGTGGAATAAGCTCAAACCTCTCAAAAATATGTAGAGTGGATTGTGATGTACCACCTGGTTTACACCTAAGTGGCTGCAGGGTAGGGTTAACACCAAGGAGAAGCAGAGGATGGATGAACAAAAGTTTTCTGCTTCATTTTATGAATTTTCCTCAAAATGTTGAGTTCTTCCCTTTCCCCAGAGCAAAATTAAAAAGGAGGTCAGCAAAGCAAAGGAGGATTCAGGAAGAGGAAAATACAACAATCATGTATGTAAAAGCATGCATCATCCACAGTGGCATTTTTGAAAAGCCGTTTAAGATTTCAGAAATTGCAGATATCACTAAGTGTGTGATCCTGAGGTGCTTTTCAAGGTGCCTGTGTTCTCATTTATCCATCTGGAGGCTTCCCTGTCCAGTCTAATTTAACTTGCTGAAATCACAGTGCATTCCAACAGTCCCTGAAAGGCTTTCCCAGGTAAGGACTGCTGGAGAGCAATTTGTTTCTGACTAAAAGTTTCTAGATGCATCATCAGTACCTGGGGAATCCCCAGTTAGTTGTTTCCATTTCTGTCTGTCTAGTTTACATATCCTTATACTGAGACAAGGAATAGGTGATATGGGACAAAATATAGCTCAGGACATCCTTTTTTAGGTGGCCTGTGTGGAAGTCCAGTCACCGCTGTCCTGACACTGGGCCAGCTCAAGGCAAGAAGAACACACTGACTTTGTTTCTTAACAGCAAGGCAAGAGTCAAGACACCAAAGCACCAAAATCAAAGCCATTAAAGTGATTTTTAAACACATTTTATGGTCCTTTAATGTGTTGCAAAGGGAAATTTTCAGAAAATGCATTACTATACACATGCTTGTCTTCTTTTAACATGAACTAACAAGAATATATAAAAGAGGTGCTTAAGAAACTACACAAAAGCTATTGCATTAAATCCCATTAGATGGATCTCTTTAAACTTTATTACCAACACACTGCATCTTCTCTTCCATATTAGTTGTATGTCCTATAAAAAACAAATGTAATCAGGAACAGGAACAAAGTTATAGGAAAACTCTTCAGAAAAGAGCAGTCACTTGCTCTCAGGGATTTTTATTCTGAGCTGTGGAAGGAAAGGTGCATTGCTTAGCCAGATCTAGTAAGAGCAAATGAACTGGCTTCCTCCTTAACTCAGTTAAGTTCCCTAACCAGTATATTCACACTTGGCAGTAGTAATTCCTTTTGGAATTCAAAAAAGATATGTTCATACAACTTTCTGTGAAGTTGTAGAATAGGAACAATGTTGAATCGCCCTTTCCAAATTAGAAAGTGTGACTCGGTAGCTTTCTGCTCACTTTTATCTTAAGGTGCTATTTTCAATGATGCACTTCAAGCAGTAAAAAATGTAGTTAACAAAGATGAGAATTATAGTATTTATCATTGTCTTGCCTTCATTCAGGGGAAGACAAGATTTCAACTTACAAAGAATTTGTAGGTGATAAGGTGTAGTCAATGTAGCTGGCAGCTCCATCGTATACTTAGTTGCTGACTGGTGATAAACCATGACGAGGATCAAATAAAGACCTTCGAATCTGCACAAATTCCTGCCTGATTAAGTGAGATGTAACTTTTCAGCAGCCAGTTTCTTCCTATCAAGGTCATTACAAAGTGTTATGGGATGTGATGGCATTTTTCCATTTTTTGAGGACTGGTTCCATTGGTTTTGTCTGCAATATACAAACCATTCATTTTTTCTGGAGAATATATTCATTTATTCCTGTGATACCTTCTTCAGAGTTTTCTATTGATTTATGCTTTTCATCTGTCATTTATAAGTAACCATTCCAGCTCTTGTGATTTCTTTTTTTAAAGCTATTCCCTAGATTCCTGTCGCTATTGATTTCTTTTTCTACTTTTGTATGCTATTTTTCAGAATTAATTTTTTTTTGCAGCTTTTCTTTTTCTTTTTTTTCTTTTTTTTCTTCAATATGTATTTTAAGAAAACCTGGAGTAATCCATTGACTTTGTAATAAAGGACAAACAGTAATTGTGGTGCTGTATTTCCAACCCCTTATCTTTCAGAAATATATTAATGATTTTTGAGTACACCCATTACAGAACAGTAGCAAAAGGAATTGAGGTTTCTTTGAATATACTAGCTCATTTGCTTAGTTGCCTTGCCTAAAAGTACTTTAGAAAAATAATTGAAAAATCCCGTTTCAATTTTGGGAGCAATTTCCACCCAGAGTTCTCTTCCTCCTCTTAATTGTCCTTTAAAATTCCTATTTCTACTTCTTTTAAATTCTGCAAGCAGGCTGGTGACTGGTAATGGAATATCATACTTAAAATCTGTGCGTAATGTGTCAGCAAAGACAATTGCAGGTTTGTAAGGGCTCAAGTAAATTACAGGTGTTTTGATTGGTTAAAAGCCAGCAAAAATGCCTCATAAATTGGTCCTTTAATAAGTTATGTAAGCTGGGAGCAATAATTGTAATTTTTATTTTCTCATAAAGCTCACATAATGTAGAGGTACTCACCTGTATACTCACTATACTCATGTGCTCTAAAATGCAATTGGAATTGTTCCCTTCATACACAGCAAACAAAAATATTATTTTTTTTTTAAATCTATAGGGTATATAAAACTTTTTCTTTTCTGTGATTGAAAGAAACTAGCCAGCATATGCATATATAAGCATATATATATGACTTGTTTTGCACCAAAGGAAGAAAGTCCATCTTCCCAGGCTAACACAAAAGCCACAGAGCACTCCCTCTCCTGGAAACATGGTTTGACCTATCTGGAAGTGTAAGCAGTAATAATAGTAACAATAATAGTCTGAAACAAAATCTAAAAAAATGAAAAGAAAATCTATTTTCTTTCTCCCCTTACTGAGTATTCTGTTTGTCCTTACATTATTGTGTGTGTGAATTTGGTGCCGGCAACATGGCTGAGGTTTGAAAATGCCCCTTATAAAATAAAGAGTTGAAAAGCAGATTTTTAAATTGTTTTTTACATTAAAATTATGTGTCAGAATTCCAGTCACTGAGGTGATTTTTTTTTTCCTAATTGCGTTCCAGCTGGGTTACCACATACCCAGAGAGCAATTGCCTTCATTGAGTGTTGCTTACTGGAAACCATCACCAAGAGCATGAATTCCTTTTTCTTTAGACATCTTCATGTTTTCAATTCTACTGTGACGTCTAAAATCACTCCACTTCCATGACAGGAAGGGTGCAGTGTTTGCCTCAACTGCACTTTTCTTAGGAGCAATCATCAGTCTTGTCAGCTATGATTTTCCTCACCTATCCATATGTTCTTTGCAATGTGTTTTCCCAGCACCAGACTTCCCAGGCTGAGGGAAGCTCTGGAGTTCTGTCCTTCCCACTGGCATTTGCTCCAGCCCTGTGCTCTGTCACTCAGCCTGCAGCAGCCCCACCGGCGACAGCTGTGTCCTGATGAAGGCATGGGAGACATTCCTTTCAAAGGAACCAAAGTCAGTAGAGGAAGGATTTGAAGTGTGGGGTTTTGGGGTTGTTTGTTCATTTTAAAGTATCCAAATATTCGTTTAATGACTGTGTAGTTTTGGGGGTAGGTTACTGGCTGATAAAAAAACAGCACTGATCTTTGATATTTCTCTAAAACGAATTTTGCTGCTAAAGAGCTGAAAAGATCAGCAAAGGCTTTCAGTTCAGTCACTCTAATAATTTCCAGGGAGTGGGAAGTGAGAAATAGACCTTATTTATGAATGCTACTGATCAAAAGAAATAAAACTAAACCTTAGTTATTAGTAAAGTCTAAAAGGACTCCTATGTACTGATTCATTGTTATGAACAAAGTGTCCAGAAGTCACAAAAGACAGGTAGATGCTGTGATGTCCCCCTGGAAACAAGAGTCCCTCAAGCATCAAAATGCTTTTAATGGTCATCGGTGGGGGAAAAAAAAACCCATCCACTGCTCAACTTCACGTTTAACAGCCTTGATTTTGGTATGAAAGGCATTTGGCAAATGAACCCATTACAATAATCAGGAGTGCTGCTCTAACAACTGCTGTCAGGCAAAGAGCTTCTGTTCTCTCCCTCCTCTCTTCCTACTCCTTTACTTAACAGCTATATTCAGTGAGCAGACTCAAGCTGTAATAAATAACTCTTAAAGAAATTGGCACTCGAGGGGATGGCCTTCAACTTTCCTGTCTCTCCTTAAATAAAATTTTAAAAAATGTTTTTGACTCCGATTTTGCATTCCGAGAAGTAGTGACATGAATAAAAAAGAGCATTACTGCTAAAAACAAGCTTACTGCTTTAATTGCCAGGAT
>CM031857.1:10123228-10592232 GCA_018697195.1 Certhia americana | reverse complement strand
CCCTGCTCTCACCAAAATAGTTGGGCTACTCTAGTAAATATGTACAGATTCACTTATCTATTTGAACTCTGTCCATTTACAGATTGTGGGCTTATTCAACATGTGGTTTTTGGCTAAGCACTGATTCCAAAATTGGTATCTCTGAGACTAATTAAGATCATTAGCATACCATTGAACATTTTCAAAACAATGTAATTGAGACAAAAATTTGATTTCTGTATTCCCTACGCTTTTATTTGTGGCTTTTCTTTCCATTTGGAAGTGGAGCCAAGGTCACAGAATATTTCAATAACCTACAGTGGATGGCTGCTAAATGTCATTCCCTTGAATACAATTACAACTTAAAAAAAAAAAAAAAATGCATTGTCCATTTGCTCTAAATGCATCTTTGATGGATGCTTCTGTATCTTTGTGATAGATTTTTTTTCCCCCTACCCTCTGCTATAACTCAATTGGATGAAGTCTTACATAGCTGTAATAATCAATGGTGATATAAAATCAATTAGAAATTGGTTCTGGCATTATGAAACTGAGATTCTGAGTCAGATCTAGGTAGGAAGTAATCAAAGTGCTTAAACTTCTACACTACAAGGGGTTCAGGGGCTAATTTTCACTCAAAAGCATGATTATACTTGTAATTATGCAGTACTGTTACAGCAGTATAACTACTTTTGACACAACTCAGATCAAATCTTAATTTTTAAGATGAGCAGTTGGAAAAAGGTGAATGACTTCTTAGTTCATCCTGATAATCCAATACTTAATTTTGTACTTGTGTATGCTATCACAATGATACGTTTGATCTTATTTGTCACTTCTGTTTTCTGTGTAAGAAATCCTTCAAATCGGGCAACACCTTTGGGGAAATAGAATGTAAATCTGACTTTTAAGTTGAGGCTGACTGGAGGAGAGAAAGGTGTTAGTAGGCATGCTTCTAAAAAGAAAATGCAAGTCATGGTAGTGATTTGCTTATATTTCTTTGTAAGTTTAGTTAGAGATGTTACATTTGCAGCTTATTTTCCATCCTCTCATTTTGTTGACACATTCATACTTCATACATACTAAAATTGTTCAATAAAGTCCTGATTCTGTTGAAATCACTGCCAAAAAAACTAACTAATTTCAATGGGACAAATATTCACAGAGATAGAGAAGAAAGATGGTTGCTCTAATTGATCTTTCTATCTCAATTGCAGGAGATGATTTCCTGCTCTTTTTTTGCCACCCATCAGTAAAGCTATTATCTTTAAAATCCCAAACACAAAAAAAACCCTCCAAACAATAAACTAAACCACCAACAACAATAACAACACCCAAACCAAGGAGAAGCCCACAAGCTGTCCAGAAAGATACACTTTACAGCAGAATTAGGAATGGCTCTGATGTGATGTTCTTGCATTGAACCATATAATGACTGACTGATTTGGGTTGGAAGAGAACTTAAAGATCATCCTCTTCCAACTTCCTGCAATGGATGGAGACACTTTCCACTACAGCACATTGCCCAGAGCTCCATCCAGCCTGGCCTTGAACACTTCCAGGGATGGGGAAAATTCTCCTGGCAACCTGTGCCAGTGCCTCACTGCCTTCATAGTAAATAGTGTAGACTGTATGTGTTTGAAAAGATGACATGGCACACAATTATTGCATAAAGGTGAGCATTTCCTCTTTACTGTGAGCACTGAGCTGTTGATACCTAGCCCAATTAAACCATCTTCCTCCAAGAGGACCTGAGCAATAAATGCTACTGCTCCCAAGTGGCAGAGCCGTAATGATAGTAGTTGCCTAGATTTTATTTCCCTTTCTCTCTCTTTTGTGTATTTCCAGTTCTATTTTGCTTCAGCACAAATGCCTGTGAACCAAAAATAAAAGAATGAAAGCCATCTACTTATTGCTGTTTAGGTGATATGATTAGAAATGTAGATTATTCATTTAGACAACAGAGAGTTTTTCCTAAGCAGTAATTCAGGTGACATCAGTAGGAAGGCATGGTAACCTACTTGGATGTTTACATTTAATTAGATATTTTGTACTCCTTTACTGAAAAAACTGGAGAAGAAAATTCATTGTGCCCTATAGTAACTAATATTTTTGACCTTGAATTACTCCTCAGAACACACTGTAAATTTGGTGTTGCTTGGAGCATATTTTTGGGAAGGAAGATGATAGTTTGTAATTATGAACAAATATCTGCAGTAGTTCAGTATCTTTCTCCCTCAGGCTTTTCCTTTTCTCCATATTCAAATCTGTTGCATCTGCTTATATCATCCCAAAACCAGTTCAAAGCCAAGATTTTGAAGCTTTTTTCTTGGCTCTCCCACCAATCTGTTTAACCATTTATTAAGTGTCTATCACAGCAGTCTCTTTCTTACCCTGTGCACGTATTAGGAATCATTAGCTTTGTCACTAGAGGATAAGCATCCACATGGAAAAGCTCTGTAATGCACACAAGGTGCAGTCTATTGACATTACATCATATGCCTTGTTATATTACCAAAACAATTAAGTTATCTGAGTATCAACACTGCATGTACACATCACATCATTTTTAAATCAAAGCACTTAGCAGCAAAGAAATGAATAATTAAGAACACATAAAACTTATGCTGCCCACACAGTAAGTACATTATTCTTCTCAAGACTTTTACCTTAATAGGCTATGGACTCTTCAATGGAGGCAGATTTTGCTGTCACATACTTTTCTGTGTCTGACATAAGAAGACCCTGTCTGCTCTATAGCAAAAGTGGAGGAGGCCAAGGATATCTTGTCTTAAGAATATGATCATGCATCTTATAATTTTGATTCCATTCTAAGCTGATCATTATTCAGTCCTTGATAATTTCAGATCATAACTGCTTGGCCCTTGTTTAATTTTGACTTTTCACTTTTCACTGTCTGAGAAAAAAATTTGTCTGGTGGAAACTGCACTGAGACCATGGATGTCAAGAACTTGTGCCATGTCGGAGCAGTGTTACCTACACTGCCAGGTGTTAACCATGAGGATGGTTTTGATATCCCTGTAAAATGAGCATACCAAACTGGATACTACCCTAAATGAACTTCCTGACTGGGAACGAGTGGCTAGCCCAGGGCAGCAAAGCAATTCTCCTCTGCCTCAGCAGGATATGTCATTGCTTTGTGCAGTTGGTCCCATTCAGTTCATGACTCCTGCCACCAGAATTTTAGCTCTCTTCTTCCATGCTTCATCTCTCAGGCCATCTGTACAGCAAGGTGACTTCTGGGTGTGAAGCCATAGCAGCCTGAGTTTTGACACAGTCATATCCATAGTCATGGATCAGTACTGGATATGATCCAAAACACTTCCACTAAAGAGGCCTATGTCTTCACTGCACAATCTGTGAGGAGCCTAATTGGCACACCTGCTTTCAGGCTGTTGTTGGGGAAACTTGCACCATTCAATTTTAAGTGTGTTGCTACTCTAAACCCCTTCTTCTGAGCTTATGTTACTGTCTACATCTCAAATCCTGAGATTTCAAAGTCTGTCTTTCCTTCATTTTTGCTCCATTTTGCAAAATGTAAATGCCTGGCACTGGGTCTTGTCATATGTGTGTGTGTGTATGTGTGTACGTACATATATATATGTAAATTTTTTTCTTAGCTAACAAAAGCTCAGTAGAAAAAGACATTTTAGAGCATACATTAAACAGTACGGGAAGGGTGTGAGGAATTACATGTATCATTTAAAATAAAATGAATATATATTGAATAATTACTTTAATTACTTCCGTCTGTCCAACTTTCCATACTCTCTTCCGTTTCCACAGCACACAGCAGTTTGTATTCTCATGCCATACAAGAATTTAGAAAAGGCATGCACATAGGTAGATAATATAGATGGTGATGAACTGAAGGGTCATGCATATTGTTTCTAATAACCTTACCTACCCCTTGTCTTTCTTGATCATTGATGAACTTTCCACAAGTCTGCCTTTATTTTTTTTCCAATCACTAAACTATTTCTGACAAACAGCAAGTGCTGAGTTCTTTTTGTTTCCACTTTATGTGAATTATTAGTAATGAAAATTTCCTTTCTCAATGTAAAATATATTTATTTTTTCAGAAAATATCTTAGCAATGTTTTTTCAACAATGCTGAAACACAGCTTGTTTGTTGTCCTGGAATGTTAATTTAATATTTCATGTACTGGAGATAATAAACATTTAATTTCTGGAAATTTTTGTTTGCTGAGATCTACAAAAGGTGAATTCTCCATTTTATGCTTGAGAGTGCCTAAAATGTGAATTCTTACCCAACTTGCTTCATGGCCATCTCTGTGTGGATAAAAGGTCTGATTCTATTCTCATGCTCCTTATTGGTTGTTTGTCACAAAACTGTGTTGCTTTATTTTGGGGTCTTACATTCACAATACCAATTTTCTGAAGCACCTCAAGTTATATTTCTGTGCTTGGGGAAGTCCTATGAACACTTCAAGTGTTGATAACCAAGCTGTAGCTGGTAGTGTTATTGAGGCACTACACTTAAAGCTGCCCAGAGAAGCTGTGGATGCCCCATTCCTGGGAGTGTCCAAGGCCAGGCTGGATGGGGCTCTGAGCAACCTGGGATAGTGGAAGGTGTCCCTGCCCATGGAATTAGATGATCTTTGTGTTCCCTTTCAACCCAAACTAGTCTGGGATTCTTTTGATTCCACGAAAATCACAAGAAATAAGGAGGAGGGAAAGAAATGTTCTGAAGAGGAAAATCATCCTACAGGTTAAATATATGCAGATCTGGATTTATACAGGGATCTGGCTCTATGTATGAAACCTCAATCATTTCTTAACCTCGCTGTCCCAATGTCCTCAGCTGCAGAATAAGGTTAATAATATTTACCAGCCAGTGCTAGTGGGTCACTAATCTGTCAGAATGCATGCAATAAAGTATAATTTCTGTGTATTGGGGGGGATATCAGTGATGCTTCAGGCACTCATGACCTGATCCCTATTTTCAGAGAGTGCTGGTGGAAACCACTTGGCATATTCCCAGGAGGGATAGCATGCCATCTTCAAAGGGTGATGAGAATTTACGATCGGAACAGCTTGCCCGGTTTTCCATCACCGGTCCAGCAGGCGGGGTTTTGCTCCATGTGCCGTTGCCGGGTACCCGGAGCCGTGCCGCTGTCCGCGGTGCTGGAGCTCCGGAGCTCCGCAACTTTGGAGTGTGCCCACTCGGGCACGTTTCCCGGGAGCGCGGCCTCTAATTAAACTAACTCCTCCCTTCGCCTGCAGGAGCCCGTAGGAACGGGGGCCTTCCTCTCGCTCTCCATCCGCTCCCCTTCTTTTTTTTTTTTTTTTTTTTTTTTCGCCCCCTTTAACAGAACAAGTCAGCTTGCTCCGCCTGGGCTGTGCATCCTGCGGACCGCGCACCCCGGGGCTGTAATTCCAGCGGGATCTGCCCCCGCCCTCCCCCGACAAACTTCGGGCGCCGCCCGCGTCTCCCGGGACCGCGTTTGGGGCTCCCGCCGCCCAGGTAAGAGGGGAGAGGGCAGCAGCTGAGAGATGAAAAAGGGGGATGGGGGCGGAATCCTGCGGTTCATCCCCAGCACAGCCCGAGCCGGGCCGGGGCTCACCCCGGGGGCGGGCTGGGCGCGGCGGAGCATCCAACTCCTTGGGCGAATCTGCCGGGAGCGGCGGCCCCCGGCCCCGCACCGCCCCCCGGCACCGGCGGCTCCCTCGGCAGGTGCCTCCCCCCAGGTAACTTCCCCAAGTTTGGCCGGGGCTGGAGGTGGGAAAGAGGGAGAGCTCGGTGGGCTCTGGGGGAGCGGAGCCCAAGGGCAGCGGGGATAGCACCTGGTGCAGAGCTGCGCTGTGCTTCCAGCCGGGCTTGTGCTGGGCACCCCTCGGAATCCTAATGCCAAAGCTAAGGGAGGAGTCAATACCGTGCTGGCATGAAGAAAGAGCATGGGAGTTTTGCTCATTTATCTTCTTTTACCTACAATTTAGTGCATCAAAATGCATTAAAACGTTATTTTAAATTATAGATCGCAATATACCAAGCAGTTCAGCTCATAAAAGGCATTAGAGTGCAGTATGTAAATTGGAAATTGCACACATCCTCTATTAATTTGGAACTAGCATAATATATTAAATTTAGCTGAAGTTATTAGTAAGAAAAAAGTTAGGCAAGAAAGATAGTAGTAATTAGCTTTGGGAGAAGTAATACAAATGCAAATGAGTGTGATGACACTTCAGTACAGACATGTTGCACCAAAGGAAACACAACCTGATAAATTTAAACTCTGTGTAACCAACTCAGAAGGAGGCCTGTATTTTTTACTTCATACCTGGTACACATTTCACTATTTCTTTGGCATATTTTTGTACATGGATGGAGCACGTACATAGTGGTTGCTTCTGGTTGTTACACCTCTGTAAGCCAGAAGCACAGAGGCAAAATTGTTAAAAGTATTGATTCCTGTGCCTCATGTCTCTTGCTGGGCGGTGAGAAATAGGTGCTCTCTACTGCAGCTCAAATCTGGTGCAAGTAGGAGGTGTTTACCTGCATCTTCCCATCCAAGGCTCCATCAGTAATGTCAGTAAGAGAAATGATTGAATGGCTAATTGAATGAGAATGATTAATATGGGCACAGGTTATTCACAAGGCTGTTGCTATAACTCACAGTTACAGTGGACATTCAGTTGGCAGTCTTGGTAACATTAACGACCCGTGCACCATTGTGGAAAACTCAGAACACCAGATGTAAAATTTCTTTTTAGTTAAAATGTAGAAATTGTGTGTAAATGTGTGTCTTTCCTCTCTTAAATGACCTTTGCCTGTATGCAGAGGACTGCTATGTGATCTGTATGTTGCTCAAGCTGCTGGAGTTCTTATAGTGTAGTTATGGTGTGCTGTTTCTCTGAGTAGTTATGAACTTCTGTTGCACATTTTACTCTGGCTTCAGAATGAATTAAAAAATATCTGTTCAGATGTCAAGTAGAGTTCTCAAAATTGACAGAAGGGCTTATATTGAAAGTCACTTTATTCCAAAATGCCTAAATTAGGTAGGTTGTAAACATCAGAATAAATATGAAAAAGAATCCCTCCAATCTTATTTCTTAAAGAAACAATAAGGAAAAGAAATGACATTATGGATGAAAGCCACTTCTTGATATGTTTTTACTGAAATTTAGTAGGATTGAATTTTTATGCAGGTTCAAGTACTAGGTGGGTGTTATTACCTTCCTTTGTCCCTCCTTGACTTCTTGTTTGTGCTAAAATTAAGTTTCCCAACAGTGAGACGTCATCAGGCTTTTTCACAAGTAGCAATTGAAATCTCTTAACACGCCTACAAAGCTGAAAGCCAAGTCATCTATTTAAAGAGTGTTTTGAAGTGGTGCTTTTCTTTGCTGGTTATCTGGGCAGTGGAGAAACAGTTTATCTGACACCAATTCCCTTGGAATATTTGGGTTTTTCTGTGGAATAACTGATCTTAATGGATGTGGGGAATTTGCATCAGATTAAATCTTTATCCATGGTTCAGCTGAATGAAAAAACTCAGGAGTGCCAGCTCAGGGGCTTTGTCTTTAAACACTGAATGTAGAGAACTTGTTACAAGGTCAGCTAGAAGTTATAAGCAACAACAAATGGCCACCTATGAAGTCTACTGAAGACATATTTTGTGAGAGGAACAAAGCAGTCTCCACCTTTGGAGGGAATAAAATCCCTGGAGTCCAAATACTTGTATCTGACTATCACAGTCACTGTGTCTAGTCTCTGATCTCCTCCTAGTGCATGTTTAGCTTACTCTGAGGGAGAGAAAAGTCTTGGCAGAAAACAGAACAGAACCAGCCTTTATGAAAGACAAGAGACAAGCTCTGTGTCTGCAATTGGAGCTGAGGCAGGAGTCACTGAAAAGCATAACGTGGCATCAAGTGTTAAAACTTAGGTGAAAGTGGAAAAATAACGGCACTTTTGTCAAAAAAACCCCTCAGTCAAGGTGTCAAAATGAGATATTGTTTTTATTACACTGTACTGATGCTCAGGCATTGATTTTTCTTTTATCTGCTGGTCTGCTTCTCAATCAGCAGAATTTCTTCATCAGCTCTACCTTGCACCTCACAGCTTCATGGGTTTTGACTGGGAGTCATGACTGGGCTTCTGGAAGGCAGCATCCCCTTGCTGTGGGAAAACCAATATTAAATAATATGCTGATTTTCACAATATAATGTTTTCTTCTTTTCTAAGCTGTTTTCAACCATGATTTGTAAAGTAGCTTTACTTTTTTCATTAAGATAGCTTTCATATCCCAGGGCCTTCAACAATGCTAGTTTTTCTTTTAAACAGAAAACAAACCTCCCACAGCAGTAAATCCAAACTAATGGCTGCAGAAGAATTTCCTTTCCTGTTCACCCTGTAAACAAGAAATTTCTGTCACAGAAGCACACTTAGCTAGAGCCTAGAATCAGAGATATAAAATATTGAATGAAAAATGGATTTAAGGTGGCAAGTTCTCAGGAAGCTTGGTCAGAATAAAGACCTTCAGACCACAGAAGGTAAGTGTCTGCTCTGAAATGAAGAAGTTTTTAGCTCTCATGGATCAGGTCCTTAAAATCACAAGATGCAATCACAACTTTGTTGTGATTGTTATGCATAGGAAAGTTATTTAAAAAATTTCTTGAGGATTTTAAAATTTATTAGTCACTGTGCTTTTTATTTTATAGAAGCCCAGAGAGGTAAACTCTGAAGAGGTCTTTTAAAAGAGAAGTAAGCATGAGTCCAATAAGTATTAGAAACTGCTAGACTTCTCTCAAAACAATTTTTGGTAAATTATGCACTCTCTGAACATATGAAGGTGTGATTGCTGGTATGGGAGGAACACTGACTGTCTGATTCCCCTGGGATTTATGCCTACTTGGATTTTTCATACTCAACATAACAGGAAAAAAAAAACCCTAACCAACTGTTTCCATTTCTGTTGGCACTCCCACTCAAAAAATTAGGGGATTTTTTGACTTTTCCCATTCTTCACAGTTATTCTGCCCTGATTTGTTTTGTTTTTTTTTTTTTTTTTTTCAAGTCCATCAAAATTACTTTAGGTCAGGCAGGGGGGATTTACAAGAAAGACTGTGTTCCTTGTTAGTGGTAATAATGTAAAAAAATGTATCATATAGACAACACTGTAATTTAATAAGTTACTAAATCATGATCAGATTTCTTAGCTGTAGTAAATGATGCTTCACTGGAATGTATTCAATAGATCAGCCTCCAGCTAATTTAGTTGTTCTAAACAGTCCTGTACAATATTATTATGAACATTTGTAACTGGTAAAAAAAAAAAAAAAAAAAAAAAGCCAGCAGGGACCAGCGTTACTCTCTCAGGCACATTTCGAAAGCCTGTGCATATGAAATAGCACAAGTAGGACTTATTCATTTGGTGGTGGCTAGGAGAGGTGTCAGGCTTTGATGAACCTACCCAGAGTTTACCACCCTGCTTGGATGCACCTGAGCAGATCTCCAAGTCAGCCTGTTATCTCCTTAGTTGCTCTCCACAAAGACTTGCAAGATTGTTGGCTGCTGTAAGAGACTGAATCATTGGTTTCTGCAGCCATGCTCCTCTGCTGGGGGAGCTGGAAGGCAGTTGTGCTTCTACACTCCCTCGAGAACACAGGACTGCGCGGTTCCTGAACAAGTTCCAGCTGCAGTTCAGCATTCCCGTTTGTGTATGAGGCATCCAGATATTTCAGTGGTTTCCAGGCATTAAATATACATATCACACTCATGCAGAGAGTCATTATACTTGCTCTTCTGATGGGGGCAGGGATTTTTTTTTTCTCTTTGTTTTTTCTTCTTGAGTCAGAGCAAAGGGCTCACCATGAAAATTCCCCTGCTGAATTCCAGCAAATTGAAACTGAAAAGAGGAAGTGTGAGTTAGAGCTTGTTTGCTGAACCATAGTATCTGCCTTCATTCTTCTAGGCATCAGGCTAAAATGTGTCAGCACTTGCACTGAAAAGTCTTTATGTTGCTTTGGTCGCCTTAGGGAGCTTGGAAATTTTGCTTCCAGCCTCACCAGGCCTAAAGGCACTGGTGGAACATCTCCATTCTAATTTTACTTCCCCATCTCCCAAAAAGAAAAGTGAAGAAGTGCTTTAGCCAAAAAGTTTAAAACCCCAGAAGAAAAAAAATGTAAGTTGCATTAACTTCTGTGGGCTTCTGATGTGTATTAGGGACTAACCAGACCACAGCAGGATGTCCAGGACATGAAAGGTGGTCAAGTGAGACACAACATCTTTTATTTATTCCTTTTTACAGAAATTTAGTTATCTAGTGTAGTGCCCCCCTTTCTCCTTTAAAGTGTAACACAAGAAAATACACCTTGAACCTCACCATTTTCTAATGTAAATGAAGAGTGGGGAAAAGAGATCAGAATTATGAATGCTTCAGAGAAGTGCAGGTATTAAGCAGAGTATTTTTCCCCTGCTCCTTTTTCTCTGCTCTTTGTTTGTTGTGGATCCTCATTTTAGACATGAGTGTTTCTCACAGGGTTTTTTGTTTTGTTTTGTTTTTGTTCTAATCTTTCAATATTATTCTCCATATGTGTTTGAGATGAAAATAGTTATAATCTGAATTTAATTTACTGTACCTTTCTCTTTGTGATGGGCTGCTATTTCAGAGGGTACAATGCCACTATTAATCATCATAAAGAAAATGCATGAAAACAGTCCAAAATATGTGTCAGGCACTTCAAGGTGATGGATGCACAATAGATAGCCTCATTATTATCACTCAGTAACTTGAAAACTTTTGGTCCTCACATTTTCTCACTTTAAAACATCATTAACTTCTTCATGGGATCCAATATTTTGTGAAAAATGTATTACTCTCATACTCACTTTTTCCTCATCCTTCATGCTGTATTGACAGAGCCAGTTACCTGAAATTTCTTAATGCATTGTAAGTTTACTTCTCAGTGTATGAGATAGAAAAGAAAACCAAAATAAATGGTTTTATGGAACAAAAGTCAATTATATTGATTTTGATATGTTAATGCAAAAGCAGATTGTATGAGTGATTGTAATTAGGAAACTCACGTTTATTGGTCACAGTTTTTTTTACTCCTTGGATTTTTTTGTGAATCAGAAAAACTTAAAGACTAACATGATCCATGTCAACTGATATTCTTCTTCCTTTAGGATTGTATAACTTCTGTAAAAGTTATACAAACCTAGTGAGATTGATGACTGCAGCCCCCAGATATTCCCCAGATCATTCACATGATCTAATCTAACCATTTGGGAAGTAAATGGTTGCAGTTTCCACAGCCATCTTCTGCTTTCCTTAGTGATACAGCCAATTCCTGTATCAGAGTCTATCATCTGAACAACTGGATGAAAAATTTAAAAGCTAAATTTATCTAATATTTAAACTTTCTATTGTAAAGGAGGTATGCTTTTGGTTTGGGGTTTTTTTTTTTTCATTATGAGAAAAGAACCCAACATTTTTAAGTCTTAATGAAATTGCCTTGAAGGTTCATAGTGTTTCATGAAAGTGAAATTGATAAGCTTCTATACACAAAAGAATGGTAAAAACTATCTTTGTAATGGCCCAGCTTAAAACATATTTGCCTTCATTCAGGAACCAGTAATTCACACAGTATGTCTATAGGTAATTTTTATTTCTCCTAACAGTGCATATGTTACTTTCTTTGTAACATTAATCTGATATTTAAAAAGTTCAATCTTAAAAATATTGCAACTCTTACATTTTTCTCTTTAAATTTTAATCAAAGAGTGTGGAAGAATCAATAGTTACTTAAACTTTGAAAGGTTCTGAAAAGCAAACTTGATTATAAGTTAGTGACTTAATGATTTAGTACATTACTGAATAATCAATAATTGCTATCAGATGTCCTGAGTTGCTCTTACTAAATATGTTTTGGAAAGCTTGTAACTACACCACAGAAGTTTCTGGCAGGCATGGTAAACTGAAGAAGACATCATCAATGACACAGACAGTGGATTGAGTGCACCTTCAGCAAGTTTGCAGACTACACAAAGCTGAGGGATGCTGTTTGCACTCCTGAAGGATACGATGCCATCAAGAGGAAGCTAGATGAGCCTGAGAAGTGCCCATGGGAATCTCATGATGTATGACAAGATGAAGTTCAGGGCAACCCCAGTACCAGTCCAGGCTGGGGATGAATAGATCCAGAGCAGCCCTGGGAGAAGGAATTGGGGGTGCTGTTGGGTGAGAGTCTGGACATGCCCCAGCCATGAGCTCTGGGAGCCCAGGAACCCCCCGTGTGCTGTGCTGCATCCAAAGCCCCGTGGGCAGCAGGGCAGGGAGGGGATTCTGCCCCTCTGCCCCACTCTGCTGAGACCCCTCCTGCAGGGCTGCATCCAGCTCTGGGGTCCCAGCACAGGAAGGACAGGGACCTGCTGGAGCCAGGCCAGAGGAGGCACCAAGGTGATCAGAGGGATGGAGCAGCTCTGCTGTGAGCAAAGGCTGAGAGAGTAGGGATTGTTCAGCCCAGAACAGAGAAGGATCTGGGGTGACCAAATTTTGGCCTTTCAGTATGTGAAGGGAACCCACAGGAAAGATGAAGAGAGACTGTTTAAAAGGGCCTGGAGTGACAGGACAAGGGGGAATGGTGTTAAACTGACAGAGAGTAGGTTTAGGTCAGATATTAGGAAGAAGTTATTTCCTGTGAGGTTGGTGATGCACTGGCACAGGAAAAGCTGTGGCTGCCCCATCCATGCAAGTGTCCAAGCCCGGTTGGACGCAGCTCTGAGCTGGGCTTCCTGCTCTAGTGGAAGGTGTCCCTGCCCTTGGCAGGTCCCTTCGAACTCAAACCCTTCTAATGTTCTATGGTTCTATGATTTGCAGCAGCCCCTGTTCTGAGGTCACAAGAATCTGTGTTCCAGAAATGGATTTCCCATCTCAGTTGAGCAATGGCTGCCTCCAAGCTGACAGATATCCTGGGTTATCTGTCCAGCTCTGGGTGGGAGCTCATGGATTTTCACCTTCTGTGCACAAAGATGGTGCCTGACATCTTGGAGTGAGCAAGGAACAGGTGCTTTGGCCCAGTGAGGACAGCACTGGAAACCTCTGGTGTGGTATGGACCCTGTTTTGCTGCTCTTTGTTGCATCTGAATTTAAACAGGCAAAAGAATCCTGATACTGCAGGGAGGTCCTCATCAGATAGGATCTGATTCCACAGATGGTCCTCTGAGAGAGCTTGTATTCATAATGCACTAACAGAAATGAGCTTAAAACATACAGTCTTTGTAACAGGCAAAGTAAGACATGAGTGATTAATCTAATTATTTTAAATACATCAGACCAGGTTCTGATTTCAGTTACATGGATATAAACAGGCCTGCTGGTACCATAGACTTTTGTGCATGCAAGGAAGGTCAAAGTGTTGTCTCAGGGATGTAAAAATGCCTTCACTTTTGTCTTTATAATCTGTATTAGAAAAATTTAGTCTGTCCTTGGACTTTCATTAGACATCAACATTCAAAATATTTATAGGATATTTTGTGGGTTTGGTAATCTTTTATCAATATTTTGGGGGTTGATTTCTGCCCTTCCTTTTTTTCCTTTGCACAACTGGGTAATTCCAAACACTTAATGCACCTGCTAAAAATCTATCGTGTTGCCATTTCAGAGAGATCCAGTTGATATGTGAGGCTGGCTATATTAACAATGGCCAGATATGCCAGTTATCTCTTCCTTCTACCTATACCAGATATTTCATAGATGCTGAGTGGAGGGGAAAGCTGTTCTTTAAATATAGTTAAGTGGCTAAATTCTACTTCTGCAGTGGCTACTTTCACTTTTATGAGAAAAGTTACATTCCCCTGATTTGCCAGGAAGCTGACTTTTTGTGGGTCATTTGCTAAAGATTTATGGAGTGTATGCTTGATGTAGAATAAATATTGTTTTTTAAAAAAATATAGCTTTGTAGTAGAGAAATTTATAAATTAATTAAACTAAAAAGGAAAAGGATACTTGAGTCTACATAGTTTATATACTTAGTGATTCAAACCAGACAAAAGCATATAAAATAATCCAAGCCATAACAGAAAGAAAGCAAAATAAATGTAAATAGTTGCTACCCACAAACGAGATTCTGCAAGCCCTATGGATTTTAATAGATTATACCATTTAGATGGCAACAAATCTCTAGAAATGCAGCTGAAAGCTTCCTAGATTTTCATGCCAACACTACTTCAGCAGAAGTCTCATCTGAAACAAACTTCAGACTTTGTTGGAGTCCTCTATATGACAGATTTATCCATGTTCCCTGATTTCCTGCCAATTGACTGCACCTGGTTCACTCTAAATTAGTTACAGTTAATTGTCAATAAATGTGAAGAAGGTCCGCTTGCCATTTTCTCTTGGCTGTGAAGCTGGTGAGCCTCATGGTTATTTATCAGGTAGAGGTACACAAACAGGTTTAGAGGAGGAAAAAAAGAGTAAAACAAAGAGTGGTGGCAGCTGTTTTATTATTTTTTTTTTCCCCATGTGTGTTTTGGTACAGGAGATGTGTGAGCACAGCTGCATTAAGGTTGAGATATTATTTAATTCAGCTGACTCCTGTTTGGATGGGTTATAAAGGCTGTGGAAGGGGGGTTGGCCTTTTTTGCTGCTTGTGTTGGGAGAATTGTTGATTCAGAAGGAGTAGAGAGATGGAAGATCTACAGGTAAGTTTTTATTTCCCTTTTAGTTTAGTGTATTGTTTTTTATCTTGTAGCAGCTTTGGAGGGTAATATAAAAATATATTCTTCTCTGTGGCATTAGAGTAGTTAACAATATTTTTTGTCCCTTTGGAGGGTGTGGTTTTATATCTCTTGTCTTTCCTTCAGTCGGCCTTGCAACAACAAAAACTTCCTTTTAATGTTGTTTTTTGTATAATTGTAATTCTGTTCGCCTCTTGACAAGATAACTAAAAGCAAGGTGAAAAGAGAGGGCTTTTTCCTGCCTTCTGCCTCTCTAGACCTGTTGCACCTGCTGTTCCTATTGATTTGACATAGATATGGCTTGATTCTGTCCTTGGTCATTTTATTCCCGTATTTGAGGGGCTCAAGCAGCAGTAGTGTAAACCCAAATGCTGTAAAGGTTAATTACAGACTTGCTAGTTAAGCTTTCATACTGTAATGTACTTCCATGTTAGAAGAAGTGTTCTTTAATTAAAAATGTGTTTGTTTCAGATAAACCTGTTTGCCTGAACCTGTGTGAAAAGTGAGGCTCAGGATTCAGAGAGGATTAATGGTTTTGAATCTGTGGCAATTTTCTGCTTCTGTAATAGAAGCATCCTTTTGAATTTTCCTTAAGAAATGGAAGCTCTAGTTTGAACTTTAAGTTGCATATGTGTCAGTTAATGTTCTTTGCTTCTTTCCTTTTACAAATTATGTCATAGAAGACAAGAAATATGACAGGAATAATGCATATAAGGCTTGTATTCCCACTCCCTCTTTGCGGTTTTGTGCTGTTGTGAAGTGCACAGCTTTCCCCCAGTCCCTGCAGCCTCTTCTGCCTTGCTATTTCTTTCAGGGATGGTTCCTGTGTTGTGAAGGAAATGGCTCTTGGATCCAAAGTAAAACCTTAAAGATTTTGCTTCTTTTGTTGTTACTAATTGGAATACTTTGGATATGGTGTCTAGGCTTTCTCCTAGTAAGGTGACTGTTTTCCTCTGTTGACTAATTATGAACTTTCAAGCCAAAAAGTATTTTTTTAAAAGTTAAACATTTCCTGGCTAGGTTGTGATATAATCACAGAATGGTTTGTGTTGGAAGATACCTTAAAGATCATTTGGTTCCAATCCCCTGCCACGGGCAGGGACACTTTCCACTATCCCAGGTTGTTCAGAGCTCCATCCAGCCTGGCCTTGAACACTTCAGGGATGAGACAGCCACAGCTTCCCTGGGCAACCTGTGCCAGGGCCCCACCACCCTCCAAGTGAAGAATTTCTTCCTAATATCTATCTCAACCTACTCTCTCACAGTCTGAGGCCATTCCCCCTTGTTCTATCCCTATCTGTTGGGGAAAGCCTTTTTAGGTACCAAAAAGCATCTTAATGCTTTCTGAGTTGTAATATTTATATTACAGCTAGAAGGGCTGTAATATAATGTAGATACAAATGCCAGCTTTTTGTGGAATTCTAGCTTTCTGTAGACACAGTCAAAACAAAAATTATCTTGGACATTTTAATTAATTATAAAGTAGGTAAATAACTAATTGAATACCATCTGTTTGCTTGGGCTGAACATCAAGAATGTGTCTGTTAGTTTGAGGAAAGAATATTCATGAAACAGAAAATCTCTTTTTCAAAAGATGCTGATTTTACAAAACTATTTCTTTGACCTTGTGGTGGTAATGTGCATACATTTTTAGGACATTTATTTGTATTTATTGTTCTTTGTATTTGCTTTGGAATTCCTCTTTTCAGTTCTCTGCTTCTCCTTTCCTGTGGGGCTTAAATACTCCAAAAAAGATAAGGCCAAAACAAAAAAAAAGCTTTTTAGTGTCCCTTTCTCTCTTCCCACCATATGCCTGAGAGGGGACAGAGACAAACTGTGTGTGCTGGCTGGGGAGGGCACTGTTTTGCTGAAATAACAGCAGCTCTAGGGGGCCTCAAACAAGCTCTTCACAAGAAAATCAAGGTTTTTTTAACAATGGGGAGGTTGCCCTTGGCAAAAGGGTTACCTGCCACAACCAATTTTGAAGCAAAAGACCATTTTTGTTCTGAACTGCTACAGGAAGTGCATGGGCAGATACTTTGTGTTCTGGACGGGTGGTTAGAGCATTGATTAAATGCAAAAGTGAAAGTTTAAGGGTCACAGCAAACAGGAAAAATTACCTCTTCCCTTTAACCAGTCAACTAAAACCCCCTCTTGCAGGAGCTTTCACTGCCTGCCTTCCCTCCATAGGTGGGGGCAGGTGAGAAAGGGAGAAACTGATGTAAGGTATTCTACATGTCTGCTTATGTACTCTTCCTTAGGTTTTTATTCTGTAAATAGTACTTGGGTTTTAAATTGCATAAAGGAGAGATATTTTTCACTGGAGATTATAGATCAGAATTGAGAATTATGGATTATAATTTCAGTTGAACCTTTCCTTTTGGATGAGTGCTGCATCCATGAGTGAGTTTGGAAAATAGCTTTCTTCAAAATAAAAATTACTTCAATATTAATATTAAAAGTATGCTTAATCAGCCAATATGTATGTTTGCTGTTAGTTTAGTTTTTTCCCAAACTTGTTTATAAATTGTTCTGTTCACAAGAAATTTATAGCTCTTTATAATGGGGAAAAAACCCCAAAACACAAGTAGTTTTTGGAATATCATCTTTTTAAAATATTCTTATAGCTACAAGATATCCCACATGTTGGATAAATTTCCCAAATGTTCATATATCAACTTCCATGATAGTTGCCTATGCTTTAGTCTACAAATGACATTCTATTTTCTTCAGCCAGTCCTGTGTAATTGGTACAGTTCTGACAAATCAGTATTTTATTAAACAGATCTTCTGAAGGAGCAGATCTGATTCAGAGTGCTATAAGAGGAGGTGTGGCAGGGAATAATAAATAGGTCAATGCTGCTGATGCCCAGAGAAGCTGTGGCTGCCCCATCCCTGGAAGTGTTCAAGGTCAGGTTGGATGGGGCACTGAGCAACCTGCTCTAGTGCAAGGTGTCCCTGCCCATGGCAGGGGGTTGTAAAGAGATGAGCTTTGAAGTTCTTCAACCTAAATCATTCTATAATGTGGAAAATGTGGTGACTGGAAGACACACTTGGTCCCTAAATGACCCCAATGAAAAGTAGCTGCTAACACATCTCAATTCTGTAAAACCCCAGATTTAAAAAAAAAAATAAAAAAATCAAGTTTTAAGTTAATTGAGGGGCTTTGCCTCAGGGAATTTTCTATGCGATACAATAGGACTTGAAAGAGATTCCGTGAAGTGCTGCTTGTTTAGGACTTTGAAACCTGGCTGGAACTGGGTGTTTTCTTGGTGAAGCTCAGGCTTTCTGTATGAAAGGAAAATTCAAACTTTTTCAAAGCATCTTATTTTGATTTTGTAGTAGCCTATGAGGTGACAGTCTTGAGCAAACAGTCAGGGAGGTTCTGAATGAAAAAGCATTTTTACCAGTGAGTATTTATTAAAGTAGAGTTATATGTGTGTACTGAGGAAATTTATGGGAATTTTTTTCTTTCCTTCATCCAAAGTCATATTTCCCAAGAGTTATAACTACAACATTCAATAATATTTCTTTTTATAGCATCTAATAATGCAATGACTGGAAGACAAGGAAGTGGCAGAGTAGCTGTGAAGATGCACTGGATATTGGCAATAATTCTGATGCTGTGGGGTCACCAGATCAGTGGACAAGGACAAGGTAAGTGAAGATCATTTACTGCAATTTGCTGTTGGTGTGGTATTGCATAACATTGGTTGGAGAAAGAAGGCTGTAGGATCAAGGGCTGAGCTTCTGTGAACAGCTGACAAGAAACAGGGGTACAAAAATCTGAAGGACTTCAGTTGAGGAGTCAGATTCTGTTTGGAAAATGTCTTGGTGCCTTCAGGGATTATCCAGGTGCTTGAATCTGTTTTCATGTGCTCAGTGATTGAAGTATGCCTTGAAGTAAATCTTCCCTTTGTATCTGTTGTTGGCTCTCTAGGTGTGGAGAAGTAGCTGTTTAAGAGATTATAGACATGGATACTTGTGTTGTTTGGCTGTGATATCTGCAATATTCAGAAAGGCTTTTGTGAGCATGCTATAAATAATTTCCCCGTTGCATTCCTGTCTCACTCACTGATGGAGGTGCATAATAACAGCTGTAGAGATGCAGACAGGGCAAAAGAAAGTCTTCTTAGGTTTTCAATTTTTAAAAATGAAGCATTGTTGCATGTTTCTGATCTGAGGGCTGCTAAAAAGATAGAACCAGGCTATTGTACTTTTTAATATATGTTTAGAATAAAAGATGTTTGTGTTGTGCCAAACTGGGAAAGGGGAAAAATGTCATTTTGAGGCACTGAAAGGGAAGTGGATAGGCATTCCTTTTTTGAGGAATTCCTTTAATTGCTTATTCAGGAAATACATGTTACATGTGGACTGAGATTTCTACATCCTTAATTTACTCAAGTGTGGAAAATGCTGCATGTTTTTTGCTAGAGCATCTCTGTTTTCTATTGCTATTACTGACTGCAAGCATGATGTTGGTTAGTGTGTGCAGCCTGTGCTAGGTCTATTTTCTCAGGCAGTTTGGGCTGCAGAAAAAGTTCTTGGCTGTTAGAAGGATAATGATCTTCACTGTTGCTTGGTGCAGTTTTAGGGGTAGGAATTGGATGTAAGCTGTTCATTGCAGTTCTGCTGGAAACTTCCTGTGGAACTTCTGCGTGTTGCCTCCACAGGTCCTAAAAGCCAACCTGATAGCTTGTATAGGATTTTAGCAGGAAAGTGTCATCAGTGTTTTGCAGGTAGTAACAGGCTTCTCTGTGATAAAACATGTATTTGTACACAAAAAAAAAAAGGAGTGTTGCTTTTCTGAAGTGTTCCTTTTGACATTATAGTCTGTGAACTGGAGAAACAGATATATGCGAATACTAACTATATTGTGGTATTGTGCTAAAATGTGATGGGTAAGAGAAGTTTTCCAGTTTTATGAAATACTGGTGAATGGCATTGGAAAGAAACACAAATACAACATCTTGAAAGAGTTTGTTTTGAAAGAGGGTGATGTGAGGGCACCTGTGCTATGAAATATTCTTTACGTGATTCTAAACCCTCTGTGAGTTTCTGGCTGATGATGAGATACTCTTGATCTGTGAGCTGGCCTTTAGTCACACAGTTCTGTGTGTTTGTTTTCTAATAATTGCCAAATTGTAGAAAAATGAAACTAGTATGATAAAACGCTCTAGAATGCAGAATGTCTTCCTAGAATTAGCAGTAACCCTTAGTGGAAAAGGATTATGGGCCACCATCATGTTATTTTGCTTTAATTTTAAATAACTAAGTTATAATGAAGCTTTAGAGTATTAAGTACCTCTAAGCAGGTCTAGTATAATAAAACTGGCTGTGTTTTAGTCTTTGTAGACTTTATAGTCTACTCTGATAGAAGTATAGTGTAGACTTGAGCATACACTTATAGCAACTGCTGTGCATTGCTTGAATCTTCACTTCAGAAATGTGAACTTTTAATGGCAATGAAGTAGTAAATTATAAACAAGGAACAAGCATTTTTTTGGCATAATTATGTACACAGGGTATTTAAAGAGGTTTCTGGATGTATCCATAATTTTGCTCTGGGTTTCTGCTAACACTTCATTTTTCTAAAGTGAAAAGTAAAGCCCTTTGGGCATGCCTTGCAGGAAGCTGAGAAATGTAATTTCTGATTAATTTTAGTAAAATTAATATTAATTATAAAGTTTGGTTTTTCAGAGTCTATCAGCACAATAAAATGAAGAAATAATGATTCTGTGTCTGGGCATAGAACCAAAAGGGTTTAAAAGCCATATGGCTGCATTTAAAGAAAACAGCTTCTGAGTCACATAACTTCAGCGTGAGTGGGTTGCTATGGAAGTTAGAAAGAAATCAACATTTGTTCCACTTTCATTTCCAATCAGAGTACTCAACTTAAATTGAAACCTCTTTGTTTTTCAACAGCTCTTTCTATCTCTCTCTCTTTATACATTAACCCAACCCAAGCATTCTCTGTATTTTGAAGTCCATGGGGCAGCATCTCCATCTATACATGTGAAGCTTAGGTCTAGATACTTCAGTCTACCCAATATGAGTGTCCAGTAGAGACTGGAGTAAAGAAGCACTGTTTTAATTTATTTTGCACTGTAGCACAATAGCCAAATATGTAGTTTTTAGCATTTTGCATCCATTCTGCTTTTCTTACTTACCTGAATATTGCAGGTTTAATTCCCCTGTCTTCAGAGGAGTAAATATATTTTGGCCTATGTTTTACACGCATAAGTAAATTTAGAAAAATACTTATGTCTAGCATTGAGCCCTGAGTAATTTGAAGATTATTTTGAAACAGACTTATTTTTCTTGGTGAACTTAGAAGTCATGTATCTGGAAGTCTGAAGTTGCTTCAACAATAAGCAGGCAATTACTGTTCAGTGATATCCACAAATAGTATTAGGATGGATATTTAAGACAGAAGATGAATAAGGAGTCCTGGAATCTAATAACATTCAGACTTGCAAAAGAAGTGAATGTTGCTTAATATCTGGAATGTCAGTGCTGTATAGATGAAGCAGGTGCTCTCTTTGAAGCTCTAGAGATGCTAGATAAAACAGTGTCTGCCCTCTGAAGTACACAGCAGTAGTGCTGGTGTTCTTGGATTCATGCTTCCTGCCCAAGATGTGCCTTTCAAATCTTTTTTTTTTTTTTTTTTTTTTACAGAGCTGTCAGGGTACAGTGTTGACAGGTTGCTTTATTTAATGATCAAGCATAAAGGCTGTTCAATGTGCCACAGCCAAGAGGTTTCAGATCTCAAACAATGTGCTAGAAAGCAGTGGGTGTTGCTGGCTGGCCAAGCTCTGACCCCCTGCCTGCAGGAACTTTTTTCCCCCCAGCACAGGCCTAATGGGGGAAAAGCATCTTAACTTTTGAATTTAAACACTGTGGTGTGTAAGTATGCAATATTTTTGGTTTCTTTTTGCATTTTGTAACTTTAATCAATGACAAAGCAGGCAGCATTATGGCTAATTTGGAATATACAGGGATATGTATCAATGTACCTTCAGAAATAGAGAAAGTGTCCTTGCTGGACTTCAGAGTCAAAAGGTGGGTGCTTGTAGCTGAGGAGAAGAACTCAAACTGCCTCAATTTCACCTTCTTTTGACTGTGCTGATGACAAAGGCCAAATGTTCCTCAAAACATACTCCAAAAGCAACAAATAATATCTTCACTCAGTCCTGAGATTACTGTGGCTTGTTAATAGTGGGGAGGAAGGCTGATTGAGGATACCTGAAATTTCTTCCCAAACCAACCCTTAGTTTTGACTATGAAGACTGAGCTGTGGTGTCTATTTCCAACCACTGCACTTTGCTGTGGGCTAAAGCAGCTGTGTGTCAGTATCTTTCTCCAGCTCAGCTGTCTCTCTGACAAGGTAAGGAAAAGTATTTTCTATATTTGAGGTGTGCATGTGTGCACATATATGGTTTTGTTGTACTGACTGACTGGCAGTGGTTTTGGCTTTACAAAATGTAAACCCATAAAAACTGTGTGTAGAAATTGAGAGTCTTGGAACTAGTTCCAAATTTCACACCTCTGCTAGTCCTGGAATGGTACATGGGTGCTGTGGTGCCATGATTTGCATTCTGCCCTGCCAAGTGCCTATGGGTAACCTGGCTTGTGACTCCCTGTGGGAAGAAGAGCAGCCCCATGGTGACATAGAATGGAATCCAGGTGACACTGCTGCCTCAGGGGTGCTGCCAACACCAACCTTGTGCACATCCAGCTTGCAGCTCACCCAGCCCATCCAGAACCTGTGGTATAGCCCAGCAAGGTAGGGTTGGTTTTCATGCTCAGAGGAAGAAAGCTGAGATCTGTTCTGGGTGTCTGATGTGAGCTGATGTGCAGGTTTTTGTTTTAACTGTAACTTCTGCTATCTGAAAATCAGTCCTCTTACGTCAGTCTTTTAAACTCACTTTTAAATAAATGAATGTGCAAAGCTGCAGGTGATGTGTCAATGCTTTAAAAAGCATTGAGTCTCTGACAGACCCAAATCAGGATTAAACCCAGGTCACAAGTTTAAGCAGTCTTTGTGTGTGTTACATTGCAGTTATTCCTTCTGTCTTGGTGTTTCCTCACTGTGGAATTCTAGTGAATGTTTGAATTAAGTGATGAAGAAGCTAAGTAATGATGGGGCTAGACCTATGTTTTTGTGTCTTCACAGTAGGTGTGTGAAGACACTTATTGAGTGAGTTTTTGGAAAAAACAAACCCAAACCCTTTGTTCTTGAGGCCAAGATGTATCGCGCTGGAAATGTGTGTGAATGATAGACCTAAAACTCATGTTCTCACTTCTCCCTATGCAAACTGGATGCTCTAGGTGGAGAGGTGGTTTGTACATACACCTATGCATGGGAAAAAAAAAAAAAAGGTTGAACTGCAAAAAGTCTTGGTTTTGGTTCAGTGGCCTGTATTGGAAGGCTTCAGCTTTAGGGAAAGAAGCATCAACCTTAATGCCAAGTGACTTCTTCTTGTCTTGTAATAATGTTCTCAAAGTACATTTGAAAGCGCAGTATCAGCATGTACCTTTACCCTATCAAAGTACCAGTAGTTTTTTATAGCAATTGTACATGATTTAGTACTTAACCTTTCTCTCTTGTACATTATGCAGCTTTGCTAATGGATAGCAACACTGTATTTTGAAGGGAGGATTTGTTTTGTTTTTAATGGAATGGTTAATAGTTGCCACTTTAAAATTAGTGAGTAGTGTTAAAAAAAAAAAAAGGCTGTTAACCAATAATATATTACATTTTTTTAAAGAAAGGTCTTAATTTGTTGAGGCAACATTCTTTGCAGAAACTCTTGATGGAAAAGAAACAAGGAGAGTCTTGAAGGTATTCTTGTTTCAGGTACTGGCTAATTGAAAAGTGAAATCTGAAAAAATGCAGCTGCACATACCACCTTGTAATGCAGCTGAAGTTCTGCATGAGCAGTGGAATTTAAATTCAATCACAAAGTATTCTTTGCTTTCAATCAATTATATTTCCATTTGTCATAAGTCCTCCTTGCAGGCAAAAGCAGTGCTCAGTAAATGCAACCTACGAATATTGCATTTTTCTTTAGAATTAATCTTCATGGACTTTCACAAAAAGTATAAGCTATTAAGCATGCAGACATTGCTCTTTGTGGCCAATAATCAGAAAATACTTCATGTCTTGCTTATTTCAGCGAGATCCAAGGTAACTCAAACAGTAAAAAATTAAATATAAGACATCATTATGATTCCACTACAATATCGTTCTCAGAAGTCATGCAATGAAAGGACTACTTTTAAGCATTAAGTACAGGAGCAGAAATATATATATAACTTGAGCAGAATAACTCTTTCTACTGAAGAAGTAGAAAATTTTTGATAATAGTGCTAAGTAGCTGAGGAAAACAGGGTTCTTAGTACTGAAGTAACAAAAACCCATGAAGTTTTTGGCTTACCATAAAGTGATAAAAGGGATTGAGAATTCTCATGAAGAATGTGAACTATATAAGCATACACTTATGTTTTCCTCATGAGTAATTTGCATGAATTTGCCTAAGGTAATTTGCGTGACCTTCTTATGACCTGAAAAGTCTCTTTTCTGTGGACTGTGTTTTCTGTTGCTGTTTTCCCCCAGGATTGTTAGTCTGCATGTTTGAGAGGTGAAAAACTTGCTGTTGCTGAAAAGGTTCTATGGGGAGCAGGGAAAGAATTGCTCCATGTTGGGGAGCGCTGCATAGGAAATTGGGACCTGGTGGGAGATGAATGCAATACCTGAATAATAAAAGGTCTCCTGTTCCATACACAAAGAGCACAGGTAATTCAGTTCTCATAGCTGAATCAGTAAAAAATCAGTGAAAGGAATGAGAGCAGGTACTGAGTATAGTTTTACCTTCCTAGTAGAACTTGTGTTGCAAAATTACTGGGTTTTTTTTATTATGTGAAGAATTAAGAGAAACTGAGACAATCTCAATGTTTAACTCATGGATTAATGGGCCTAATGCTATTCAAAATATAGAAAACTTTTTTTAGGATCATGCTATCTATTGGGCCATAAATAGCTATATAGGAAGAATGCATCTGAGATCAGGGGTGTGCTTTATGTGATTGGTTTCTTTTTGGTAGAATGTTCAGCATTTGCAGTTTGCAACAGGTTAAATCCTCAAGAATGGCTTTCCAGGAAGCTTTAGTATTGAATGAGAACTTTTTAATGAATGTAGGTGTAATGGAGAACCTCAGATGTCATCACCTGAAAACAATCTTGGATGATGCAGATAATTGGTGGTGCTGCTGTGGCAACTTTAGTTCCAGGTGGTTTAGGACTCACTGCCCATTGTGTAGAAATTAATAATTTTCCTGGCACTAAACTGAAACCAAATTTTTGTTTTCCTTTCCAAAAAGCAAATTTGCTTATTAGATGACAGGATATGAATTAAACCACCACTTGATACAATGAAAGAAGTTCCACTTTATATAATTTAAAGTCTTTCATTTTGGAAAATATGGTGTTCTTGATGTTTTAACAGAATGTATGAGGCTTCAAAAATGTTCTTGGCAGCCATTGTAGTAAGCTTCATGAAAAATAATAAAAATTGGCAGTAAGGAGAATGATACAAAGCATGCAATATAAAACACTTTATCCTGGAACATATACAAGTACTAAGTGTCCTAATGTATATTTATTGAGATAGAGATTGAAGTTTTATTTATGTTGCATTTTAAATGGAAGTATTTCAGGCTTTACTTGTCTTTGTCCATTTTTTATACGGTTATTTGCAGAAGTTGCCATAACCATGAACTGTCAGATCTTGGTGACTTAAAATTAACCTCTAAAAGGATATTGCAGGAAGCTCATAGTTCAAACAGGCTTTTTTTAAAATATCTTTGGCTGAAATATATTTTCTTTTAATTAAGCTTTCTTTTATTGCGCAGTTTGTTTGGTGTTCATCTCTCTCAACAACCAAATTAAAAAAGACCCAAACAAACCCGACAGCAAAGTCATTTTAGCCTTTCAAAAAACCACATCCCTCCATGAATAAGTGCTGTGAAAGCTTTATTAGAGTAAGGATGCTAAGCCTGTGTTCCAGCATTAATAGTTTCTTTCCATGAATTCAACCTTTTCTTATCTTTCAGCTCCTGTGCTGTGATGTTTGGGAACAATATTAATTTTTTTTTTTCCTGCTGCCACTTGCTGTTCTGTGTTTCTGTCCTCACTTCTCCAGTGTTGTAAAAAGGGAATAATCACTCCAGGAGAGAAACCCCAGCAAAGGTTTTGGAATGGCAAATCTTCTAGAAAGCTAGTAAAAGTCCTCTCAAGTTGACTTTGTTCTTGGTAATTGGGACACCAATTCTCAGCTTCCAAAAGAAAGAAAAATCTGGGGAAGACTGTCAAAATGTATCAGAACAAGGGATAGCCAGTAACTACTGAATCCTGTCAGGATAGGGAAGGGGCAGGGAGAGGTGGAAAGTGGCATCCTTGACATGAAGAGTGAAGGAAAGATGCAAGGTAAATAACCCTTCTAGCTCTGCTTTGAAGGAACTTGAGAGCAACCAAAGACTATTTAGCTGCAGATCTGTAGGAGCAGAAGGACAGAGTGTCCTGTGCAGTGCCTTGCATGTGAATCAGTTAATTGCAGCTTGTGCCTAGAACTAAGTAGATCATTTCAGTGCTCACTCTGGAGGTGAATTATCTGGGGGTCTTGAATCTTTCTGTACCTCAACACTAGTTCTGGAATCCATCCAGTGAGGGCTGTCTAAGAAATATTGTTTTTTAAGAAAGAAAATTCTTTGGTTATACTTATTGGAAGACATTTTATTAAAGTGAGGAACTTCTCATTAACACTCGGTTCAGGGAAAGTGGTCTTCAAAGAATTTTCTCATGTAGTAGATGAAAGTGTTCAGGGATTTGCAATTTCAGAACAGTTTTTCATTCACAGTTTAAAAATTGCTAGCAAACGCACAATTAATTACATAACAATTTAACTTTGACAGCTCATTTCTGGATCAGATAAAATAAGTCACAGCTTTCTCATCTTGCTAAATGATGTTTCAGTGCTTTGTGACTATGCTTTATAGTTGTAGGGTCATATCATTAAAAATACATGGAGAAAAATGTTGTTTCCATTATTCTAATATGTAGTAGAAAATGCAGATTATTTCTTATCTGTTTAAACCTATCACTGTGAAAATGAATATTTTCAATTTTCTCAGTCTATATTAAAAGCAGGGGATAATAACATGTGATAGTTTTTTTTTTTGTTGCTAATTTCAGGCAAATAATTCAGAAATGCTTCAACCATAAAAGCAAAATCATATTGAAAAGAACTGAAGTTTTATTTTGCTGAAGAGAAATTTGGTGTTGCATGCTTAGAGTCCAAAGCATGCCATGCTTTTTATGATCTTTATGATTTCTGTTTCTTTTAAAAAACTCTGGCATTGATTATAACCAGTAATAAAACCTCTGATATTTTTCTGTTATAGAAAAGTAGCCTAGGGCATTTCTTTTTCCTATATATTGTAAGATTGCAGATATAGATATATGTGTATGTGCCAAGCACTCTCCTGCTGGTTTGATTTGCTGCAAGATTTTATTATTTATTAATTTGAAACAAATGAATAATCCCATTTACATGAGAGATCTGTTCATGAAGTGCACTTTGAAAATTTGCCTTCAATGGCAAGACTCATAAATCACATGCTATAAAACTTTTAGATGTTTTGCTTTGGGCTAGCATAAAGATCCCAAGAGAACTTTGAGAAACATGGAGCTTCAGGTTTCACAATGTTTATATTTAGCACTGTCCACTTGAGTCTAAAGTCATCTCACACTTTTTTTCCATAAAATCTCAGTTGAAGGAGAAAAGATAAGATGTTGAGCAGTGTTTAGCAAGTAGTCAGGTGTTCTCAGAATGGCTGAGGTATAAAGGTCATCTGTGCCAACCTCCCTGTTTAAAGCAGGCTCAGCTAGCAGAGGCAGTCCAGGAACATGTGCAGGCACCTCTGCAGTACAAATATTTGGGAGATGTAGAATTATTATTGCTCTCTAGACTATCTTAAAAATATGAGGGGGAGGGCATTTGCAATTCTAAATGTAATTTTACATATTAATTTATGCATGTGTATGACAGGCAAACTGTGATTGTTTCACTGGGCTGTCCATCAGTGGGAGAAGGAGCTTAACAAATATGTTCATTCTTGTACAGATCAGGAGGCAGATGCTGTGTTTGAAGTGCCACTGTACACAGCATGGGCTCATACATGTCTGTTAAGAAAAATAAACACAAGCATGACAGGCTTCCTGTGAAACTGCTAACTTCATCTGGCAGGTCACTGTCATTATCTCTGACTTGAAATGCAGTGGAAGCTTTAGAATCCCCCACTCCTCCAAATCTTTGTGTTTATACACCCTGTGTGTGGAGTAATGTATTTGTTGTGAGGAATCCTTTGTTTTACCTTCCAGTGTGCTTAGGCATTCTGGATTCATAGCACCTACAGCCTGCCCTAGTTCAGCTAAACAGGCAAGTTAGGTGTTCCAGCTCAGTTCAAATCTCTGAAGCCATGAATATTTTGCCAAATTCGTCCCCTATCTGATGACTTTTAGCTTGGTCAGAAAAGCTTTACTCCCATGAGTCAAAAAAATTAAATTGTGTGCAAAAGGTTTTCTCTATTTAATGCATGTGATTTTGTGTTGTTACTGCTTTTAATAGTATAAGTATTAAATCTGCCTTCAACAGTCATGGATACTTGGGTGCTGTTGATGCACCTATTTCTTCTATGGCAAATTGCTTTATTGTTTTAGCTCCTTGATTTTTTTTTTTGCTATCTTTTTACATGAGAAATTCTGCTTTCTTTCACCCAGACCCTTTTAAAGAGCTAAATTTGATTGTTTTCAAACTGCAAATGAGTGACATGCAGGGTATACATGATGAAGGATGTCATGCTCTCAGGCCATGTGTAAGTGAGCACCTGAAAGATTTAACTTTGTAAGCCCTCAAGATGGACAGCAACGCTTTTATTAATAGAGCCCAAATATGTAAAATTTGCTACAATTCTGATAGGAATATAATTCAATACCAAAGTAATTGACTACTTTTGGGCTCTCTGTTGTATACAGTCTTTTTTCACATTAGCTCTGAGGGAAAGCAGTAATTTATTTTGCCTACCCCACCTGGCTCCTAAATCTTACCATTTTTGCATTCTGTCTAAAAGAGTCCTTTGTCCTTTACAAGCCCAACAACTAAAAAAGGCCTGTGACTTTCTGGTAACAGATTGGTTTTTTGAATATTTTTTTTCCTCTTAAAAAGAGACTCTGTGTATTTCTCAATGTTTTCTAGATATGATACATGAAACACTTCTAGATTCAGCAGAAAAGTTATTATTCTAGCACATCTCTTCAAGAGAGTCTGTATTTCAAAGTATATGGAACTTGCAGTGCTAAGGCTGGGTACAGATCATCTAAATATATTAATGCTGTAAAAATGTTATTAAGAAGTTGTTAGAAGAGGTGGCTCTTGCTGAGGTGGTGCTGGGAAGTAATGCATCCTAATTAAATTCCACAGAAAAATCCAGAAAGCATTTCAGTAAGGATGCTCTACAAGCTTGCTGAAGGCAGCAGTCTCCTCTCACTGTAAAAGCATGAAAACAAATGGTTCTAATTCTTCTTGTTTTCACAGTAATAACTGTCATAGGTTAAAACAGATATTTCCATTAGAGCACTTGTATTAGGTTAGCTTAGCTTGTTGAGAGGTAATAATGACTTTCCTCCAAGGATGAGGAAGCAAAAAAAGAAAATAAAATTAATATCAAAGGAAGCTGCAAGCACTTTGAAAGTAAATCAAGACATAAATTAGTCAGATTTGTAGTAGAAATGCATATAAAGGATGGTGATGGGCATTTTAAAACTATTTTT
This sequence comes from Certhia americana, assembly GCA_018697195.1. Taxonomy (NCBI): domain Eukaryota; kingdom Metazoa; phylum Chordata; class Aves; order Passeriformes; family Certhiidae; genus Certhia; species Certhia americana. The sequence continues at coordinate 10,562,641 of CM031857.1, read as the reverse complement.
CTCTCCATCTTGGAAGTTTCCTTATGAAAGTACACCAGTTTTACATCCAGGTGGATAGAGGCAACCAGTAATTGTGCTACCATCACATCATTATACATAATTTCTCCATGCTGTACAAGAAATTGGGTGTTTTCCTTTCTTTAGGGGGCAAAAAGAATTCTGTGAGTATGGTAATATGGTTTGCCTTAAGATTCATGTTTTGGATTATAAACTGAAATAAGTAGTGCATAAATTCCCATGAGAAATCATTGATGCCCCATCCCTGGAATTGTACAGGGCCAGGCTGGGTGGGCTCTGAGCAACCTGGTCTAGTGAGAGGCGTCCCTGTCCATGACAGAGGGGTTGGAACTGGATGATCTTTAAGGACCCTTTAGCCCAAATCATTCTATGGCTCTATTTTGAGGTTGGCTGCAGGCCCCTTCTTCAGGGAAACTTTTCCTTGTATCGTGCTGAGAAATCCCACATATGATAAAACACTATTCATTTTATTACATTGCACACATGTGCAAAAATGGTATTGATAGCGCCAAGAACAGGAAGAATTTTATTATTTAAATAATCTTAGTATACATTTCTGTGTGTCTGTCTTCCTTCATTAATGAGCAATGTGTAGGATGCAGTGGACAGGATTTGCATATAATTTCAGTAGAAGGGTAAGAAAGTATGCCTATTTCTTAAGGAAATTTGAGTCCTAAAAATGATCTTGTTTTTCTGGGAATATAACTAACACTGTGTCCTGTCTCCTGAATGCACAGTATTAGTAGAGCCTAATGCTATTGCCCAAGTTGATGTTTTAGCAGCTTGGCCAGGTTGTGAATAAGGCACAGCATTTGTTTCTCCCCAGGCCTTCAAATCAAACTGAAACTAGTGACTCCTGGCCTTGGGCATTTAAAACACTCTCCTGGAGCAGAAGCACCTTGCTGGTTGCCTTCTGTGGTACCTAAGGCTGGAATGTCACTGTTGCTTCCTGTACCTGGCATCTCTACCCATTGCATGGGGCTCCCCTCCTTTCTTCCCTGTGTGGGTTTCATGCTTATTTTGGGGGGGACAGAGTCGTGTAAAACTGATGATTTTTTGCTCAAGTACAGTAACACCCATCTGGCAACAATCTGAAGTTCTTCCCCATGAGGAGACCCAAGGCTGTGTGGCAGTGGTTTAGCTGCAGCTTCCAGCCTGCCCAGCTTCCCAACAGGATCTCTTCCTGTGTGTGGGCTTTCCCTTGGGAAAAGCACAGGGCTGTAGGGCAGGGAGACACCTGGCATCCCCTGGCACCACCCTGGGGCTTCCCAAGCACTCTTGCTCACATGCACGTCTCGAAAGTGTGCCTTGATGTTGAATTCCTAACACGAAGTCTGTGATTAGGGCAAAGTAGCTGCCTCAGGTTTGGAGCAGGAAGATCTGCTCTATCAATTTATATCCTTAAGTTAAGCAGGGACTCACCATCAAGCATTTTGGCAGGGGACCAGCTAAGCATTACTGTCGCATCTGATTCTTTATTAGGCACTGTAAATGGGTATTGGAGTTCAGAGAAAATAAGATCTAGCATAAATACTGGCTTAATTTGTGTATGTTGACTGGGTTTACACCAGGCTTTGGTTTGTTTACTTTCAATTAGAGATGGTATGGAAAAAGATTTATGTGAAAATCCATACCAAAGGGCCAGTTACTAATGAAGACATTGGTAATTCTATGAGTAATTAAATTTCATCTGAGCTAATTACTGAGGCATTCTGATTCAGAAGCCTCTAGCCACAGATATTGAAAATCCATTTATTTAACTCAGCTTTTACTTAGCTTGTTGCACTAGCTGATAATACACAGTCATTTCTAAAGCATTTCCCTTGGGTGTCCTCTCTTGCTGTGGATGTGTGTCCACAGATACTTCCTTTCTGTTTGAAATACAGTAGAAAATGGTCTTCTATACATCCAAGTCCACAATGAAGCAATCCAGTGGAGTTTCTTGTCCTCAAGTAGAACTAAAACTATTGTTGAAAATAATTGAATCCATAGATCACGTATCTTGTATTATTTTCCTAGTTAGTCTCTCTCCACGCATTAAATCCTGATGTTATCATGCTATGTAAAGCTTGTTTTAGTAGCTATAATGGCAGCAGAAGCTAATGGAAAAGGACTCAACTCTTTTGTGATCAATTCAGAACCTGGCTACAGTGAACTTGATGAAAAATCTTAAATATCTAAGGACCTGATTGTACTTGCATTTGAGCATAGCTTACAGAGAGTTTATTGTCTTACTTGATGAAAACATTAACACAAGCTTTCTTTTTTAAGTATGCTTTTTGAAAAGAAAGGTTTTACAAGTCTTGGGAGCAAAATGCAGAACTTGTGTGCCTACTTTTTGAGATAAAGAGCTTTAGAAAATTTGTCCACGATAAATACTAAGCACATCGTTGCACAGTAAATTTTAATCAAGGCCTGTTTTTTCTTGAAATGAATAATGGTATTTTTAGGTAGCATGTTGCTGGAAAATGTATTCCTAGAGAGGTGTTACTTAAGTATTATTTCAGAAACTAGAAAGATCCAGTTTTTGAAAAAGGCTGAAATAATTTCTAGCATTACTGATTGTTAATTTTCATCAGCAGTGTGCAAGTGGAGGCCTGAAAGCTCTTCTAGGAACTATTGCACCTGTTATAAACCCCCAAGGATTTTCAGGGCATTTGTCCTCCCCAGTGGCCTGTGATACCTCTTGGGGTTTGCTCTTTTGGTGACTGTGCTGTGCATCCTCTGGCCTTGTTTGTATTGTGGGGAGCCTCTTTCCCCATCAAGGATCTGTATGCAACTCTAATGCCAAACAAAAGGACATTGTTCTGTGTGAGATACGGTCTATTATTTAGCATCAGAGCTATGGGAGGCTTGTGTGAGGAATTGCTCTAATGGAAAGGTAGGCTTGGACTTGAATTGTGAAAATTGCCAATGAGACTAATTTTGCAAGTTAGAAAGAAGTGATACTTATTTGCTATGCTATTTTCCATAAATAATTCAAAAATTCTAATTTCAATTTTCAGACTTCTCTGTAACACATTTTATCTATTTATTCACCTTCCATCCCCTTTGAAAATCCAATCAGGTTAAGAGCATTTTAATGCACTTCTAATATGTGCATTACCTGGAATTTTAGATTAAAGTGGAAAATGGGTCTTTACAACTGTAGTGAGTGATGTTCAAGGATTGCTTTAGGGATGATAAAACTTGTTCCAGTTATTGTGTGTTGTGATGCAAATACTCTGCAATTTAAAAACACATCCTCTGAAGATCACCTTTGATGCCGGGCAGTTTGTACACCATCTGCTTTGAACTGCTCTGGAGACAGTGAAGTCAAACCAAATTGTGTTACTAATAGTAAACATTGATGAGCACAGCTTGGTGCCTCTGAATGGGAACCTGGTCCTCAATAGTCAAGCAGTGAATGTGGCTCTGGGACCTCTGCATGGCTCAGTTGTTGGTAGTTTTATAGGTTGCAGGTGCTCAGGCTGAAGTGATGGGTAAATGTTTGGAAGCCTTAAGAGAAATAGCTACGTAAGTCCAACTGTGCAGACTAATTGATAGTAAAATGGCTTATGCTTGTTTGAATTAGTTCTTCTGTTTCAGGCAAATACTTTTCTCCTGACACTTGGTAATTGAGGGATGAATGCAAAAGTGATCTGTAGCGGCTGAGTGCTCAATATGATGCACTGGTTCCTCCTAATGTTCGAGGAAGGTGGAGTTTTTGCTCCCTTTGCAGAGAGAGGGAAAAAGGAAAAGACCAGCATTCACTGGCCAGCAAGTGGTCCAGACAATCTGGAAAATGAAAACTGATTGTAAGCAAGGAAAGGTGATGCATTATTTGTCTTCATTTACTGAGTTAGATATGGACTTCAGTAAGTGTAGGTGGAGTTGTAATAAGGCAGGGAGGGAGGTTCTATTAACTGGCAAGTGCCATGTTTTACTGTGGGCTACTGCATGAATATACTTGTCTGGAAGTTAGATCTTCTCTTTGTGTTCTGGTGGAAAAAGGAGCACTGAAAACATCTTTCTTTTACCTTAGTTTTGTCATAATTATATATGTTTAAGTGCTTGGAAAGTACAAAAGTGTTATGAAAATGGTCCATTACAAAGGGGTAAGAACAGCAGGGAAAACTCAAAAAATATGTTTTCATGCCAAAATCCATTTCTGTAAGTTTATTTTAATTTGAACTCGATCATTTTTTTATTTACAGTCATGAAACTGAAGTGGCTAATTGGGTCATCTTTATTTTGAAGACCTGCTTTTACAAATGTGAGGAATAAGGGAAAACCACTGTAATTGAAAGATCCTAATTATTCTCTGTCAGGTATGAAAGCAGCCCATGAAATTTAGACTTTTTGTTGACTTGACTCAGTTAATGGTCACTTAGGGTCACTGTAAAATTACTACAGTATGAAAATGGGGTTACATTTGTAGCCTTGATTTGAAAGAATTTTGCTAAATTGTCACAGTGACTTCTCTTACATTTAATGTACATGATTTAGCATACGTGATAAGCTTAAGACTTAGGATTTATCAGCATAAAATGAATTCAAATTACAGGCTTATAGATGAAATATAGCAACACGCTTTGTGGTTGACCCATGTCAGTGGCACTAAAGCATGTGCCCCATGGTAGGATCAATATTCCTGAGGTGTTGGATCTTTTTTGCAGGGAAATTACTTATATATATAAATTCAAGCCAAATTATTGGATTAATTTTTCATACAGGAAAATATTATGTGAAGTACACCTATCTAAACTTGGTAGTCTTTCTGTGAGGCACTAGGAATAGGAGGAATATTGGAGTTTATCCATCATTGTGAAGCTCTATTTATCATATATTTGCAATATATGCTTTGGTTCAAGGTAGAGATAAAGCTGTGACATATTAACTGTAAGGAAAAGACCATTCTTCAGTGCTCCTAAGCTTGTCTCCTACATGGTGTTTGTAATATCTGCACAGCAGCTAGTGACTGTCAGATTTTCTTTGCTGTTCCCCTCTTAATGTAGAGTGCTTTGAAGAAGTTTCAGTTTTTTTCAAGGCAGTCACAGTTGGGCTTGATACAGCTCTGTAGTTGCATTTGGGTATTACTCTCATGACACCACTTATTTTCCTAAAATGTTTGCAGCATTCCATGAAAGCCAGAGCGAGGAAAAGCTTTTTTCCTACTTCATTACTGAGTGCTTTGCTCAGATTTCACTACTAGATTGGAAAGGTTGACACTTGCAGTAGAATAGACTCAATCATAGAAAATACTTCGGCCACGGTCATTGTTAAAATTGAAATATGAAAGCAACAAAATTGTACTTTTTAAATGAGAAGATCAGTTCTGTAGTCTGATATATTTAGTGTTATCCCTAAGAGAGGTCAGTGCCTTTCCTTTCAGAGGGTGTAATGCAAATATATAAATAACTGTATTGGACAGGAGTAAGGTAATACACCTTTAAATAGCTGCAATGGTTTTCATTCTTCTGGGTGACAACTGGTGAGATACTTGAAATATTTGAACAGAACTGTCTTATCAGCCTTGGCAAAGTATTCCAGAAACTTCCATTTTAGCACCCAAATTTTATTTTATAAATGAAATACTTGTATTTTGTATCTTTGAATACACAGAGAAGGGAAAACTTAATTGAAAGAAAAGTGCTTGAATTAGTATTCATAAAAACTAGCAGATCACTCTTAAGTATGAGTTGTAATAAGTTGTTCAGACAAAACTCTAAAGAATGCAGCAGCATGAACTAATATATAAGAACAGATCTTTTTTTCCCATCTCTTTTCATCCTATTCTATCAAATATGTGCTTTGCAAGTTCTAGTTTGTGCTAAAATAGGTTTGAAAGATCAAAGTATGTATTTTATACGCCTTGGGAAGAAAATTAGTTTTAACCTGCTGACTAAATAATTAATACATAGTTTTATTTTTCTTATGCTTTAGTTTCAGTCCATATTGGTAATCAATTGGTAAAGTATGTTTCAATAGTAATTTGTTTGGAGGCTTCTTCAGATCAAATCATTCTCCTCTTCCATAAGCCAGTGCTGCCTGGAGACTTCAAATATTGTGGTGCTATTTACTTGGAAAATAAGCTTGCCTAGCTATTAAAACAGAAATCAGAATGTCTATTACTTATGTAGGTGGAGGATATTACTACTATTTGGAGGAAAAAAAAAAATCCACAAAAATAAGTTGCTTTTGAGATGACAGGTAATACACTCCTGAAATCAATGTTTTAGTGATGCTTGGAACAAATTTGGGTCTCACTGTCCCTTCTGCTGAAATGACTGTGGGAAGTAAGGTGCCTTAATTGTGTCAACCTCCATGGTTTAAAACATGCTGTTTAGCTGAACTAAAGCTGGCATGATTTACCTTGAATGCTTCAGGTATAAGCAAAAGAGAAAAAGTGGGGGCTGTTTCATGAGCTGTTTGTCCATTTGCTCAGCAAAGAGCGGGGAAGGCTGAGAGAAATCTCCCCATCAGTCATCTCTGCCATGTTGGCAAGGGAGAGCCTTTGCTGTACTTATACATTTAGTTTGTGGAAATGTACAGTCACTACCATTCACAGCTCAGAAAAGGCAGAATAGTTAAGGATTCAGCTGCAATTAACCTTTGAGAGCTGTCTATGTAATTCCCATTTGTGTCTTTCAAAAAGAAGTTTTTATACATCTCATTAATTTAATTCAGTTGATTATATTCAAAATGATAAGAATCTATTTGAATGCATGGCTCCAAAAAAATCTGTTGGGCAGTTTTATTTTGCATGTGATCTGCAACCAGTCTGCAATTTTCCTCTATAACAATCACATAAGTCTAGAGCCCTATGAACACACAAATCAATATGCATTAGCTGGATGGTGGGAGGATGATGTTAGTTAAGGCATTCACAGAATCTTTGCTTTTTTATTCTGCTTTTCAAGATTTTGGTGTTTGGCCTTCATCAGCAATTCCTAAAGGCTGTCTGTTTAAGGATGAAGCTGTAAAAAGAAAACGTGTCCTCTGATATATGGCATTTGTACAGCAAGGCTTAGGTATTTAGACTGCATGCAATGCTATAATACCAGAATCCGTCACAAAGGTTTAAGGCTTGCTCCTATAATGTGGCAAAGTACAGTTCAATCCATTTTAGAGAGGAGAACTGAGAAATTGAACTGATATTGGTACAGATTTTAGGGGCCTGTCTTCCATACTGTGGTACATTTTATTGTAAAATTAAATGTTGGCAGTGCTAAGCCCAGAACTGAACCCTCTTCCAAGTTCCCTGGTTTTGTTTTTGAGCTCCAGAGCCACCTCTCATTATGTTAAGAGCCATCTTACAAATGATGATGCTATTTTTTTTTAAAATTTAATTGCAATAAATGTTCTCTTACTGTAGACTATGTTGCTTTATGCTGCTAATTTTTTCAGTCTCTAAATACAAAACTTGTGGTCTTGAAAATTCTGTTTATGTATAATTTATGTACATTTAATTTGCCTCTGACAAGCGAAGGCTTTGTTGTTGCTCAAATATTTAGGAATACATTGAGAGTACTTTAAAAGAAGTTACAGTATTTTTTTCTCTACATTATGAACTCCTTAGGTTGCTCAGAAAATTTCCTTTTTACTTGTAACTCTTTCACTTCCTGCCTTCAGATCTTCTGTAAGATCTGTTGCTTACCAACATTTTCTGAAGCTGAGGTCTAGAGGTTTCTTAGATACATAGAGAAAAGACAGAAAGCATGTGAGGATTTTTTTTTTTTAAATAAACACTTGTGTGAAATAGGAAGACTCTCTATTGAAGTCAGTGAAGTCAGGTGTTGACCTTTGGATTTGTTGAGCTGCCAATTATCTGAATCTGTTTCTTTTCTCCCTTCCACTTGTGTGCCATCAAGAGCACAAACATGTCTGAAGTATGCAATTTTGCTCACATGAGAGGTATAACGTTGGCAGAAATATAATGATTTTTCTACCCACAGTGAATATAGAAAATTTGATATAGCTATTCATGTATTTTTTCCTAGCTAGAAATTCAAACACGTGAAGTGCAGCTTTCTATACCAGCACTCTTGAAACAACAGGTTTTTATGAAGTATTATCTTGGCACCTTTTAAAACAGACACAAACAGTTTGGTTGAACTATATTCCTTACACTTGTTTATAGAAAATATGCAATGTTTACTTGAAAGAAAAAACTGAAAAAATTGTTTTCCATTTAAAAATTGTTTGTGCTTTATGGATCACGTAATGTGAAGTGAACTTCAAATGGGAGAAATTATCTAAAGTTCTGTAACCTGCCTTTTCCACTGCATTATTTCAAATTATTTGTCCATAATCGCTACATTTTTATACAAATATCACTGAGTTTACAAAGCGTCTGCAATGAATCATTCCCATTTGAGTTTCAGATGGCATCCAAGCTTGGTAACAGAAGGTACAAGGGATTAATATTTTGCTGCAAAACAACAGTTTGAGCAGGTGGTACTTGATGCTATTACACATATAGGTCACTTGGGAGAGTGCTTAATCACTGAACTGAATATTAATTAGGACAGCTTTCTCAGCCAATATTTTTTTCTTTTTTTAAAAGGAATACTCCTCAAGAAGGAGGGGAAAAAAAACAAACCCGTCCAAATCTGGAGTTATGAAAGTTAAGGTGCTTGCTTTAGAAACTTGCTATATAAATTGAGATTCAGATTTTTCCAGGGGGACTAATTTTGTGCTAAACAAAGTCTCTGTGAACTTTGAGTACAAGCTGTGTGAACCCAGTCTTACTTCTTAATTTCTCTTATTGAAACTTTTCTCTGTCTGGATTTCACTCATTTAATACTGTCCTGTTAAATGCCTGACCAAAATTACTTGGTCACTTGAAACTGTAGGTTTCCACAGTTAGAAAACAGCACTTCACAAAGTTTTGGTTTGAGAACCTGAAAAGAAATGTGGGATTAATGTATCTGAGTTGAAAAATTAATTCTTGATATAAGTGAAAGAAAGACACAGCTGCTTTAGTTCCATGAGTTGCAGAATGTAAAATCTACTTTGACTTTTTCTGTACCAAGTCATGCTTTATATAACTTCAGAATTATTCAGGTTCTTGTTTTAAAAGGTGTAAATTCTATTTGCAAGATACTAGAAGGCTCTGAGACACATTATAAATCTGATTTGGTCGTGCCTGACGCTCCCATGGGTTAAGTCCTCTGGAATTCAGGAACCCACAGGTTCCTGAGCTGAAGGAGTTTCCTGGAGGTAGTGCTTGCTGTTGCCTCTGCAGGGCAGCAGCTGGCATTGATATGCCCTATAAACACTTCTCTGCTGCACTGTCTGAAACTCCTTGAGGAGCTTTGATTTTTCCCAGGGCTCTGTTTGGGAGCTGCTGGCTGTCACAGCTGTGTGACAATGATGAGCAGAAGGAATTTCCCTTTGCCCCAGGCAGGGGCATAGAGGAGGCATAGCTATCTCCTGGAGTGGATTCCTGGAGGCTTTTCCACTCAAAGGGATGAGGTGTTTCTCTTGGAAAATGGGCTTTAGGCATTGAGGAAGTGAAGGATGACCAGGGGGAGGGCTGGTGTGGGGCTGGGACCTTCCCACTACCTGCTGAGTTGAAATCTTGCTTTTCCCTGCTCCCACCAGCTTTTAGCACTGAGCTTTCTGTCCTTTAGCAGAAGATCCTAGCAGAGAGTCTTGTGCCTGTGCATATTTAGGTAGTGCACAGCACTGCCACCTGGGCTGGATGTTCCATGAACATCCAGGTGCCTTTCTCGAGGCACCTTTCACAAGGTCAGGGAGTCTGTGAAAGCCATGCACACCTGAGGAGATGCTGCAGCATTGTTTTTGCAACAGCACCTTCCTTCTGAGGCCTGGTTTAGCATCATGCAAGGATGAAGTACAGTGAATCCTACTGCTCTGACATTTCAGCTACAATTGGGGTAATGTCACTTTATAGTCTGTGTTTGCTCATTGAAAGCTATCAGTAAAATTCGGATTTTTATATGTATTGGTAAGAGTCCCTTGAATTTGAACTTATTTCCATTGTGGATGCTTAACTTCTTAGCTTAGTTTTATATCTTTAAATGTTTGAGAGGAGGAACATCTTTTTTTTTTAATTGAGATGAAGTTAAAAATTTTAATAAATATTTAAGCTAGTGACGTAATGATTGACTTCAGCACTCAGGTGGAAGATGTTTACCTTTAAATACCTTGTGGCATTGAGATCTCCATATATATACAGACTAGAGAAAACATCTAGAGAGAGGAGAAGAAAAGCTAGGTTGGAAATGAATTCGAAATGGACTCTGAATTAGATCCTACATATAAATAGTGGCAGCCAGATGGCACTGTCAGATACCTGGGATGAGGTAATGTAGTGGCACAGGACTTGGGGGGAAACAGAAAACAGGTCTTGATTTCAAGATGGAAAGATAAATGGAAACACTTGGGTGGCTGAGACTAGGATTGATTCTCAGAGCAAACACCAAAGTGAGGTCCTTAGGAAAAAAAAGATTGCTGGAGGTTAAAATGGTGTACATAAGGTGTTGTCTTGGTTTGAATGACAGGTGTCTACTAAGGAAGGCAGGAAGCTCCCTTGGAATGAAAAAAATGTAAAACCCTCTCCCTCTGAATTGCTTTAATTTTGAAATTAAGGGGCTCTCTGGCAAACATATGGGAATAGGAATAACAGTTCTTTATTAGGGGAACTAAAATTAAAATGCAGTAATACAAAAAACAAACCCACTGACAGTCAGGATCCAACCTGCCCCCCTGTGGGTCAGGGTGTTGGTGGCAGTCCCATTCCATGGTGGCTGCAGTCCCAGTGGCAAATGTGGCTCTGTTGAAGTGATGCTCCTGGAGAAAGAGTGGAGTGCTTTCACTGAAGGTCCAGTGGTGATAGATGGGCCTGGTCTTCCTCTGAGAATCCAGCTGAAAAAGCTGCTTGTTGTCCCAAATCTCGGGTTTTTTATCCAGGTAGAGATGCTTGTCTCCTCCCCCTGGCTGGAGCCTTTCCCAATGTGATGATGTAATTCTATCAGTGAGACTCACTGGCCCATTAGCAGAAGATCTCTCCCTGGAGGGAGGCTGGGTTGTGGAAGAGATAAGAAATCTGCCCCAGCAGGTTTTTTAACAGCTGACCATTGACAGAGGGTTACCACACTCCCACCCCCTGCCCTAGTTTCAACAGGGGGTGATAGAATACACACTGCTGGGTACATCTTGCACTGCAACCCAAGACAGGTCTAGCCTGAGGAATGCAGAAGATGGATCTAAGAGTCTCACAGGAGAACTAGGTGATGTAGGTCAAAAGGGTGTGATAGAGCTAGACTGGAAGGGCATCCTGAACTTTTAATAGGAAACATAGAGTTGGAAAACTGAGATTTGAGAAGGGGGGGTAAAAAAACAGCACAGGACTGATACAGATTTGTGGTAGAAGGTAAGGTTTATTTGGGGGAGTTGAGTAGTTTAACAAGTTTGTTACCACAAGAGCATGTGGGCTTCCAGAGCCCACAGCAATGCTCCACGTTCTTGACTCTTTTTGTCAGCAAATGTGTGAAATCATTCTGGCCAATTCTATCCCTGAAAACCCACAGGGTAGAAACTCCCCCAGTCTGTTTATTGTACATGAGTTTCAAACATTTATAAATGGACCAACTGGTTTGTGAAAGAAGTGGAATTTGGTTTTAATTCTGAATAAAGTAAACAAGGATGTTGTATACAATAAAAAATATTATTCACAGAAAAATGAGTTTATACTCTAAGTATGGCTAATGATTCTTGCAACAGAATTTTGCCTCTAGTTGTATGCTTTACAGTAATCCTTAATTATGTTATTTCATGCTATTTTTGTTCCAAACTATTTTTGCCTTATTCAGGTTTTTTTTTTTGGATGGACAGAGTTTGTTTAATGAACAGATGTTCACTATTTTGTACAACATGTGGCCTCAGGCCTCATTGCCTGCATTTTATTCAGACCCTTACCATGAAGTCAAAATGATTCTTTTCCTCAGGGACTTTTCAGATGCTCATCACTGTAATATCTGAATAGCTTCTCTCAAAATAATTAATTTACCTTCACAACACCCTTGAGCTGTGCAAGTTTGATCTATTTTTACAAGCAAGCAATAAAGGAGAAATGAGATCAAGATGAAATATCTCTTCTCTTTACAGAGTGCCAAGTCTGAGACATCCAAGACATTTTTTTTCAGTTTCTTTTCAGGTACACAACATTAAATTTTGGACTTTTATTTCCAAATTTTTATACTTGCTTATATGGTGTGGAAGGGATAAACTCAGGTTAAAGTAATAGTCTTTGGTGTACTATTGTTTGGGTTTATTAACACTAGTTATGTTAGTTTTGCTTCAAGAATAAAATCTAGAATTTCACATTTTTGGAGTTAGTAAAAAAATGAGTGCTCCCCAATGCAAGTACGTTATGAATTTGTAGATATTTTTGTCAATGTATTTATAATATAGCACACTGCCAATTTCTAATCATTTGTAGGCTGCTTATTCAGGTTTTGGTAAGAAGGTAAAAAAATAATCCATGGAACTTGTAGTTTGTTGCTGAACTAGTTAAACAATTAAGGAGTGAACACAAAACATCAGTATGAATAGAAATAAGTTTTCAGTGTCATATATAAAGCAACTGTCTAAAAGAAGTCCTGACTATATAGAGAGAATTTGTTTCAAAAATGCTTTTCATGATGTTGACAGGATGGTTTTGTTGTTAATCCAAGGAAACAAATTAAATTATGGTGCTTGTTGCAGAAAGGTTTACTCAACCCATTGAATTCCAAGAGCATCTTGGAATACCTGATTTGCCCTGGATAAGATGGTACCTCCCTCTGTGAATCTCACTGCCTGATAAATCCAGCTTTTTGCCTTACAGTGGTGATTCATTATTGGCTTATCAATAAACAAATCATATTTGGAAGCTTTTAGATAAATTTTGTCTTTACCAAAATGTGCCAAGTTGAATTTAAAATGAAACCATAAGCATTTATTTGCAACATCATAACTGATGAAGCTTCAAGCTTGGTAGTCTTGTCAGCTGAAGCCCAGAATTTTCTTCCCCTGTTGTTACTTGTGCGCACCTAAAATTATTCCCCTCACAGAGTGCTGCTTCAGGAAAGCCCTTTGGCTACCCCTGGGTTAGGCCTATGAAAGATGTTGTGCTTTATATAGAAAGGAATTTGAAAATATGCATCAGGCTGTGAGATTGAGTGAAGGCAGTAAGCTTTATGGCTTGGGCCTTTTTCAGTTTAGGAAATACTTAGCTTCAATCCCTGTTTTGAGTTTAGTTCATTTTTATTGAATTGCATACAGTGATAGTGGTAGTATTTAAAAAGTGTGTGTGTATGTCCCCTTTCTTTCCCCTGCTCTGTGTTTAAAGGCTTCATGCTTTTTAAACTTTTAAAGTGTTTATGTGCCTTGTTTTACAGACAGGTTCATGGTCTTAGGTATGGGTTTTCTTCTGTAAGGATGTATGAGCTAATACCTGGAGGGCTCAAATATGCTTTCTAGTGGTTCCTAGTGAAATCCTGTTCAGACAAGTGATTGCTGAAGTCTCTGTTGCTCTTTAACCACCTCATTTCAGTCTTTGTCTAGGTTCTTAAACACTTAGACTTGTCAGCTCTGAGCATATTAATGGATGTTCTCTTTGTGGATGTCAGTTTAATATCCCTCACCTAATTCTCTACTTGGTAGAGATGTTTGTCACAGGTAGTTGTGAGAGCATAAAATGCCCAGGTACTGGGCTGGGGATGCAGTGCACAAAAATGAGATATGCAAAGGCTGCTTGGTGTATGGATCCCAGAGCTGTGGGACCCCAGGGGTTTGGAATAAAATAAAAAATGGAGTTTTGGGCCCATGGGAAGCTACTCATATGAAGGTGTGCTACTGGTAGGACAGTTTAGGTCCTCAGGTGATCTTCCTGCAATTCTGAGTTACCAGAATCCACCTGCCTCACCTTGTTGATAGGGATTTTTCGGTATAGATATGTTTTTTTTATTTATTTAAAGCTTAATTAGTTTCCTCTGGAAAAGTTAGTTGCTTTTTAATGGCTTTTGTGGTACAATTTTTCCTTCAGCAGTTCAGCCTCTCTCCCCATCTCCCTGCTGCTCAAGCCTGCACTGTCGCACTCCTCCCAGTGGTCGAACTTGGCAAAACTAGATTCTCAAGCCAAAAAAGTTGCACTAAACTTTAAGCAGCCTTGAATATTACCTTGCTTTGGTTTGCTGTACCCCCTAGTGTAAAATCTAGGATGGTGGCAAGCCTCTGGGATACAGTGAGCAGCCAGGGGCAGACTGTGCTGTTCATTTGATGGCTCTCTTCTGAAAGAGAGGTGTTTGCAGCCCCATAAGCCAAGCAGCTGCTGTCACTGCTCCAAGCTGAGCTGCTGATGTGAAAGCACGGGCACTGCCAGGGTTAGGCTGTTTGGGGAAATTTGCTTGCTGATCTTTGAGTAGGTAAATGGCTTCTGAATTAGTGGCAGGGCTCATGTGGAGAAAGGAGCGTTAAGAAAGCTTTGTTCATAATGCATCCTGTGCTAGGATCTTCCAGATTTCGAAACAGCACACAAGGGGAGGAGAGGGAGGCAAGATGAGCAGCACCATATGGTAAGAGAGAAGCCCAGTTGTGGGTGGGGAGTATGATGCTTATTTAATAACAAAGACTCTGTGCCAGTGCATGGGGAACGTGAAAATAGCAGCTCACATTCTGCTTTTTCCCAAACTGAAGCTGTCTTTTGAATGACTGGATTTGACAAGGTCAAGATCTCTGTCTTGTGAGTTTGACTGATCTTAATGACCTGGAACAGGGCAAGCAGAAACCGTCGCTGTCAGAGGAAGGTTATCCAGAACACCAGAAAGAGTTAACAGAATCTAATATTTATGAGTGAAGTGCTGAAAGTCGCTAATGCAATAGGAATATGTGCAATGTTCCACCTGAACCTCATCATCAGCTCCTGCTCTGCCTTTCTAATTTGTGGGCAATTTGGTAGAATTCATTGGTGTTTTCTATGACTGTTGTGTGTGCACACACATGGCAAACATTTTCCCTGTTATTTAAGATGCTAAATGGACTTCACTGACATGTTTTTTCACATTTTCCCCCAAGTGCTGAAGGAACAGTGGGTCAGAGAGACAATAAAATGTTCTGCTTTTTTTTTCCCCTGTTGTAGCTGAGCTGCAGAAGTTGCTGTCAGTCATCTGTGACCAACACATCTGGAATTGACACTTCCAGCAAAAACATTTAGGGGACATAAACAATGCTGAGAGCTCCTAAGAGAGTCTCTTTGTCTGTGCTTTTGTAATTTTTTAGCATAGTGAGCTCTGTATTGGATCCTTTGGATGCTAAATGTTATGAAAATTAGAAAATAGAAGACATTTTTGACGCTCAAGGTTACTTATAGTCTCACACTATGGAGGTAGGAATTTTTATACAAATTAAGAAATGAAGTAAAATTTTTATTTTGCATTACTATTTCAAAGTACTTGTAACCCGGTAAATCTGCTTTCAGATGTGTTGTACAAATAGAAACCTGTCATATAGCTGTGATCTGATCATGCTGCTACAGTACTAAGCACTTACTCTGTGAGTTCAGTAAGTCACTTCTGCCCATCCCATTGATATTATGTCATTTTTGCCATTAGTTTGGTGCAAAGATGCCTTCACTTGACTTTGTGATCTGGGTTCTGCAATGCTGGAGTAGGCCACTGGGTGGAACTATTACATTTTACTTAACAGGACGACGCAAAACCATGCTGAGACTGAGATACATGTTCCTAAAAAAAGTAAAAAGCTATTATTAAATAATAGCATTACCATTATTGTTTTATTTTTAAAATAATGTATAAAAGCCATAACAAGAACAAATTTTAAATAGTACTTCTATGAATCTCAAATTATCAAGAGGCTATATTTTCTCTTTTGCGATCTCTAGTTCTATTTGGAAGAATTTAGTTGAAAAACCAACAGAACTTTAATTATACTTTTTGAAGTCAGGAGGGCCTTTAGGAAAGATACTGTGCAGTTGTATTAGCTAGGAGGTTATCCAGCCAGAAGTTTTTCAAGACTTAATATTTTTTGGCAGATAGCAAAAAGCTTCCACTGTGGGAGATGTTAGGCAAGAGGCTTTTAAGAAGTCATGCTTCAATTATTCTGGTTAATTAGAAATAAAGAAAGTCTGTAATTAAGGGAGTCGTTCTTCCCTTTTTTTTCCCCATCCAAATGAAGTTGAAAGTTAATTCGGAGCTAATATTATGGGGTTTATTTTCTCTTGCCTTTCACTTTGATTGAATGGACATGATAGCTGCTGTCAAAAACTGTGGGACATCCAGAGATGAACATTTTAGTTGATCAGCAGTTTGAATTTTAAAGAACTAGTTCCTATATATGGAAACTAATAGATTCATGTGATTTCAGGTCCTTACCAAGATACTTTTTGTCTGATGATAGCTGCGAAGGTTTACAGTAGAAAGCTCCTTTTATAATTTGCTAAAATAAAAAGAATAAATTTCTGTGTATTGCCTTAAAACAGACCCCTTTTGAAGATGAAACTATGGTAATAGAAACTCATTATGGCATCATCTCCTAGGCAGTGACAGCAGGGAGATCTCATTGCAACCCAAGCTCTGTGTGCTCACTGGAGTCCTGAAATATTCATTTGTCTCCTATGTGTGTCCAGAGGTGGTGTGGAGGGAGACCACATCCATGGGTGGTTAGCAGCTGGCATGGAGCTGGGTAACATGCAGGCATCGTTCCTCCTTTTTTGTCCTATTTGCAGTAGTGGCATTGGAAAAAAAGGAACAAAGCCTCAATGCCTGCTGTACTCTGAAATCATGTGATAGTCATCTTATAAATTAAGGAGAGAAACAGAGTCATTAAATTTTCCATACAATATGAACTTTTTTTTCTTTTTCTTTGAGTAGGTTATATTTGTTTAAGGCCAAATAGCTCTGGCAAAACAGACACTGAGAATGTAGGAGTGCTCATTGCCTTTCTACCAATGCAGCAAGGGGACTTGAGGAGCACAAACAGGAGTTCAGATGGGGACCTGCAGTCCTGTTCAAGCTGAGGACCCTTTTGCAGATGGTGAAAGTGTGGTGGCTCTAAGGACCTGCATCTGAACTACTGAAATTCTGCTGGTGGTGTGAAGTTACCAAAATTATAAATATTCAAATTTATAAAGTGATACCAAAGTTTGCCGAAATATGTAAACCCATTATTTCTTCTGAAGGGGAAGGAAAGTGCCTAAGAGGCCAAATTCTGAATTTGGAGGAAATCCAGCCATTATCAGGGAAAGACATGTCTAAAGTGCTTCATGAAGGAAAGAAGTAATTAGTTAGAGCAAGCTATTTGCTTCATGGTTTTGTCTTTTCGTGTTGCTAAAACCCATCAGAAAACAGATGTTTCCCAGGCTGGATTGACTAAGCCTTCTGCTGTGTCTCCTTTATTGCAACAGCTAGTGGAGCTGCTTTTCTCCACTCACCTGAGTAGTGGTATTGCAATGCATTTTTTTTTAATTTTTATTTTAAGGAGGGTAGATTTCACCAACTAAAAAAACTGCCTTCTTTTTCAAATATTTGACAAATACGACTATTCAAGTTATAAGTAAAACCAAACCCATCTTATTTTCTCTGATAAATTAGCCTTTTTATGTTTCCCACTTGCATTCCTTTAGCCCTACTCTGAATTCTTCTCCAGAAATGTATAACATCTCAAATATTTCATTTCAGGTACTTGGTATTTTGAGGTGTCTCTGGCTAAATAACTCCTGATTATGAATTGTTTTACGTGGCTGCTGGTTTAGATGGCTTGTTCCTTTGGATAGATGTTGATTTAATAAATAAAACACAGAATACAGTTGGAATGCTAACCCTGGATGGTGCTTTCCTTTAAGGGAAGGGAAAATTACTTCTGGGGTGTCATTATCAGCATCTGCCTTTTGTTTCACAGCACCTCCCAGATACTGGAGCTCCCAATCTGCCTGGCTTCACAGCTCCTCACCTGCCTTGCTCCTTGCAACTGAACTATCACAGTGTAATTGAGAATTTCAGGCTGCACAAGCACCAGATGATGAGATTTTTTTTTTTTTGTTTAAGCCTAATTAACTGTTAACTTGTTAATTGGTGGAAATTCCTACATCAGAGATCAGAAATTTGTGCTGCTAATTGTCATGATCTGGTATGTGAAGCTGTGCTGACACTGGCAACATTGGTGGACTGAGATAATTAGAAGTAGAGAGAAGCAAACCCAGAGTACTTATCTAATTGATTTGATGGAATATTCAGTTTTTTGTGCTCCTCCCTGCTTCAACAATAGGAAACAAGCATGAGCTGCTAGGTACTGGAAGCTTGGTTGATCTGAGTACATGACTAAGCCCTATCCAAAAAGGCAATTGTATGAATTGTTGTAAAAAATTCTCTTTAGAAGTGTACATACACAGTTTGCACAGCACTTAGTAGGAAAGCCAGAGATGATTGGCTTTGAATTTTTGGCTGCTGGGGAGTAGCACATTGTGGTTGGGTTAGCACAGCTGCTATGGTAGCTGACAGCTGTGGCAGAGTATAAAAAATACATACATAGACTGGGGTTCAAAGGCCCAGTTGTCATTACCACGAGGTTCTGCAGTAGGTTGGCAGGACACATATTCAGTGTTGTTACAACTAATTTTTAAAATGGAAACTCTAAAATGTTTTTGAGTTATTAATTTATAATTTTTTTTTTTTTTTTTTTTACTGTTTGCAATAAGGCAGTGTGGACTCTTTTGGGTTTTGTGGGTTCTTTTGTTTTTTCTTTAATGTGGAAATGTGTCCTACTTGCAGGATAATATTGCTGAGCCTGTTGTCTCTATGCATTTCTTGCCTTTCCATTTTGTTCTTTATATTCACTGTTATACATCTTTCTTTTCTTTGCTTTCTTGGGCTCTTTTATTTCCCAGGGCAGAATCTCTTTTGCATTGCATGGGGTTGTGGAGAGAAGTTTGCTCCTTCAGGCACCTGTTCAGGAAGTGACCACAGGGAAATGTCCCATCTGTGCTTTGTAGGACAGGGAATTCACTGGTGTGATAACCAAAACCTGTTTGGACATTTTTTTAGCGATATAAAGAACTAGACAGACGAAGTATAGGAGTGTATATTGAATATGAGGAGAGAATACAGAAAGGAAACAAAGCATTGAATGTTGAGTTAATGGTTGCCCATTGGTGACGTGTGTTATGGAGCCATACCTACAGTATGGGTAGGAAGGCAGGGGGAAAAAAGTGGAGTTGGATGAAAAAGTGAAAAATACAATTGCAGATAAGAGGGGAAAAAATTGTGTGATAAAACGATTCAAGAAAAGCCTAGGAGGAATATAGAAAGCAGTTAAGGGAATATAAAAATTGATGAGAAAAGCAAAGAGATTTAAAAAAAAAGATTGCACTTACTTTTAAAGAAAGAGTTTAAGATGAAATGATGTTTTTACGCAGGTAGAAAAGGTGCTTTTCTATCCTGAGAAATCCTGAAGTGTCCAACAGGGCAGGAATGGGTCTGGGGTGCCCTGGTATGAGGCAGCAGCAGTGCTGGGTACCCACTGAGAATGGCCCTGCCTGCCAGGGAGTCAGGCAAGGAGCAGCAAGCTCCTCTCCCAGGCTCAGCTTCACCTCTCTGATCTTCCCACGACTGCTACTGGGAAAATTTCCCCCCTCACTGTTTCCACATTGCAATTATTGCTACCTTGGCACAGTTTGGGTTTTTTCCTTGAGTAAGCTGGAGTTGCTACTTTGTCAGGAACATGGCCAGCAGGCAGTATTTAGCTTCAGGAAAATGCAGTCACTACTCCTCAAACATCAGCCTCTGCAAAAGAGGATTTTCTGCATCCTTGGTTGAAAACAGCATGGATTTTCTCCTTTTTTTTTTTTTTTTTTTTTTTTTCCTCCAGTAAAAATATTCCTCCTAAGTAACTTGCAGTCCTTGGATTTGAAAACAGATGATGGAGTAGAGACCTGAGATGAGTCTTCTGGCCTTCCAAGTCTTGACAGCCCCTGTAGGGTAAAAACCCAACAAAACCAGACCCTCCAAGCTCTTCCTAACACTATCCTTAATTGAGCATTCAAATATTTTCTTGCAAATCTGAGTACCTAGTTCAAATGCACCCCTCTGCCCCCAAACTAGCTGGGGATTTAAAACTGGATAGAAAATACAATGGTTTAGTAAAGAAAAACCTTGTGGTCCATATCAGTATGTTTTAAAAAGATTATTTCCTCATCTGAGATTTTTTACAGAAGAATCTGGGGAGTGGTGTGAGGAGGAAAGTATCTGAGTACAGCCCATAGCTTGACCAGTGTGGCTTTTGTTGGGGCAGTGAGGTTCAAGATGCTGCTTTGAACCTAAGTGTGTGGTCATCTGGTGTGTGTGTTCTGTTTTCAAAGTGTTTAAGAAGAAAGACAAGTTTTGGGTGACCATAGATCAGTTGTTGTATGGCTCCTGTTATACATCAAGCATCATACTGAAAATTTACTTTGCAAGGATTCCTGTTTCCTTTAGCTGTTCCCTTTCAAAAATATTTTAAGATTTTACCTGCAAATAATTGAAACCTGCATAGTGATCCAAGGGAAAAAAAGTGCATAAATATATGGTACATGAAGTGTACTGTCAGTCACCTGTCACTTGTTTGGAGTTTTTCTCTTGGAGGTGGGAGTAGGTTATTTTTCAGCATACACGTTGGTAGGTTTGGCTGCACACTTTCTATTGCATGGATCATGTGCTCATGTATAGTAATGACCTGTAACTCTCAGACTTTGGGTCCCCAGGTAGATGAATGCCATGGATTGATGAACAGGGACATTTCAGTAACATCTTCCCAAGTTAAACTTGACAGGTTAGAGTCATTCCGTGCATGTCTTGTCACATAACACCCAGAGAGCATCAGGAGGGTCAAGTAATATCTGAAAATGAACTAATCCCAGTGAAAGTCTGTACAAGCTTTATGTCAATTTTTGAGAGCTTTTTTTTTTTTTTAGCTTCTCTCTTTCTATGTGCTTTTTCATGGCTGTAGTCCTGTGCTACTAGAATTAGTTTGTGACACTGGTAATAGGAACAAAGACAAAAAGATTTATTCTTCCTCCCATTTGATTGTAGCCTTGTTAATATGTAGGTGCCTATCCTATAAAAAATGTGGATTGTGATTTTTAAGAGGTCCAGGAGAGGAAGGCATAGGAATCAGTGGGATACTGGTTGCCTTTGTTGCAACCTGCTCTCCCTCTGTTTCTGCATGGGTCCACCCCTTACTGAAAAGGGTTACTGAGGTGTGATGGCTGAGATTTGCCAGAAATCAAAGCAATAAATAGAAGGCCCCAAACACAGCTGCCAGATTCAACTTGCCACTGGCCCTTTCCACAGCATGCCTTCCCCCCTCTCTCCTCCCTCAGTGTGTGTGCAGATCCAGGATTGTCCCATCCCAGGTGCAGAACCCAGCACTTGTCTTGGTCTGAGGGAGTCTACTGCTCCTCTCAATTCAGTATCATTGGCAAACTTAGTCTCCCTTCCAGTCGTGTGACCAGTTCATTTATGAAGATGTTGAAGAGCACAGGGCTGAGGATGAAGCCCTCTGGAACCCCACTAGTGACAGGTCACCTGTCTGATGTGCCCCCAGTCACTGTAACCCTTTGTGCCCAACCTGTGAGCCAGTCACTCACCCATCCCATGATGTGTTTATCCAGCTGAAGGATGGACATTTTATCCAGAAGGATCCTGGGAGAGACAGGATCAAAAAAACTTTACTGAAATCCAGAAAGATTGCAACATTCTTCCCTTGATCACCTGGACAGGTTGCCCAGTGCACCTTGTCATAAGAGGAAATTATGATTTTTAAGGAAGACCTTCCTCTCATGAATTAGTGTTGGCTGTGACCAGTGATTGAGTTGTCCTTGGTGTGTGTTTCAACACAAATATAAATGATGCTTTCAGCTTCTCTTAAAGCTTAATGTGTTTAAGGTAAATTGGGATGGTGGAGCTTTTTAATCTATCAGGTATGCTGACTGTGTGACAGTGCATAAAACACAGCCACTTGATTGTTTAGTACAGAAATGAAGTTTTGAAGGCTTTGTGAAACATCACTGGCAGCATTTCTACAGTAACACAATTAAATTTCCAGGTAAAATTTGTGGAATTACATATCACTTCGACCCAAGTGCATGCGTGCAACAGAACAAGCAAATTTTAAAGATTTTCCAAGTATTTGTTAAGTACTTTATAAAAAAAAAGACAGAATAACACATGCATTTTTGAGTATTTCTCTATATTTTTTCTGAAAACAGTAAAAGTAGTTCTAATAAATAGAAGTCATAAAATAGCTACAGTATGCTATAAAAATGCAATTTATTTTACGCTTGGTAATGCAGGATGCAGTAGAGTAACACTAAATAAAATCTGATGCAGTGAATCTGGCAGAGTACTAACTGTACATTTAGATGACTGTGCTATTAACCTCTTTCATATACCCTCTCTAGTTTGTGGGCTACCTTTTATTACAGTGATAAGGACTACTATTAGCAGTATGAGACGAATACTGGCCCCCAATTCAATTTTCTCATCTAAACTGTTATGACAATGACCTATATAGTCTTTAAGATGAAATTAATTTTGGTTCAGAGGGCCAGAATATGGCTTATGATTCTCTCAAGTCCTACCTAAGCCTGAGCTTTGTTTTATTTAGCATTTCTTGTATAATAATTAAGCTCCGACTAGATTATTGTATTAGTTTTGCCCTGATTGAACAACTTTTTCCAAGGAAAGAAAACACTTCAGAAAACCACGTGCTTTTTATATTTGTGTACTTTAGTAGTCATGAGCCAAAGCTGCTGCAGCTGAAGCTGCCTAATGCATAATCTTCAATTGTATTCCTTGAGATGTGCCTCAAGATTTACCCTTGGATTATATGATCTTATGTTATGTAATAAAACAGTCTTGTAGTCTATATAAAGTTTTGTGCAATGTGCCTCAGAAGGCATTTTCTTAATCTGTCATTTTCATTAATGAAACTTTTTTCCGTTTAAACTTGAATTGTCCTTCTGGATAATGGTACTTCTGCTGTGAGTGTCTTAGTAGTTATATGAAAATATTTTGTAAAAGAGCATCACTTTTCTCCAAGGTGAAGCTTCAGCTAAAGCTTACGTCTTACTAAAACTCACAAAATTAATCAAAAAATATTTTTGAATGCACCAAACCACTGAAAACATTTAGAATTTGTATCCTGTATATACATCAAGAATCATTCCTCTGTCAATGGCTGTCCCTACTTTGGTTCTCCAATAACTAACACAAAATGAGTTGATGATAAAGAGCAAATGGGTGCTAAGGATAATGGAGCCCTAAAATGTGAATGTAATGTGAATAATTTTATAAAAATAATTAAAACCAGGTGGTGGTCTCCTATAAAATAATTCATGCATTTCCTTCATGTGAATATGAACTGTGAAAATTTTTTATTTCATACTTACTTTCTGTAATGTTTTCCCCCTTTTATATATTAGTGTTTTCATATTAATGCCTCTTTATCTTGTTTAGGTCAAATTTAAATATCTAATAAATTTCACTCACTTTTTTCTTTACAGGTGTTGTAATAGTGTGTCTGATTCTGTGTTATGATAGCTGTAGGTATCCAGCCTTTTTGTATCTCTTCATGTTCAATTCTGTGTGAAGTGGAGCTAATGGAACTTGCTTTTCTCTGCATTCTGTAAAAGAATTTGTATTTGTGCAAAGATTAAAATCCAAAATGCAGACATGATTCACATTAATTCTTTCAGAGGATGTCAGAAGAATGTGTCCTACTGTAACATTCCTCATGGCTTTTTCCAAGTGTATTGAGCCTTGAAAACTAAGATAAACTGAAAAATAAAGTCTGTAATTTTGAAGGCAAGGAGACTGAATAACAGCACAGATGAAAATCCAAATTCCAAAGGCATAACTTGTCTTAGAAATTGCTTTTTAGGAAGATGTGGCACAGACTAATCCTAAATTCTGTCATAGGTCGCATGAGACTGTTCTGACATTTAGAATGGTCCTCAGTGTGGCAAGCTTTCAGGGTGACATTTAGATGGAACTTTTTAGAAATATATCACCTTCTTGGGGAAGTGCTGTGGAGTGGAGCAGATTTATAGAGCAAAGAGCCTATTATGCAGAACTGTAGATCACTGTCGTCCACCACTAAAGCCAGCTTTTTTGCTAATGTTCACCAAGTGTCCTTTGCCTTTCTCCTCTCCTTGGTGAAGTAACAATTCAATTTGATAGCATTCTTTTAAAATATTTTTGCTGGGAACACTAAATTTCTATTGTTTGTCTCATTGCCTGCTCAATCCACTAAATGCTTTTTTCTCCTTTTTCTTCCATTTTGCTTTCAGCTGCCTGTTTGCTCCAAAATTGGTGATATCAACACATTGTACATCTAATAATGTAGTTGGGTTCTGGATAGGGCATCCATCATGTTGCTGTGTACTGTATGTATACAATTGCGAAAACATAAATCAATAAAAAAAAAATTTCTAGAATGCAGTGTTATTGTGTGAAAGTACAGTGTTACCCTGAGACAAATGTACTGTTATGAGAGTGGAAAAAACATTTGAGGAAAAAAAAAGGGGGGGACATAAAATAACTTCAGTTGCCTGTTGTCAAAATTTATGAAATGACTATTAAAGCTCACTTTTGGAGTTCTGTAAATTACATACTATTTTCTGCAGCATCGACAATATTTTGTAGACCCATAGTGTTTCAGGAATGTCTAATATTTTTTTTATAAATATTTTAACCTTAATCTACTGGCAACACAACTGAATTTTTAGACCATTTGAGTCCAGAGGCTCAAATTCCAAAAGCTTTTACTCATGACCCCTCTTTTTTCAGTGTAATGTATCCAATTCATCCAGATATGTGGAGCAGTGCATTGGCTGGCTGTTCATTTGGATTCAGCAATCAGCCTAATCAGCCATATATGATAGGTACCCTTCATTAGTGTTTTGAATGAGGGTTTCTATTCTATATAAATGAGAAGGGCTGATAAATAGGTGGAAATAAAGAATGAATTATGTGAATACAATGTGCTAAATACATTCCAAGACACAGCTGAATTTGAGTATCAGGAGGCTGTTTACTGGTGACATTACAGAAATAAGTAATGGAATTTTTAAGGATTTGATATTTTTACAATGATGGATTGTTTTGTGGGTTTTTCTGTTTAATTAATTCTTAAAGTCCTTTCTACTGTCACATCATCTCATTTTTCTATGTTCTCATTTATATTGCCACTATATTCTACTGCTATGGAAGTATATTCTAATTAACTTTGTCACAGACTAGTGTAATTGAAGTTAAGGCTTGGTAAAGCTGAGGGTCAGTGCACCTTCATGATGACTGGGGGATTAGGAAGATATTTAAAAGCTTACAGTTGATAAAAATGCATGAGAGGAGAGCCAGTCATTAACCTGATTTCAGCTAAAAAGAAATCTGCTATTACTTTTGTGATATTAAGAGTCCTTCTGATTTGTGAAAAAGCTCACTGCGTTCTTCTTTCTATGCAAATTTCCTAAAATTATGTGAACTCTTGATGTTGCAAAATGTAGGATGCTCAGTTGGTCTGCCTATGCAGATAGAATTAGGTATTTTTTTGTGTTAATGAAGAAAAGGAAGTATCTGACATTTGATCTTTTCACTTAATGATTCACATCCTCATGTAGAGATTTACAAATTAAATATGACAGACTATCATTCACGTCACACTGTACAGCTTGTGACAATGGAACCAGCAGAGAATATTCACAGGGTAAAGTGGTCAGAGAGTCACTCTTCAGTTCAGCAGGTAGATGGAAAACTTTAAAAATTACCAAGTCGAGCCAGGCTGAAATAAATGTGTTTGTGTGCAATGTGAGAGTATCAGCTGTCCTTTTCACACCCCCAAAAAACTTAGTCCTGACATGGTTGCTACAAATTTCAGAGAAAAACAAAATCCCCAAATGAGTCAGGATGGAAGGGACCATAGTGGGTGTTTAAGGGCTGTTCCTGCTCCCATGCTTAGGAGGAGTGTCAGGGAGCTCATTTTCTTAATGACTGCACTTGAAGAAAGCTTCAAAACTACAAAAGAGTAGAATAAAATGGTTGAAATAATTTTTCTGCATTAGACCTTTTAGGGAGATTGTGAGGGTAAAAAGGATGTTGCTCGTTTAGTTTATTCCTGGTGTGTATGTTGCAGTTGGAGTGAACTTTGGGTGTCAGTTTTTGTGGGATCTTTTTCCTCTCCTTCCTGTTGCAATCAGGTATCTCAACAGCTGGAAACAAATGTCTCAAAAGTAAAACCTGTAAAGGAAAGATAGTCTGTTATAACAGTAAATAACTTCATGTGAACTACTATAGAGATAAGTGTTAATTGTGTAGGCTTTTTTTGTGCCTAACAAAAAAATGACTAGCTACAGCTCTTAAATGAATATTTGTTCTTCTCTAGGCTTTTGCAAAAAATCTGTGAAATTAGACTGATAGCTAGAGTGATTAGAAATAGAATTGTTTCTTTTTGATATATTTTTGCATTATTAAACCAGGACAGAATATCAATTCCCATTGCATACAGAAAGGGAAAGAAGCATGAACATAAAGAGCTCATGGCTGAAAATATGTAGTAAGAAATTTTAGTTTTAAAGAGTGAAAGAAATCAGGAAATTGAAATAGATTTAGTTTTCTTGGGAGAGGGCAAGTTAAGTAAAAGGAAGTGTTATTAGTTCACTTATACCTGTAAAAAAAGTAGATGTCAAAACTGAGACAAGGAAGACATGTTGGAAGAAGTGTTTCTGTGAATAACTTATGCTGTATGTTCAGGTGTTGCTGTAGCCAAGATGAACAAACAGAAGACTCTGGCTTGACCGGAATCATTGCATGAGATTTCTACAGAATAAAGAAGATTGCTGTTCTTATATTGTGGGTTACCTCATGTAACGTTTTGATAAAGGTTTATCTTTGAGCTTGTTCGACTATGTAGTGCTGCTCTTTGAAATCCCAACGTATTTTTCCACATTTTTCGTGGAGAACAGTTTTGTCTTTTCCGTGAATGACCACAGGGTGGCAATATTAAAAAATGAAAGCCCAGATCATGAGTTACGGGTACACCAGTAAGGTTGTGTAGATTTTAGGGATAGGGCAAGTACGAGTGGGTTTGTCTGAGGATATGTCCCAACCTTCCAGATTTTTATCAGCTTCCACAGCTTAAGATATCATGGTTACAATTTCTGGCTTTGATTAAGCATGTAGGAAGAGAAACTTGGTTTGGAATGGAACATTTGTCAGTCCTTGCTTTCACCCCAAAAATTTTGTGATGGGTGGGTGTTGGCATTTTATTCTTGAGTAGAGGAGTTACTGCTCTGTTGAAAGCATTGAGGACAGGGCTGGCTGGTCGTCAGTGTGATGCACAAAAATATGCTGCAGTGTTACCTGGATAAAATAATAGGACAAAGAGCCAACCTGCTGCTAGTATTAGCACTCATCTGGAAATTTTGATTTAGTACAATTAATAAAGGCAATTAATAAATTGATTTCGAGAATTCTCAGTTGCATGTTAAAATGAGAACACTAATATTTTCTTTCTAGTATGATCAATATATAAAATATGATTTTAAATGCATAATTTCTTGTTTACTGCCATTTCACCACTGGTTTGTGTTGTATTTTTTCCTGAATGCTATTTTTTTTATATCCTTGACACTTCAAAAAGCTTGTTTTTTTGAGGTATGTACACTTAGCAGCTGCTGGAGTATTGCAATGTGCTTATAAATGTATGCAATGCACTAAATTTGAGAAATCAGTTTGCAGAGGTATGATAGTTTTCTATTGTTATAGTCTAATAAAGTGAAGAATGCTGAGGGGGTGAATTTAGCCCTGTTGATTAACCAATGAGTGGACTGTAACCTTTCAAAAGGAGTTTGATCAGTGAAGAATTGGGTCTCCTAACTCACATGATTTGCTCTCGGCTCCTTTACTGGACTTGATTCTTAATAAGTAGGAAGAGATTCTGAATGACTCACTGGAACTTTGAACTCCTCCAGGAGACAATTAGGAGAACATTTAATAGTAAAAGATTTAGTACTGAGGCTGAAAAATGGTAAGACCTATTAAATCATCTTCTTTCATCTACTAAAGTATTTCAGTAAAACTCACACACAATCTACCTTTGTTGCTCATTAAAATAACTGAGAGTGGAACAAATGCCAGCTGCTTGTCAGAATTGATATCAATTTGTTTAAGCACATATGAAGCAAATGCATGCTTTCATGAGAGCACATCTACACAAAAAAGTAGCCAACCCCTTTAACAGTTCCACCAACTGTCATCTAATGCAATACATAAAAATAATAATTATTTTCCAAAATTGTAAGTAAGTAGTGTGGCTTTTTTTCTGCATACTTTCCATGGGTTTTTTTCCCTGTGAAATATGGTTGGGTTTTGGTTTTGTTTTTTTTTTTTTTTACCTTGACTTGTATGACAATAAGTGATAAGTGATTAGCTTTTCCATTAGCTTTATCTGGCAGAAGAAAATCAAGGAACAATAATATTAAAAAAGTATTTGCCAAATCAGTAATTTGAAGCCTATTAAACTAAGAAGTCACACAATAAATTTGTAAATACATCTCTGTAGGGTAAATATATCCTACCATATACTATGAAATTTTCATATATTTGAATTTCATACTAAATGGCATCCAGACAGAATTGGTCCACATTGCTAGAACGAAGAGTAATGTGTTACTAGACATATGTTTAATATTTTGTTGTACTTTTAGCTCCAAGTAAAGATTTAGATTTTTGCCTTGTGCTAGGAGAAAGTGCAGACTTCCTCTTTTAAGGTGGTGACATCCACTGCATATGTTGCAATTTATCACTTGGCTTTAACACAAATGTGACATGAACTCATTAAACTTCTGCCACAAGGTTTTATTGCTTTAATAATTTGTTGCAATATTTATAGAATAATGTGATGAATTGAATTTATCATATTATCCAAAATATAATGTGACAGAACAATAAATCAGTCACATTTTAGAAAGTGTTGAAATTGCGTTGTCTTAACATTCTAGATCCTAGCGTAATAAGACCTCCTTTGAAAAGAAAATGGAAGCTTATTAGGATGAAATACTTCATAGTAGACTGATTGGTTTGGGTCTTGATCAAAAATCTCTCAAGCTGTTATCTGGTAGCTGCTGACTGAACTTTTAGAAAGAGTGTATTTTGGCAATGCCTTTTCTTGTGGAATAGACTGAATGCAGAAGCAGAGAATAAAGGCTCACTTGAGGCTCTTAGCTGAACTGGGTCCAGTCTGATGCTGATTTTCTTTTAATTAGCTTGATATAGTGAGACTGTGCCTAGAAGTAAAAGAGCAGCAAGGAGAGTACATGAACAGAGAGCAGAGCAATTTGTACCAGACACTTTTTTTTGTCTCAACTGCCTTTTGAAGGAACCAGTTGCTAATTCAAGGTATCTGTGAAGCCCCAAGGAGAGCTGGGCTGTGTGAAATACAGGTATTTCTCCGTACCTGTAATTACACACCAATAGCTGTTAAGTAGCAAGAGAATAATGTAGTGAAGGAAAGGGAAATAAGAAGCTTAAATTAATGAAAGTAGTCACTAGTTATTTGATCCTCCAGGTTATGATTTTTTTAATTTGAAATACAGTCTGTATTTGTCCAGCCTCCTCCATTCCATACACTGATTAAATCAAGAGTGATGTCATGATTAATTCTAAAATTGCAGTTATTGCTTTTATTAACTACTGTAAACCAAATAAGCCAAATCAGGGAGCAAGCCACCAGTTCGGTGAGAATTATCTACCTGCAGAAATACTCCAGACACCTCTGATGCAGGTCCTTGACCTGCATTGTCTGCTAAGTACGTCTTGAGAAAAGAAAAAGATGCAGACAGATAAGAGTACAAAGAAATAATTAAACAATAATATCTGACTCAGCCCATCAGAAGCCTTATTAAATTAAGGTTTCTCAGACACAGAAGTAGGTTTTTAAGGAACATAAGAATTATATTAAGATTGATTTTGTGTGTGCGTACAGGATGTCATCCAAGCATAATACATAGTGTTCTCTTTTCATAACAAAAAAATAGAGAGATTCCAATTTTGGCCTTTCTTAAAGGGAGGCACTTAAGTGACCAGAGCAATAATTGTGATTTCTGTGGTAGCCTGGGTTTAAAAATCAAAATGTCTTTTGCCTTCATAATTCAATATAATATCTTCCTGTCCGTGTACATCTTCAACATTTTTGGAGGAGTCAAACTTTCTTGCATTGTCAAAATGAAACACTTGCTCTTGCATATGAAACTGAAGGAGAGAAGCATGTTGCTGCAGTCCAGTTCTACTTGAAACTATCTCTACCTCTGGAATGTGTGCTGCTTTTTTCCTTCACACTGTTCTTGTATGTGTGGCAAGTACTCTGTTATCAGTGGGCACGTGACTTCCATAAAGTGCTGCTTTCTGATATTTGGACAGACATGTGGGAAATGTATCTCAGCCTGGAAGCACTGCCTAGGCAGAGCAGAGATGAGGTCTAACTCTCCCTTGCTGAAAACTGTTGAAATTCGCTAAGTGGAGTAAAAGTGATAGGGCTTTCCCAGGGAAAAAAAAAAAAAAGTGAGTTTGTTTGGCATCATCTTAGTGAGATGTTTATCTGCCTTTGTCCATCTTGAAAGTATATTATTTTTTCTTCCTTCCCCTCCCCCCTGCCTTTTTTTCCCACTAGCATTACTCTGTCATCTTGATAGCTACTGGGCAGTTTCCATGAAAGTTTGGTGGGAAGGCTGATGGTCTCTTCCAACCTTTCCTGTTGTGTGATTCTTTTTTATTGCTGTAAACACCTTGTGAATGAATGTGTGTGTGTGTTTCTGCTGACTGCTTTTGTTTCCAGAATGTTTAATTTGCTTGCAAACCATCCCCACCTCTCACAAACTCTTGAATTATCTCAGACAATGACAAGTTTGCCTTCCAGCACCATTGTATCACACATCAGTCTTGGATTTTTTGAGAAAAATTCCATGATTAACAGGGCATAGAAATTTTAAACCTGGTTTTGAATTAATAGTAGGACTTCAGGTGTGTGAGTTCATATACTTGCTTTTAGCTACTGCTTTCTCTGGTCTGCTGTGTCCAGATGCTGACTCAGAGCCTCAGCTTTTGAGGTGAGCTTCTTTCCACCAATAATGCTCTCCAACTTTCCCTCACTGGTGGTTTGGAAGCAGGGAAGAAGAATTGGCATGATTATCGAATATGGAGAATGGCTTCCAATGCATTTGACTGAGACTCAGCAGGGAAAACAAGCTCTCAACTCTAGCTGACATGTAAAATATGTTGGTGAACTTTCCTTAATCATTTAGTGTGTTTTGAACTAGGGGATTTTTTGTTTTGGGTTTTTTGGGCGGGTTTTGTTTTGGTTTTCATTTGGAAAACTAGTGAAATAGGACCAATAAATATTTGTGGTACTTTCATGGAAATATCTGCCCCAAGGACTGATCAATTGTTTTAGAAATAGCAGCAGAGCTCAAGGTTTGCTTGGACTTTGAACATTTACACTACATTGCTATTACTGGGAGACTATTGCGTTTACCCGTTATTTAAATGTTTCACCTCTGGTCTTTAAAGCTAATCACTGTTAATGTGTTTTATTTACCTTAGGCTGATAGGTTTCCTCTTGTTCCCTCTTGAAGAGCAAATGAATAATAACTTGGTGACTCCCTTCTGATGCAGTTGGTAATTGTCATTTCCACACGTTTTTCCTAATGTGGGGATAAATGAGATGTGTTAGCACTAATTTATTAGAAGTATAGGAACTCTCAGTTCTGAAATTTACCATGAAGGTTGTACTTTTTCCATCTTCACCAAAGACTTCATTGAGACAGACATTCAGTGCTTCAGGAGATAAACATGTTTTAGGTATGGCTTTGTATTTTGAGAACATTTTAGTGCCACTGGAAATTATGACACATAAATGAATAATAATGATAGGGCTTAAAGTGTCTTGGGTTGTTCTGAAGAATTTTTCTAGATATGGCTAAATTTCAAGTTCAAATAAGAAATATTAAAAATCATTAGTGAAATCTTACAATTTGATTGCTAAATTTATGAAGGATGAAGGCAGTGGTTCCCAAATGAGTCTGTTCTCCCAAGGGAGCCAGAAAGGGGAATAACTGTGTCAGCTTCCATTGCAAGCACTAAACCTGGAATTTATAGGTGCACATTTTAGTCATTATCTGCTTATACCTTTCAAAGAGGACCTTTTAGTGGTGTAATCAGAATTGTAAAAAGGAAGTAAGTTTCCCTTGCATTAAATTAAGATTTGAAAAGCTATTGGAAATGCTTGGATACTTCTTTCAGAAGAGTAAGTTGTACAGATATTTGTAATCTAAGCAGTACTTATTGTGAGGGCTTTTTGTTTTGTTTTCATAGTGGCCATTTTAGAGACAAATGATTCTGTAAGACCTTGAAAGGAAAAGGTCACTTAATGCAGAATGTACAACTGTAGAATTTATATGCCAATTAATGTCCTGATTCAAGGCAGACAACTGAGTTAAAAATCACTGTGGTTTCATGCCAAAATCCATAATATAGCATTCATTTTGCTCTGCATAATAGAATTTTATTTGGAGAACATATTTGACTAGATGAAGACATCAGTGTGTCTTGGATGAGAATCTGGCAGTAATCCCATATATTTGGCATCATTATATTGTACAGTTGTCACTGTGTCTAGATTGGGGAAAACCCAAACCCCTCCTTCCTTTGGAAAGCTTCTTTTAGCTTCCTGTGGCTCCCTTGGGGACAGTTTAATGGTTTTGGAAGAATATAATGCAGTTAAGTTGAAAAATGTATATACAACTTGGGAGCTGTTCAGGTAGTTGCGTGAAGGATTCAATGATTTCCTAGGGCTTCCTTTATTTAGATCTGGGATACTGTGGGCATGGAATACATAGGGAAGTGGTGTAACTCTTGCAAACCTTAAACTGTTGCTTTACAGCACAGCACTAATCAAGGAATTTAATTTAGCATTGATTCTTCCCTTTCCAGATTCTACATACATTTTCATGTAGCCATAAAAAAGTCAGTACACACATAATATGAAGCATAGGAAGAAAGAATAATCATCTAAAAAAGCAGTTTACATGATATTAAAAAGAGCCATTTGAATTCCCCCTAGATGTTGGTTTAAATAGGAGTTATCCCCCTAAACTATCAAAGGGTTCATGAAAGTCTAATCTGAACTGCATAAGCTAACATTTTTTTAAATGTATATTAGTATTATCAGTATAAAATAGTATTTCATAAATCTTCCCATCTTTTTTTTTTTAAAGTTCCTGGACTGATCAGTAGCCTAATGCATTTACCCTTGGGAATCATAAAGTATCCCTTTAAATGACTAAGTGATGGGAAAAAAGCTTAATCTCTTCCAGCTTATCTACAAGTAAAAAAGATCAAAGACAGAGTGATCAGGTTTGCCAGCTTTGCTGCTCTTTGGAGACTGGGGAAATTAAAACAGTCCCTGGTAAATTAAGAGTTGTAGTCCTGTCCTGAACAAATATGTTTATAAATACATGGCAAGTTAAAGAGGACAATTTGTCATATCTCTAGAGAAAACTATTACCTTCTTCAAGAACTAATACATCAATTTACATGAGGTCTGTCAGCATGGTGAGATCAGCTCCAGGATGGGTTCGGCTGGAATTTCTCATCAGGAGATATTCTGCTGGAGTGTTTGTACCTGCTGGAAGCACAGCATGCAGACCCTGTGCCACGAGATTCTGTGGCTCCAAAGCCCTCCAGCTTTATACCTGGAAATATCCCTCCTAGTTGGGCAGTGGCTACCCAAGGAAATTAATATTCTTGTAATTCATGGTGGTGATGAAAATGGATCTCCTCTCAGGATTTCTTGTTTCCTCACCTTTTAGTCAGTTTATCTGAGACCTGAAGCAGATTCCCCTGGATATATGGGAGATTGGGTCCCTCTGGAACTGGATGGGATCCTCACTTGGGGAGCCACTTGTTCACTTCTACGTATTTTGCACTTTTCTTTCTGTTTTGCAACAATCTTTGTATCCAATTCACTTTTTCCTTCATTTTAATGCACATTAGATAAACTGCACTTGGATTTCTTTGTTGCCCTGGAAAACCAATTCTGCCCTGCAAAAGTAAAACAAATTAACTGCAACCAGCTCATCAGTAGTTTATATTTGAAGTGGGTGGAAACAAAGCTCCACATAAGTGAAGGCAAATTAAAGCAAAGTAAGCCTTGAAAGCTTAAGGAGTGAGTGTTGGGCATGTTTCTTGGACATTTTCCAGCTCTTCAGGGGGTATAATTTCCACAGGAATATATGTGAAACCAAGGGTAGTTGTGCTTTAAATATAACTTCATTCATATTGATTATGTTGTCCTCCCCTGTGAAGCTGAGTTGCCTTGAACTGTTTCTCCTTGGGTAAGAGGGGTCAATGTCTTCAGTAAAAAGAGCCATGTGAGGAAGAGAGAAATTGGTCCAAATACTTGGTAAAAAAAAATCAAAGTTTAAGCAAAAAAGGTATGGGTATGCAAATTTCTTTATTAAATTAAAAACTTTGTGTAGATTAGAAATGCCTGAAATATGTTTTTCATTGTAAGTCTTCCACCTGTTGAAATTTCATTTGATGGATAGATTATTCTGGGCAAAGAACAAAACCAAAGTAGCCAACAGACAATTTGATAAGGGAATGAGAAAGTATTGTAGAAAAAAGGAAGTGGGTGCAGTTTTTTAAATCCTTTGAATGAATAGTGATCACTTTAAACTTCTCTCATTAACTATGATATTGATAAGCAATTTTTAAAACACTTGTTAAGTTTTAACAACTTAATGAAATCACGCAAGACTAATATTTTTGAAATAGCTAATAATTGCAGTACTGTCTGCTGCTATTAGCTTTTATTTCATTAGTTTCCAACTTAGTAATTTAGTTAAAATTTCAAAACCATTATCTCAAACTTGTGTATTAGACTTTGATTTGATTTAAATGATTGAGAGAAACCAACCAAAGGAAGAAGGAGCTTCAAAAAGATGATTCTGTTAAAAAAAACTTGGAAACTTCTTTTCAAGACAGTAGAATGTAAATTTGCATGCAGTGTGTCAAAGGTAACCAAGAATTTGAGATTGTAAGGAAAATTCACTAGTTTGAAATTTAAAAAAATATTTTCTAGATATAACAAAAGTATAAAAATGCCTTGAAGTCAGAAGAAAGGAAAAAAATCAGCTTAATTGATTGAAAAATGCATGAAAAGTAAAAAACCTGATAAGTGCTTTTGCTTGCTTGTTGCTGGTTTTGGGATATTTGCCAGGAGTATTTCCTAGAATGGGATTTTCATTACAGACTGAGTAGGATTAAGAAGTCAGATTCTCCAGTATCTTTGAGTTGGGACAGGCTGTTTCTTTCTTTTAATACCTAGAATACACTTAGTATGATGAGGAATACTGTAAAGAGGCTTGTATCCACTTCTCTGCCATAGAATATTATACATCCATTTAGTTAAGCTATCAATTTATTACATTCAGTGGTATAAAAAGAAAGTATTTCCAAAGCTTCTTATAATGAGAACATTCTGAAAATTCTTTTTTCTATGTAAGGTAATTTTTTTTGTTGACAAAATCCAGTTCAGTTAAAAGGAAGAGAACATAAAATGTCAAATTTAATCTGATTCTGAAGTATGGAACCACATTTAAGTTAGTGTAGAGGTATTGTTTTCATATATTAACTGGCTGAATAATATGCATTGAGTTGCAAAAAAACCTAAAAATATCCCAGAAAAAAAAAAAATCTGTATGGTAAATTAACCCATAAATCCATTCTTCATGTGCCAGGACTCAATATTATACAGCTCAATATCATCTGACTTACAGGTGAATTAATACCTGGTTATTGAATACTTGGTTATTGTTCTGGAGGTTCAGAAGCCAAATTGAAAAAAATAAAATATTGATTTTGACCTTGATTGAAACAAACTTCTCTTGAAGAACCTTTTTATTTCTCAATTAAAAAAAAAAAAAAAAAAAAAGTTTTAACGTATACAAATTGATATTGTAAGGACTTTAAGAAGGGATGGCTAACAGCCATTCAACAGCCATCTGAGTCATCCAAGGCATAAATGATGCAGGGTTATATTTTTGGTTTTTTGAATGTAATAGAGAATTTATTACTGTTTTATTTCACATATCAGAAGAACTTTGTATCTATGGGGGGATTAAGTCCTTCTAATTTTGTCTTTTAAGGGAGAACTGTTGTTCTTCATGCCAAATATACAAGCATTACTGTGAAAATACCAATTTTTATCAACTAAGATTGTTTCTGTCTGAGCTCTAGCTCCTCTTGCAGTGGCAATTTGAAAACTGTATCAAATAACTGCAATAATGTGGAACAAAACAGGATTTGCAAATAAATCCTGTGTGATTCTGGGTCCTGAGCAGGGCCAGGAGTAGGACTTTGATTCTTGTGGTTCTCTGCCAATTCAACATAGTTTATGATTCTCTACTCTATAATGTTGTATTTGAGGGTATTTGGAGAGATTGTGAGGCTTCCATCCTTAAAAAAATCCCAAAGCCAACTGGACAGGGCCCTGAGAAATCAGGTCCAATCTCATAGCCAGATTTACACTTTATAGACTGGCAGGAGGTTTCTTTTTTTCTTCAGCCTCTTTCCCTCAACCTTGCTCAAGAGTTGATTTTAACAATACTGACTACATTCTATATTACAGTAGAACATGCAGAAGGCATGCTGTAAAGAACTGTATAGGCATTTCACAGTATATACATTCTTTTTATAGGTGAATACTCCATTTAAATGTTCAGTTGAACAAAATTTAGGTAGTAATTAAAAGTGTTTAACCCACATAAAATTTTTTTATGTAGGTTATGCAATTAATTTTATTACAGAAATCGCATTTAACTTAAGAACTGATGACCTTATCTTAATGCAGTAATGTATTTTTCATTAAAATGAAACATCCTGTTAGCCAGGCAATAACCAGCCAGAAAGGAAGAGATGGAAAAGGTCCACAATATACCATGTAAAACATCTGTCTAAAAGAAAAAAAATAGCCAGTAATGCAGCGTTTTTCAATTTATTACTGTGTCATATTGGGAAGTTTAAACTGTAATTAAATGGATAGGAACTACTAATACAGTGTCATTTTACAGCTAGGATGGCTTCTACTGCTGAGCTGTCCTACCTCCTTCAGTAAATTACAGCTGTTGCTTGGTCTTTTATGCAGGCTTTCACACGTGGGATGTGTTAATCATCGAGGAAGATTATTGAATGCATTTCCAGACACAGGAACAGCCAATATTTCTTCTGTCAAATGCACCTTCCACCTGTTTGCAGCAATGCTGTGTGCATTTTTAGGGGTTTCTCATCTTTGTTGTATGCTGATAACAACATAGATCTTGCAGATGAAGTTTTAAGGAGATAACTGAGAGTGTGAATATATTATTATTGTTGCTTTTGCTGTCATGAGATTGTTTTCTCAGTACAGCATATTATTACAAGTGTTTGGCATTAGGAGCAAACCATGTTTTTAGCAATGTTATATGAAAGGAAGAGGCAATTTTTATATGTAATGGGTGAGCAATCATGGATTGCCTGTAGATTCTTACTCCAGGCTCTGTATTTGCAGGTAGTGAACAGACCTACTCCTAGGGGGGTGCGGATGGGGTTTGGGCTACTTTTCCTCTCTTCAGGTTATTAAACTGCTTTAGATGGCAGACAAGCGTACTTAATTTCATCTTTTGTTAACCATGCTTCTAGATGCCAATATTTTGGAAACAGGTCACTTGGGTAGAGCATGTTGTTTAAAGACCCCCCAATTTCCTAAAGCTTGTTTGTGTTGGCATTGTTGAGAAATGTTGTTTGGACCAGCTAGAGATTCTTACAAATATCAACACATTGATGCATCTGATTCTGCAACCTTTATCATCAAACAGCCATCAAGAATGAAGAAAAGCCTACCAAGCAAATAGGGGAGAATATTAAGAGGAGAGGTTCAAACCACGAAACAACCCCTTTCTCTGGTTTTGAGTATAAAACCAATTTAATGCTTTTGGGGAAAGAAATTCTCAGTTGGCTGATTTTAGGTGTTAGGTCTGTTTTATAGTTGGCTACAGTAGAGGAAGTTCCCAAGGAATGTGATGTGTACAGCAGGAATAGTCTTCTTACTTGATTAGATGGCTTGGTAGGTTTTATGGCTTATGTTTAGCTGCTAATAGAGTTCATTCTTCCTTGAAGTGGAAAGAGATTTTCTATAAGTCTTTTTCTTCTTGAGCTGGATCAAAAACTATAATTGTAGACAACAGAAAGAAACAAAAGTACTGATTTTGTTCAGTAGGGAACATACCTATTGCTTGATTATATTGCTTTTTTAAATGTGTGAATGATCAGTGGGCTAATTGTCCTGGCACAGTAGTTACAGTTCTTTAATAGAAAAGTTCATTGACTTAAGATTTCTTGAATTTCAGTGGATTACCTTAATTTTAGTAGGTTTTTTTGTTTGTTTGTTTTTTTGATTGGTTGGTTTTTGGGGCTGTTTGTTTTGGTTTTATTGCTTTAGGGGGGGTTACATTGGTTTTTGGGTTTTTTTTTGTTGGGGTTTTTGTTTGGTTTGGTGGATTTTTTTCCCCCCTTTTTTGGGGTGTGGGGGTGGATTTTTGTTTGATTTTTTTTTTTCCTGTGGTGTGTGCACGTCTGTTTATTTTACTTTATTTGGTGACTATTGTCAGATCAGTTAAGAGTAAACTGAGACAGATAACCATTTAAGGAGTGATTTCTGAGGCAGGAAGGCACCTCTGGAGATTGTATCATCTGACCCCTTGCTCAGGGCTCTGTCTCACTGGGTTTTGAGTATCTCCAGAGGTGGAGGCTCCACGAGTTCTCTAGAGCCTCTACCAGTATCTGACCACTTTTGCAGGAGGGAGGTGTTTTCTTCTGTTTAGGTGAAGTTGCTTCTAATTTTAATTAATTTCTATCTCCTGTTTTCCTGTCACTGGGCACCACTGACAAGAGCCTGGCTGCCCCTTCTTTACTTCCCCTGTCTGGTATTAACACACATGGATCAGACCCTTTGCATATCCCATTCATTCAGTTCCTGTCAGCATACTTCTCCAGCCTCTTGAGGTCCTTCTGGATGGCAGCACAAGCCTCTGGTGAATCACCACTTCCCCAGTTTTGTGTTATCTGCAGAAATGTCATGCTTTGTGTGTAAAGATGAAAATTTTGTCGCTGTTGCAGAAATCACGAATTCAGACAGCCCTGAGGCTGAGACAGCTGACTACTGCTGAGCTCTTGGTTTTTAGAGTAGCTGGATGCCAGTTATAAAATTTTTTTTGCTTGTTTTTTCCACTAGATGTTTTGCCATAAAAATTAATATAGTCTTATTGCCATTCCCTAAGTTTTTTCAGTGATTATTTAATGATGTTTTATGGATGATGGTCATAAAATTAAACTGAGTGTGATAGCTATTGTGTTTGCTGTAGCTGATGATCCATTGTCCACATTAGCACTCCTAAATCAGATTATTTTCACTTTGATGTTTGTTACTGTTAGCGATATTGTCTATAGGTTTTATTTCAATATTAATTTTAAAGGTAATTACAGCATATATGAATAGCAAGTAGGTTATACTTCCAGTTTCTGCAAGGCATCATGATTTTTGCAGTAGCTGAAATCCTACCATTGCTAAGAAATTAATGGATTACCTTCAAGGAGCTTGGTTTTTCTTGGGTGTGAAGATGGACTGGAACATAGTGCAACAAAAGTTGCAAGTTTGTCCATCCAGTAATTTTTGTGCTATCCTATAAATGTAACCAGACTTCAGTGAAATGGGCATGCCCAGTAACTACAGGATATCTATTAGCACCTA
Source organism: Certhia americana (assembly GCA_018697195.1). Taxonomy (NCBI): domain Eukaryota; kingdom Metazoa; phylum Chordata; class Aves; order Passeriformes; family Certhiidae; genus Certhia; species Certhia americana. The sequence goes on along the minus strand of CM031857.1, from coordinate 10,522,744 downwards.
ATTGAAGCCTTCCAGTGCCTGAAGGGAGGAAAAGATTGTTTGCTGGAAGGGTGATGAGAGTGCTGGAATATATTTCTCAGAGAATCTGTGCTCGCCCCATTCCTAGAAATGTTCAAGGCGGGGTTGGAGTGAGCTCTGAGCAAACCTGGTCTAGTGTAAAGTGTCCCTGTCCATGGCACTGGGCTTTGTAATTGGATATTTAAAGCCCCTTCCAAACTAGGCCGTTCTGTAATCCTATAATTGAAGTTTTAAATGTTATTATTTCTAACTCATTGTGAGGGAGCAAATGAAATGGCAATTGCAAACAATTTTATTTATTATGTTCAGTCTTCTCTTTAAAAATATTGTTGGGGTTCCAAAACCTTTTACTGCTTGCTCCTCTTCCTGCATGTGACATGTTTGTGTCAGTGGTGTTCCTGAAAGCACAGAAGGATAATTTGAGAAAGTTCATCAGGGTATGCAAAGTTTCTTACTCATAAACATTTCAGGTAGGACTGCAAGCTTAAACAGAGCTGTAAGTTATCTTCTTGTTTCTTATGGGTAAGTTGCTGAAGGTGCTTCAGCTATGAAACCGTGTCAGGCAAGGAGGAGTGTGTTCAGATATCTGTGGTGAGACTGCATGTGGAAGTGATTTACTGGGTCACAGGGCTGCTGACAAGGAGAGCAAATGGGTAAAAGCCTTGGTGGTACGGGATGTTTTTTTCAAGGCAGTGAGGAGGGTTTGCAAGGCTCTGGGGTGTTGCAGAGGGATTTTATTTTAGGTGTGGCTCCAGAGACTCTTTACCAGCTTCTTGGGCTGTGACTTGGTGTTTGAATTCCTCAGCACCCAAAATGTGAGAGATGCCTTAGCAAGAGGTGCTTGATAGTTGGGGTGGATTTATATTGGCAGGGAATCTGCATAGTGTCCAACACACTGCTCCTGCTGCCAGCTGGGAGGGAGGAAGAGGAGCTGAGGGAATCCAAGTTTCTCCTCTTGGGTGCTGGAGAGCTTTAAGCTTCTCACGGAGGAGACCCAGTAATTTGGTATGTGAATACTGTAAGGCCCCTGCAAGACAAAGCCAAGGAAGATATTTAGAGGTTCTGATCTCTTTATCCTTGGAGGAGTTCAAAACATTCTCATCAGGGCTCTCCTCAGGGTGCACACGATTGCTCACAAGAATTGGGAATTGTCTGAAACACCTTTTTAGCTGTCCCTAACTAAGCACATGCTTGCGTATTTTTGCCTTGGAACAAAGACCAACAACTGTCAGAAGGGGTTTAACCTGGCATGCGTGACTTTGCATTAAAGTGGACTGAAGCACTCATGCTGTAAAGGGCAGATGAGATATAGATGAGGAAACCTTTTCTTCAGTGTTTCTTGCAGTCCCTCTTCACGTCACTCATGGCTAACACAGCTGCCATAAGTGTGTGCAAATCCACCACTTTTGCTCACCTGCCTGGCATAGTAAGGGAAACTTCAGGTGCAGAGATCAGCAAGTGAAATGTGGGCAGGAAACTCATCCCTCTGGAAAACAGCCAGGCTAAGGCAGGTTACTCTGCATTTGAAATTCTAAACTGAGCTTAACTCTTAGCAGTCAGAGCCTGGCAGCAGAGCAAACACCTGGTATAGGGTAGCCAGATGTTGGTTTTGGGGATCCTGGCCTGGGACGGACTAATAGACTAGTGGGGGGCCAGATTTTCACATGATTGCTATGGGAGATGCAAATAGTATCTTATCCACTTTGTGTAAACACAAATGGAAAAAATAAACTATGGGGAAGAGAACAAAAGGTATGTACTGCTTGTTAATTAAGACTGATGATATAAACAGAATATTAATGAGTCTTCCATAAAGGCAGGGCTCATCTGAAATGTTAATGTGAAGCAAGACTTGATCGAAGTTACTAAATACAAACTCTGTATTTGATTAATCACTCTTTACTGTGGTATATTTTTGGATTGTATTTAGCAACTACCTCTGAAAAAGTAATTGTGATGGGAATCAGAGAGTAGTAATTGGAAGGCAGGTGATAAATTCAACAGAGATTATGCAGGAATGGCTGTTCATGTTTTTGCTTTGCCGTGGAGAAACAGGAATTTAAGCTGTGTCTGTTGCAGTCAGTCCAGGCAATGCTGGCTGTGAGACTGTAACTATAGAGGGAGCTTGTACTCCATCTAGGGAAACATGCCCTGGTGTGCACTGAACTGAGAAGAAATATAGGTACTTCTTCTGGCATGACAACCTGAACCCCCTGGGTGATATCCAAACTTGTGTAATTGCAAGACCTAGATGACATTAATCACTCAACTAAAAATTGAGTTTCAAGCTAAAGAAGAATTTGTCTGTCTTTCAGCAAACACACTGTTCTTGAATACGTAATAATTTCAAATATTTCCTGGGCTTGGGGAGAAAAGGTGAGCTCAATTTAGAAAGGATATACTGAAAATAAAAGCCTGCCTGACCTGTTCAGTGTTCTTACTTTTAATGAATAACCTATTTTTTGTGGTTCTAAAAGTAATTTAATTTTTCCTTTGAAGCAGCACAGCTCTATTAATACTGTTCATGTTTATATGCTTAAAAATCCCACAACAGATCTTACTATAGTGAAAAGAGCCTGATTTTTAATATTTTGCTGGAATTTAAACATTCAAGTCCATAGCAATAATACCCAACAAGCCAAATGCAGTGTGAAAGGAGAATTTTATCTGTTTGCTGTTTAGATTACATATAAAAAGGTTTCTTTTAAAAAAAAATGAGCAGCAGCCGTCTTGTACAACTGCCTGCCTCAGTCTGTGGTGATATAACTGGAGGTAATTAGGAGGTGTGTATGAGGAACAGCATGTAAAATCTTTAAATAGACATTCATCTTGGAGGATTCAGCACTCTACTAGATATATTCAGGAGATGTGCTTTGATTTCTAAATCTTTGATTTCTAAATTTTTTTTTTGATAACTTTGTGGTGTAGGGGTAAGGAACAAGCTAAACTATTCTGAGAGTGGGGCGAGCTTGCCTGTCTCCCCTGCAGGATCTTCCAGATGAGGTGACTTTTATTATCCTACAGTTTGTGTCAATATTCATTATATTTTTTTCGGTTCTGAAGTTAAATGCAGGAAGGTGAAGGTAAAGCTTCCATTAGTGTTAGAATTGTTGAGACAAATTTGGAGAAAGAAATTTTAGAGTTTCAGTTTTTAAGCAAACTCTTAAATATTTCCTGGATAAGTGTACTAATTATTTTATTAATTTCTTTATAATAGTTTTTTTGGATGCAAATTTATAGTATTCCTATTTCCTTTAAAAATGCTAAGATTCATTGTTAACAAATTAAAAAAGCATGGAGCTAAGTTTCATTGATGCCTGTAGAGTAGCATTCTGAGATTGTGCAGGGTTCTGTCAACTTCACCCTGAAACTGTTCAAATTGAAATATTGTGAGTAACCGTGAGATTATATCTTTCCAATTGGCAGCACTGATTAAATTTCTTATCTTTCACTTTTCCTTTTAGTGGTATATTACATTAAGTATCTCAAGGAGATTTTTAGACTCTGGATTTGGATGGGTATTGTCATAATTTTATTATAGGGACTTACCAGAGACCTCTTTTTATTATTTTTCAGCCAACTATCTGTCATGATGGAATTTTTTTTTTTTTTTTTAATTTAACTTCCTGAAATGGTTTTTAAGGCAAGTACACCAGCCTGCTTCTTAAGCAGAGCATGTTTCAAACCGTATTTTTAACAGCATACAGGCTGCATGTATTTCAGTCCTATTCCAGATGCCTGCACTCCTCTCTTTATTGAAAAATTATTTTCCAGTTGGAATTACAACATTCTGTCTAAATCTCAGGGAAACAACAGTTTAGTGAGTGTGGTCTCTGTTGGCTTTGTGATGTAATTTTGGTCTCTTGTGAAGCTTCATGCAGCATTTTAGGATTCTTCAAAACTTGAGTAAAAATATTTCTCTAGGGTTAATGGAAAGTTTCTGCCCCATGCATTTGGAGGTAAGTCTAGGATCGAGCTGTTGGCAGATAGAGCTAAATAGGAATCCCTCTAGTTAGATATCAAGTATGGAAACAAATGAAATGTTGTAGTCCTTTGATAAAACATTGTTAGCCCCTTGCTTAGCCCCTAATTAAAGTCTTATCTGGTAGGTGTAGAGTTTGCAAAGGGTGGGTATGGAGAAAGCTGCATTGCCATCTGTGGGAGAGGTGTTTTGAGCAGACGTTTGGAAGACAGTAGAGGACATACTCTGAAACACATTAATTTAAATGTATTGTTTCTGTTGAAAAGAGGAACGGGATTGAAATCAGCATGCCTGTTCAACACAAAAATTAAATTACAGGTGGTGTTACGTGCTGATTCAGGTCCATATGTTAAAATAATTTGTGGGAGGAACTGACTCTTTCAATGTTCTTTTCAAAAGACATCCCAACTTCTTGACACTGTTATAGCTCAAATGGTAATTAAAGGAAGTCTTGAAGCAGGAAAGAGAGAAAACGTGCAGTGCATTTTTGTTCTCTTGCTGGTACACATGTAAATCTCATTTACACCTCTGCAAGTTACTGAGTACAAGCTTCCACTAGTAAGGCACAGGGTGTGTGATCTTGCAAGCTCTTTTCAGACCAAAGGATTTATCTAATAAAAATCACTTTGTGCCTAAAGAAAATCAAACAGAATTAATTGCATGTCAGTTATGTAGGGCTGCATCATCTTTCTATGCAAGTTCTTAACAGGATTTTTACTGGAGAGGAACAAGTTTTAACTGCTTATTTTTTCCATCAAAAATCTAATATTCATAATGGATTAAATGCTCATCAGTTAGAGGAATCACTTAGGCTAGTTGATGTCTTCTTACTGTCATTCACTTTGTGGACTGCCATTCTAAGTATGAAAAGAGAAGAAAGAAACCTTCTGTTGAAGGTTATTTTTGCAGTTCAATCTACAGTGGGGGTAAGGAGGATGACAAATTAAGATATAAAATGTCCCTGGAAGGTGAAATTACTAAAATATCCATGCATTAGTCAATCCTTCAGTGAGATTTCTTAACAGTCTAAGGAGTAGAAAGGTCTTTTTAGAGAGAGAGCAGTGAAATTGATGTTTTATGTGTGCCACTTTGCTGGCTCTTTGTTTAGCTGGAATAAATCTGTATGAAATGGCATCATTTAAAGGACTACATAATCTGTGGGAGTTGATGATGAATTTTTAATTTGAGAAAGACTGACTTTTTACAAAATAAGCCTCATGATCTAAGATGTAATGACTACAAATTGCTGTTTTAAATGCCAAGGCTGTGGCTTCATTATTTTTTGCACATTAAATAATGATTTTAATAAAAGTCTAGAGTTCATGTTCTCTTCTGAAAGCTATTACCTCTCTGCTACTGGCATATACCTCTTTGTCTAGAGGGCAAAGTGAGCAACATCTCATATTTTTCTTAGGCTCTATATGAAAGCATTAATTTCCTTCTGATGCTTTGATGGAACTCCAGTGCTGTGGGGCAAGTTAATGCAAAATGATCACGTTTTCACTCATAATCAATACAGCTGTATGACAGTGGGCATCTATTTTTCATTTCAGTAAAGCTGAATGATATATGAATTTTGTACAAAAAGGCTCCTTTTGAAAAGCAGGGATGGAAATATCATTTTTAGCAGGAGGCTGGGTCACTTGTTTATATCTGCAGTTGCCTCCCAGCCAAGAAAGATCTTGATGCATTTCACCACAAACATTTTCCCTTATTATTTACCTGTCACATTTGAATAAATCGGATACTTGCCATTTTACTTAAGGAAAGTAAACAACTAGTTATTGATCTCCTAAGGCTTTGGGGGAATTATTTTTTTCATTTGAGTATCTCTGTGATCTTAGGCTCCTTACAATCAGGGTGCTAGAAGAAAAAGCTGCTGAAGATCCTTGTCCATTGTTGAGAGGACAGTGATGGAAGGAAAGAATGTTGTTTTCAAGACAGAAGTTATAGTTAAAGCATCTGGTTTTGTGATTTTAAAGCTTTTAAGTGCCCAGACATGGAAGTCTGAGTATTTGCATATCATCATAAAAAGTTTGTGGAGAACTGTCTCCTCTGGGAGGAATTCCATGCTGGAGGAGGGGAATAGTTTAAGAAGGAGCAGCAGAGATGTGCGATGAACTGACCACAGCTCCTCTGCCCTCCTATGCCTCCGGGGAGGAGGAGGCAGAAAAAATGGCAAGTGAAACTGAGTTTAGGAAGGAGGGCTGGGGGGAAAAGGGGAGATGCTTTTATGATCTATTTTTATTTCTTATTGCCCTACACTGGTAATAAATTTGCATCATTTTACTCCAAGCTGACTTCGTTTTGCCTGTGATGGTGACTGGAGAAGGAACCTTTTGTTAGGGCTTTTTTTCTCCTTTCCAGCTGAGGAGGGGAGTGATGGAGTGACTTTGGTAGGCACCTGCATCCACCACCAGGGTTTAGTATTATGTTTGAAAAATATAAACTTAAAAACTGTCAAAATGTTCTGTATCTCACCCCCAATTGTGAATATTAATACTGTGGAGTAGATTTTTCTTCTTCAAGTGGTCAAGATTGAAGTATGTTAATATAGTGTATTTAATCTTTCAAGAGAACAATTAGAGGAACCTTTTAAAGTCTTTCTTGGGGTCTGTTGAAGTCACTTTTTTAACCTAATAAACTGTCAAAATATTTTAGTGGAAGATAATTTTTTGTTTTATTATTTCAGTGAAGAGTTATAAATGGAAAATATTGACCTCAGAAGTCAAATAACAGCAGGTGTCAGAAATCATGTAATTATAAACCGCTGATGAGAACATTGTGAAATGCATTATGGAAGATTAGTTCATTTAAAAAATTCTATTTCTGGCAGGAAATTAACAGAGTAAAAATTCTCAGAATTCTTAATTCTTCTCCGTGTTGGTGTAGAATATAATTCTAAATTACTGTATTATGTAAATCTGGGGGCAGGGAGATGGGAAAAACCCCTGTCTATAGCGAGAAAGATTTTGGTGTTCTGGGAAAAACTATCTCTAATCTCATGGGATAAAGCAGGTATCAACAGCCCCTTTTTTCTTCATGATATGTAATTGTAAGCTTTAATTTCCCTTGTACCTCGGGCGATACCTGTTGCAGAGATGCAGCTGTCTGTGAGGCTGCTTCTGCTTCCACCACCTGGAGTTCTGAGCAGGATTTATGGATTGTCCCGAGCACATTGCAGCTGACTAATCTCAAAACAAAGCTTGTAATGTTTTTGCCTTGTAACTGTAAGATTTCATAGTTGCATAAATTCGTGTGACAAGGAGGGGGCCAGACAAACTGAGACAGATCTGACAGACACAGAGATGTACATTCCTTTACTCAGGGGCTGGCAGATGCTCTCACATGAACAATGGATGTTTGTATATTCTACCCCTTCTTCAGAATGCTTCCACCTGTCTACACAGCATGACCCTCCTGTTACCAGCACTCTGTGTCAGCCAATTCTCTCTTCTTTTGGCCTCTCTTTCTGCTGGAACAATGAAATGTCTTCTTTTTGAGGCCAAAGAGGTCTTAAAAATTAGAGCTTGTCAGATTATTGATGGTTTTCTAGCCTATGTTATAACAGCCTCTTCATTTAACTAGTAAGGAAATAATGTAATAAGCTTTCAGCCTTATCAGGTAGGACAGATTAGGCACTCTCAGATTTAAAAATAAATAGATTAAAAAAATCTAGTCATCAGGATGTGGAAGTTGTTTTTTGGTTTTTATTCTGTAGTTTTTGGAAGTTTAAGACTCTTAGAAAATGCAGGTGACTGCTGCTTTGTTATTCTGAAGAAATAATTTTTCATCAAATACCATCTGCAAGTATGGCTATACCTTTTCAATCTGTGCCAGACACAATTATCTTGATACCAACAATTTAAAGAATATGAGACCATTCAGTTGTTAAAGGTTGACTTCAATGTTCTCATTTACATTAATTTTGTTAGTAGTTTCTTAAATTAAGGAGACAAAAAGACTCCTCCAAAAAGAAGGGAAGGAACTGAAATATGACACACTGGATTCTCTGGTAATTTGCCTTTTTTGTTTGTCTCTGCAAGTAACAGACAAACTTTCCAATCTGGTGTTCTCCAGGATCCAGTTTGTAACAAAGACAGTTCTTTCCTGGTTATTTTGGATTTTTTTTTTCCTCCCTCTAGAATTCATAAATTTGGTGTGTTGAGAGAGTTGCTCTAACTAAGAAAAGACTGAATATCATGGGAGCAAATCTAGGTCAGTGAGAGGCTGATTCCAAGACATATTTTGAGCAGTCATATACAGAATCATCAGAGTTCAGATGCTTTGGGTGTGCAAAAGCAGTGTTATCCGTGGGCAATCAGTGGGAAACAGTCCTTGTTCTGTGAGCTGGGCACTGTCTTTGGTCTGCACCACTGTTGAAAGGCAGATTTTTCTTGTTGGATGGCTTTACCTCTGTTCCACAGAACTCTTTTCTTTCAAACTGCCAGCGTGAGAGGGAAGCCAGTGTTACCTTTTTAGGGCTAGGAGAGGAAAAAGGTCTTTGGTCAGTTATGTTCCTGTTCTTCCATCACAAGGGAACAGATGCCTTAAATATTGCCAGCATTTGGTTCATGTTCCTACTGTGACAAAGCTGCAGTTGTATTTCTCGTCCAGCTGGACTGTGCTGCCCATCTTTCTACGCAGGTGGAAAAATAAAATCTCAAGTCTGCTGGTTGGTCCAGTTTTGTGGAATAATTGTATTTCTTGTTCACATTTTTGCACCCGGGTCATAGATTCAAAGCAGCTTTTGGGGATTTATTTGAGCTTTTAACTTTCAGAGAGATTACAGAGCTCCCCCCCCCACCCCGTCCTGTGTTTTTGGTCTCCTCACAATTTCTCTAGCTCTCTGCTCCTTATTTCTAGTAGCACAGTTATGTTGGCCCTATTGCCTCCCAGTCCAGCTCCTTTGTACTGGAAACACCCTCATACCTGGAACTCATATCCTACCTTTATCCTTGACTTGTGGATGTTTCCTTGCAGCAGTAAATCACATTTTAGAAGTTTTATCCACCACTACCCACAAATCACTCCGTGTTCTGCACTGTGTTATTACTGAATCTATAAATAAGGGAATAAATCATTGGTTTCTGACTGGTAAAGAATATGCCACCACATATGAAAATACATCAATTTTTAATTCATTTCTGAAGGTGACCCAGAAGCAAACGATCACCATGCAAGTAAAATAGAAATGCACATATAATACAGTTCCCTGATGAAGAATTATGTTTTAAGAGTATCCGTAGGATTTATGATTTCATATTTATAATTTGCATATGCTCCATATTTGTTTGGGATTTAATAACGCTGTAATTTCATAGCCATGGAAATAAATTTAGTGGGAGCTGCTGCCATCTCCTGGTCAATAGCTAAGTTAAACACTGGGCTTGAAGATGCAAGCTGGTTATTGCAATCAGATTTTTGAGGTCTTCCTTGCTAAAACTGAGCTTAAAATTCCCAAGCACTTCAACTTGCAATATAGAATCCTAGATATTTGACAGGGTGGTGTTTTTGGTGAGATTGAGTTTAATGTGAAAGAACGTTGCTATTCAGTTATTATTACTTAATAGAACAAACTTCAATGGAAATGTTAGGGCAGGTACCTTCCCTGTAAATACATGTGCTTGTAGATTTTGAAAATTAATTTTTTATTTGTAAAAAAAAAGTGATTTGCAATTGAAAATATGAAGGCCGTCTAATGCCTTATAGGACCTTTCCCAAGTGAGTTTGCTAACCCTAGCAATTTTTTTTCCTTCTTCCCCAACCAATGAACCTATTCCCTTTTTTCCTTTCTATCAACGATTGTGCTTAAAGAAAAATCTGCATGGTAAGATCTGTCAAGTTGGAGTATGAGCTTGTTGAGCTTCCTTGTTAATATGTTCATGTTCCTTTTTTCTAATAAAGTGGCTTTTGGCCTCATAGTGAATTGCTGTGAATGGATGTCACAAAAGGCTTTTTATTTTTTTTTAAACTCTGTGCTTTCAAGTGTGCCTAAAACATGTCAAAACTCAGAAAATTTGTATGAAACAGGTAATTTTGTAGTATTTTTCTCAAAGTCTGCAGTGTTATAACATTATGCAAAACTAAGACATTCTTCCTCTTTCTCCTTGCCTTCTTTATCTCATTTTGAATACAGAATGTGAAAACACCTCATAAAATAATAAAGTCACAGTTCTAACACTATTTTTTTTTTTTTTTACACATGGCATCTTTTAAGCTGTGCTCTGAGCTGGTGGACGTGTGCAGGGTCTCAGTATTAGCACTGCTATCAACCTTCAATTTCTTGTTCCTGTGAACTTTAACAAGTTCATTTTGTGCACTTATTGCTGCAGTGATATTTAGTGTCTTCCTGTGCAGTGTAGTTAGATGGACCTATTTTTTATAATGTTAAGTGGTTTATTGACTCATGCATGAAATGAGAGGAGAAAACATTGAAATTTTGTCTTTGTAGTATCGTTTTCAAATTCAGGAGTCACCGAGTTCCATTCTGTTGGCAGGTTTATGTAAAACATTCAGTTCTGCCTGGTCACTTTGAAACACCTGGAAGAGTCTGTGCACAGAGAGAGAGAAGCTACTAAAGGAAGTGCAAATCCCTTGTAATGCATAGTTGCTTTTCTAGATGCTAATGCAAAGGCACACAATATAACCAACCTTTATGATTCTGCCTCATTAAAAAGCTGAACTGGGCAGACAGCTACCAGCTTCACTGTTTTATCTTTCTACATTTAGATATGACTGGAAAAATGGCTGCTAGTATAAACAATAGAGAGGAAAGAAAAAAAGCTTATCCAAAGAGGGGAGTAGAAAAAGGAAAGATGGTAAAAATCTATTCCATGTGAATCTGATTAAATGCAGAACCAAACTTAATCTCATTGAGGGTTTCTGTGCTTTCGATTCAATATAATTATGTTGTTGCCACAGACAGAAGACCACATCATTGTTTTAAAACTCATCTGAGTTTGAATAGTAGAAGCAAAATAAAAAGGATAAAAGTGTAGTCTATAGAACGAATTGGGACAGAGTGGCTTTGTGGTGTTTTGACCTTAACCTTGATGAAAACCTGTGACTTATTTTTGTGGTGACAAGAGAGGATATGAGGAATAACTAAAAGAAGGCTATACTAGGGATTTTCCACAAACACAGATCTGTCTTTCTCTAGAGAAGTTAAGACAAATCAGTATGTTACTTAATAAATGAATAATTTATGAAGATATTGATGTAAACAGCTTAAGGAAAAACATGAAGAATTAGTATTGTCTCAAAGCTTAGACGATCAGCACCAAGGCCAACCTGACTATCTCAGCCTACTTGTGTGAGTTTTCTGTCTCTGGATGCAGCATTAATTAGTCTTGATGATCTTAGAGGTCTTTTCTAACCTCAGTAATTCTACAGCCTTTTTCTAGGAGAAGTGTTTTGATCACTTAAAGACACGAAAGATTTCATTGTGTTTTTGTGAGGATTGAGATGATGGCAACAAGGTCAACTGTAGAAAAAAACCCCATGAAATTAATTTAGTCTAAGTTCTGTAGTGTCATTTAGTTGTGAATCAGAGTTTTCTCTTTCATCATCTTTTTGTAGTGCTGCTGTACTGCCAAACATAGCTTTTGTTTCTTTTTTTTTTTTTTTTTTTTTTTTTTTTTTTTTTTTTTTTTTTTTTTCCAGAGGTTGATTGTATTTTCTTGCTTGTGAGGTAGTTTATTCTTGCTTATAATGTGCTTTTTGAAGGTCTCAGCATCCTTTCCATTCCCAGCCTTTTAGGAGAGCCTGCCTGCCAGGATGCCCTGCTGTAGTTGGTGTGCAAGGTACAGGTGTTACTCCCCCAGGAGAGGTGCTGTGGCAGGACACCTGCAGTGGGGCATCCTGCCCAGGCCAGCACACGATACAGAAATAAATCATTTGACTGCAACAACATCAGGCTCAGGAGCAGCAGATTTGCATCAGAGTGAGGCTGTACTGGAACAAGTGGCCTCAAGTTTGGGCCCTGCTTGTGATGCTGCCATGCCATGCTGCAGCTACCCTGCTCCAGGCTGGATGAGCCACCTCTGCACTGCAGTTTTTTGGATCCGATTGCTGTGACCCAAAGACATTTTAACACCATAAAGCAAGGAGGGGAATTGCTGATCCCATATAGTGGAATACAAAACTTGTAGTTGGTGTAGTGATGCTGCAAAATTATGTCTTTGCTTGTGTACACAACTTTTAAATTTAATGTTGTAGTAACAAAACTTTTAATTATTTCCTTTAGATAAAGATTTTAATTGCACACAACTGAACATGAGTTCTTGTCTCTACTGGGTATCTTAAAGAATCTTTTCTGACACAAAGCCCTCTTTGCTCCAAAGAACTGCCATTGCATTGTGCAGCAGGTGAAGCTAAAACTTCTGGTGCCCAAATCCCCCAAACAATCTGTACTTGAAGAGCTAATTGTATTTACATTCTACAAACAGATCAGATTTGTTAGAAATGAAATTATCAAAAAGCTTAGAGGTAAGTGGGTAAAGTGTTTCATTCCACTGGAGAGAAATACCGTAAACTTCAAGGAATTTCAGATATTTGTGACAAGTATGACTTTAGCCCATGGTTTTTAATGCTCTTTTCAGTAACACTTGAAGACATCTTGTATGATTGGAGTCTTGCATTTGCACGCCCTGTGGTGGTATGCATAATTGACTAATGATGTCTGTAATTTTCCTGTGTGATTAATTCATTTGAAGCTATAAATATTCTATATTAAATTATGCAGAAAGTCAGCAAGTTTCTTACTGATTTCTTGAAAATAAAAATAGTTTCTGTATTTGTTTTTGGTTCACAAAATAAACCAAGAAATAGAAAAATCAAACGGTAAGTTTTATGACAAAATTATTGCAATAGTAAATAAGTACACTATTTTCTTATAATATGAACAGAAGGAGGAAGTTTCCTTTTGCTGATGATTTTTTAAAATAGTTATTCTATTAATATTTTTGCAAAATTATTCCATTAGCTTATGTTTAAGTCTTTGGGGAACCCAGCAGAGAAAAAATCTTGTGAAATCTGCATTGAGTGTTTTCATGAGTTCTTTACGAAACTTTGTCTTTTCTCTTACATGAAATTAAATTAAATAAATGTTTCTCTTTCTCAGAATGAAAAAGAAAAAAACCTGAAAAATATTGCTGAAATGCTCAGAATTTTTGAAACAAAATTTTCCATTGTTTATAATGCATTTTATTCTTGTCTGGTTTTATTTTGAGCTTACCAAAGCAGATTCCTAGCGTGTAAAGGCAAAAATTTAATAGGAAGACTTTATTTTTATTTGCATATCTTCAGTGATTAGAGGTCACACTCTCTGATCTAGTAATACCTATAAATATTCTGGACAACTTGAGGGGAGGAAGGAAAAAGAAAATAATGATTTATATATCTTCCTTTGTTCTTTAAACAAATAAACAGTTGAGAAGACAAATCCTGTTGTGACAGCTTTGAAGAGATGTAGAGATTAATGAACTAATCCCAAGAACGAAAATGTGGCCTGATTAAATCTTAAATATTTTTTTCCTGTCATTCCTCACTGTGTGTTCAGTCACAGTGTATCATCCTTGAAGTGCGTTAAGACAGGGCCATTGAAACTCGTGCTGGATTTTCCTTAGGAGATTTTAGACTGTTGCTACTGAAGTAAATTGAGAATTTTAGTCGTTTGTATCGCTAGCGTTGTTTCCATGCACAGATATATGCAGAGCATGGTCAGGACTCAAGATTATTCTCTTGTGGTTCAGTTCCTCTTAAAGAACTCTTTGAGAGATCCATAGTGTTAGAATGAGTTACCAGTAGGAGTGAGATTTTGCACTCAGTGCTATGGCCTACTCCTTTGTTTGCTGGAACTGTACTCTAATAATTGGTATCTACTGCTTTGAGACTCCTGAGGGACAAAAGGATGTGAAATTGAGGGACAGCTGAGAATACTGATGTTTAGAGAGGCATTTCACAGCTACCATGTGTGCCTGTGATGAGAGAACATCACCTTGCCCATGGCCTTGGAAAGGTTGCAGTGACTGAACCCTAAAGATCCTGGGGCTGACTCCCAACAGGATGCACTGTGTGAGTGCTGAGTACTTCAGGCCAACACCCAGAGGACTCAGAAACAGTCTTTGGATGAGGCTGGCAACAAAATCAGGAGTAAGCAGATACTTATCGTATCTGAAATGCAGAGAAGTCAAGAGCAACAATATAGGTGTGGGTTCTCTTCCATTTGCTTGTAGCTTCCACATTTCAAATAAAACAAAATGGTCTGGAGGACGTCTTTGGCTAACTGAACCATTGTGGGGAGAGGCAGTGAGAAGGAGAGTTAATGTGTTCCTGGAGTTACTACAGAGCTGTGTGGGAATTACATGTATTATGGCTGGATATTGAAGGATAATTCAGCTGTGGGGCTTTTCTGTCCATGTACTTAAGAGGCTATATTTGAACATGCAATTTATAGAAGGATTAGCTAATCTTTGAAAATACAAACTGGAAAATTGCAGTCTGGACTATATCAAAGCCCATGATGTTTGCCATAAAGCTTTTGGGTTAAGTCGATGTCCTGTGGCACATGTTAAATGAATGGCACTATTAGAATCTGCAAAAGTATGACATTAGAAATATTACAGCACTAATTGACACTGCTTTTACAGACCTTAATATTGCTACTTTAAGTTCTCATTGTTCGCTTGCATTACAAATCTCTTGATGAATAGCTTTTTGTACAGGATTGTCAGATTCAGCTCTGACAATTCATTTCATTTAATGGGCTGGTAATTCAGATAGGTTAACTCCACAATGAAAGGGTCATCCTGAGAGTGTCTGCAAGAGAAAACAAAGTAATTCCTTTCATCTTGGGCAAAGTCAGTCAGAAGGTTTTTACATCTATGGATGCATAATCAGAAAGACATGCATACTGTAGGATCCAGATCATATGTGTTGTCCATTAAATATAGGAATAACCTATTTAAGATAGAAGTAGCAATAGTTTTTTAGTAAATAAAAAAGTAATTGAAAGTAAATTCAAGTATGTAGTCTTAAAGAATTTGAAATCCTAGTTTAAATCTTGTTTAATAGACCAGACATTTCATTAGCTAGCATAAAATTCATGCTGTGTTCTGACTATATAATCCAATAAAAGATCATGAAACTAAATCAGTAATCTGTCATTCATTGAATGACAATTCTATGTAGTGTGAACCCATCATAAACCAAAGCGAGGAAAATGCTCTGAATGTCAAATCAACCTGGAAATCAAACGGAAAATCTAATTATATTTTTTTTATAGTGACAGCATAACAGCTTTAACTACACTAATATCACTCTCCTTCTTGAAATGTAACTTTTAGCAGACATAGAACATATAACTGGACGGGATATGGCAGTATATTGGGAAATGACTGAGAAGATGTTGATTCTGTGGGTACTGATCCTACTACAGCAGGATGCTGCATCAGCCCCCCTAGAGTGCTTGCCCTGTGCTTGCATGGGAAGGTATCTCCTCTTACCTTGCTCATCTTCCTCCTGACTGCAGATATGGGTTCAGCCCCTGTGATAGTATCAGAACTGCAAGTTTGGTTTATTGTGCTCATTAAATCTGCAGGGATGGAGCACAGGGCTGACACGTATATCCTCAGACAGCCCTGATTACAAGGGACATTTGTACTGTTGTTTCTCATTTTTTCCCCCTCTCCTTTCCAGCATCTTTGTATTTTCCTGTCTTTCTTTCCCTCAGTTAACCTATCCGTAATTACTTTTCCCCTACTGGTGCCAGTTTTAGTAAATCCATGTAGCAATGGGGAACAAAGACACTCAGAACTCCTTGCTTGCTCCAAAGAAGATAGTTTGTTGCAACAAGCAGAGCCATTTTATGTTCTAAACTTGACAAAAATGACACCCAAATTTTGTGTTTCTGACACAGTTACTCAGGTGATCTTGGTTTTATGATATCACTGAAATGGTGACCTGGGTACTATTTGAAGAACAACTTTCAAATGCTCTCTGTTGTTCCCACTTTGATTTTCTGTGCAGTTTTTCTTATGTAAAAATCCAATCTACAAAGATCAGAAACCATCCTGTTGCTGTCTGAGAGGACGAGGTCCAAACATCTGAAAGGCAAGTTTTACTTAGGGCAAGAAGATGAAAAAGCCCAAAATATCAGTATTCCCCATCACAGATTCTGTTCTTTAAAGGTGATAAACCCTGCAGCCATAGAATGTGACAGGGACCTTCAGGCAGCTCCCTATTTTTATTTCATCTGCAGTGCCAGGAGCTGCAGAGGTTGGTTTATGCTAGACTTAAATTTCTAGAGATGTCTTTGGTTTGGGGAACTGAGTTTCATCTGTCAAAACCTAGACACTGAGGTTCTTGAGAAATTCTCTGTAGGAAATGAATGTCCCAGTGAATTGTTTCAGTCAAGAGCTGCTGTGGAGCTGACCATGCTGACAAGGGGTCATCTCAGAATAAAGTGATCACCATGTAGTGATGCTGTGCTTTTCCATACTATATCCCTACCACTGTTATCTTCTTCCCTGGAATATTGTTCCTCATTTTAGTATAGCTTGTTGCTTTAGAAGGGTCTCCTGAGTCCCATTTTAGAGTGTTGAACACTCATATCTGCTTTTAAAGTTTACTCCAAAGGGAAAGTGAAATTAGACCAAATAAAGAAATACTTGAAAGAAAATCTCATGCATGTGAAGGCTTTAAACCTAAATGCATGGTATAGTGTATAATTATTAATTTCAAAATGAAACTGGAGTACATTATAAGGTAACCATAAGACATGGCTCATGTATTCTGCATCTTGGAAGCAATGCACTAAATTATTTCAATGCCTTTTAAGTGTGTTGCCTTTGTTGTCTTTAAGGTGTGTCTATTAAGGATTGAGTATCTTGCTTCCTACTCTTCAGGCATAGGTGATATATATTTAGGGTAGAATTTAAATTGATGATCGGTTTTTAAACTGTTTTCAAAAGAACTGTTATGGAGCCTGAAAAGGAACATTGGTTGCCAGAACTGCAGTGAGTTCAGAGTTCAGGAGGATTACAGTATCTGGTCATGATTAGAAGTTATACATCATTAAGGACAGGTTTTGGTGGTCGTGTGTCTTTAGATGTACAGGAAAGTTCATCTTACTTTTGTTAGTTTCAGAATGAAAAACTTGGAGGATGCTTTATTTTTGAAGTGGTCGTCCTTTCTCTTGTGATTGGACCTTATGTGTATGCATTCACTATGTAAATGTGCAGCTTTAAGAGTATGTCTGCTAGAAATGTGGTGAAAATTAGCAGAAGTGTGTGCAAGAATATGCCAACAGGTGGTCAATGTAGGGAACATTTTTCTAAGACCAAGCAGGTTAGAATATGCTACTTCATTTTTTTGAAGTGTAGAGAAATTTCATCAGGTCCATGAAGAGGTATTATGGTAATTTTTGATATTACCTTCTTATGCATTTGTGTTAAGATAATTTTACTAAATTCAGAGCAAGATAGTAATCAGAAAAAAAAAAAAAAACAAACAATTTCTTCCCAGATATTTGTGATTTAAGACTAAAAAACCAACCACCACTCCCTTTTAACCTATTTATGGGGAAGGAGAAATGCAGATACTGTAGATAAATATTAGATAATAGAAAAACCATCAGACATAATAGAAGGGGATTTCATTCTTTGGAACAGTTTGTTTATGGTAAAGATCAGAAACTCTGAAGACATAATTTTGTGCTGTGTTGCTGCTAAAAGCATGTCATCCACCACCATCAATTACCAGTTAAAGCATCTGTAAGAAACAAAGATACTGAAATGTGAAGCCAGATGTCATAAGGATTTCTTTGCAAAAATTCTGATCATTAGAAACTAACATATACTTCACAATGGTCACTGATGCTTTATCTTCACTAAATATTTTTTTTAAAATTACTATTTACTATGAGTGCAGAAAGATAAGCGAGTTCTGGGTTCTGCTAGGAAATCTGTGAAGAATAATTCCATTTATTTATGGAATAATAAATAATTGTTGATTTGGCATAGTGCAATGCTATATATATGAATAGGTGTTTCTTTAGTTTTTAATAGTTTCTTTAGACTCTAAAATAAAAAATGAGGAAATACATGCAGAAGACAGATATTTTTCTTTAATTTGAGGAAGAGGTCTCAAAAGAGTTAAGGGCTAGAAGAGAAATGTAGCAGTTTAAGTAGCCTTAAGGGTCTAAGTCCTTCTAATGTTTCATGTATTAAAGTCAGAGAATTGAGAATTAATTCAAACTAAATGTGGCAAAGCATGGAAATATTGGAATCTAACTTTACCCTTTACTAATGCTTTATGGTAATTGTACAGCTTGATGTCTCTGATTTTAGATGAGATGGATTTAGGAAAAATACAGCCCAGTTTTTAAAAGAGATCCCTTGTGGTCTGTCTTTTTACTACATGTATTTTCCTACTGAAATGGCCTTTAGGCATTGCAGAAGTGAGAATAATTAATAACTAGCATTACTAAAATATAAGGCAAAGACGTGTCTGTCATACAGTTAATTTTTTGCAAACTATAATTACAAGATTTTAACACTGATTGTAATTACTTGAACATATGGTGAGAAATAGGTAATGAAAGTGTTTTTTAATTGTGGTATAATGAGTTTCTGGATGTTCAATACTGTTTCCACTGGGATACCAAAAATTTAAGAAGTGAGAAGAAAGAGAAAAGGAAAAAAAAGACTTTCCATCTTGGAGTTACCTCTATCTTTGAAATGAAAGAAAATAGAATTTAAGATTAGTTTGTAGTTATTTTAAAAATAAATCTTCAGGTCATCTTTAGGTAAGGTTGTTATTGTATGGCTTGGATATGTTTGGAAAACTTGGAAATCTGCTTTTTTTAACATTTTATAAGAAAAGTTATATAAGGTAGTAGTTTGCCTTCTATTCAAAATAGACATAAATACAAAGAGCCTTTCTTCTCTTTGTTTGGCTATGCAGATGAATTTTGCCATAGTTATACCTCTGATGGACCCTTTGTACTTGAATCTTCCTGGTTTTTACACAGTTTTTGCCCTGCCTAGGCCCATAACTATCCCAGTGATTATTTTCCAAAACCTAGTTACACTCTGCTGTGCTCAGCAGAGACTTGCCTACTGTGGTAAATCAGAAATAATTACATGTGGTGTTACTGAAGGGCTTTGATGGCATGGGCTCATGGTTGGTATTAAATGTTCAACATACAGGACAGAATGAGATCTTATGCCTCAGCACAGCTTTAAATTTTTCTTTTACTTCATTTAAAGAAATTACAATTTTGGGTTTTTTTCCCAAAATATGAAAGGGTCCTCAGGATTCATAGCCTGATCTGTATTTCTTCCCAAACTCTGAAAATGTTGTAGTGGCACATAACTCTGTGATAGAAATCATCTTTATTTTGCCTCTTCTGTCTAAAATATGCAAAGAAACAGTGACTGCTGTAGCCCATGATGCTCCTCAGTTCCTGCCTGAATCTGTATTGGCTCCTGGACCCTGCAGTGCAGTGGTCAAAATGATTTAGTTCTAGACACATTTTTTACAATACTCTACCAACATATTCCATAATTTTCTGTAACTACTTTCCTTTGCTAGAGATGGAATGCCTTTTTTTTTTTTTTTTTTTTTAACTGACTTAACTAGGAATAATATTTCTTTAAAAATAAATGGGTTTAAGGCAGAAAAGTAAATGGCTTTTTCTTTTAGTGTATGTCCATAACAAGCCCTTTACATTTCAAAATGGTTGTCAACATATCACTACCATGCTTGTGACAGGCTCTCTGAAGCTCTTAGAGTCAGAGAGTGATTTTTCTGCCAGAGGAGCCTGGCAGTGATTACCAGCCCAGAGATGCTTCTGCTGTGCAGTAAATTATTATTGATGGTCATAAAGATAAGCCTGATGAGGGAAAAGATGTTGGGCTGAGTAATGTTAGAGGGAGGTGGAGAGGGTTGAGTTTTACCTCAGAGCTGCCCCTGGACATGTCCAGCAAGCTAGCAATAACTTTTTGTAGCATACCTGGTACTAGAATTCAGTGTCTTAGCCTTCTCCTAGGTTTTGTTTTCATTTTTTTTTTTTTTCTCCACTATATTAAATTGTTATTCCAAGCAGCCTATTAAAATTCTAGAGTATGTTGATGGTATCAAAAGAGAAATATTAAACTTATTTAAGAACAGGGAGTTTCTCAAAAACCATGAATGATGGTCTTAATACAGTGGGAGGGTAAATATTTAAGATTAAAAATTCCGAATGGTTTTTCCCTTTAGCCCACTTATAACTTTTCTGTGCTCATTTTAGTAAAATACTTGTATTTAATTCCATTTGGAAATCTTGGTGTCTCCTCTACAATTATCTGTAGTGCGACCATCTTCTCAGGTGGTAGTTTTATATTGATCTCTGTTTTCAGCAATGGACACTCTAGGAATTTTGTAGATCAGATGTGCTACACACAGATTGTGAGTTATGGCTATGTCTAGAAGGAAATCAAAGCCAACAATTGTTGAGAGGCTCAAGTGTGTTGCTTCCAAGTACCTACTTGAAAGTAGCTACTGGTGTGCTGCTCATTGTTGGCAACAGAATTCACCCAGTGTATCAGCTCCCGAATTTACTGCTGTGTGATGTAGGAGCTTGCAGTGTTTTGGTGAGACGTTACTGCTCTTTGCTCCTGTCTACCATAAAAGCCTTGATTATGCTGCAGATAAAAGCACCAGATTCAGTTCTGTTTGTTTTCTCTGCCCTCCCTGAATCACACTAGCCTGGAATGCATTAAGTGAAATATAGAGGGAACTTAACTGGATGTTCTTTAGTTGTATATATCTGGAATACCTCTGCCTTCTAATCTCAGGTCTTGAAGATGGCTAAAATGTGGGAAAGCATTCTTAAATTTTAAGAGGAGGAGCAAGAAGGAAAAAAATAAAAAAGAAAAACCCCCAAACTTAGCTTGCCAAAATGGAATTCACTGCTAGTATTCAGACAGCAAGTATATGTCTTTATTAGCAAAAAAAAGGGTTTAAGTATAGTTTGAGAACTGATGTTTGATTTGGTCACTTTATTAACTGTTAGGCTGATCCATGGCATGATTTTGGTCCAAGCCCCATCCCTGTAGGTTCAAGGCCAGGCTGGACATAACTCTGGGTGTAGTGGAAGTTGTTCCTGCCCATGGCACAGTGGGGTTGGAACTAGGTGATCTTTAAGGTCCTTTCCAAACCAAACCTTTGTAAGCTTTCCTGAGATGCCTGAGCATTTCTGGGAAATGGCAGAGCCTGGGGCTGTCCTGGGGCCAGTGTGGCTGGTGCCCCTGTGCCTGGGGGGTCAGTGATCTTAGTGCAGTGGACATGAGAGCTGCTGCATGGGGCTGCAGAGCATGGGTGTATGTGTCATTGTGGGTGTGGCCCAGATGCATTTCGTTTTGAGCCTTTAGGGATCTCTGTTTAGGATGACACATGATAACCCTGAGTGTCTGCAAACAGAAATCAAGGTTGGAGTCAAAAGCAGCACAAGCTTTTTTAGGCTTTCAAAATAATCTTTCCTGTGGAGCAATAATCCTTTTAGTGCTGGAGGTGAAGGAAGCTTGATCTGTGTGAATACATCATAAATGCAATATATGTGAATTTATTAATAACCTCTCTGTAGAGAGTTGTGTTGAACACAACTTCCCCAAAGTCCGTGGGGAGATGACATCTATGTTTTTAACTAATTTCTTTTAGGTGTGTGTTCCTCCATGCCTAGGCAAATTTCAACCAATACTAGGAGCAAAGGGCATTTACCATAAGGGGAAATAAAAAAATCCAAGGTACATTAGTAGTAACCTCTTGGACCACTGACTTACACTTACCTATTTAAAAACATATTGAGCTGTGCCACAAGCATGTGATTAGGAGGTCATATTCTGATGCAAGGTGAGCTGCTGAAGTTTTTGCACCTAATTTTTTTTCCCCAGTTTTGTTTTTTGTTTAAAAGAAAACAGGACAATGTAACAAGAAACCCAAAGCAAAAGCATATCTGAGGAGCAGCAATGTTGAAGTGCATTGTGTCATGTGTGCTGTGCCATGGGCTCCTCCCATTGTGTGTCAGCCCTCACTGTCTGTGTTTGCTTAGGACGTGACCATCACTCTACAAATGGCACAAGCCAACAATAAACACTGACCTTTAAGGTAGCCTCTGCTCCTTTCACTCTGTCCTCTTTGACCCTGAATAAGCCATTTCAGTTCACTGAGTGAGCAGAAAACTAACTTGAACTTACAGTTTGTGTCAGGAGCTTGGTTTAGCAGTCTCAGAGAGCTCCTGACAGATAAGTGCCAGGGACAGAAAGGATCACAGTAGTGGCTGGGAGCCTGCCTGTGGCTGCCAAGAAATCACAGCCTGGAAAAAGGCAGTTATGCCTTCCTCTCCCTATTAGCAGATTTGGGTCTTCACACTGCGTGGTAGTACTTCAGTTACTTGTGGTACATTTCCATTTTATCTCTATATGAGCAACAGGAAAAATCCATCCCTCCATCTCCAAATGAGAATTTGAGATTAGTCAGTCTCAAACTTGCTAGACAAGAACAATACAATTTTAGTTGATAGATAAGTATGTATGTACTAGACTGCTTTCTTGAAAGCCTAGTTGGTGGGTGGGTTGACTGATAGATGCAGAATAAACTTACTTTTAAAAAATCTCACAGTGATAAAGCAATGTGACTGATGTGAAATAAATAAAGGTCTACTTAGGAATGCATCCATTGGAGATAATAGATAAATCTCTCTCAGCCCCATGATATTATTTCAATTCTCTAGTAAATATTTTCAATTTCAAAATCAGCTTCAGGGGAATCTCCTGCAGCTACAGTCTCTTGGCTGCTTGAAGGATTCAGTCAACTAGATACAATGTCATATTAAAAGCTGATCTACAATTTTTTTTCTTTCAGGAAGAGAGGGATAATATTTTTAAAGAGGAAAAATTGGATATTTATGAAAAATCTGGTTTATTCCCTTTTGATGCCTCCATGCCATTACTGCATTTGTGATCAGTTAAGGACAGTAAATAAGTAGCCACCTAACTCAGTCATTGCTCTGCTTTTGATATCATTTCTCTGTGTGTGTGCGTAGGAGACAGGGCAGTTACCACAAGACATTCAGGAGAAAAGTTATTAAAAAAAAACACCTGAAGGTTGGAGTGACTAAATCTGTTTGTTGTTTAACAGTCAGTAATTAACGTTGTAATATAATATACTTAATATTATATTAATGTTAAGTATCTTAATATTAATATTGTAATTATAATATATGCTACAGTGCTGCTTTAATATCACATACGTATCTGACAAGATATCTTGTCTTCATTCAAGTTTTCTTTTTGTGACGTTTATTTTAGAAGAAGCTCAGCTGCATATTTCATGCAACAGCTGACCTTGGTCCTGTTTAATAAAATCTATTTGAGCAGAAAAAGTGACAGAGGTCTTTAAGTATCAATGGAAAAACTTAGGTTTTAGTTCTCATGAAAAAAAAAACCACAAAGGAAGTTCAAATATATTTACAGATGTTTCTTTTTATCAGATACAGACTGTAGTTGTTATAGTGTCATGTAATATAATAGAGGAAGACTACTGGGGTTTTGAGGATAACAAATGAAACTCAGATTTGATTAGCTCTGATTTCATTAGGCTTTATTTGGTGCTAAGAAGTACTCATATAAATGCTAATGTATACTAAAAAGTTACTAGCCTTTAAGTTCCTCTATCTTTCCTTTTTGTCAACATGACCAGTTACAGAAAGAAGTGTTTAGCCGAAGGATGTTCACAGAAACAGAAAGTTCTTGATTACTGTTTCATGAAGAAGGTCTGCGGGTGGAAGATGTGTTAAAACTTGTCTTCCTTGCCCTTGCAAGTTGTCAGCAGGCAGCTGATCCATAGGGTAGAGACAGCCACACCAGCAATGCTGACAGGGACAGCTCAGCATCCCCAGCCTCTCAGGGGATCTGGATCTGCACCTCTCCTGCTGCAGTGCAGATTTTGGAGTTTGAGACACTCGTGAGTGGGAGCTGGCAGCAGCTCCAGGTTTTGCACCCATGTGTGGGCAAGGCGAGCAGTGTGCTCTCTTCCCCTGGCTTCTGCTGTGGGGGCAGCAACCTCTTGCAGAAGGGTGGCAAAAAAAGACAGCTGAAGGCGATAATGTCTTTCACTAGCACAGCTAAATTTGCTAGGTGTCGTCGCTCGGCACCCTCATTGCCAAGTACACTCTGTGTTCCACCGACTCTGTGAAACAGCAGATCCTTTTTTGGGGAACAACAGGCTCCACGGACACAGCTGAATGGCAGACGTGGGCTTGGGGCATGTTTGCTCTCGGGATTCTAAAAAATTATTTTTTGTGTTTGTCTCTGTTGACCGGCTGTTTACCGCTGACCCGAGAATGTACAATTTTGTTTCCCCAGCCAGAGATCTTGAAAGGAAGGCTGTGAGTAATTTCTTCTTGTGTTTTCTTCATTGTTTATTATTTCTTATCACTACATTCTGTTCCTGATCCCACAAAGGCCTTCATTGCAGGTCAGTTCAAGGCACAAATCCCAAATCCTAACTGCCCAATACAAAATGCCCCCACCCTCAGGGTGGCGTGGATATTTATATTACAATCTATGTAATCAGTATTTATAATACTTCTCCAATAACTATTATTTTTGTTAGAAGGTTAGACTCTATTCTAAACCAACTATAATGTGCCACCTCACTGCAGAACATGGAGGCAGGTGAGGAAGAAGAAACCCAAAAGCCATGTGGTTCCTCCATCTTGCCTTCACCTGCTTACCATCCTAAAACCCCCATATATCTAAAATTCTCACCCTGTGATAAAGTTACACAGTATTCTACTATTTAATACACACTCTTGAAACTTCTGCTTCATTTCAGAGCCTAAAAGCCCTTTTTCCATGAAGAAAGGTTAAAAACCTGTTTGTCAGAGATTTTAAAATCTCTTAAACATGCAAAGAAATCTTTCTCACAATTCCAGACTCTGACAGTTTGCCATCCTGGGTACCCCAAAATGTGGTTCCAAATCTATGGAATATCATTTGCATTCCATATCTATCTGTACCCCAAATTATTTTTCTCTCCTTAAGATCCTGTAGCCAGAAAATGGAACTGGGGGCAGAGTGAGTGGGATTCTGCCCTTGGCTGAGTAACTTAACTTACTCCACCATTATTCTCTCTTTTTCCCAAGGAGCTAATAATATTAAGCAATTTGTATCTATCAGTTATTTGCTTTTTTTGCTTGTTGCTATTTCTGTTTTTTTTTTTTTTTTTACTTATCACTACTTGTATTTGGTCTTTTTCCTTATTAGGAAGGTCTTTCTTAGTAGAAAGAGATTGGTTAAGCTAAAGGATAGGTAAATAATTTTAGACTGTCCCCCTAAAATTGCATTAAACCAAGACCTTTGCTTGCATAATTTAGTATTTCAAATAGAAAGTAATAGACTTTCTGCTGCTCTGTGAAATACAACTTCTGGTGTTTTCCTGTCATATGAAGTCAGTTCTATCTTGACTTGAAACTCCTTTTTTGCTTATTTTTATTGCATTTTTCACATTACAAGTAAATTGTGCAGATGGAGTCTCATTCTCATGAGATTTAGATTTCCTTGTTTCAGGGAGAACAGTTGTTTCTTTGCTTTTAAGTGCTTTGTGTCAGGGTGCTGGGACAAATTAATCCAAAAAGGTAGTATTTTGGGGAAACTGAGTAACTTTGAAATCTAAAAATTTAAAAAATTTATCAGGTCCTTACAAAAAATGTAATAGCATGTGATTCTGAAATTATATTACAGGCATTACACAAGTCTAAGTTGTTGATATTAAGTAAGTCTAAATCTTTCAATTGCCCAAAAACTGATGGTATTTCATTATTTCGGAATGTAAAAATACATTTTAAGGTAAACCTTTCAGACTTGACAGACTGAGGCAGAGTGGTGCATGCTGCTCCATCAGATAAGTGTTGTTTCAGCCTTGGTGAAGGAAAAATGAGTTGTCATTTGAAGTATAGGGTGACTGCCTTCTGACTCATCCCAGAGTGGCTTGGTGCAAGAGTCCTTCCTGTTGAAAAGCTCCAAATGAAAGATAGAAGTTTTTTTTTAAAGTTGGAAGAATTTGTAAGGATTTCTAGGGCAAACTCAGCTTTATATTTAAGGATATTGAAGCTTCATTAAGTTTGCCAAACATTGGCATTTGGAAATCGTTCAAGTAAATAAGAATAAATCTGAAGTTTTTAAATGTTTTGGCTTGATTTCGACATATTCGGTCTAGTGCTTTCCTTACATCTTGAATTATACTTCCAAAGGTAGTCTGATAAAGTAAATAAAGCTTTTAAATACCTTATATTCAGTGGGGTTTCTTTCTTCAGGAGTTCACAAACCCTTTTGTTGTCTAAGATACATATTTTCACATCTAAATTTCTTTCTTAATTCTCTGTAGATTCAAAATGTAAAATGGAGCCAGGTGAAGATACCATACTATGTTTTACTACCTGTCACTTAACATGACTCTTGTTTGAAAATCAAATGGGGAATAACTCTTTGGGCAACTGTGTCACAGAAATGGGGCTTGGATTGTTTTGATTCCAACACCTGTGCACCAAGAAGCAGTGGAAACAGCTTCTCTTGGTGGTTGTTCAGACAGGTGGAACTACTATGGATGGCAGCCAACTGTTGTGTTTTTCTGGACTTGAGGCCTCAGGTGAAATATCATTCTGTTTTGTAACTTAACCTGCTAAAAAACCAAACACCACTACTAGAAATAAAACCCCACAAAAAACCCTCCCTCAAAAACACTTCAAAGAAAACAAAAAAACAACCAAACAAAACCAATTTTAAAGCGCCACAAAAACTCAACCCTAAATAAACCAAGAATATCAACTCCCTTAAGTACCATGGTTTTCCAGATCGAATGTATCTGGAAGTGCCTTACAAAATTATAAGCAGGAGACTTAAAAATCAAGACCCATGTGTAGGAAAAGGGAACAAAAATGAGATGAGTCAAAATCTCAGTGGAGTATTGGCAGAAGCAGGTGGTAGCAGGGGCTGAAGAAAAGTGGAGGAGCAGCAGGTAGTACAGAGGAATGCTGTTATACAGCTTGAGCTCTGCTCAAGGTAACTTTTAGAAACATGGAAAAAAGTTTTGATTTGCCTTCTGAAACAGACCCCTGGGAAATGGTCTGTTGTAGTGTTCAGTGGAATTGCTTCTTTACCACAGAGATTTGCATAATGTTTTTCTTGGGTTTGGGGTTATGAATGGTGTGAAGCAGGGAAAACCATATGTTCAACCTTGGGCACTTTTCTCCATCTAGGTCCTCAAGCTATAAAAAGGAAAAATATTTTCCAGAAAAATGCATCACAATTGATGCAGCCTAGGCTCTAGTTTATTGAGAGAAAATTTGTGAACGTAGGCTGCAAACATTGTTTAACAAACACTTAAACAGTAAGAATAATATAAAAATGTAAGACTATTGGGAGAAACCTTGCTGTTAAATGAAGAACATAATTTGATGATTGAAGAGGTCGTAAAACTCTTCAAAGAACACTTTATATCTCTGATTAATATAATTCATTTAATTAAAAAAATATAATAGTAAAGGATGGAAAAATAACTTGAAAAAGAAACTAACTTTGAAGAGTTCTCAAAAATGTTAGCAGGAAACATGTTAAAAAGAATCTAGAGGCTTATACCCTGGCAAATGAGTGATACCAGGAGGTCTGTTCAGATTGCAGAAAAAGCTGAAAATAACAGGATACTTCCTAATGCCATGCCTGTTTTTTCAGAAAAAGAGAAGAATTTATCCAAAGTGAGGCCAGAGCACCAGCCACAGGTCTTTCTGATATAGCTGCTTCTAAATTAATAATTTCATTATTTCATTGGTTTGGGAGCCTTTTTTTGTTCTAGTTGGTAGGTGTGTGGATTCAGAGATACAGTTCATGCAATTGGAAGACAAACAAACCCCTAATGCAAACAAGCCCAAAAGCAAAAAAACTCCCACCAGCAAAAAAAACCAACAAACCAAAACACACAAACAACAGCAACAGAAATCCCTATTTTTGTGCTTTGTTCTTCTTTTTTTTAATTTATGTTTTTATTTAAGCAAGACTGAATATGAAAAGGTGTGGTCTAAACTGTAGTAGATGTAAAATGGTCTGGGTTTTAACTAAATTTATTCTTGGCACGTGAGCAGTCTCAGCCTGGTGCACAAGAAGAGCTGAGAAGCTGCTGTGTCATTGTCCTTTATGCAGTAGTCTGGAAATGAGCATGCTCGCTGGGAATGAACCCTGAATAAAGGGAGTCTTGTGTTTAGATCTTCTATTAGAATCAAAGTCTAAGATGAGATCAGCTGAAGGGACTTTACACTAACCTGAATTTTACCTTCAGAGAGCACAGCATAGTTGCTTAGCTCAGCTCCCAGTGTCGCTTGTGTTGGGAATGTGAAAGACATCTAATTATCATTTATTTATCTGCAACTGATGTCCATGTTGAAGTGTGCTGACAAATTCCCTGGCTGATGCTGATTGTCAGTGGTACTTTTTCCAAAGACCTCAATGTGGCTGTTCCTATAAATTCCTGTATAACTTAATGGCGAATCTGAACCTTTAAAAAAATTGGCATAAAAATCAATAAAAACCCAGAATATAATATACAGCAAGAGACTAGACTTGAAAAAAAAATTCTTGTATCCAGCCTAGAAAGTGAAGATCCCTCTCTGTCACTATAAGTACAGGTGCAGCCAAGGCAGGGCCATAGTGCTTTTGGGTAGAAGCTGGTTTAGAAGATGTATTAGCTGATGACACACTAAAAGTAATGAATTACTTCCTGGTGTCATAGTTGTAAAATTTCTTTTTTTGCAGGCATAAGAAACTGAAAAATGGAATCCTATTCCCACCTATGCTTGCTTCTTGGTGTAACTTAGGAGTTGGCACACATCCACATGTGGGGAGACATATTATTCTCACATTTAGTAAGTGCATCATTCAGCTGTGCTCTGAAGCTCTCTGGGTTTAGTCTTTGAACCCACTTGAATTGCTAGTCTTTCCACTTGCCATCTTCATTTAGAAAACACTTAAAAAGAAAAATTGTTTTCTAACTAATACTTACAGAACTTGGTGCTTTTTGTAAGGTGCTTTGATTTTTGGCTCCTTGACTGTAAAGCTAACAATATTTTCCATTCTATCAAAGGCCTCAATTGTCTTAGAGTTTTATAATCCAGGCTTTTGGTGCAGAGTTGCAACTGTTCAGAAAAATGATGGAAGTCCAGGAAAAAAATAAAAGTGTTCCTTAGGGAATCTTTTAGTTGATGAACAGCACTTTTTTCCTGTTATGCCTAGGTAAACAGATTAAACATTGAGCTGGAATTAACATCATGCATGAACCATGGGACAATGTTTTGGCAAGGAAGAGGCTTGTCGTGAGATTTCCAATAAAGAATTGAGATGAAAGATTGTATGATCACTTAATCTTGTTAAATGTAGCACAAAACACTAAGTGAATCAGAGCAGGTATTTAAATGATAACAAATCCTGATGTTAGACCTCCTAGAAAACAGGCTTTTCTTCACTCAGTTGCTGCTCTTAGAAGGGTTTTCTTTCCATTTTGGGCTATTTACTCTTCTCTTGTTGTTGACTAGTGTGTTTTGATACATACTTTTAAATTTTTTGGCTTGTAAATGTTTGCATTTATTTACAAATGTATGCAAAGGAAACTCACACAAATCTGTAAAGTAGAAATTTATATAACTATACAATAGATAAAAACACATAATTACAAAATTATATGCATTTCATATTTTATTTTGTGTATTGCAAGAATAGTCATAATCTAGTGTACAGCTCATAGATAGTATCATGAATCAAGTGTTAAATATTCACACCCATTACAGGAAAAATCTGTATATCATTGTTTTCAGGGGTAATATTAGAGGGGTTTTGCTAGTTTATAAGGGATTTACAAAGTAATACTTATGTGATCATCAATATCATGGAGAACAGGTGAAAGGCAAGGCAGTTTCAGTAAATGGGTGTGACTTCTTGTTGCTTAAAAATTACATCTTGGTTTTGATAGGAAAGTTATCAGTGAGGTAGGAATTAAAGTAAGGATCTTAGAAGAAGAACCTGTTTTCACGGAATCATGGACTGGTCTTGGTTTAAAGGGAACTTAAAGCTCATCTAGTTCCAAAATCCCCCTGGCATGGGCACCTTCCACTAGGCAGGTTGCTCAGAGCCCCATCCTACCTGGCCTTGAACACATCGAGAAATGAGTCCACAGCATCTCTGGGCAACCTCTTCCAGTGCCTCTCTACCCACAGAGAGTGGAATTTCTCTCTAGCAGCTGATTTAAACCTACCCTCCTTCAGCTTAAGGCCCTTCCCCCTTGGTTCTATGACTACATACACCCTTGTAAAAAGTCCGTCTTGAGTTTTTTAGAATTGAATTTAAAAATTAAAAAAAAATCTTGAATTTTGTAGACTTAAATACTCAAATTTAGGTGTAGGGGCCTGAAATAACTTTTGCCTTGTATAACTGAATGTTAGACGTACTGAAAAAGGAACACAAACATTTGTGTTTGGGCTAGTACTTGAGGGTTTTGGTAAATAACTTGATATATTTGCTTTGGGTATTTGCTTAATGAACACCTGTAGCTGCAAAATACACTTACATTAGTGGGTAGGACTGCATATTCTTTTGGAGAAGGTTCATAAAATAGAGAATTATAAAACTATGCACATCCCAGCTGCTGCATATTCTCTGGGTACTATTGGTTGTCCTTGTTCATGTCAAGTAGCTCTGCAAACATGCATCATCCCTGTAATTTTCATCACATTAATGAGATTCATTAGCTGTTCAGGTGGAAGAGACATGTCAGATGTTGTAGAGAAGTAGATTAACTTTGAGTTGTTATTGGAAGTGGTGAAATAGTGTCCTGCAAAATTTCCTGTGAAGATGTGTCTGGCGTGTGCACACAAAGTAAATACAAGTGGTGGGTGACTAAAGGCAGAACTTGTCCAGTTTTCCTTTTTGATTCCAAATGACACTGCTTGGAGCCATTCCTGTCCATAAGGATAGCCAAGTGTGAGGGATTTGATAGCTATGAATGTGTAAAATTCCCAAAATCTCAATAAAGGAAGCGCTCACATTGGCAGCTCTATGTGGTGGCAGGAGGGGAGAAAGTGAGAAAGTAGGTTACAGTATTTCATAATGCAATTACAAAAGGTGATTTGAATTTGATTGTCTGCAGGAAATGCTGATAAGGGTGAATCTCTGTGCACTAGGAGATCTGAATGCTGAGGCCAGATCAGGTCTCTGAAGATTTGTGGAAAAGTACAGCTATTTCATGACCTCCTTCTATCTCCCATTAGGCTCTTGCCTTGTAAAAGCAGGACAGATTTTGAAATGCATTTTACAAATGCAGAAATGACCGTGTACTTCTCAGGTATGGCTGAACAAAAAGGAAGTTATTTCTGTTCTTTCTTTGTGAGAAGAGATTAAAAAAAGAGAAAAACACTTAGGGAATCCCTTTAATTAAAGCAGAGTGAAGGTATATACATGTGCTCCATTCAAATTTTGTTCTCATGTAAACAGCATACCAAATTCCTGCTTTACATCAATAGCAGGAAGAAGGAAAAAAAGTCATGAAAGGCAGAAGAATAAGTTGTTGTATTTAAAAGAAAAAGTTCTGAATTTCTCACTGTAAATTCTGATTTTAATTCTTTGATATAAACTTTATTGCATTTTGTCTGTAGGATCCAGTTGTGATGAGTTGTGGCTTTTGAATAGGCTTTTCCTGCTTTTTTTCTTTTCCTTTTTATTTCCAGGGTATTTTCTGATATGTCAACAACAATGTGAAGTTGTAGGAAACCAAATCTCTTCAAGGTCTTCTGTACGTTCAGGGTGCATTGTGTTTTTCACACATACCCTGAGGAATGGCATTGCCAACATGCTCCACTATTTCAGCCCATGTTTACGTCAGCCTCTTTGGACACTGTTGCCTCATCTCACTTACAGAACAAGTGTCTAGAAAGCTGTCTGTATCACCTGTAAGTCCAGTTTATCTTAATGATAGAAATACCTGGTCTGGCAGCCACTCTAAACTCCAGTGTTAATGTGATTTTTATAGGAAAAGGAAAGGAAGAAATTACCTTATTATATCTGAAAGTTTTAGTGAGACCCAGGGCTCGAAAGGGAAAAAATAACTAAAAAGTATAGTTTGGGGTTTGTGAGCTTCTTCTTGCTCACAGAGTGTGCATGTAAAATTAGGTGGGGGGCATTAGTAGAAGACCCTGGAGAAATAGATGGAATTGTTTCTGGATCAACAGTTTAAATCTCCTCCTGCTAAAAAGCCAGACTGATACCCACTCGGAACAGGAACCTATATAGAAAGAAGATATCCTGTGCTCGACGCATGTTTCCAATGAATGCCATACAAAAAATGTTGTAGTTCTTCCAGGGAAGAGCTCTCTACTCACCAAGTAGAGAAATGGGGTGTTTATGGCTGACATAGAAGGGCTTGTAATTAAAGCTCAGTTTGTTCCTATCTGGCTTTGTTATATATTGCATACCTGGGGGATACAATATGATCTCAGCCATTAGTAGCCACCTAAGTTCCTGAGCTTAACTGTTGAGACTGCTCCAGTATTATCCTTCCATTGTTCCTTTGGTGTTGATCTTAAGATTACGTATCTTGGATTTTAGCCATTTCATTTCTATACTTGCTGCTTTTCCTTTCCTTCCCATTCATATTGTAGTATGCCTTTGAGCTGATTTCCTGATTGTCTGCAAAAATTCCTCTGTCTTCTGGGATGTTTGGATAAGATGTTTAAAAAAACCCTGAAACACATC
Organism: Certhia americana; assembly: GCA_018697195.1. Taxonomy (NCBI): domain Eukaryota; kingdom Metazoa; phylum Chordata; class Aves; order Passeriformes; family Certhiidae; genus Certhia; species Certhia americana. Next base: position 10,489,909 of record CM031857.1, on the reverse strand, counting down.
ATTCTCCTAGTTGGTGGAGGAGTTGTGTGCAGCAATTATCCTTTTCTTATGAAATGTTGGTGTTCCTGCTTGCATTAGGTACTACTGCTTTCTTCTTGGTTAGGGACTGGACCAGGAAATATTTTACCTGCTTTGCTAATAGTGTTAAATGGTTTTGTATGAAAAGTTGTAAATATTGCTGTGAATACTCCATAGTAAAACTCAGTGATAGCAGTAAATTACATTGCATGAGATTACAGTTTCAATTAAACATGTGGTTCCTCACTGTTGATATTAGAGCCACTTTAACCAGCTGCACTTAAAGCTGCTCAGCAATACAACCTGTGTTTTTTGTTTTTTTTTTTTTTTTGCTTGCCATTGACAACAAGCATAATCTATCCACATAAGGAAGCAAATTTAAAGATTTCTTTTTTCCATTAAAAAAAGTTTAGAACTTAAACAATGAAAAAACCTTGCTAGTACTCTACAAAGCATGAGCAAACTTTGAGGATGGAAAAAATACAACAGATACTAATAACATCAGACAAGGAAGCATCAGTATGTCTGAATGGAATGCTAAGAGAATGTGTTCAAACAATTCTTTTCTGCAGAGGACACTGGGTAAAATATTGTTAACTAAAATGTGTATCTCCCACAAGAACATTTTACAATGCGTAGCAGAAGTTTGTGTGAAAATGTAATATTTTTCTTTGCAATATCTTGGTGCTGGTGAAATCAGAAATGTAGGGGGATATGAAAAATGATATGAAATCTTGCTTCAGGAACAATTTTTTCTTTTTTTTAATTAGACCACATGAAGTATGTATCAGTTGCATGAATAGCTTGATAATCTTTAAAATATATCTGAGATAAGAAAAAGCACTTTTGACACCGTTACTAAATATGAAGTTAATAAAATTGCTAATATATTTAATTTTCATTTGAATTCTAGTTTATGTCAAAGCAAAAATATGAAAAGTGACAGATGTTCTTCTAATGCCACCCCTATATGATGTACCTTTTTTGTAATGTTGCATTTAATGAGAGAGAAACAGGCTGTCTTGGCATATAATCCTTGAATTTTATTTTTTTCTTTAACCATCTCAGCAATAAGATGTACTTTTTATATCCTTTTACCTTTAAACCTATTGAACATTTGCAAATCCTAAATAATTTTATGAGATGAAAGATTAGGTGTGTATACCATGAAGACATGGCAAGAGTGTGGACTACACCAGTCACTGAAGTAGTGTGATTGCTTTAAATGCATTTATTCAGCTAATAAGACCACTCAGTTTGGAATTTTTTGTTAGCTTCTTTTCAGGCAAATTTTCCATTTTGGAGGTTTTCTGGTTTGGTGGATTCTTTTTTGTGTGAGGGGGAAAGTTTTGTAGCTGAAACATACCTCAATCCTGTAGTCTGGGCACGTTTTGATTTCTGTTGATCACGTTTTCTTTACAGAAAGAGGTAAAAAGGAAAAGTAGCAATGAATATGTTCAGAAATCAAATGTCTTGCAGTTCCTCACAGCAATCTACAGCTGGAACCATGAACAGGAGATTTGGACATATAATTTGCAATTCTCTCTGTAGACAAACTTGAAGGCTATCAAAGAAGGATGCTTATGGGCAACAAATCTTGGATAAAATGAAATTAAGCATGGTTGTACTACTGGAAATTTAGTTTTTCCAGAACTTGTAGTGGGACTGTTTTTGCAGGAGTATTATGAAACCTTATTTTAAGATATCTCCTTAATGTATCTCCTACATTATGATGGGTTGTTTTTCAGATTCACAGGCTAATGCAACAGGGTAACCCTACAGTTAGCTGTAGCTAACTGTACTTCTGATGTTCTGCAGGTAATTAGCTATTGCACTTTAGCTCATTACTTCATAGGTGATAAATTTCTTTGGGGAAAAATGCTTTTAAAGAGTTTGACAAGTTTAATTAATCTATTAAAACTTTGACTCATGGATGAATTTACAAGAATCATCCTGTTTCAAGGGCAGCTCAGCTACCACCCTCCACCACCACATCAAAATGGCACTAAGGAGCACAGGCAATGCTAGTTTGACAAAGGAAAAAGATTTTTTTCTACCTGAACATCTAGAGTACAGGCACTATGTGCTTTGCTGAACATGCAACAGAAGAAAATGCTGTCTTGGTACTGTCCATATGGCAACAGTAATTAATACTCAAAGTAAAATACATTCCTGCAGTCAGATGCCATCCCTTTTCCACTGAGAATGGTATTAATGAATCTCAAAAACAAGGAAAAGGATATTAATTTTGTACTTGGAATGCAAATGTGAATATTTAAAAGGCAAAGGAAGACTTTAGGCTTCCTTAAGTGTTTGCATTCTGAAGTGCTTTAAAGCAGTGTATAATTTTTTCTCTTTTGCCTCATGAGGTAAAAAATAGCTTTAAGAAGCAGCCATTTGTAATTCTTAGTTTTTCTTTCTGTTTCAATATGTTCATTTCAGTTTCTAGGCTGCTGATTAAATCCTGCTCTGAAGGTGGAATTCCATTTTTTTCTGGATATTTTCTTTACTACTATATGTAGTGTTTCTAATATTTGACTTTAAAAAATATTTCTGTATCACAAGAACTTGGAAAATCAAAGGTGGAATAATTACTGGTACTTTTTGCCAGCTGTGAGGTGATAAGACTGAAAGACAATGGGCATCACTTTGTATCACAAAAATGTGGCCACATCTCAGTGTACTTTAGATTGTGAAACAATCAGATATCAGGTGGCATTAATGCAATTTCCTGATGAGAATATTCAGCACTGGAGATTAAGATTTGTACACAAATCAAATTAAGAAAGTGATTTTTTTTTCCCATTTATTTCAGGGACTTTCCTAACTTTACACAGCAGTAGCTAATTAAAGAATCCAGTTCTTGAGACCTGCCTTAACTGTAGATGTCTTTTTGGTTTTTTATTTTCAGTTTTACAATTTTTTTTTTGCTTGTAATCATCATTCTCAACAGGAATAGCCATAATCCTTAATAGGAAAGAATGTTGTTGATATGACTTTTATTGCTACACAGCTCTAATTTATTCCAAGACAGCAACAGTCCCACTGGAAACTGAGTTAGCAGTTAATAATAAAAAATCTGTAATTGTATAATTAAGGACTTTATTATCAGAAACATAGAGAAGACTGAATATACAGGAGGAAAAAAAAAAAATCTCCAAAACCAGCTGGCAAACTTTTGTCCCACAACTGAATTGCCTTTACTAACAGTAGGAATGAAAATAAGCAGAGTGGAATGTGTCCATTAATTTATGGTATATATTTTATCAAGTAGTTTTGTCTGTTTACAGATTAAATCAAATAAAAGCTCAGCCAAGAGCCAAACTACCATAACTTTTTTCACTTCTTGCTCCCTGCATGATGACTTGACCACTACGTATTGATCAGGGTGTTGTGACTGCTATCCAAATGGATTGGGAAATTTCTGTCTGTTGATTGAAACTGGATCCCAAATGAACAGAGAATCACTTAGTGTTTTTTGGGGTTCCTAATGGGTGACTGACTCTGCTTTCTAACAGGACACAGTCCTATTGATCCAGCCCAGTGGTGCTGAGAGTCTGGGCACAAATGCCTGTGCATGCAGTGGGGCTTGGCATGCAGTTTGCTGATTTATAAGGAATTGTTTCCATTGTATGTGGTACAGTACTGCCATGGATGTAGGGCAGTAGCAGGAGATTGGTGTCCACCCCATGGACAGTTGCTGCTCTTGGAAAAGGGCAGAACAGAAGGGTTCCTGCAAGGGTTTCTTCTATTTGCAGTTCATGAAAGGCCATTTGCTCCAATTTGAGTCAAGTGTTTAGCAGCAACATTAGTACTTGCATACACCTCAAGGCAAAATATTTTCTTAGAGCCCTGGGTGTTCACTTTTAATATTTCTAAAAATATTTATCACTTCTTTCCTAATGTTCTTCTGCATTAGCTGTGTTTTGGAAGAAAGGGTAACCCAGGCAACCCAACACTCTAGCCCTCAGGCTGCAGGGCTGCAGGCAGTCAGCCTTTACAGATTGATAGTAATAATAAAAGACCCCTCACAGTGCTAGCAGCAAAATCAACAACACTTTTGACAGGTGATAGTCTGTACCTCTGAGGTAAAGCAGAGGGGAAAATAGGCAGCATGACTAAGTGCATTTTCTGTTAGGTTTCTAGCCTTGGGGAGTTAATGAAGCGAGATTTTTAGATTTTGGAAACAGACTGAGACATATAAGAACAGTGTCCTGAGATGAAGGGCCAGGGCAAGAACTGTGGAAAAGAAAAATTCTTCCTGCTCTGCAGCAGCCACAAAGGGTTGAGGACAGCAGTCCCTTCCCACTGGCTTAACTTAGTAGTGGGAGAGGCTGACTTGGTTGTGCAGAGCCAATTTGCAGTCCTGATCTTGTTCTCTCACACCATGGACATGTCTGGAACAGACTGTGAACAGGATAAGTAGTCCTCAGCTGGCTCAGGCAGACAATCCCTCCTCAGCAGGAGGACCCCACTAGTTCATACATCAAGGCTTTCCTGGACAAATTCATATCCACAGACTGAAAGGTTTTAAACACTGCATGATGGATGGCATCTCTTTCAATTTCTCTTACTAGTTTAAGAATTTTTTTGACTGAATCAATTGGGAGGAGTGATTTCTCAGGAGAGAGGAAGCTCTTATTTGACTTGGTCAATAACTGATCTGGTGCCTGGGAGAGAGGGACAGTGGAGTGTAAGAGGCCAGGTGAGTGGGAGCCTAAGTGAATGGACATAAAATGCAGAAAGGTGTGAGGAGCAGCCCCTCAGCCCACAGAGATCATGGCAGATTTGTCTGGACCTGAGAGGACTAGGCAAGGTTTCCTAGAACTTGGAAAAAATACATTTTGAAATAAAAAAAAGCTTGCTCTGGTTTGGTGAATTGTCCCTTCTTAAAATGGTAATTATTCTGATGAATTGCCCACAACTTATTTATTGGGTTTGTTATTGTTTTTGTTTTTGTTTTTTTTTTTTTTTGGTTTGTTTGTTTGGTTTTTTTTGTTTTTTTTTTTTTTCTTTTTTAAAAACCTTCAGATCTATTTTTGATTAAATCGGTTCAGTCTGAGAATGACTCTGCAACTTAAAGCTTTGGCCTCCTGGGGATCAGGTTTTACCAGGCAATAGCACAACGTACAGCGCCTGGAATTGAAGAAATGTCCAGCTGTTCACAAAGTGAGGGTTCTGTCTTCCTTTGGGCTGGATATACTTCTTCCAGCCTTACTGTAGCATCCATTCCACACAGCTGACTTGAGAATTTCAGCTGTGACCCTGTGATTGTAGGAGTAACTAAAAAATGCTTTATTTTTGAGAGACAAGAGATGGTACACAACTTTAGATGTGTTGATGTTGAGTTACTGAGTGATTTTGTTAAGAGCTTCATAACTTGTGGTCACACCTTGTGATTGTTGTATTGGGTGTTTCTGTTCACTTCTTCCATTATGTTTGCTGATGCTACTAATTATGTATGGTAGGTTAGTAGAGGAATAATATAAATTATTTCTGGTTGTTGGGGTTTTTAAAATTTATTTCAACTGTTATCAAGTTGTGTTCAGGATTTTCAGTTATTTCTTTTGTTAAGCTAGTGAGGAGAAATGCTTATTTGGGACAGCAAGATGGATGAATGTGTGCATTAAACACCTAAGTAAGGGTAATGAGTTGCAACTATCCCATATCCCAAACAGAAAAAATTAAAAAGCTTGATAACTATCAATTTGTTCAGTGAATGGGGCAGATTACCTTGTTGGAGAGATGCTGCCATATATGATCTATTTTAACCAATCCGTAGAGGCAGAGGCCTTATCAAGAGGGAACTATATTGATTATCTGTTGTTTGGGTTTCCATGTTTCTGTTTGGTGCTGTTTTTCCCTCTTACAGGAATACCTTACATCTAAGTTATAATAAGCATTTTGCTCCTCTTCCTGCTTCTGAAGGGTTAAATTGAGTTTACATGGTCTTGTCTTCAGACTACTGCTAAGACTGTTCATAGTGCAGTGTGAGTGAGGATGTCATCACATGCCTGTGCAGAGGGAAAAGACAGCAAGGTCTTCAGATGTGAAATGAAATATTAAGTTTTTAATGTTCCTCTTGGCTCTGTGTGTATTTGGGTAAAGGTAAGCTTTTCTACAAAGGTGTTGTAGCACTCATGTCTGCACAAGACTCTGGGACCATTTCTTATGGGACCTTGTAAAGCAAAGAGCTCTTCAGACCCCTTAGTGGGTATTTCAGTTGTCTGCCCTAATCAGTGTCTTTTATTATAATTGAAATGTGCCATGGCTCAAATGAAGTTAAGCAGTTGCATCAGACACATTGTGGTTTTTTATAGTATATGTTTTCTACTGCAAGAGGTCTTTTTATAACTTCTTCTAGATAAACTAAATGGATGACAGTTGTATGAATGTAACATTGTTCAGCAATGACAGGTTTTTCTGTTTGGCTTTATGGCTGGTTTATTATTTTTTGAGAAGCTGAAGCTTTGAAGCAACTTCAGATTCCTGATTGATAAAGATCAAATGAAGTGCTAAAATAGGTATGAAAACTGACAGAGAATGTGTGAGTGTCATGAATTTCAACCCACCCCCTCCCTGCTTTAAATTGATCTACATGATGAACAAATGTAAGTTATTAAAAATCTGTGTGTGTGAATTTGTGCGTGTAAAAAAAGGAATGAAGTAACAGCAACCTCAGCTACAAATCACAGCAGATCACACACAAAATCTGCATAGAAACAGGATTTTTTCACTTAGAAAATATTGCCATTATTCATCCTTCCTGTCTACAAACCTGCTTTGGAATATGTGATTTCTTAAACAATTTTTTTAATATGCTGTGTGTAGACCTGCAGTTAAGCAAGAAATAAACAAAATATTGATTTGGCTAGTAAAACTAGGCTAGGCTCTTTTACCTCCACCAGCTTCTTGGTACTTGGAGTGTCTGAATTTCCTATATGACAATCTTTTCTGGCCATATTTTGCAATTTGTTCTAGGCAAGTAAGTCCTTCAGGATTACTCTTTCCAAAGGATGAACCTAATAGAACCATATCAAATACTCCCAGAAGTGAAGATCTACTTGTTCAGCCTAAAGGAATAGCCAAGTTCATGCAATAGACACATATAAATGAAGATAATAACAGTCAGGGGCTCTATAAAGTACTAACTGTAAGACACTATAACAGGACTGTGAAATGTATTAGTCAGTCAGTGATTTTGCAGAGTTTAAAATTATATGAAGCAAGGATTTTTAAATGTCACTTGTCTAAGGAGTGCATTACTGTCGCAGAAGAGATGATTTAATTCTTCTCTTTAATAAAAATAATCCTTAATAAAAATACTTTGGATGATTTTTTTCTATACTTTTAGTTAAACTACTCTTCTACATAAGCACCAGAATGAGGGAAACTGTAATCAGACTTAGGAATGTCAGCATTATCCTATGCTTTCCTTATGTATGATACTGAATAGTTAAATTGAGTGTACATTTTTTGGAATACTGCTTTTAGAGAATGAAATTATTGTCATAGTTTGCTAAAGGAAGAAGAAAAGAACATTTTATATTAAATAATAACTTGATTTTGGCCACTGTTCCTGAGCTCATCACAGAACTAAAAATCTGAGATCTTGTTTTCAAGGGAAGGACCAGAATTCAAAGCAGTATTCCAGGGTCTGATTGTTACAAACCTGTTTTTTTCCTAGTGAATACTAATTAGCAGGTGTGTTATATCTTCACAGACTGCTATTTTATGTCACATAACAATGCACTTATGGTATTATTTCAAGCTGCAAATCTGAGCATCCCTTTCCTTGCCACTGTGGGTGGGGGGGGTTTGTTTTCACTTTTTATTAGCTGCTCACTTTACCTGTGCTGTCACCTAAACAAGGTGCATCATAGCCCAAGAAGGAAGTAGATAAAGCTACTTTTCAGAGCTGATGCTTTTTTAGGTAACAGGTCTATGGCTGAAACTCCTTACTTTTATTTTTTGTTCTTTCTGCTCTTTTGTCAGACACTGTGAGTAGCAGAACTTACCAAGCTGTTACTGGATTCCTATCTGGTCTCCATGTCTCAAAGAACAGATATTATTTATTAGATTTCTCTATTTGAAATTAATACTGCTTGGAATAATGATATACAGACATGCCATAAACTGCTATACCATAAATTATGAATAATTTGAAATAAATTATTCATCATTAGCAACTTATTTAAATCTGATTAAGAAGAAATCCAATGCATCATTGTAGAAAACCCAAGAAATTATATCTTTCTATAGAATTTATTTCTCATATGTAAATGTGTTGAGATAACAGTGCTATGGTTTTACTCACACTGATAATGAAAAAATTATTTTAATCACTCCTGCATGAAGAAATCATGGTACAGACCAAATCATCTATGCAGTGCTGTGGTGTGTGTGCTGGCATTGCACTCACACCACTCTCAATTGCATCAATGCCAAGAGAAGACTAAAAAGAGGCAAATAGTTTTGGGGGGATAGATACTTGATTATCTTGAGAAGTAAGAGCTGTAGAAAGAATGGTATATGCAGGTGCCAAATTAGCTCCTTTTGGGTAGAAAAGGAAGAGGTGAGAGATAATTGCATTATCATTCAGTCTGAAGCTGCTTTTCCTATATTTTCAGCCAACTCCTAGACAAAAGCTAGATATGTGAGCTTTGCCCAAGAAAATTCTCTGAAAAATATGCATATTTTATACAAGTTCTTTAAAATGGACTGAATTTTACAATAGTTTAAGTATACAAGTAGTCAAAACTTTCTTTTAATGAGATTGCATGAAATATTTAACCATGTTATCCTTTCATGGTAAATATGGAAGTAATTCCAGCATCTGAATTTTGTGACTGGTAATTCAGTTTTCTCCTTTATTTCATCAGACTTGATGTGATCAGAAGCACAGAATGGTTTGGGTTGTAAAAGACCTTAGGGGATCATTTTTGTTCCAAGCCCCCTGTCATGGGCAGAGACACCTTACACTTGCCCAGGTTGCTCAGAGCCTCATCCAACCTGGCACTGAACACTTCCAGAGATGAGGAGTCCGCTGGGCAACCTGTTCACAACAGTGTTGGATCATTCATACAGTGCGACAACCACCTGCTGCAAGAATAACACATATTTCTGTATCCATCTTTTGTTCCTTATTCTTTTTAGTCTTTTATTTTCTTCTTTAGTCTTTGCGCCAATTTTGTATAGCACCTAAAATATTAGGGTCTGTTGTATGTCTAACTGGGAATCTTAGGGCCAGTGGGAATATGAAAATAGCAGCAATCCATCTTGTTGTCAGTTTAGTTATGTGTTTGTGACAGTAGCTAAAACATTGAAATGGTAGAAGATTCCTGACAGTCATCGTCTCACCAAATTCTGTTCCCAGAAAAATAGATTAATATAAAAGTGTTTCTAGAGAATAGTTATCAGCATTTCAGTTTTTAATTGCATGAATTGCAAGTGGGATTCAGCTTGGTTCTTTTTAGGATCTGGTATTATTGAGTAGCTTTGCTAACAGCTTGAGTATTTGATTGGGATATATTGTTATTAAGTGAACAAATGGAATAGCTACAGAATGGCTGAACGTGCTATAAAAGAGGTTTGGGATTTAAAATAATCTTGATAGAAATGATTAATAGATCTGTAAAAGAACAGAATAAGAGTCAACTAATAAGAATGAAAAGTGCTCTGTATTTGTACTGCCATTATACTTTCTCTCAATTTGACTGCTTTGTTTCAAGAGTCCCCTTGCAGCTCCCTGGTCACTTTCTCCTTAGGAGTATAGGTTTAGGGCAAGCATTGTTGGTGTTTGATTCCTCTTTAGTATTCTCATTCATTTCTTTATCTTAATTGCTGTCAGTACCCAGGAGATTGTGCCAAGGGTGGGCTGTGGGAGCACTCCCACAGGTAGTGCTGCATGTGCAAAAACGTCAGATCATTGTGTGGAGGAGCAATACTCATGTATCATGAGAAAAAAATTTCCCTTCTGTTCAGTACTTCTAATCTGAAACATCCTTGTGCCAGATTTGCCATTCTGCACCTGCACAAACCAGAGAACACACACAGAGTCCTGGAATGGGCAGGTTGGAGGGGACCAGAAAGGGTGATTGTATCCAACCTCCCTGCTCAAGCAGGGTCATCCCAGAGCACACGGCACAGGATTGCACCCAGAAACTTCTGAGGTATCTCCAGTGAGGGAGCTCCACAGTCTTTCTGGAAAATCTGTTCCAATTCTCTGTCACTGCACAGGAAAGAGGATCTTCCTCATGTTCAGGTGGAACTTCGTGGGCCTCTATTTCTCCTGTTGTGTCTTGGCCCCTTGCTGGGCACCACTGAGTGGAACCTGGTCCTTGCTCTGACACAGATAGAGATGAGGTCTACTAAGAAATATCAGTCTAAAAACTGACCATTGGAAGTGCTGTAGCAAAGTCTTCTGTGTAGAGTGGTAGCTGGTATGGGCTTTGTAACACTTGAAATATTCCTCCTTGCTCTGCAGTATTTAAAAGGGTGGAAGGAAATAACTTTTTTTCTTTTTTTGTACTAAGCAAGAGGTAAGGAGTGTAGTAGGTTTACACTGAACTCAAAATATCCATATTAAATATGAGGAACAGTTGGAGTTTTTTACAACCAGTCTGAGGATGTTGAAGTGCTGCCAGTATAGGAGAATTTTAAGAAAAAGTTATGATTGCCTCTGTCAGGAATAGGTTAGGCAGAGTTGCTCATTTCTTAAAGCAGAGACACCAACCAGAATATTCAACAAGTTTTTACCCAGTATTCTTTTTACCCCTTTATTTATGGGCTGATGTTCTGTTTTAAATTAGAGATATAAACAATACGTTGGTTTTAGTTAATGCGCATAAAATCATCATTCATTCTGCATTACAGTTAATGAGATTTTTCCCCTGGAAATATATATATATATATATTATAGGTGCGTGTGCTTATGTAAGTTTTTCCTTCTGTATTTCCATTATGAAGGACCACAAGAAGTAGTATAAAGGACTGGAAGCATAATTCCCCTCTCTGTATTCACTAATATAGGAGAAAATAATTTTTACCTAGTGTTGTGCTAAAAAGCTTGATAAAAATTTTAAAACCAGGGTGGTTTTTGTTTGGAATAATAAAATCTTTAAAGAAATGAAGGAGTGAAACAAAGAACTGCTCAAGAAAGAGGGATTTTTAATTTTAGAAGGTAAAAATCTATGATTTGGCAGTGCTAAAAGAATGCATTTTAAGAATGCTAAATTGAAAGAGAAAATCCCTGCCTGCTTTTTCGGCTTTGATGCAAAGATTGAACTTCCTGTTCCAACATACTGATTTTGAAGAGCAGCTAGTCCAACTACGATCCGGTTTTTCTGTTTCCAGCAGAGGTGGGTTTAATTGACAATATCATAATTTTTGGTGTGGGGTTGACTGCTTTGGCTATGTTTTGCCAGAGACAACACTGCTTGAACACCTCCTAGTGTGACTCCTAATGAAAATGAATGGTTTGTGCATCCTTTGTGTGGATTCTTTGACAGAATTATGCTGAAAGTATCCCCGTTCTATTTGCAAACAAAACAGCAGCTGATTCTTAACATACTCCTTTTGCCAGCAGGTCTCCTGAATTCTTTTGGTGTATGGAAAAATCATATTGCCATGCACTGAAATTTATCCAGCTAATTTATCCAGCTGCTTCTGCCTGGGCAAGTAATATCCACATCCTCAGGTCCTATCCCATAGTTTTTTCAGGGTAGATTAATTTAATTAGTGCTATATTCTTTTATGTCTTTGGCATGTGTTGCCTGTAATATCTTTTTTGTCATTCAGCCAGTTGCTTTTATTGAGTTGGTTGCTTTGTATTTTTCTGTTATTGTTTCCCATGTATATTATTTCCTTTTCCCAAACTCTTGAGTTGCTACAGTGACATGGTTGCATACATCTGGGTTTGGATTATGGAAAATTATGGTGCAAAGCTGGGGGTGCCAGTAAAGCCAGAGAAGTGCTCAGGAAAAGCATAAGTTCTTTTAAAGAGAGAATTTCCATAGATTTTTATAATTATCTATTTGATAATATAAATATCAAGTCACTACAATCAGAAGAATTGCCAAACAAGCATTAAAACTCTAAGACTTGTGGCACTGAATCAGTTCCTGATGGACACAGGGTCATATGCCAGGTGTACCTGTGGAATGCTCAGATATGGCCTGGTTTGTGATTCTACAGCTCCTTAGCTCCTTGGTGAGTGTCAGCAAGGGACCTTATTACATGTCTTTTAAATATGGAAATAAAATACATAATTTACTTTCCTGTTTGCTCAGTGACTCCTTCAGAGAAATATATTTGGAAAGCATGACTTCCCTTTACCGAAGATACTTAAGCTATTTCTTAATTATCATATCAATCTACATTATTTTATTTAGGGCATTCCTCATTCTTGGATCTTCCCTAAACCTATTAAAATCTGCTGCATGTTTGCCATCAAAGCAATTTAATTGATAAGTTCCTGATAGTGTTAGTAGCTTGGATATTTTATCCCCAAGTTTTTAAAGACATTAGGCAAATAATGATTAGTCACTGTAAAACCTGTCAGTTTATTCTACAAGAATTTTTACTCATATTTTAATTTCAAAGAGTTCCTCAAACACATTCTTTAAAAAAAATTAAAATTTAGCACACAAGCAGCCTTCTTGAGAAATCCAAATGTGAGAATATCCTTCAGCTTTCTTACTGTGTTCTATTTTATCTGTTCATTCTATTTTTCTTTTAAATATCATCATCTGTTTGCTCTCTGTAGCAATACTGTTTTACTGAGAAAAATAGTGGCTTGTTAATTTTTGTCTTTTTCAAAGCACTTCTCAATCCCTTTGGGCTAGCCTGGTGGTTACATTTAAGCTGTCAACATTTTAAATCCTCTCTATTGCTTGATTTAGGCATAACTTCACCTTCTGCAGAATAGCCTTCTTACTTCCAAAAGCTTTCTTACCTGGCATTTTACTGAGAATGTCTCTTATTGTCCTCATAAACCTTTTTGGACAGGTGAAGTGCATTTTCATTGGGCTTCCAGTACAGTGTCTATAAATACACTCTATGTCTGAACATTTTCATCTTTTTAGATGGCTTTTATCTTTTGAAGACAGCTGGGGTTTTTCTACATTTTTTTTTTTTTTTAATTAACCACCATTACAGTTTATTTTCTCTCTACCTGCTCCTGTAATCTGTGTATGATTTTGGTATCAATATGAATACACATGCAGCATCAGGCCCAGAAATTAATCACAAAACTATAGTGGAGTTTGCTTCATATACTGCAGTTTCCTCTAATTTCTCAGAACAAAAGTGCATATTAGAGAAATGAGAAATATCAGCAGATCCAACACTAATCTAGCTATGAAATTCCTTTTCCTGGATTCCTGACTTGGAATTCAGCAGGAATCCTTGCCATAATTTAAGACAGTGACCTTTCATGCATCAAGAAGAAAAGTGACAACATTCCTAAAATGAAATTGTATTTTTATCTTCCTTGGATCTTAGGTGTTTTCCTTCACATTTATCTTTTTCAGTGTGCGAAAGAAGGGTTTGTTTCTCATACTGCTTTCCTCACAAATTTCCTGTGCTCTGTTCTTTAAGATAGGAATATCTTCTCAGCTGTGGTAGAGAGTTTTGTTGAGCTTTTAGTTTATTTTTGTTTTCTTTTGGTATTCAATGCATTTCTGATTCCTTTTGAAAACAGTTATTTTTCTGTCTGAGTTCAAATTACTTTAAATGCTTGCTTGATCGGCTAATGACTTCCATGTGTTCCATTGTTACTACCATCACTCTTAGAAGTTTTACGAGTGTTTGGAAAGGTCTTGCACAACAGGGAATGATCAAAACTCCAAGTCATGCCATAAGAAATAGCACAACATAGTAGAAATGTGCCAAATTGCCCAGAAGCAATTTGGACGGCTGGCAAACAGGGGCGCCTGCTGGTTTGTGAACAACGTAGGCAATTTGCCACTCAACTCTCCCCTATTTGCTTCAATAAATTGTAGGGTACTTAGTACCCTACAATCTGTTATCTATCTGTCTCTACTGCTCTGCACTGTCAGTGTCTGACAGTGGCTCTGCTTTATGTTGTTTGTGTCTGTCTTTTAGCTTGATGGAAAAGCTTTAAAAGAGAGGTGTGTGGAATTTGGGGGGCTGGGATCCAAGAGTTGGTACATAATAGGGCATCTATGCAGTCTAATCTAAAAAATACAATTAAAAGGAATAAAAACATAAAGTTGGGGCATCTAAGATATAGTTCAGCAAGAGTAGATGAAAATAAACCAACAGTAAGTTCTCATGATGCAGCTAGGAAGAGTATTCAAGTAATAATTGAGCAACAGACAGTCTGATAAAACAAGGTGTTATAAAATGGGAACCACATCTGTACAATACAGAAATTATTTAACAGTGTTGGTTAGTCATTTTCCTCACATTAGAGTGGTAACCTTTAAAGAGTAAAGGTTTGGGGGTTTTGATCAAAGAATAGAAGCTGTTGACATGGTGGATAAGTAGGAGGAAGAAAGGAAAGAGAAAACCTGTGCTTTTATTTTTATGCTTATGCTTTTGCTGGTACTTCCCATTTCTGTTGGTGTTGTCTGAGTTTAGCACAGACCACTGCACCAAAAAAGACTGACACTGCTGCTTACACAGAGTCCTGAAAGGAATGACATTCCTTTTCATGAATGAAAGGAATTATTGTGATAATTATGGTGGCCAAGGATTCTGAAGTTAGAGCCTTTATTTTTCTGTGAAGGGTGAAACAAATCTGTCCTTACAGTATATAAATGTACTAATGTACAGTCTGGACAGAATTTTTAGTATTGGCTTCTTAGTAGCAATTATTTATGATTTCATGTCTGTTAGGTGGCTGATGTGGAGACTTATGACTTTTTTTTTTCTGCAGCATTTTGAAGACAGAGTATATAACAGGAATATTTTGGTATAGGTACATTAAAACTAGTTTTAATATACAATTGATTATTTATGAATGTGAAATAAGTTAACATGGCTTCCTGTTTTACAATACATTGATTTTTTGGGGAATATTTTTAGTTGAGATACCTATAGACCTTGATTGAAAAGGAGAGTCACTAATTTTGTTCTTAACAACCTTCCACCCCCATTAAATGCTGCTGTGTTATAAACAAGCAGTTATGTGAGAAATAGCTACTTGATTAGGAATCAGTATTGATATTTCTTGTCAAGTGAGCAACCAAAATGCTAAAAGCCCTCAGAACATATACACGTTAAAATAATAGTGAAGGCACCTAAAAATAATTTCAAAAAACCACAAAAAGCTACGCCTTTTTTCTTTTTTGAAAGTTAATACACAAAGGATGATTTTATTAAAATAGAAATAGATAGCAGACACAAGTATTGGAAATGCACCTAAGAATGACATTGCAACAGGAAAATAACTTCTCGATGTAAACTTAATTCCAAGAGAGATAACCTAGGCTGTTACAAAAAAGTGATACAGGATGGAAAATAGAACCTCTCAAAATGAGGGGCTCTGTAGTAGAGAGGGAAGTTGTGAGAAATGAGAAGGGGGATCTGGTTGTAACCCTGATTAGGAGTGCTGACAGCAGGGTAACAGGGGGAGCTGGTTTTCCTCTTCTCAGGCTTAGTGAGGTGCACTCGAGTGCTGGGCTCCCAGTACGAGACAGGGAGTACTGGAGGGAGCCCAGGGAAGTGCCACAAAGATCACTTCAGAACAGGAACATCTGTCCTGCAAGGAGAGGCCAAGGGAAGGCTAAAATACCCTGATCTTACTATGAAATCCATATGACAAAACATTGTTTCCTCTGCTTTCACTATTTTTAGTGATACATAAAACTTGAGAAGATGCTGTTGTCGTGTTGTTAGGTGGGTTTTTTGTATTTGCTTTGAGATAACAGACAAATCATTAGTGGGAGAGACTGCTGCAGGATAATTAGAAACATTTTTCTCTTTCAAATGCTATTTCTGCTTCCTTTCAGTTTTTCTGTAAGAGACCATTGTCTCATTGCTGCCTCCCATCTCATTGCTGGGTCTCCTAATGAAACTGGAATTTGTGCAGGAAGCCAGGATATGACTAACAAGAGATATACTGTGCAATAAGATTTCCAGTTTTTGAGTTCCGGACACCTCTTCAAGGACTCTCTTGACAACTGTTCAAGTTCTTTAAATAAATATTGACATGCCAGTCTGAAAAGTAATGAAGTCTCTTTTCTTTCTGCAATACAGAGCAGTAAAAGAGATGTGTGGATTTTTTTGGTTACTTTAATAGCTGGAGTTGAAGCTAAAACAATGGGTAGTTTGGTTATACAAGGACTTTAAAATGCATTACTTTGCTATTATTGGCAACTTGGAATCTAGTTTTGCAATTATCTGGAACTGTAAATTATTTAAAATCAATATGTCAATACCTTGAGTGATATGTGCTTAATATGGGGCTAGACATTTATTTATGATTATAATTCCTTTTTATTGGCCTAGTAAATGTAGCTATTTAGAATATATTTCCAGAAGATCATAATTTTAATAGCACATAGATATAACCAAAAGTTATAGATGGCAGCAGCCCAGCATTTCTTCTGTTTCTTAAATCACACACGTGTATATGCTGCGAAAGACTTGAATGGATTCTACTGCAGAATCATTTATAGCCTTCCCTGGAGTGCAAAAGTGGTTTTGTTTTGTATTTTTTTTCCCAATAAAATGAATATAAGAACAGCACAGAAAATATATAAATTACAAATGTTGGGGTATCATTCTCAATACAGAAAGATACTAAAAAAGTTGGATTCTTGTCTTCAAAACATTTATGAAAATAATTTTGTCATTATAAGATGGTATTTTAGACCATTTTAGGTGTATCATCTGAAATATAGATGTCCAGATGTTTCAAACAGATTTTTAGTTTAACTGAAAACTTGGGGTTTTTTTCCCCTGAAAAAATACAACAGATGAGAAATTCCAGACCATTCACTTTCTTAGTGTTTCCTGCTCTGTCTCTTTAAAGCATGTTGTACTGGACATGCAGCTGAATTGATACTTATAAGGGTTGTGCTCTTGCTTTGCGAGGAGAGGAAATATTGGATAATAATGTGGTCATTTTCTACATTTTTTTTAGCAATAAAAGTATGCCGATGACAGTCTTAGGATTTAGGTGTATTAACACCATGTATGTGACAAATATCTTGTGTTATTTGTAACTTGTGTTACATCAGTTGCACATTTCCTGATTTTGCATCTATTCTTTGAATTCCAGCAGAGCAGAGTGCTCTCCTACAAGTCTGACAGATGAGTGCTCTGCTTCTGACAGAATGCCTTCTCATTATTGCTTCAGATGATTACTGCTAGCGAGGCTCCTCAAATCTATTTTTATTCTTCTTCAAGGAAATTAAACTTCAAATAGATGAAACTTCCTATTGTGTTGAATTTCTCTATGTGGTCTGATCTTTGTTGTCCTTTTCCAGAAACTTTTGTTTCAAGTGATGGAGAAATACACACCTGAGAATAATTCATAAATAACCAATAGGGAAAATTTTCATTGAGTTTATCCAATACATTTGAGGAATATCTTATTTTTGCAGGTATCTGTCATAAATCAAAATTCTTTCAGCCTTTTTTATGGTGAGTCCAGGACCTCATCTTTAAAGCTTGAATGATCTATTTATTGTAGAAAATAAAAGGATAGCCAGGGATATATTGGTGGGGAAAGTAGAAATCTTTCTTTTTCCTTTTTTTAAAATAGTAATTTAGGAATTATTGCAATAGTCTTTCCAAGGGAATAAGTTTCTTTTTCTGTTTTTCATTTTTGGATGTGCATATGTTCTTAAATTGGCAAAGGTATGCTAGGAGGAAGCGGTGGCTTTTCTATTTTTAAATGAAAGTTAATTTTGAAAAGTACTTTGGTACTTACTTTTTGGTACTTATTTCTTGGTATAGGAATTTTTTGTGTATAATGAACATCCCTATGGGGATTTTTTTGTTAAAAAAAAGGAAAATCTCCCAAACTTTGTATTTCATCAAGGGATGTTTTTTTAATAATTCTGATGTAAGTCCATCAATTTCTATCTAAGGCCCAGAAAATCAACAGGAGTTGTGCAGGTGTGAGCACTAAATGCTTAAACTTCTAGATATTGTGTTGCTGTAATAACCAAGTACACAAGCTTAAAGTTATTAGTCTCTCTCTGAAACTTTAAAAGGGAATTTTCCTTAAAAATTGGTTGTGGTTATTCACTTTCAGTCCCCACCTGTAATCTAGCCATTTGAGAGTACAGTTCTACAGAAGCACATTAATTTTAGTGCCAATATTGACTTCTGGAGGGAACAACACTCCGTGCAGTGGAGAGGGCCAGGGTGAGGGGAACTGGGTTTGGAAAATCTGTCTCAAGAGGCAGTCAGCACTTCTTTTGATCTTAGAGGCACATACCACATCTTTTCTATCCTACTGCATCAAGACTGCCTGATGGCAGCAGTGGGAAGTGTGTTGGCAGCAGTAATATCCCCTAAAGACTGTCAAGGAGGAGGAGAAAGTTTGTTTTAAAAAAAAAAAAAAAAAAAAAAAAAGGTGGGGGAGGGAAAAGGAACAGAACTTTATAGAAGGACCATTAGTTCCAGCATTCTGGTCAAAACTCAGAACAGGATCAAATGTTCAGCTATGCAGAATGAAGAAAAATAGTAACTTTTTGTTCACGTGGTAGATTTGCTCTTCCTTCCTGAAGTTGTGCGGTTGCACTGGTGCAGCTACTTCTCATCACAGTAAAGGATGTGTTGGACTCCAGCAGTGGACACTGACCCACTTGGAGACCACACCACTGTTCTAACCCAGCAGTAAGTGCATGAACTTTGATTTCAAACAATAAAAAAAGTAAGAAAGGTAAAATGAGGCATATTTCAGGTTCAAATTGTTCAAATCTTGAAATGTTGTAGGAGTAGGTTGTGTCCAACCTCCTAACACATCACTGAAAAGCAGATGGACAGTTTCCCTGCTGGCTTGAAACCAAGCACCCCAAATCTGCCTTGTAATTCTTCTGACATTTCAAAATGGGACCACATCAATATTCAGTTCATAACTCTCCTAAGTGTATGGCTTTTTCATTAAACAGAATTTCCCTACTGAGGTACCACCATACAGTCCATTTCACTTTAGATTTCCTCCAAGTAGAGCACACAGAATATGGCATGGGATGGTTTTATGAGCAGCATATTGAGAGCAATTAACACTGGAATTGAATCTACATCAGGATAACAACAGGCGATACTACCATTTAACAACTGTTAAATGGTGTTAATGGCTAAGTGTAGACCACAAGCTCAACAGATAAGGATGCAATGAAATTCAGCAGGCATGCAAATTAACAAAAAACAAATGGATAATTTAGAAATGTGTGTGCCACTGAAAAACTGCAAATTATTTTAGAATGCTCTAATTACCTAAGGGTTTTTTTGTAAGTGAAAACACTGGTGGGGTAATGAAGGTCATTTGCTAGAGGCTTTTTGAATTGGAAAAAAATCAATTTGGTTAAAATGTTTTTGAAAGTGATGTTTACGTGCATTACGTTCCTATTCTTTTTTGTATCCTAGTTTATTGAGCTGATAACTGTTATTTTGATGTGTTGTGCAGGACTTAACTGGACTTAACTGGATACAGGAACCTAGAGGACAATAGTAGACAGTCAAATACCCAAATGCTAATTGAGTCTGGAGTAGAATCAATTTGAAATTTATAGTATTTGGGAAATTGAATACTCTGTGGGAAGTTTAACAAACTAAAAACTTTTTGTTTTTTTTAAGTTGACCTAGCTTAATAGAGTGAGTTGCATTTTCATTCTCAGTATAAAATTAAAATCTATCTATAACCTAAGTTTTTGCTGTAGAGTCTCTTTTACTGCTCTAAAGACCAAAGTGAGCACAATTTTAGCATAGTAGTCATTTGCCTTGATTTCTATCTATTCTGCCAGCTGCTCCAATTTATTTAACATTTACCTCAGCATTCAGAAAAGGCAAATCAATACTTTCCCCAAATTTCTTTCTAAATGGAACTTCTCTGAAGGCACTTGGATTTACTATGTTGGGAACAGGAAAAGCTGAACTGGCTGTTTGGACTAGAGTTACTCAGGTGTGAGGATGTGGTCCCAGTCCCTCAGCTGTTGCACCAAGGAAGAGATGCTGATGGCTCTGGTGGGACTGGCCACATGATTCTTGCCACTGGGCTGTACTGTGTATGGGCTACTCCTGTCACCTCAGTCCTGGCCTTCCTTTGTGCCCTGCACACACTGCTCCAGTCCAGGTAATCAAAACTCTTCTTCTACAGTGGAGGGCTTTGTGTCATAGAAGCAATGACAGATAGAGAAGAAAGGAAAAAAAAAAAAAGAGGTGCTTTTACTACAGTAAAAATGCTTACAGATTTTCTTACAATGCTGTCAGGTTTGAGGACATTTCTTTTGGAAATATAGTTGCAGTGCATGGATATATTAGGCTAGTTAACATTTTTGGAGACACACACACACACATATACATCCACACCCAATTTTGTGCTCCTGCTAAAATCTTTGTGCAATTAGTTTTAGAATTTGGCCACAGGGATTTATTTGAAATTGCCTGTTTCAAGCAGCATTCTCAATAGTTAATTATCCATTTAGTGTGGGCCAAATCTTAAAAGATCTTCAATTGCCTTTGAATGGCAAGTCCCTTAAGGAGCAAATGAACGGTGATGGGTTATCAGCCCATATAGATGAGAAGAGAATAATGGAGGATGTGAATGATTCATTAAAAATATAACTTTTTATGTTATCTTGACACACAAAGTAACCTGCTCAGTCTAGGCCTCACTCCCCATCTGTTAATTCCATGTTATTAAGGTTTTGATTTCTTGAGAAAACAGATGGCTATCAACTAAAACAGGTGTTCACACTGCACTTTTTAAAGTTTAAATGCTGAACAGGTATAACTTGAAGTTTGCTTTGGTACAAAGGGAATTAATGCTTTGAAAAATGTGTGAGTGAAGAATAATTTGTAGGGAGGAGGGTCAAGTAATTCACTAGAAATACACCTATATACAATTAAATATGGACCTTTGCCATTATAGAGCTTAAAGAGAGATGACAGCAGAGATTTAAAGGAGCACAGTTTGTTCTGAACCGCTGTCCTGTATCTCTTGTTGAGAATATACAGCAAGAAAATGTGATCCAAATGCACTGCAGTAAGTGAAAGAGGAAAATCTAGGAATTTGCTGTTGTTCAGTGATTCTTCCAGGTTTTTTTTGTATGGCTCAGTGCACTTACTGCCTTGTTAGAATAAATGCAAAAGCATAGAACTTCCTCTGGATAAAATAAAATCTAATTCAAGTTTTCAAATTTGTTGTTCCACTCAAAAATTGTAAAAATTTCTCAAATTCTGAAACCCCAAAGTTTTAGGTAAGATAAGGTGGATTACATCTAATGTCACAAAATGGCATAGCATTACCTGTAAAACTTAAGGTCTGCACTGTTTCCCTGGGACATTTTTCATCCAGTTTTGCATTGATAATATTACAAAAAAAGTAGCAGGGTTGGGCTATTCTTACATGCAAGAAGCCCCTACTGTAGTGTAATCTCATTGTGAGAATCCTATTATTTTTGAGCTGTATTTTGGCACATAAACTGGCATTCTGTGAACAGGTAAATAATTTAAATTAACTTACGCCAGTTGAATGAACAACACAAATTTCTATGAGGCAAAATCTTTGCTCATTTGTTCATTTACTAATTAGCAGCCAGAGGCATCTGTATGCAAGTTCCAAAATATATGTAAAATAGCAGTCTGACTTACTCTCCTGCGTGGGCTCTGCCACCTTGTGACAATCAGCAAGGGAAAAGGATCAGTGGGTTATAAAATCTCTGCCCCCTCTTTCTTCTCCTGTTGATGTGCCCTGCATGACTAAGAGGACAGAGTAATTTAAAAAACCCTTGACTTTCCTTACTTTCCTTTTAGGAGCGCTTTCAGAGTACAGGGTGACATTGCTTTCTACCTTCTGTGACCATCTGTATTTTCCCTTAAGAGCAGAGTGAAGCAGAATACTGACAAGGATGTTATTTATCCATAAATACATGAGGCAGAGCCATACAGTGAGGTGCTAAGGATTGCTTCTTTCTAATCTAAGTTTCCAGTCTGTAAGGATGGGATGCTTGAGATGTGTGTCAGCTTTGAATGAAGTTGCAACTCTGTCTGGGTAGCCTGAATATGCACACATTTATCCATCTTCTGCATGAAGAACAAACACTGGTTAGCCAAGGTACTAGTAAACATGGACCAGGAGAAGTTATTTATTTGCAGTGTGCTTACTCCCATAGAAAATCTTTTTTCGCCTTATGTTTGAACATGTGTAGAAAAGAGTAAAGAAATATTATTATTATTATTATTATTATTGAAAGAGCTATTGAACATTTGTAGGGTTGATCTGGTATTAACACTTCTTTCTAGATTTTGACAACTTCTTTCTAGATTTTGACAACATTATTAGACTTTAATCCATTCACTGGCTCATGAAGAGTGTGGCCACATTAGCAGACGGGTTTGCTGGAAGGTGCAGATTTGCTTTGTACCTGACCTTGGAGCCTTACAGTCTGAGTGCACTCGAGGTGTATTCTTTCAGGTGGAAAAAGGGTAAAATGAGCTCTCTGAACACGAGCATTTTGCAGGTGGAGCATGCTTAATTTCCACACAGACAAAAAGTGAACCTGTGATCAGGGTATGACAGAGGAAACAGAAGATCTCTCCTTTCCCCTCTAGACCAAAACAAAGATGTACAGTAGAAGTGCTGCTACATTCATGCTGTGAACTTGGCTCACTTCTGAGAGGAGCGTGTAGGAAAGAAAGAATATATGGCATGTTTATATTATATTAAAGCCAAAAAGCTCCTTCCCACTTCAAAATCTGCTTTAGTCTGGTGAGGAGGCCATACTGAAATGTATTAGGGCCAAAGGGGTCCTTAGAAAATTCTCTGTGAAATTGTACAGATTTAATAGTTTACATTTGGATTTCATTACCCTAGATAGTTTCTGGAGATATGCTTGCTTGTTTTCTTTTTGCTTTAAGAAGTGAGATAAATGTGAATTTAATATTTTAAATATGGCTATGCAATGAAAGTATAGAGCTAAAGGAAAACAGAGGGTTTGGGGAAGATTATGCTCTGCTTGTTTTCCAAATGAGTTGTTTTCTTGTGAGCCACAACAATAGATATAAGAGGAAGAAAACATAGAAAATCTATTACTCTAGTCAACTGAACAATAAGATTATGTGCACAGGAGCAAATGCCTTTCAGCTGTTGAATGATGCAGCTGATCTTTCCTATTAAGAACAAGAAGACTTCATCTAAGAGGCCAATGCACTTTTTCATAGGTCAAAGAGAATTTACCATCGCAAAATCCATTTTTAAAGGACTTATGGAGTCATGCTAAGGAAAGCATTTATTGATACAAACCAAGAATTTTTGTCTCAGTTGACCAGAAACAGGAAGCTGACTAATTCTGTATGTGCTGAGTCAAATTTCCAGCTGATATAAATCAGGGCTTCCCTACTGATATTTGGTGCTCAGGGATGGGGTGTGCCCTGTTGGAAGTGCTTTCCTCCTTCTGCTGGTGTTTGCCTTATCAATTGTGGCTTCAAATGAACTTCAGGCATGCTTTTAAAAGGCCAGAGTGCTTTTAAAAGGATGGGATAGATTGGGATTTCTTTTTAATGTTTCTATAATTTTTCTGTGACATAGCCAAACATACATTTATTCAGATTACTAAGTTTTTGATACGGTACTTTTATTGTCACGCTAATAAACACAACAGGTCGAGTGTTAGTAAGCTACTAACAGATGTTTTAGGGTTGGTTATTTCTTGAGTAAAAAGCTATGATATACAAGACATAAGATCCTATTTAGCTTTTGTGCTGTCCAACAAAGATCATGCTTATGCTGGCTGCTATTCCATGTAATGCTGAACTACCTAAACCAGAAAAGCATTTCTAATTTCTGCCACACACTGCTTGTTCTGCTCCCCCTCAATGAAGGGGAAGGATGAAGAGAAGCACCCCAAATGGGAAATGGAACTGAATCCCAGTCTCCTTTGGCACAGCTGGCATGAGTAGTGTGACCTCTGGCTGCTGCCCTTGCTGCTCTCTGCTTGCTTTCTCTTTTCAGGGATTTGTGTTTATTTGTATTCTTTCTCATTTTTTAATTTTTTTTTCTCCTTAATTAGTATCCATGCTTTGCTTCAGTATTTGCTGATAATTGGAGAACAAATGAGTCAGAAATAAGTATTGATTTGCCTTTCAGCTGTTTAGGGGATTTATTAGGGATAGTCCTGGAACAAATACCAGATAAAAATTTGAAGGAATGGGGCTAAATCCAGTCCTTGTCATAATGTTGTCACTTTGCATGCAAACTGAAGTGTTTTGGATGACTCAAGGCCACAGTTCTGCAACACAGTGAGTGACAGGAAAGCGAGGAGAAAGAAAAGATGAAGTTAGAAGAGAAGAAATTGAGAGCAACCCTAAAGCCAGTTCAGTGCCCTAAAAAACCTCTTTGCTTCACTCATGCTAATGGAAATATGGTGTGAAATTTAACTATATTCTGTTTTACTCTTATCTGAAATATTTTTTGCAGTTCATCACAGTGATTATCCTTTGATGTTACTGAACAGTGTATGTGTAAGAAGCATGTACAAGAATTCTCTGCTCTAAAAATTAGAGATGGTCAGTAATTAACATAATTTGTTTGACAGCTTCACAGTATGCCTGTCTTAAAATATATTGATGATTTTTATTTTATGTGGTTTTTTTTAATGTTTAACATTAATTCTGTTCCACTTAGCTTACATGCTAAATCTACAGAAAAGAAAGTGCCTTTACATTAGACGTTTTCTGTTGGGGTAAATCCCTTCCACTAGCAATCAAAAATTGACATTGTGGGGGAAGCGGCCACTGATCTTCCCCCCTTTCCTCAGAAACATTGGGGTGGCTGACACAGAAAATTGTATATAGGAATGTTGAATCAAGGCAGTGTAAACAGAAAAATGTTCCTGTTAATTTATTTGAGTGCTTCAGTGAAATAAACTATCATACTCTTTCTTAACAGTCATAGTTTTAGGACTAAATTTGTTGGATTAGTCCCATATGTATTACCAAATGTATTGTTTCTAGAGTGTAGTTGTCTTAGGAGTCCTTGATTAATGTTTTGCACTTTTTTCTTTTTTTTTTTTATAATAATAAAATAAAACAGGGATTTAGTTCAGATTTAAAGATAATGAATTGCCTTAAATAAATTGCCTTCATGCTAGGGGAAGTAGTGGGTTGGGGCTCCAACTATAAAAATGTAATATAGGTCAATTAATATGAGATTTTTTTTTCCCCTACTGGACTTATGATTCATTCTTAAAGTAGAATTTGGGAAGAAAAGAGTATAATTTTTATTTCTTACGTTCTGCTTCCAGTTAGTATAACAAGACGGTTCAGATTTTTTATCTCCTCTATCTTTAGAAAGCTAAATAATTGTTTGCATTTCAACTTCACTATATTTAATTAACTTGATAAATCATTTTGTGATAACTACACAATAAAATAATTAGAAATACTTAGGTTATTTTTTGCTATTTCAAGCTTTAATACCTTTCTAGATGAAGTTAAATAGGAAATGGAAATCATACCCAAGATTCATAAAATGAGTCAAAGACTAAGGATAATAGCAAACTTATCAAAGTGTTTTTCTCAGAGCAGTAGCATTTTCAGCATATATGGGAATATTTATGAGGGTAAATGATATGTCAATTAAAAAAAAATAAAGAACTTAAATAGAAATTTTTGTCTGCAGCTTATTGAACAGAATTTAAGGGTTGATCGTTAGAAAGTTAACTTATATTTATAAATGGTCATGGTCCCCTTAGGAAAGCTAGACAAATTCAAAGATGATCAAAATCCTTTGTGTTTGAGTCTGGAAATGATTCTGAAGTGCAGTGCTTAACAGGTGACTCACATTTTTAGAAAAGCAGTTGGAAGGTTTCCCTTATAAATACTGAAGTTATGAGCAGCAGTAAAAAGTGGAAGGAACCTCCAACTTTTCTAAGCAGAGGAAGCAACAATTCCTGGGCCCTCCAGGCAGATCTATACCATTATGCACATACAGAAAGTCACAAATTGCTTGTTAATGACTCCTCTGTCTCAAAAGCTGGTAGAAGATAGGTTGGGTTAATATAAAGTTTTGCAAAGATGTGAACAGGTGTTTAATTTCAGACATGGTAGCTGGTGCCCTGAAAGTCACTGGGGCTGTTCTGTGCTCAAATGTAAGCCATGAAGTAACTACCTAGGTATGAAAAGGCCTAACATTGCAAGGTACATAATGTGATAAGTCATCTCCAAATGTAAGCGATGTTTGTGTTCTCTCTAAAGAATTTGCTTGAGTCCTGGTGAAATTATGCATTTGTATTTTTTTTAAACATAAAAAGTTGGTGTCAAATTTTGTTTAAGTCTATCATGATGTGATGCAGGGTGCCCGATGGATTCTTACTCTTCAGTGGAAAATACTGCCAAATGAGTGATGAGTCAAATTAGGCAGTTGACGGCTACTCTTCTTTTGCAAGCACTCTGTCTTTAGATCTGTCAATAAAAATAAAATTGCCTTTGGTAACTCATGGCATGGAATAAAGGCGAATGTTATGATGCCATAGCTGCTAAAGAAAGATCTGAGGGTTTTTTCTGACTGTACAGATCTAGGAAATGCCTGCAATGCAGTTGGAAAAGGTGTGTTATGCCAAATTCCATGATCTGTTAAAAAGTTCTGACTCCAATGGTAGATCAAAAAAGATGCTCACTCCATCAGAAATACAGTTAGTTGAATAGCCAACTTTCCTCCATATCAAGTTTACATATTTAAAATCAAGTTCCTTTGATAGCAAAAACAGTTTTTTGAGAAGAACATCACAAGCTGTAGACCCTGTGTTTTGACTGGGGCCCAGGGCATTAGTGAGTGACAGAATGGAGCCAAATTAGCATTGTCTCATCCTAACTCAGTACTGCATCCCAGGAAATCTGCCCATGAATCTTCTGTGTCCTGCTAAATAATTTGCCCTGATAATCATTTGCCAGGATGCTATGGCAGAGTGATTCTAAGAGATATTGATTTAAAATCATGACATTTTGAACGGAAAGAAGCAAAAGAACTACAAAGCAAGAAAGATAGTAAAACTATGCTGCTAGTAAGTAACTAGGAACTTTTAGTATAAGTAGTAAAAATTCAATAAATTCAGGTTATGATGTGCTTAAAATCACCCAAAGAAACTCCGACTAGTTGGGTTTAGACAAGTGGTCCCTTGGTTTTAATATAATTAGTTAATAAAACAACAACACTGAGACATTTGACTAAACAAAGCAGTCAATCACAAGTCTCTCTAATTTCCTGGGAGAATAAAATATCTAGATTTGTCCTCTGTATTACTAAATACATATTTTTTGAAGACAAAACAAATAGCCCCTGTCTAAACTTACTACACTTGGCAAGGTAAGTGACAAACACATGACAGTACAAGAACTGATGCCTATCCATCATAATTCCTCCTTAGCCAACGGGCAAGAAATCATGATAATTTATGAATATTTTTCATTCTTTAGATGTAATGGTGAATATAAACCAAGTTTTTGCGCTGAAACCTTTCATGTTGAAACACTTAATATACATGTTAGAGCACTCTTGCTAACAACTTTTTGTTAGCAGCTGTGTAACTCTGGAATGTCATAACTTTAATTACTGGATAATGAGGTACCGTTTTCAGTGAGATTTTAACTCTTAGAAATTGCTCCCTAGGGGAGTATAATAAAAAAGTAGAGTGTGTTTTCTGAAGATCAGTGCTGAAAAAAATAAGAAATCTACAACAATCAGTGAATATTCAGTCACAACTAGTTTAGAAGTCTTAAGAAAAACACACATCTCCTTCCCACCCCCACCTAATTGACCAAAAAACCCAAATAAACACCCAAAACCCCAACCCTAACCCTCTTTGGTAACACAGGGACAGTTACATTTTAAAGTACCTATATTTGTAAAGTAGTGATTGTACTTTTAGAGTAAGCAAATCCTTCAGTTTTAATTTTTCTTCACCTTTATTCAAAAAGAAAGCATTAGTTACTTGAAATAAAGATTAGAATTATGGATACTTATTAAAACTGTGTTCGTAATTTAATTATATTAATGAACTGCTGAGCATCTTCTTTCCCCTTTTTCTTTCCTCATAAAAAAAGCAAGTAAAGCAAAACCCATGAACTGATGTGGAAGGAACTCTGATTCACTGCCCTGGCTTAATGAAACTTTTACACTAGACCGATTAGAAAGAAGTAACTGATTTTTATTTTATGCTTAACTTTACAGTTTAACCATCTGCATTCAAATTTCCGCCTTAATTTGCCCAGAGTATGAAAGTCAGGAACATCATAAATATTTATTAAAAAAAAAAAAAAAGCCAATTTTTGACAAGGACAAAATCAGAGTAGCAATGGTATGGATATAGCAATTACTTATAGAATTACCTTTAGAAGAGTTTACCACCTAGCTGGCCAATGACAATCAAATAATTTCACTTCTCTACCATATGTGTGCACTCATACAACAGAAACTCATTTGACTCATTTATATAGTTTTATAATCATGTGTGCAGCAAATGAACTTCATAAAAATAGTACTTGTAGTGGGCTAACTGGAAATTAGGGACAAATTCTCAAAATTATTATAAAATTGTATGGGATTTTGTTTTGAAACTGCTCCACTAGTGACAACAGAAACTCTTGAAAGTTCCTTGCAGGTGAATCTGAGGTCTCAGCACTGTATCAGCTTTATTTACTAGCTCTGTCCTTTAAATCATATTTTTGGACTGCTCTTCTACTTACTCTTAAAAATAATTCCTGTGGTACGTTTCTGTGTTTATTAGCATAGCAATCATAAAAAAGCCAGGAAAGCTGAGGAGTTTGCCTTTGAAGAGTACTGAAATAATTGTTAAAAATATTGTATGACTGGGTAAAAGTCTCTCAGGACATGCAGCAAGAGAGTGAAATATCTTTATCTTTCCAACATGGCCACTTTGTGTTTCTTCTTCTGCAAGAGGCAGTGAAAAGTGTTGGCTCTTATTAGAACAACCTTTGTGCAACAATTTTCCACTCAGCCTTTCTGGCAGCCCTTTTTCCAGACTCTTTCCTTCTGCTGGAAATGGTGTTTTACAGCATTTTACAGTTGTCCCAAAGGCCCCTTGGGACTCTTGGCAGTGAGGTGACCTAAATTTCCAATATGCGTAGGGCATACAGTTTGATCCACAGTGAGTTCAAACAATGTTTTTAATGCCCATGTTCATCCTCTAAATGGTACAAAGAGTAGGAAGGCAAAAATCATGCTAAGCCTCTCAAAAATGAACAAAATTTTAGTGTATTTTTTGAGGGACAATGTAGATGAGAGGCCTAATGAAACATGGTAAAAAGGTGTGCATCACAAAAGAAATTGACAAACATTTAGGAAATATTGTACATGGACAAAGGAATGTTATTTTTCACTTTGAAGGTCTAGTCATGATTTATTTTGAAAATATCATACTGTTGTATATAAAACTAAATTTCAGGAACTAACATGCTGCTATAGAATTACGTTTTGCTACTGTAATATTGTCTCAAATGGCATTTACCCTTTAGCAATTATGTAGCCTTATTAATATAGTTAATGAATTGATTTTATTGTTAAGATGCTCAATACAACCTACAAATAACATCATGAATATTTAATCAGCTGTGGATCTTAGTTTAGCAGATCCAAACATCAGTCAGTCAGATCAGATCAATTTTCATAGTTTTTTTACATGCTATCAGTTAGCTGTTGAATTAAAGATATTTTGCCATTTCAAGAAATCACAGAGACTTTCTGTAGGAGGAGGAGTTCCCAGCTCTGTTCTTTGACGCCCTTGAACTACCACATCTGCCTGTTCTTGTTTTAGTTGCTTTCAATCTGCTTTTCCCCCTCTTAAGAGAAAGGAACTGAGAGTTCAATTCTCTGGCAGTATTGCCAGTCCAGCTACCCCTGTAGTATGGGGTCCACCAGAGGCTGGACTTCAGAATTACTCTTTCTGATAATGCAACAGTTCAGCTCAGGGCGAAGCAAATGAGTTCTGACATTCTCTCCATCAGCCTGCTGCATGTTTTTTATCTTGAAGTCCAGAATACACGCATTATACTCTGCAAGAGATGAGCTGCTTCACAGAATATGTTATCTGCTTGAAGCCTGAGAGCAGTGTTAATGACTCTGCTGATCCTTTGAATTCGAATTGGAAAGCCAAGATCCCTTCAGATCCATCCATTACAGCACAGGCCTACTGTTGTCTCAAGGACCCAGTTTATATCTCATAATTATACCTGTTTGAAAGGAAAAAGCCCCATGTTTCATACCGCATTCTATAACTATGAAATAGGAAGGTAACAGAAAAAATCCCCGTATCTCACCCCATTTATGAATAAGAGATCATAAATAGCCAGGGTTCAATCCATTTGAATTAGACGCTCTTGCCCTTCTCTGAACATAGCATAATATCATGAAAGTTTTAACAGAACAACAGAAAACAAAATTCTCTACATGACAATGGAAACATCTTTAAAATATTAAAAAGGAGACGTGCTTGCTGAGATACATTCTTAAGTTCCCAGAGATTTTAGCTTGCGTAATCTTTGGAAAATGAATATGTTAAATGTAAGAAAAAGACACATTTAGTCAAACTCACTGAATGTGCAGTTTTTCATAAAATAATATAACAGGGGGTACTACTAAGGAACTTATCACTGCACCATTATTTTATGACTGAACACCAAAGATAATGGTGGTGAGTACCACTACCCTCACCTGAGACATGAGCAATTTTATTTTCAGCTGTTATTTGAAAAAAGCAGAAACAGAATTTCATTCATTCCCTATATATATATGTGTATATATATATATATATATATATATATATAATTTTTTTTTTCTGAGTAGCAAACCACAGCGTTACAGGGCCTTCTTGTTTTTGTGAATAGCCTTTCAGAGTCCATGTACCTATTGAGTTAATTCATCATGGAAATTCTTGAATACTGTTGGTGTTTTTTTCTCCTGCTTCTGTTATCTGAATCATGTAGAAAATAGAGCTGAAAGGTACTTTTTCAGGAAATTGAATAGTTTCAAAGATATACGGCAAGGAATTGGCAAAAGGTGTTTCCTCATGATGAAAATATTGTTTGACTTCGTTTAGCAGAATTCTGTGAGCCCAGAGATGCAGCTTTGAGCTTTAAATGAAGTTACTTTGCCATTAGATACACCACTACTTAAATGCTGTTATCCAAAAAAGTTACAATTCTTGACAATGCTACCAGTGAAATTTAAAAGGATGGTATCCAAGATTTTGACAGAAGCAGTTTTGCTGATAAGTGCTGAGTAGTGCTATGCTAATAAATATGTAAATTCTATTGTATTTTTAGCTCATTTTACTGCTTAACTTTCTTTAAAGTATTGATTTAGTAAAGATACCCTTTTCTTAGTCTTCATAAACTTAAGAATATATATTGTTCTAAAAAACTTCAGTTTTCTAATACAGGTTGTCCTTTCGTGATTTTTTTTTCCCCTTTGTTTCTTTATCTCCTTGGAATTGAACAGATATATATATTAAAAAAAAGAGAGAAAATTTCCACAGAAGATAGGTGTATGCCTTTCTCTGAGAAGGCCATTAAACATAATCAAGCCACTGGATTTCTGAAAGCTGATCCATTGCAAATAGATAACAAAACTATATTAGTAACAATGCTCTCTGCAAGGTGACTGAGAAACTTGGCTCTAAATGAGGACAGAGATTTGCCCTGTAATCCTTCCAGTGTGTTCCACTGAATAAGGAGTCAAACAGGAAGACTTACAATTGGCTTTGCAACTTTGAAAAGCTGTGCTCTATTTAGGGGGGGGATAAAAGAAAAGTCTATCTCTTGTGTATATTTATGGACAAATCTAGGACTAGAGTTTTCGGGGTTTTTTTTAGAGAAATGGAAATTTTTGGGTTCCATTTTCAAGTTTCAACCAAGCCTTTTAAAAATGCTTTAGGGAAGCAGGTATACCTTCACATTATTCATGCATTAATATAACAAATATGTATCCAGGTAATTTTCTTTACCAACTGGCAGCTCTGATAAAGCCATTAAAAGTTACTCAAAATAAAAAAATTCTGGTATTGATCCTCTTTAATAATATCCAGATTGATCATAAAATCAGTTAAGGTATTTTGTGTTGATCCAAATATAAACATTTATCCAAGTATTTTAGTATTCAGTTTATTTTGGTAATATTGAACTAGCCTTTAAAACTAAAGCAAGAAAATATTTTCTCATTCATAAATTAATCTGGCATTTAGAAGTTATTATTGTTCTGTTAAAATGTCTTTAAAATATAGTAATTCCTCAAAATATGTTTCATAATTGTACAATACACATAATTTTGAGATGTGGGTCTTTAATTTGTGTTTGAGTTGTTTTTCACCTTGAACGTGGCTTTTGTATTTCTGGTTTTCTCTTTTCAGACCAAAATTAGCGCAAAATAAGCAAAATGGGCACTGAAGTCCATATAAGAAAGTGGCACTATTTTTCAAGTTATTTCAACATAGTGATAGGGGGTAAGCATTTTCAAAAATCCCGTTTTGTTGTAGTTCTAAGCAATATTTTACGGTGTATTTCCGAGTTTTTCCTCTAGGAAGGCTGTAGAATTCTACTTTTCTTGCAAAGACAAGGCTGTAATTTGTCTGACCTTTTTTCTGTTTTCCATCTGCATACATTAAATGAATGGCTCTCCATTTTGCAGCTGAGGGAAGCACAACTTTGGATGAAAAATGTTGCCATTAAAAAAGAGGGAACAAATTGCATAAATTATGAATGACCTGTAGAAACTGAAATGTGCTACCACATTACTCTGATTATACATGCGTGGGGTTTTTGTCATTAATCCAACAAAATAGCATGGTAACCTATGGAACTCATGCAGATACAGATCTTTTGGTAAAGAAATAGAGCTCCAAGCGGATTTAAATTTATAACAGTGCATTATGCTTTACAAGGAGGAAAAAGAATAGTCTTAGTCAATTCCTGAGTTTTTACTGTTAATTTTGCATATCTGCACAGTTGTGTTTTCCTATTGCTTTCTAAAGTTTGCCTTCTATTGAAACATTAAGAAAAAGAAAAAAGATGCTTCTTGATTTCTGAGCTAGCACTTGAGATTGCACTAGACTATAAGGATTGCCATAGGAAAAGAAATCTGCTTATTGCAGCCTCGCTGTGTCAAAGAATTTGGCTAATCTGAAGCTTAGGAGTTTTTCAATGCCTGCTTGCATGCTGAGGCATTTCACAATTTCAGATTGCTGAATATTTATGCAACAATAAATCTTATAAATAAATTAATCCATAGCTATTATTCAGTGTATCTCATTTTTGAGCATTTTTAGGATTATGTAAGGATACAGAGAATATTAGGTCAGGCCTCAGACTCATCTGCCATACTGTCCTGCTTCTAGTGTTGTGATCAAGAGCAGGTAAAAAGATATTTTTCCAGAATTTTCCCACAATCTCTATCCATCTACATCTCAGGAAGTTAAAGATCTGTATTATTCTTCCACGAACATCTTCAGATATCTTTCAAAATTGTGTGAAATGCAGTAATACTGGTTAGCTAGTCAGGGTACAGCTGAGTTCACCAGTGTGTGAAGAACTCCACCTATGGCTTTCAACCATTTTATGTTATTGTTTTTTAAATGGTTTCATGGAATGCCCCTGAGTCTTACGTTGAAGGAAAGACTCAACAATTGCTATCCTCTTCATTGCCATTCATTAAGTTGACTGCTATCAGCTCTGTCTCATGATCTGTTTTCCAGGTTTAAGATTCACAGGGACGTTTGTTATTCTTCACACTGGAGTTGATCGCCTTTTCTATGTTTTTTTCTGTGTGTGCATCCTTTTGAGATGCAGAGAAAACAAAGGTCCCTTGCATCCAAGCTGTGGCTGTGTACTGACTCGTGCAGGCTGCCACAGAGGCAGCTCCTCTCCTGTCCTCTGGGCTTTTTTTACAAATCCCAACACCAGGAATTGCTTTCTTTCATCAAAGGCTGATCGAATAAATGCCCAAACTCAGGCTCCTCCATGCTGAATATATTTCCCTGATGCCTGACTAAACTGGGGCGTTCATCTGCAGTAATTATCCTCTGCCATGTTAATGCTGACTCATCTGGAAACATGGGAACTTTTATGTTTTGTAGATAGCCCTTGACTGTACTGACACTAAATATAATTAAGTAGCCATAACTAACTTTGTAATCTCACTTTTGCTCCATTTTCCAGGTAATTTCTGACAATTTTTGACAGCAGTTCAGTGGGCTTTTCTGTACAGTTCAGAAAATGTTAATGAATGGTATTTTCAAAGAAAAGGCTTTTTTTTTGTTTTTTTCACGTTAGATTTTAACAGATGAAGCATCTCACATTCTGTAAGTGATAGGCACTTAGTTTTTTTTATTTCTCAAAAATAAATTACTCCCTCACGATGCTTTTAACCAGTAGCATTCTTGACACACTTCTGACATATTTCTTTTGGCAATGTCTCTCTGAATACTTGAAAGTTGGACAAAAAAAAAAAAAAAAGTCTTTAGTTTTTAAAATAGTGTTGCAAGAACTATCAAACTAGGATATTTTTCACACCACCCCCAAGCTCTTTATGTCAGACCAGGATTCAAGAGTGACCTTAGATGACATTTGTTCGCTGGTGTTCTGGAAGTGTTGAGTGTCTCCCTGTGCTAAAGGATGCTCTCAGCTCCTGCTGCTGGAGCTACCAGTCTAATAGACTGCTGGACCTTCCCCAGCTTCAGGGATTTCTCAGTTCTTTTCAAGCTTCAGGGGAAACAGCTCTGTTTCTCATTAACAGAGCAGTAGCTGTGCAGCTCAAGTGTAACTGGAAGATAGCAGGATTTTTCACAGTAATTAGGAGAACAAAATTATTGTGTTTATACTCTTAGAAAAGGCTTATGGTTGGAAGTCTTTGGGTTTTGTTGCAACTTCACCTGCTTGTGTTTACACTACAACTTCAGTAGAACCAGTGCTACATCCTACCCTGAGACGTCAGTAAATTGGCAAACAGTGACCTCAGGGTAGGGGATGCAATGCTAACCTCATGTCTTTAATATGCCTACATAACAAGAATATTTGCATTTTTTTCCAGTCCCTTTTTCATGTTAGAAGAAAATTCAGGCGTCTTGGAAAGGGAAGAGGCAAGTTGCAGAACATGAAATCTGAGTTACTAATGAAAACTGAAGGATGTGAAATGTACTCCTGTCTGTGCTCATCAGCAGTTTTAATGCGTTCATAAAAAGTTAAATCAGCTTTGTCCAAGTGAATGTGCTTTATTTTTATTTTTTATATATGTGCAAGCGTGCTTCAATCCTCCCTCCACCCATTCCTGAATATGGAAAAGAACCTTTGGGAAAAAGAAAAACAAACAGAACCACCCAAATCTGTGGCTAGTAAACGGTGCCCGCTTTTAATTAATGGTATTAATCTTGGATGCATTGAGTCTACATGTCTCTTGGGAAATATAAAAGGAGAGCTAAAATACTATGTTCATTGCATAAAAGAAATCCTGAAATAACTTCTGTCATTTTAAACTTAATACTATGTCATTTTTCTTAAACTTGACTAAAGATAAGCATTTATAAAATAATGTAACATTTAAACTTCTAACAGCTTCAAAGGTAATTGTGGATTTTAATGGTTTTTCTTAATTAAAGGATTGGTTAGTTGTGCCTGTTTTCAGTAAATTAATTAAACTTTTAGTCATTAAGCAAAAAGTTAATTCATTATTGAAGGATATAGGAAATGTATAAAATCTGGCACTTGAGATGGCTCTGACACTCCAATCTATCACTGATATTCTAGAATGACAAGTTTGAAACTGTTCTCAGTAGTAAAAAATATTACAGAAAGAGCCTGGTGACTAACTAGGGGTGCTTAAAGCATTTTTGTTTGAGTCATCATCTATGATGATATGAAAATCTTATGACTGGTTTTAGAAAAATGAATTATTTTCCACTTGATATGTCAGTGTAAAACTTTTTAAAAAGGAAAAGTTAGTGAAAATCATGTTCTCATCACTGTTTGGGATGCTAAGATCCTTTTGCTGTCAGGAAGAAAACCTCAGAGCATTAGCACTACAGAAAGGCCAGGTTTTTGAACTACGCAAATGAGTAACTTGATTTTATTTCCCTGCTGGACTCCTTTGCCTCAGATTTTGTTTTGACATGTAATTGCTCTGTTTCTCTTAGTGTAATTTTGTATAAAATACCTTTGTTCAGACTTCTAAAAATGGGGTGTAGGGTGACTCTAGGAGGAATTCTTTACCCAGTGTCCTTCTATTTTCAGTGAGAGGGGCAAGTGAATTTCGCATACTTTGCCTATTAATAAAAAGTAGAACAGATCATAATAAAATTTCCTGTGGTACCAAAATTCCTATGGTATAGTAAAAAAACCCTAGAATTTTGAGAGGTTTTTTTTTAGTTTGTTGTTTTGCTTTGGGTGGGTGGGGGTTTTTTGGGGGGTTTGTTTTTCTGGGTTTTTTTTGTTTTTTTTTTTAATGACAACTTATTTTAGCAAACTGATGCAAATTTACTTGCTGCAGAGAGTTAAAATTCCTTTTTTATTTCCTGGAAATATAAAATCTCTATGCTTTCTTACATTTGCCTGACATAATGAGAAAAGGTGTTTTGTCCTTAGCTGCAGGGAAAGCAACCATGTGACAATGTGGCAGTACAAACCTTGTCCCTCATATCAGTGTTGTAATTCCTGCAAAGACTCG
Organism: Certhia americana; assembly: GCA_018697195.1. Lineage (NCBI taxonomy): Eukaryota > Metazoa > Chordata > Aves > Passeriformes > Certhiidae > Certhia > Certhia americana. Next base: position 10,453,023 of record CM031857.1, on the reverse strand, counting down.
TGTGAAAGGACACATAAGCATGTGAGAATGTGCCCATGCACAGTTATCTTTGGTAATGTAAATTTTTTGATATCTGCTATAGATCATGGTAGTGCAACACTTCACATTGGCTTTGATCAGGATATGAAAGTTGTTATCACAACTCCATAATCCAATTTATTGCTGTTTTTTTCCTAAAATGGAAAGTGACTGTATTGGAAAGTGTATTGGTATCACTTTTAAGAAGTGAAAGTTAGGTTTGAAACAAAAATGGAGACTTCTGTCGGCATGGCTTTCTGTATTTTCTGCATTTAAGAGAAATGCGTCAGGATACTTATTAAAGAGGAAGTGCTGTCATAAAAAGCAGCTTTCCAAACAGACCAGATTCTAAATTTCCTGCTAATCTGTTTTCTGTGGCAGCAAATCTTCATAAGGTTGGATGATTACATGAGCAGCTCCAATTTTAACCTCTGCATTTTTGTTAACACCATGATTCTACAAGATGGGGCTGCTTTCTTTTCAGAGTCAGATAGCTATATAAGTTTAAGGTAATGATTAAATATCTCACAGGAAAAAAAAGGTTGCCTGAATACCCATCTCGTAAAATTTAATGGTTTTCCCTTTTACAATATTACATTATTGGCTGTAGTAGATTAGGACAACTTTGATGGAAGAATCACACATAATTAAATTTTCATGTGTGATTCAAAGTGAAAAAAGATTAGAAGGCTATTTAAGAAGTGCTGAAACTGTCACACTAGATCAGTAAAGTCTGCAAGATGGAGCACAAAAGTACTGATTTAGTGCAACATGTCACATTAATACAGTGATAACCACAAGGAATATTCCATGGATGGGTGGGTACCTATGCATATGAATACCTGCAAAGATATTATAGAATCCCTATTTTATCTCAGAATGGGTAGGGGAAATGGATCCAGAAGATGCAGTCAAAAGCTTTAATTTAATAATCTGTTTATTCTAATTCTAATATTAAGGAACCATTGCTTTATCTTTCTTTTTTCCAGGGTTATTAATACTTCTGTATCATGGTCATTTCTGAAATATTCATACACTTTGGGAAATTTTACATTTTGGGAAGTTCTGACCTAATTGTTAGTTCAGAGATGGGGAGCAGGAGTCTGTGCCACTCAGTAAGTGCAGGGTCACACCTGTTAGTTCCAGGCTAGAACTGCCTGACTGTGGTTCAGCTCACCAAAAAAAAAGTAAGCCCATACCATGATCACTATTTTTCAAGTACATTCATTTTCTATTTCCCTTGCAGAGATAAACTGATATTGATAGATGGAATGTTGCTATGAGCCTATCAAAAATAGCTTTGTTTTATTTTTTGGAAAAAAGTATTGAACTCCAACAGAAAAAAAAAAAAATCCTTGAAAATAGTTACCAACTGTTTTCTTTCAGTGAATGATTGCATTGTGTCCAAGTGATAGGAAGGCAGATAATTTAACTATATTTTAGTAATAACCCACATATGTTGGAATAACCTGCAGCCAAGAGGCACTGGTGAGATTTGGCTGCCCCTCTCATGTTTGAGATCAGAGAAACACCTTCTAACAGCTGTGAAGCAGCAAATGAAATACTGACCACGTTATTGTGTCATTTAATTCGTAATGATGCTGAATACTTTTGAAACAGTGGACAAGACATGTTGCAAAATCTAATTGTGTCACTCCTTGTAATCTTAGGAAATAAGACAAATCACAACATAATGAGAATATAAAAGGTTAATGTAGTTTTTGAAAACTAATGAACAAGAACATATTGTGCCATAAGACTCTTGTCTCACAGCCTGCCAGGGTTTGTGTTTTTGGCTTTTTTTATTCTGTGTAGCTGGAGCCGATATATATGTCCAGCATTAAATGATTTATGAGACTTTTATTATATCTTGCTTTCATAGGATGAGTTAAACTTCATTTCAGAAACACATATCAAGTTAAAAAAAACCCAAAAAAAAACCCTAAACCAACTTCCCAGTTGGTTTGGACTCAGGTATTTCACCAATATGTGAAATATGTGGGTTCAAGGTCATGCTTTGGAATTTCATTTCCTTGGTCCCAAATTCAAGTGGAAAGAGTAATCTTGTTGTACCACTCAGCTCCAATGAAAACCAGCAGGAATTTTTGTAGATGACTTTAAAGGAGTTGAAACTGGACTTTGGAAAGCATCTGAGTCAAAGCATAAACAAGAGAGGGAATCACTCATCCATGTACCCAGCCCTGCTTAAAGCAAGGCTTTGAATTTTGCATGAAAGAAAATATTTTCCCGTGTTTCACTTTGTGAAGTGCAGAGCAAACAATTCTGCTGGAATAGCCAGTGCTATTTCTTATTATTATTTCCAGCCATTTGTTCTTCTTTCTCTTTTTTTTGTTTTTCCTTTTTTTTTTTTTTTGGCATTGATGCTAGAAAAACATGAAAAGGCAATTCTGACTCAGTAACTTTAGTAGCAGGAATAGAACTAAAATATGAAAAACTAAGAAGCATTGAAGTTAAATTTGTAGGTTTGGGATCTCACGTTTGTTTGTTACCTGTGTTCTAGAAATAAGCTAAAGCTTGTTTTGATTCTGACCCTGAAGTAACTCCCAAAAAGGGAAAAGCAGAGGAGCTTTTAAATATTATAAAAAAAACCCTTGCAGGTTAATTTAAATTATTTGGAAGTGTGTTTGATGCAGGCTTTCCTACTAATAAATACCACTAGTTGTTCAGGTTCCTGTAGGTCTGGGTTCAGTTGCCTTCCTCCTCCCCAGTCTTTACCTCAAATGGTGGAGAGGTTAATTTTTTACATGACTTCTGCATATGAAGTCACCTCCATGAACACAGACAGTCACAGGAACCTTAGAATCATAGAATTTCCTCTTGTCCTGTTGCCTGTTACCTGGAGGCAGAGACTGGTCCCCACCTCACTACAACCTCCTGTTGGGATCCCCTGGGCATCCTTTTTTCTCCTTTCTAGGAGTGGGTCCCATCTCTGATCCACTCTAGGCATCCTCACTGTGCCTAGTTTGTCACACTTAGAAAAATTCAAAGCAATAGAAAGCTATTATTTCTCTTTTATCAGTTCGTAATCTGGCACTTTAATCTAAATTTTCATATTTTATATCATTTACGTTGCCTTTGCTACTTTAAAATATAGTCCATGCATTTGTGTATCAATAATTAGGGCAAAAAGTGCCTATGTGTATATTTTCAGTCATATCTGTAATAAATTGAAAAAGTAAGCACATCTTGGAGGCAATCCAGAAGTTGAACCAAATCTGATTCCAGGTTTATTTTTCTTGAACCACAACAAACAAACCAAATGTTTTACCAGTTTAAAACCTAGAAAAAAAGTGTCCATTCTTTGGTTTCATCGCTTTTCCTTCGAGATGAATGGCTTCAATTCATGCTTTTTCCCCATCAAATTAAAAGCTTTTACTGATTTTATTTTTCTTTTTTTAATGGGACTGGTATATTTTTCTCACTAATCACCCCCTCTGGTTGCAAAGTAAAGGACAGTATGTGGAGTCTGGACTTACCTGTTCTCTTGCTTAGTACAGAGAGCATCTTTTGAGATTTTATGGACCTGTGACCCCAGTGGAAGCAAGAATCAGAGCTTTCTGCCACCAGAACAATGCCTTGGAGGGTAGTTGTGACTTGCCTTCTCTGTCTTACCAGTATTGTTTAATTAAAAACTTTGTTTGAATGTTTGTCATAAATGTAGGTCTTTTCTTTGATCTGCTGCTCATCAAGGAGAGTGCTGGATGGATGTCCTGTCTCCATTACAGCTGCCATAAACTTTCAATAGTCACACCAAAAATGATCAACTCGATGTTAAAAATTCCTGCAACTGAATGTAACATTGCAGTCTCCTACTATCTTTCCAATTAGTTAACATCTCTTGATGAATTAACTTGTGGTGCACCCAGCATGGCCATTGGTTCTGATGATTTTGAGGTATTGGCATCATGTCATTCCAGCTGTAGATTTGGTCTAACAGATGTTCTTGTGCTGTTTGGGGTTTTTTTGTTTGTTTAAATAGTGAGACAGTTTCTTAACTTACTGCAGTTTGAGCCTTTAACATAAGAATAGGGTGACACCAATGCAGCAGCAGCAGTTTCTTCTAGTCCTTGGCAATATGTCCCCACAATTGCATTTACACAGGAGAAAAATGTGAGGCATTTTTACTGCTTTTTGAAATGTCAGGCTACTATGGCAAGCTGTGAATTTGGACAATTCCCCAATATCCATTAAATTGTAGGCATGTTTCTGGATCACTTTGGGGAATTTTTATGATATGATAAGAAATCTTTAACCTCATTCATTCGCATTTATCATGAAATTATATTTAGCTCCTGTATTATGTTATATTAGGATATATTATGATCCTGTTTGGATCATAAAGGCTATGCCCATGTTGAACAGTTCCATTGTTGTTGCTTCAAATCCAAAATAAATCAAAGGTTCATATTCTTTATCTATTCTAGAGCATGTCAGGTCACATCTTACATGGATTCATTCAGTGTATTGTTGTTGCTATTACTGTTGTTGCTGTATTGGCTCCCAGGCTGGTTTTTATGTCCCTGCAGGCACAAAAAACTTCTCCAGACTCATAGCTCTAATGTGTGAGGGAAGAGGCATCTCACCAGTGAGGAGAGCATGTGCCTGGCAGCAGCCAGCCAGTTGAGAGGTCTGTAGTCCCTGAGTAGAAAAAAATAAGGGTAATTTTCTGAGACCACAGCTAGTCTGCTTGGTGGAGGAAAGAAGCAGAGAGATAACAAGGCAGTGGGCCAGGAGCAGCAGGTTGAAAGCTGGCTGGAGAGGGGTGATTGATTAGGAGCAGGCTGCCAAAGGGTGATGGCACACAGCTCGTGGCTGGTGCTGTAATGAGAAGCACGTGTAGAGCAGAGCTGTGTGGTCAGCCCTGTCACTACTCAGGGCAGGGCTGGGAATGTGCAGGGGGAATGGGGACTCTTCCATGGATGGGACAGAGGGGTAGGGAAGTGATACAGCTTTCTCAGGAGGGGCGTGTGGAATTCCAAGGACGTGGCAAGGGTAGGGATCACAGAGTGCTGCCAGCATCAGCTGTGCTCCCTCCTAAATTTGTGTGACACAGTGCATTAGCAGGCAGCTGAGAAGTGGCAGCAGACACATGTCACAGCAGACGTTACTTCTAATCTCCTGTGACCTGGGCCAGCTTCTCTCACTCAAACAGTGGAAGTTTTGGCTTTCAGAAATTGAGCGCTGATCTTTTTTTACCAAAAAATTAATTTTGAAATTGAGGATGCAATATGTATGCTGCTGACCTGAACATATGTTACAACCTGATAGTAACTAAATCATCACTTCACAAATAAGTGTGCTGCTTAATCTTTTTTGCCAAATCATGGCTTCTTTAGGACCTCCTTATCACTCTGAGGCATTGACTCTTCCTCTGTTGCCATTAACTGTCCTGAACTCTTACATTCCCAGAAAAAATAGCATTAGATTCATGTAGGTGAGATGCTGAAGCTGAATGTAGAGGAAATTTTAATGGCCACATGTATTGCCACTTTTCCAGAGTAAAGTTTAAGTAAATTTGACTCACCCCTCTCTGAGAGTCCTGCATGCAATGGAATTCCATTACGACAATAAAAGAATAAAATATCAATCATCATTTTTTCTCCTATGGATTGGAGTGAAAGAAATAGGGAGATTATTACTAAAATTTCAACAGCAAATGCTCATCAGACACCTGGATATCAGTCACTCACATAAGAGTGCAAGAAAGGTATAGTTCGAGTAATTTGAACTACAGGAGCGGAGAATCATCTCATTCCAGCTTTGTGACTTTTTCTATGACCTGTTAGTGACATTTATAAAAGCTATATGATAGCTGAACTTTCAAATTGGTTTCTGATGTTTAAGGCTTTAAATTTTAAGGTAAAATAACTTTGCTGCAGGACAGAGTCATAGTCAGCAAAATCCGCACAGCCAGATACACAGCATTTCATTAGCAGGACAGGAAAATTCCCTTTGTGTCATGAGGATAGGCCACCAGCCAGAGGCAGAAGGCCTTTATAGCTGCTTCCTCAACATATCTATTGGGAAGATGGCTAAAACTTAATCTGAAGCTCATCTCATTTATTTGGACACCCTTTCCCCTGTGTAAGAGCACCAAATGCCTTGCACAGAACTGCCTGGCAGCGGGGTTTAAGTCACGTAGGCCTAATGGAATCTATCCTGGTTGAGTTTTTTTCATCAGAGCTCGACTGCAAATATATTGGGGAGCTAATACAACTTGTCACGGAGTCTGTCTAAGTTGCAGTCACAGCAGTGATGGCAGCATGTTTTAGAGCTGTCCAAAATAAACTTTAAATTAGCTAGCTCAGGTAGAAATAGTAATCTGTGGCAAGATGGTGCTCAGGACAGAAAAAAATGTTCCTAGTTCTTGGGCAGAAGCAAATGTATTTTTCTAATACAGTGATTATTATCTTGCTGAATATGGATTTACACCTAAAAAAGGTGGGACTGAGTTTGTTCCTCATGAACTTGCACGCAGCTTTGTACTCTGCCCAAGTATTTTCCTGTATGATTCATAATTTATAATGTGGGACACCATTCCAAGTTAAACTAAGCTGTATTATTGCAGCTTCAATTTAAAAATATGTTAATTTACAAGTGTGGATTTTTATGAGGGAAAAAATCCTGGATTTTAGCTGATCTGTTAGTGACTTAAATCTCTCAAACCACTAAACCCTGTATAATCTTAAGAGCAGCAGTAGCTCTGCATTCAATTTGCTACTTCACAAGTCAGCATCTTCTCTGAGTATTTGAGGAGGAATTATTTTAATGTCAGCTAACATGGAATTGCTGCATGTGTAATCCCCAATCAGTAAAACTCTCACACTTGCACACACGTGCCCAGGACACATTTAGTAGGACAGAGTACAATTGCTGTGAAGTTCACAAGATTTTTCAGCAGTATTCTAACAGGTTGTCATCATCTTTGGATCATGCTATTTTCACAATATCCATTAGATTGCCTAGTGCTCACCTTGTGATGCTCTATTAGTCAAAAACATCTCTTTGCCCATATATTCAAATGAACAGTAGAGGTTATTAACTTGCCCTTGGCAAAAAGATTTAGCTTTCTAGGGCAAATGCTTTTATAAATTCTCTGTGTGACAGTTTTATTACATATTGTAAATAGAATACCCTGCCAGATTTTTATGACAGCCATCACTAAGTCATTCTGATCTTATTACTTTTCATTCCTTCACATACCTTTAATATCTTTTAAATTTTTTTCTTTTTTTAATCTTTAACAGGCCTTGCTTTGGTCAAGGCACTCTTTTTACTCTGATAGCAAATTTTATTTACTAACATAACTGTTCAAAACATTTTGTATTAAGCCAAATATTTTATCTTGCAGAAAATCAAGGCTGTATTTTAATTTGGCTCAGACACAAATTAATTTGCTCATTCTGCATTTTTAGTAATAGACTCATTTAAGCTTGTACAGTCTCTACTTGCAGTTAATATAATAGTTTCTGTGCTCAGCTGCATACCTATCTTGGGTCTCGCTATTTGTAACTGAATGAATATTCTGCTGTTATTGACTTCACTTTACATTTTGTATTTCAAAACAATGTATATGTTGTGGAAAAGGAGAAGCACGTAGTCCGTGCTAGTGTGAAGACCTACTCAGACCTATCTAGTTACTGCGTGTTTTGTCAACTCATTTCTCTGATCCGAAGGATGCTGTCAGAGAAGGAAGAAGCATTGTTGAAGAGATTTTGTTTAGACATGTAGCTTATTAGCATTGGAAATCTCACATGTGATAGGCTTGGTGAACACCGGTGATAAAAACAGCAGCTTCTGCTTCAGTTTTGCTTCCTGCTGAGAAGACAAACATAAGAGAAGGAGGAGTGAGACTGGCTGTGGTAAAGATACAGTAAAAGTGAAGAGTAATGATTGTCAAAACGATGTAAGGAACACAGAAGACTAGGTTCCTAAAATTAATAATGCTTTTTGGAATGTTGCCTTCAGTAGTAATTTAATAGATAGCAAAGCTTGGTTGCCAGAGAGCCACCAGCGAGGGGGCTGAGCTGCCTGGGGAAGGAAATCTCACTGCTGGGGGAGGCAGCTGAGCCTTCCCCTCCAGCCATGGGCCTTGGGACAAGCCTCTTCTCTTATGTCATGGCAAACCAAGCCTTAGCTCTCCCTGGGGATGTTGTTGCCTTTTCCCTAGCCTGGAAATGGAACTTGAGATAATTTTAGTAAGGAGGTAAAATAAAGGGGATAAAGGGGATCTTTATTTGGGGGCCTCCAGAAGTAGTTATGGAAAGATATCCACAAAACCTCAAATCCCCCCAGGAGCGAGTATGTTTTATAGGTTTTGGGAAATTAGCATACTTGATAAAAAGCACCAATTAGGAGGATAAGTACTGATGCAATTCCTCCCTAGGCCAAGCCCCTTCTCTGGAGCCCCCTTCAGCACTAGCTGTACTTTGTCCATGAGAATGTATCTTGGCCTTGGTTCCCAGGAAGAACCAGGACAGCAGGGAGCCTTGTACCTCCTGGGGCTTGGAGATCTGAATTTGTTTTATCTTTCTGCTTAAGGACAGGCCATGGAAAAGTACTGGGAAAACTAGCTACTAATACAATAAGCTACAGAGCTACAAATATTTGTGTGAAGAATACAGAGAATGTGTGAAAGAAAAAAGGGCAAAACCTAAATGGCATCGATGTCACATGAGAACAGATTGAAGGTGAGGCTCATACAGGCAATGGCTGGTCAAAAATGAAAATGTTGATGGAGCTTCCACTTTCTGAAACTGGTAGGAAGGTGGTGTGGTGGGCTCTGGAAGCAGGAAGGATCTAAGTCCCTCTTGGTTTTCTGCTGCTTCCTGATTGGGCGTGTCTTCTTGCAACATGCAGTTCTGATGAATCAGAAAAAGAAAAATCCTTTTAATAGAGAACACTGAATTGGTTATAATGAGCCCTTATTTGAAAATTCACTGTATGTTCTTCTTTTTTCTTAATGTTTCTGCAAGTGTATGAACTCTTATAAAGGAAAGAATCAGGTGATTTGCAGCTTTAAAGTTGTATATTTTGCTGTGTAGGCAACTTACAGTAGTTATGTCACATTATGATAATTAGCCTATTTATAAGTTAGCTAACGGAGTTCTTTGTTTTAAGCACAATAAATTCTAAAATTAGTGAATAAAGCTAGAAACCCGTTTTCAGATCCATTTAGATGAAAGGTGCTATATAATTTTAAAGCTATTATAAATGATTGAAAGATGTTTTCACAACTGCTGCTAGATTGCATGGGAATGTGGAATAGCATTTCAAAAGATTTCAAGATTAATGTGGCTGTGGGTGTGCTCTGGAGAACTGCTGAACCTTCACTATAGTTTCCTTTTTGCCTGCTGCTGACTATGGCAGTGTTTCAGTAATCAGGTACTCATTTTCATGCTAACTTCCTTCACTTTCAGTCCTAAGTCTCCCAGCCCCTCAAAAAAGGTATTGTATTATCTTTTTTAAATGTATATATATGCACACAAATATATGTGTATATATATATATACACACACTTCCACCTCCCATTTAATAATGATTGATTCTAAATAAACTTTATGGCCAGGGATGGGGATCCAGGTGTTTCTGAGTCTCCACTGAGTAGAAAAGTCTCCAGAATAAAACTATTCTAAGACTTGAAAGAAACCAGACTTCTACATTATCATATGTTAGGATACACTAGTTATATTGTCATGGTAAAGATTGTGTTTTCTGTTGCATTAAAAGCAGTGATTCCAGCTCCTTATTTATGTATGAACAGCATGTTCTTCCAATAATGATGATATTTGATTTAAAAAAAGTGCTAAGGATGCATTTGCTCCTGAATCTCTTAATTATATTGACCTAACATTTACTTTTAAATAAGCACTTTAAGATATTTTTTCCATCTGTCAGACTTTTTTTTCCTTTAAGTTGTTTTTGAAATGTTTTGCTAGTGGAGAGAGATGCAGTTCTTTAATGTCTCCTCACAATTAAAGCTAATGGAAATATCACATTTGTGCTTAACGTAAAGTAGTAGCTTTAAATAATTAACTCTTTTTGGACATTTTGTAGATGATAGATATGGGTCTCTTCTGCCTTAAAAAGTTGCTTCAAAGTTGCTATAAAAGGAAAATAGAAACTTTTGAAATATATTCTAAGACTAGGGAAAAGATTTCAGCAAAAATTATCCTTATAATAACCCAGGAGTCTCATTTGTTGAAGAAATCTTATATTTTAAAAAGGACTCTTGACAACAGTAGTTAGTGGTGAACTCAGATTTCCAAAAACTATCTTGTAGTTAATCCTCAAGTTCTTGCTGGCTTTTCTTTGTGGAGTGTCTGTCCTTCTGTTGGGTCTCTCTACATCTTTCTTATGCTAAGCAAAGAATGGGAAAATGAGATCAAAGAATAACAACCAAGAAAATAAATTGATTATGTAGCCTGCACTTTGAAAACTGATTATCTGAAAGATTTTTACTTTTTTTAAGTTTCATTTCATTAACTCTTTTGCTGGGTATATTTTTATTTCCTTTACATTTCTAGCATTGTCAATACCTAAGGGTGAACTCCATAGAACTGTTAACATTGTTTAATATAATAGGATGTGATGTGATGCAACTTGATATAGTGCCTGAAAATAGCAAGACACAGCGCATTGCATAAGGCATTTGAAAATTCTGAGCACTGCAGGTAGAAAATACCCAATCTGGCACATGCATAACTTCATTTTTACTCTCTAATTATGCCATAAACAAGCCTAATTCACTATAGCACTTTGAAGTAGTTGGCAATTATTCTTTTCAGACTAAAACATTACCTTAGGCAGCAAGAACTTCCCTTCTTCATACATCAACACGTTATTGTGTTAATGTGCTTATTATTGTACCATTTTGATTGAAAATGCTAATTATGATTGTTCTTGAACTTAATGTGATTTTTCTGGCTGACGGTGGCCATTTAATAAATGGGAACAACTTTTCACTAAGAGAGCTATAATCTTTAAAAGGGAACTGCTCTTCTTTTTCAAAGAATCCAAACATTATTTTCCTGGAACAAAGTCTTGCCTTGTCATACTTTTAACGACACTCTAGGAGGGTGTGGTTATCCCCAAATAATCACACTGGCAGGGAATTAAATGCAGTCTGTTCAAGGAAAAATCAAGGAAATGAAAAAGTTCATAAATAACAAGTCAAGGGGCAAGCTTAGAACTCTTTTTTTTTTCTTTTTTTTAAATCTGTTAAATGTAAAAAATCCCTCGTAGTTTAATTTAAAAGTTATATGTTTGCAAGTTGGGATGATTTGTACATGACTGCAACTTTTTATTCTGCTGAATAAAATTATTCACTATTAAAAAAAAAAAAAAAGAGCAGTTGATAATCCAACCCACCTGGAAGTAAAATTAGTGAATATCTGTGTAGAATCAGTGCAGACAAGTCATATTTTTGCAAAAGAATGATTCAGCTGTCTGAAATGATTTTTTTGCTGCTATTCTTAAAGCTGAATTTGTGCCTAGCCCATTGTTGAGAAGTTCACCATTGATGTTTGTATTAATTATTTTACTATGGCAGATTAAATTATGGCATTTGACCTTTGTGAGGGCAGGAAGGGTCCTCTGGAGTTATGCTGTGCTCTTTGAAATCAGAGATACTACCCTAATTAAATGCACAGGAAGTATCTTTCCAATCTCATTTAGTATTATTATTTCAGTGTCCCCCTTAACCCACAGCATAATTAATTAGCATTAGGAGCCATATGCTCACATTGTGTGTTCAGTCCTCTGAACAATGCTTATGCTTCTGTAGGGCTTCCCAGTGTTCTGTCCTATCCAGAGGGGGACACAGAGGGGATGCTGCTGGAGGGGTCCATCTTTCTGCCTGGGGGAAATTGGTTTGGGGGAAATAGTAACAATGAGAAATGCAGCCCTTCGTGGGTAAAAATGTCAGCAGATTCTGCACCTCTGCTCCAATCTGGTGAGATCCCACCTAGAGAGTTATGTCCAGCTTTGGAGTCCTCAGCACAGGAAGGACAAAGATCTGCTGGAGTCAGACCAGAGGAGGCACCAAGGTGATCAGAGGGATGGAGCAGCTCTGCTGTGAGCAAAGGCTGAGAGAATTGGGATTGTTCAGGATGGAAAAAAAGAAGGCTTTGGGGTGAACTAATTATGACCTTCCAGTCCCTGAAGGGAGCCCACAGAAAATATGGAAAAGAGAGTATTTACAAGGGTCTGGAGTGACAGGACAAGTGGGAGTGCCTTCAAATTGAGAGTAGGTTTAGGTTGAATATTAGGAAGAAAATTTTCCCTGTGAGGCTGGTGAGGCCCTGGCACAGGATTCCCAGAGAAGCTGCCCCATCCCTGGAAGGGTTTAAGGCCAGGTTGGATGGGGCTCTGAGGAACCAGGTTAGTGAAAGATGTCCATGGCAGGGGGTTCCAACAAGATGATCTTGAAAGTTTCTTCCAACCTAGGCCATTCTATGATTGGCAGGGTAGAAGAAGAATAAATGTAAGAAAACAACTGCAAACTTTTATGGATGGGCAAGACAGACTGGAGTTGATCTTGCATGGGAAAGACAATACTGAGTAAGAAGTTTTTTGGTCAGAAATCATTGTTGTAAGACTAGTTGGAGTTTGGGGACAGAAGGAATTAGTATGAGCATAGAGAAGATGAAAAATATGCTGTGTAGCTAAAAAATAGTAGAGGATCTGCAGCCCCATGATCACAAAGACACTGAGAAGTTCAGGCTGCTGGAGATCTGAAGAGTGTCCCAGCAGGGTTCTCCTCTCAGCATTGATTACAAGAGGAGATTTGGGCTACCAGGGTCCTAATTTACACCTTGCATGCAAATACTGAAATTTTCCAGGGGTTTGAGATGGAGTCTTGCTATTTCTAGTTTTGTTCAATCTTTGTGCAATACAGCAACAGTCTGGGTTACTAAACTGCGATTACTGTTGTAAATATAAATAATAATAATTGTTCCTGCTGTCATTTAAGATGTATTGCAAACAGTCTAAAGGTTTCAGTTTCTCCTTGATAGGAAAATGCACACCATAAAGTAATAACATGCATAGGATAGAAAAGAAAATACATTAAAAAAAAATTAATCCATCTTTAAAATAAATTATGCTGTACCTCAGCAAATTTTCAATATCTGTTAAAAATAAGCTAGATATCTGGGACACTTGTGGGATATTTTAGCTTTCCTTTATTACATATTTTCAGTTAAATACTGGTTATCAGGGCTTAATAAATGCACTGCCATTAAGTCTTGGGTGTATTAATTATTAGCTATGGTTAGCTACTGCATTTATTTCTATAGGTATTTTCAGATTTGATTGTGAGTGAGGACCTCCTGGACAGATAGTGTGGTGATATCAGCTAGTGGTATGTGATTCCTCTGGTATCAGCCAGAGGAATTAAGGATTTCCAGGTCTCACCTGGTGAAAACCTTCTCTTTGCTTTGACTTGCTTAAATTCCCTGCTTGTATTTTTGCCTGTGATTCCTGCCACAAGCAAGTGGTTAGATGAGCAGCCAGACCTCACCCTCAGTACCTCCTCTGGTGGCCCCTCTGCTGTCACATTTGGTTGTTCTCTGCTGCTGCTGCCCCTGGGCACAGCCCTGGTGGGTCAAGCAGGAGCAGAGCAGTGCCTGGTACAGCTCATTGCCTTCAGTGCTGCTTGGCTGGAAGGGACGGAGTGGGGACCACTGTTACCCTTCATGGTGTCACAGCATCCCCCTGAACCTTTGGAGATCACAAACTTCTCTGACCTTTCAATACACAAGTCCAGTATCAAGGCCTGCCATTTTTGTGGGCTTTTAAGGAGTATTCACTCAAGGATGCATTTGTTTTTGGTCCTATAGCGAAGTCTAATATCCTGTGTTTCCCTATACCTTAGCGCATTATGTTGCGTTTTTGAGTATTTCGAGTATTTTGAGTATATTGAGATGCTTTTGCTCTGAAAGAATTCCATTCATTTCCTCTCAGAAAAGGAAAGAAAATAACTTAATGGTAAAAGGTGTAGTCAAAGATATATATAAACATATGTAGTCAAAGATACAAAGATACAATTGTGTGTACAATTTTGCTACTGTTTATATATAAAAAAAAGTAAATTTAATCTTTGATACATGGAAATTTTCAATAACAAAAAATTCTATGATAATCCTCCCCAAAGTCTTTATGTATATATATATATGATTCTATAATAAATGCACAGTGTAGTAGTTCTAATTAGAATATAAAGATGTTTCAAAAATTCCTTTAAATGCAAAAAAACCCCTCTGAATTGATTAGAACAGTTGGCACGTGACAATAGTTTGTCTGATATATCATATATATGTCTGCTCCAAAATAGATCTTGTGGTATTTTAGTTGTGAACTATTATTTGAAGTCTCCAGGGAGATCAAAGAGTCCAAGCACTGTGTTGTGATTTCCCTCTTTGGTTTTCTAGGCGCACATCAGCAGTCATGTTCTCTTCTACCTGCTTGTTTGGGAAAAGGTGATGAAAAACATGGATTTATTAAGGAGGGGAGACACAGGGAAACACGTAGATGCACAGTAATCTATGTCACAGGTGACTCATGATGGGATTACTCTGCTATGGTTATAATTTCCTTCTGGCTGTAAAGTGCCATCATATCCAATATAAGAAAATAAAATGGAATTGCATACATGAGCATCTAGTTGCCAAAGATCGTGGATGAAATACAAGTGTAGTACCAGCAATATGGTGTTCTACAGAGCCCCATCCAACTGGCCTTCCAGACTTCCAGAGGTGGGGCATCCACAGTTTCTCTGGACTACCTGTGCCGATGCCTCACCACCCTCACAGGAAGGATATTTTTACCTGTTTTTATTTTTTTTTAATGGTAAACCTGACTCCTTCTGTTTTGATATCTTAAATTTTTGAATTTATACTAAAGCAAACCCTAAAATGGAAAAATCTCTTCATTACCACTAAAATCAGTATTTTTATGTCATTTTCTTGGAAGCTGTTGAACCTGCACCGGTTACATTCTTTCTCATGTGGCTGGCATTTCAAACAAGGGCATCTACTCACAATTAACCACAAGTGCTGGGAGGGATGATTCTAAAAGTCCCTTCTTGCCTAAAATCTATTCACTGAAATAATCAGCACATGGGCCCCTGTAAGCCTTTAGGATTGCTGCAGCAATTTGCATACTTAAAAAATGCTGATAATATGTAGTGTTGTGTGAAGATACCAAAGACTTAGATTAACCATTTTAAAAGGTTTTGCATTGTTTGAACACTGCAGTCTGCTGTAAGTATTGCTGAAATTAGGGCACTGTTGTGTAGGATAAGGTGGCAACATCATTTTATCTCAGGCTCTGGGCTGAACTAAAGCATGTATCCTAAAACAGGTCACCTCCAACAGTGAATATAAACTAACTCCTAAATTGTTCATTATAGAGCTGACAGTCTGATTTGCATTTATCATGCACTTGTTAATCTGTGTCCTTAAATGAAAGCTGTGCATGGCTTTGGGTAAAATGCTTTGCAGCTAATGGTGGGGATTGGTTTCTAAGAGCCCTCCTCTAAATCACGGGTTCAGCTACGAAACGGCCCAAGTCTTTAGCTCAGTTTGCACCTCAGCTGCTTCTTTGTGAACTGCCCATTCTTCTTTCACATGTTGTGAGAATGAAACCTTAAGGAACCAAAAGTTGTGCAGGTACTTTGATAATAAAAACTATATAAATATGTAGGTAGATTAACATATGGAGGAAAATGGCATCTGCACTGACAGTGATAGGAGTTAAGAGCCAAAATCTGACAAGGTTTTTGTGCTTATTAAAGTATTCCTACCATTACCTTATGGCAAGCTTACAGAAAAACATCTGCTTACAGTTTGCATTTTTATTCATGTTACATAATTCTCTGTTTTCTGAAGCGGCTACAAGGTAGTGTTATTTTATTTACATATAGGTTAAGCAGATTTTTGCATATGGAAGTCTTATAGGTACTGCATAAGAGTTTATTCATCATTATCTCAGACTTGTATGCAGTCTACTCTACAGTAGGTGTGGGTTTGTTGTGTTTGGTGGTGTTTTCCTTCCCATGGACAGTGGTATCATGATTTCAAAAATTCAGCCATGTCCTTTTACAGTGCTGTCCATACTCTGATATACAATAATAATCTCTTGTAAAGAATTATTGCTAATGCTGACAAATTAGCAGAAAGCCACATTGTAACTATAAATTCTGCTTGACAAGGATATTGATCCAAGGTTTCTGCTTATTTTACTTGTGCTTACTTCAGGAAGAAGAAGCCTAAGGATTTACCTAGGATTGCCTAACTGTTGCCTCATATTTGAAGAGAGAAATGCTTTTCCTCACAGAAAACAGGGGTTTTAAAGGGGTTTTTATGCTTCATGAGGAGCACTGTACTGCGGACTGAAATCTCCTCTACAGTATGAGACCATCTACAGTGGTCTGCTCAGTTATTCACAGGTGCCACCCATGGGTTTGTGAGGAACTGTGCCAAGCCATGGCTCTGACAACTGGGCAAGGGAACACGTTTGTGTCCTTAGGGTAAGCCCAACATCTGAATCAGATTCTGGACTTAAGATTCAGTGAGGATCCATCAATGGGGGAGTTTAACAGGATGCTAAAAACACTGCATCAAGAAACTCAGTGTAGTTGTGATCTACTCATGAGCAGTCCATGGACCAGATGAAGTCCAGTTTTCTGTTTCAGTTCATTTTCTGAACTGTATTAATGATGAACTTAATTTTGGCTTGTAATTTACTGATCTGATTTGCTCTAGATTATTAGGGTCTGAAGGCCAAGTCAGATGCCATTTGAAAGCAGTTTCCCTTGATTTGCAATTGGATTTTTAAACTGACCTATGACCTTGCTAACATAATGTTAATGAGACACATAGCTTGCATAGAGAAAAATGCAAAAATAGAGTTTTTTGCAATTTTTCTAGAATGAGGTTCTCATCTTTAATTCTTTTTGACATTTAACTCTGACGAGTCTTGCATATGTATACCTTTGGGGGAAATTATATCTCTTAATTTATAAATATCTCTAATCATGTAGCATCTCTCATTTGAGAAACTGGTAAAATGTCAGAGGAATAAGTAGGCAACTGAACAAATGCAATACTGAGAAATGTTACCTGTATTTTCTTAGTCCTGTACCAACTGTTTCAGGTACATGGTACTGGGTGTCTGTCATTTGGTGTAATTATGGTGAAGAAAGGTATTTTAGGGAAGAAGCACACTGTAAGATTAAAAAAAAAAACAAACTACTGTCTATTTTATATAAATGCATTTAATAAATAGTTGTTTTAAAAAAATACAAATAAATGTCCCTCATGGATAGCATAGGATCAATTATGAAATCAAAGAATTAATCAATGAACTATAAAAGGAACAGAGGCTATTGAGGAATATCTGTTAAAATTCAGACTAACTGCATGTAATCACAGTGTATATGCAAATTCTCTAAGTATATAAGAAATTATGGCAAATCTAGTAATTGTTTCCTATCATTCTTAAACTCTATTTTTGTGCTTTTTAAAATTACCTAAAGTTGCAGAAGATGTATTTAAAAACCCCACCCTCTGCCAGCTGCACAAAGAGGTCAGAAATAGTATATAATTATTGCTGAGCTAATTGCTGGGTGCTAACATACATATAGACATACAGTATTCAACTCAGACATTATCACAATAGTGGACAATTAGGGCAAATTCAGTGACAGATAAAATGCAAATAGAATTTTTAAACCTAGTACTCTACTGGATTTTTAATTTTTTAATAATCTTAGAATAATTGTCACTTCTATCTTTAGCCTTACAAATGCAATCTAAAAGGGTGGCTCCATCAGAACAACAGTTGCAAATGTTTTTTGGAAGACTATGCTTGAACTCAAAACTACTTATTGGTAAAAATAGTTCTTAGACACATAAAATGTGTTTTCTTCTAATGTTTATGTATATATATATATTTTTTTTTTTTTTTTGAACAGAGGTGAGGATTAGAAACAAGCTGTTTTTTAGAGAGTATTCTACTGTTTAATTCCTGACTTCAAACGATCTCTTGAATTGCCAATTTTGGTGAAATATGGAATCCTTTGAAATGTGTCTTTTTATATTTTGTAGAAATAGATTAATTTCAGAATTACTTATTTTTATGTTGAAATATCTTAAGCTGTAGGAGGGATAGATGAGAAGATAGCATAATTAGAAGAAATCTATGGCAACAGTCTGTGCACTTCACGAAGCTTAAGGATACGATGTCCCTTCTCAAACTTTAAAAATGTACTGTAGCAACACAGCAGTGACATGAAAAGCCAACAGTCTCACTACCCTTTTTATTTATGAATGTCATTTAAAAAACACTAGAACAATGGAAAAATAATTCTGGGCATATTTAGATACAGATTTCTCATGGTCCCATGTTCCAAAGAAGCAAGAAAATGGAGTCTCATCTTTGGGGTTTTGATGCAGGGGGTGCATGGCCCAGTTATACTTAAGCTTGAAAGAAATTACTGCTCTACAGATATATTCCATTTGAGGATTAATTACACACATTGGAGTTCCCTTAGAGCTTTAAAAGTCAAAGAACTCACAGGCAGCTGAAATCACTTGAAAACTATTTACATGGTGTGTGTGTATTAAGGAGTAAGAAATAATTTTGATTTTCATTTGTAGAGAAAAAGCAGAAAAGTCAGAAAAAATAAGTTGAGGCTATGTTTAAAAGCCGAAGATAGGTAAGGACAGATTTTGCTTCTTCAGGACGCATCTATTAATGCATTTAAGAATAAGAATCTTAGAGGAACCTATTTAAGGAGGCTTTTGATGGCATCTGAAGACCCCAGCTTCTTCCCACACCTGATTTCTCCTTGCTTTGCAAATCGCAAGCAATATGTCTTCAAAGTCTTCTACAAACTTCTGTTTGTTTCTTCAAAGTTTATGATTTATTTTTCACTCAATACAGTGGATTTGATTTATTGCCTGTTTCACAGAGGGAATGAGACTTAAATTGCTAAAGGTAGATGTGGGCAAAGCTGGGAGTAAGCGCATGACGATTGATTTCAGTGATAAAGGGAAGTTTTATGGGGCTGTATCTGATAAGGCTAACTCTACTTGGACAAGAAAAACCTCTTCAATATGAGCTCAGAAGGATGGGCTTTGAATTGTACAATTAGCAGTGGAAATGACACTGTGAGTTTTAAGCTGAAGGTTCTAAGATTGATCTAAATTCCATGGAAGTTAGTGAGGGTATGCCACTTGCTTTCACAGATTTCATGTGGTTTTCAAGGCTGTCAGCCAGGAGAATGATTTGGGGCTCTTAGTAAAAGGGGGAGGAGATGTAGCTGAAACAGAATAAATAGGTGAAAATTGCCCAATCTCTCAGAGGAAGAGCAGGGCTTGCCTCAGCCTAAATCTGAGATCAGGTCAACTACCTGTATGACTGTTCCCATTAAATGCTCATGCAGGTAGGACCTGCAGATTTTGACTGATCAGAAACTCTGGAAGAGTCACAACTCAGCATTTGTGACTTTTTTCCCACTACTCACAATACGGTTTTGTGTTGGCACAGTATTGCAGTGTCCAGCGCCGAGTGAGAGAATCCTTTGCATCCCACTGCACAGAGGAGAGCTCGTACAGATGTCAGGACTCAGCTCACAGCATAAAATCGCTCCAGCTCACCTGGACGTGTGTGAATTGAAAGCTCTGCTCGTGTCAGCACCCTGTGTTTGCCTGGTCTGCTTCTGGTGGCTGTCAGGGCTGGTATGCACAGGCTTTGGTTTAGCCTTGGCACTGTGCATTGGAGAAGCCTCAGGAGCAGGCTTGTAGTGAAAATACACTTCTCAGGCACAAGAATGATGCTTTTAGCCATTGATGCTGTTCCTGTTAAGACCCTGCATACCTCACCTGAAGGTAGTTTTCTCCTGTTAGGTGTTTCCGCAGCGAGCTGTTTGAAGTCAGAGGAACTGGCTCTGCACTTGGCAGAATTTTCCATGCTGCAGGAAAGAGCAGAATTATTAGCTGTTAGACATGTGGGCAATGACCTTATTAAAATCGGTGTACCAGGAAAAGCTACTGAACTGCACTGCCTTATTCATACAATTTAGGTGCCTTAATGAAATATGTATATGTATGCAAATTCCCCCTCGACCCTGAGCACGGTGTGGAGAGCAGAGATTTGATACACACCATAACCTGTGTGTGCAAATTCATGCACACTGGTTTGAATACCTGGGCCTTGGAGGAGAAGTTGTTCTGCCTCCTTGGGTGGTGGTCTGCTGCTGTGCTGGCTTGTCTTTGGAAGCTGCTCAGCCTTACAGTGCCATGATAAATTACAACCCTTGCTGATTATCTGCTGTCATCTGGCCCCTGGTCACCGAAGTGAAACCAATGAAAGATCACATTTCTTCCTCCTGTGCTGCTGTAAGACCTCCCTACGATGCTGTAGGCAAAACCCTTATTATAAATTGTTTTATTCAGTCGTGCTTATAATGCCACCTCTACTGAGCCTGCAGCGCAGGACATCCAGGTAGAGAGGAATAACCCAACTCTACTTTTGCTCCGTGTATTTGACCCTCTAACAGCAACAAAAAAGTTCTTTGCCTCTTTTTTATTTTTTTCTTTGTTTGTTTGGTTTTGGGTTTTTTTTGGGTTTTTTGGGTTTTTTTTAACCAGGCACTGGTTTTGTACTTGCCTGAAAGCCGCTTTCAGTCAAAGGCTTATGTACTTGTTTTGTAATGCTAATTGTTTGAAGGGAAATTCATTCTTTTGTGCTGAATGAGAGTGGAAGGCAGTTAACTGTAATGACAAAAGCCATCATAGGAAGAGATTATGCTTTTATTACAAAACCATGCTTGGGTGTGGCCTCAGATCAACGTGGGATACTCTGACAATGGTATGGCAGGGTGGGGTTGGGGATAAACTTATCTCAGAAGAGGACTTACATATAAATTCTTCTCAACTCATGAATAATAAATTGTATTTTCTAGCATCATACAGAACAGACTGAGGCTGGGATTATAACCTTGCTAAGTTTTTTTTTTTTTTTTTGCCATGTGAATCAGCACTGTTAATAAAGATTTCTGTATGCCAGATGATGCCCTCATTTATACTCAACTCCACTGTGTGCACCCTCTGGCCTTGGATAAAGGCCAGTTGGGTCGGCCCTGGCATTGAAATGAAATTATCAAGCAGTACCTGATATATGAGCTACATTCCAAAGCAGTCAGCTTTGGAGCTGACAGTGAGTTCTATAATGCTAATAGAAGTGTAATAGAAGTGGAGTGGTTTTGGTTCTCCAATTTGAGATTTCTTAGCCAAGAAGTAAAAAAAAAAAAAAATAAAATCAGTGCAGCAGGTGAGGTGTCTTGCAGTAGCTGTGTCTATGTTTCATCTGTGAGTATTTGACCTTTTCCTGCAGCCTGGTGCACAAGCTCCTTGCCTGATAGGCTGTGTCCCCCCCAAAAAAAAAAAAAAAGACTAGACCCAACTTAGGCAGGTATCCTGGACTGTCAGGCAGTTTGGGTTTGTCTCCTACTGTAACACAGCTGGGCAGATATAGCCTAAAATTACTGAAGTGAAAATATCTTTTAATACCAGAGCACTGTAAAATAGGGGGTTTGGTCTTATTTTACAGAATAGATATATTCTTCAATATCTGTATCTGCAATAAAAATGGAAAAACAAAAAACGAATGTAGAATTTGAACATAGCCTTAATCAGCAATTAGATTTGCACTGCTGTAAGCAGAAATAGTTTGAATACATAAATTGCAATTGTGCAATTGTTTTAAACAACAGCAGATACCTGCTTAGCAGGTATCTGTATAGTGTTTATCTCATTATTTCAGACAAGTGCTGATTATACAATACTTGCTGTCTCTCAAAAACACAGATCCTTAGAGTTAGAGAAATTCTCTAGTTTTCTTTTATTTCCAGAAAATTTAGCAAATACTGGCTGTATTTTAATAAGCATTAGAAAAAAAATGTTCTCTTTTTTTAAACCTCTCAAAAGTGCAGATGTTTACACTGTGATTCTTGGGCTTGTCCTGTGCAGGACTAGGAGTTGGACTTGGATGATCCTTGTGGGTCCCTTGCAAATCTGGACATTCTAGGTTTCTACTATGGAAGCAGGTGTGTCACAGTTGCTATCTTTTGCCATGTACACATTTATTCTTAACTTGGATGTGGTGAGCAAACAACCCAGCCAAAACTGCCAAATCTTCTTCCTTCTTTGCAAATAGATTGTGAGTCTGGGGCTCCACAGAAAAATAATTCCAGCCAGCATTTAAAGCTGCAGGTTTATGAGCAGTGTGCCATTTTGGCATGGCTTTCACACTGACACATGGCACCCTTGTCTGGTAATGGTTGCTGGTTTTGATTTTTTGCATGAAATCCCAGCTGTCTCATGAGTTTCTTCACTTGAGTATTGCAGACATTATAGGTAGAGCTGTGGAGTCTCTGCTACACCTTTTGTCTTGAATGTGTCCTGGGGAAACTTCAATAAACCATAAAAGGAAAAGTAAGCTAATATCTTTAATAACTGCAATTAGTCAGAGTTTCATTGTTTCAAGTCACCTGAAATGTGACACTTTCAGCAGCACTAGAGGCATCCTGAGCATAAAACCAACTGGATCAATATATGTTCAGAGGAAGCAGATGTATCTCTTGTCACTGGCAGTATTTCCTGAATGATCTTTGCTGCATCTTGGTCCTCCTTTCTTTCTGATCTGAAATTTCAGTTCCTATATAATTCCATTTTTCAATAGAACTTGTCTTTTTCCCATGTCTTTATTATGTGGAGATACCAATACTCTATTGCTTAGCTTGTCTTCTCCATGTTTAATTTCTGTCAAGTACATCCGGAGATGTTTGATTGACTGGTGTTAATCAATTCTTCCTAATGGGGCTACTGGGGATTGCAGTGCCAAAGCACTTCAAAAATTCATTGGAAGCAGGAGGAGAGGACCAGATTAGTGCTTGGTGACTTCAAAGCTGTGCATAGTGAAATTCAAAGTGAGTATGTTTAAAATACTCCAAAAGAAGTTGATAAACTGGAAAACACAAAAAATATTTGAGCCTCTCAGATATAATGACCTAATTTATAAAAGAAATGTGAGCTGGACATATCTTTTTCTGTGAATGATGACCTGAATTTGTTTACTGACAAATCAGAGACTTTAAGTATCATGGAAGGTGGGTTATGATTACTGTATGTATGAACTGGTACTTCCAGCTTTTTAGCTTTGCTCTCTCTTCATCATGGCTGTTAGAAATAGGCCTGCCAAAAATTTTTTAAAAAAAATTAGTATGATAGTTGAAAGTGTTTTATGAAATATTTTCAAAGTATAACTATTGCTTTACTTACAGTTTGTGAAAATAAATCTTGGCATTGTTTCTAGCTGCAAGTTGCTTTGGCCTCAATCTCTTTTATCCCCTCCTGTTGGACAGGTATCATGTGCCAATAATTTCCAAGTTGTGTTTTGGATAAATGCTCTATATCTTGGTAGGAAATAGAGCAAACTAGAATACAATAAGATAGCATACAATAGGGTTTTTCAATACTAGAAAAGAGGTAAATTAGACCAGAATTGTTTGCTTTTTCCATTTCCCCTTTGTCAAAACCAGAAATGTATTTTCAGTCTGTAGCACAATATCCAGTAAAGTGTCTCATTAGTGGTTTTACCTCCTGTTGTGATTTATGACTTCATATGATATTTTTTCTTACCAAGGCAGCTCCTTGGGAAACAGCATGTGCATGTAGTTTAACAATTTGTGTTATTTTTAAAAAAATAATATTTATTACGTATTTTTAAATATGCTTATCTATATACACATATTAGTATATTGTAGTTAAATTTTATGTAAAGTTTTTTAAACATAGACAGCATTTTGGATAGGTCAAGTTTAGCAATTATATTTCAAAGTAACCATATAGCTTCTGGTCAGTGTTGAAACAATTTAGAATTTTTGTGTTGGATATAGTGGATAAGATTTTCCAGGTTAATAATTTTGTTAAAAATATTGATAAATCTAAAAGTTGGCGCTTTTTTCACATTATTTACCAAGTATTTAAGCAGGTTCTGCTTGTCTACAAGCTCCATCAGGAAAATCTATACTTTTTGAAACTCTGTGTGATTAAGACTGAAATAAATGGTAAATTCAAAGTGAATTATTATGACTCCTAGTATACTTATACGTAAACCTCCTGTAAGTCCTGATTGATGAGTGCAGAATATTATGAAATAAATTTAATGTACTTCTTCATTCTACATAATATAATTTGCAGAGTATCAGAAAGGTCTTAGACTTCTAAACGTAAACAAGATATAACAGTATAGAAAATGTGAACCTTGGACTTATTTTCCTTGTTTTATTGATGCTTCTTTTACTGCACTCGAGCAGTTATTATAGTATATTTCTATACACTGAGCCTTCACGTTGTCTTATGCAACAAACAAAGCTAGTAGTTAGTTATGAAGAAGAGAGACACCCTTTTGTGGATCTTTATTACCAGGAAAACCAAAATGAACATAGTATTTGGGGACTGGCATGCAGTGATAGTCAGAATATCTTATTTGGTTTTATTTGTCAAAGGGGAATAGAAATGGTTTTTCACAATACCTTCAGTGGAAGGGCAGACTGTGCTCTGGGCAAGCAGTGGTTCCTTAATCCCTGTAAATAATGTGAATTGGAAGGAATTTCAAATATGGTTTTGATTTAAGAAGGTTCTGTATTTATCTGGCATGGTGTTATGTTAGAAGTATCCAAAAATGTTGCTTCCATTGGTGTCCGTGGCTAACAGAAATCCCCAGGAGGTTTCCACAGATATTTAGAATGCCCTAAGCTGAAAGTATTTAAAATCAAAACAATTTTCATGCCTAAAAAGAACTGAATTAATTACGGCCCACAGCAACTTGGACCTCTGTATATGGTGAGGGAGGCAGCAGAAATATATTCTTCATGCCTTCAATGAAGCATGTGATATTTCCACCTTGTAGTGTTTGGTGTTGATTATATTCCTTTTGCAAAGTTCATTTAGTCATGGGCATTTTCATGCTGCCAGATGCTAGCTGTTTGGGATTTTTGGGATGATGGAGAAGGAGAGAGGTAGGAAAAAATAAAATATTGGTAACTTCTCATGGGGAGGGGATGGACATTTCAGCTTCTCTCTCCACTCCTTCTCATTTTAGTCATGGCTATCTAAACAACCATTCCTATCTATTTCTGAAAGCTCTGAATTCTTTTATTTTGATTGTCCAGTGTTCTGAAGTTGGAAGAATGAAGGCTGCAAATCTTTCTGAGCTTCTCCAAATGTTAAAACAATTCTATAATTATAAAGTGCCAGGATGTACAATGAAAAACGCCTGAATGCTGGGTTGGATCGCAGTGTTATTTCTTGGTTACTGAAGGATCTTGAGGAAGTCCATAACCTTCCCTGTAAAGAAATGGAATCTGGATGGAAAAAAAAAAAGAAAAAGGGCCCAAGAATATGTCAGTAAGCAAGCAGCCGAGGCTTCTGTCTATGCCTCCTACAGTCTGAAAGCAGCAGAGCTCTCCAAAATATAATCCTCACAAGACTATGTTTCTTAGGGCACTGATATTCAAGCTTCTGTGAAATTGTTGTTGCTATTTACTCAAGCCTAAGGGTTTTAACCAAGTGCTTATACCAGCAGCCCTTTGTGCCTGATAGGGATTAGTAAAAAGAATGAAAATGTGGAAAGGAAGAGTGACCAGATAGCTGGTTATATCAACTACAGATGAAACTAACTTGGACATATTTTTATATTTTTTCCTGACTGTCTCACTAGTGGTTTGTTATTTAGGTTGCTGGTGTATACTGCCTCTGAGTAAATATCTTACAATTCTGTTAACTAAAAAGAACCTCTGTATTCATTAATGTTGTAGGCATTTATAAGCAGAGCTTCAGCTTAATCGTGGCTGCTGCCCTTTGGCTTCATGAGCAGAATGAGGGAGAGAATATACTACTGATAATTCATCTTGAATGCTGCAGTCTTTTCTCTTGACTTCATCTCATAAACACTAAATTAGAACTGGACATACTTAGGGTGAAGGCAGCAAGGACAATTGCAAGTGTGGGAACCTTTGGTCTGAGAAATTACTTTTTTACTGGAGTAAGTTGTGTGAAGGGTACTTGGAAAGACACAGTATGAGGAAAGGTGATGAGGATTTTTCTTTAATGAGGAAAACCCTGAATTATCTCAATAAACTTATCAAATATACTTTCCAAAGAAATAAGAGGAAGTAATTAAACACAAACCCATTGCTAGGACCTATGAGTATGGAGAAAAGCATAAATAAATCAAAAAAGGAATTAGACAATTATCAGGGACATTTATCTGTCATGGGATTGTATTTCCTATTGTAGTTCTCAGAGTTCTTGCCTAGTAGTAACAGACATAAAGGTGGACTTTAAACTGGTTGCTTTTCTTTGTTTCCACTGCTGCACATTCAAACCAAGAAATAGAATTATAAATCAGTGCTTTTGCATCTCTAAAACACGATGTTGACTTAAAAATCATGATACTTGAAAGAAAAATAAATGTTTGGTTTCTTTTATTTGTCTTTCTGATGTTTCATCCTACGAAGTTTGCATAATATTTCTTAAAACCATATCTTTCCTCTGGAGGCACTTCAGCTCTGGAAAATTGAAATTCTTATGAACCTGGAAATGAGGGCATTAAAAACCCCCACTAAATTTCACAAGAAGGAACAACACATTTTCTCTTTTCTTGAAGATCTGCTTGCTCACTCCTAATATAATCCTGAACTGATTAAAAAACTTACCTTTTGTAAATTAACGCAGAAAATTCTCATCAGAGTGGAAGTCTGGGCACTTCAGGCATTAGACTGAACCAAGCATGTCTATGACCAGCAACCATGGTGGTTTTCCTTATGCTCCTTGGTGGTCCTGCCCTTCTCCTGCTGTATCACCTAAGCTGCTACTCAGGCAGTACCAGATCCTGCTGAGCTGCTGGAGGCTCATGTCAGAGCTGGCAGGAAGCTGACAGAAACTCATCATACCTTCCAAAAGCCACTGGTTTCATTAATGCTGAAAATACAAGGTATCCAGGCTGGGTTGAATTCTTTTGCAGTATAGGGAACAAGGAGGTATTTTTAAGGATGCCTGCCATCACTGGGAATAGTTTTCCCCATAGCAGATGACTTACTCATGGGTGGGGGTTGAAACAGGATAATGTGATAAACTTTCAGGAGATCATAAGATCTGAAAGCAAGACAGAGACTGAAGAAAGGATATGAGAGGTAAAAGTAACATAAGGCTGCAGAGAGGGCCAAGACAATGATCTGTCAAAAGTTCTGGTGTGACTGATATTGCCACATGTTTTGGACATTGAAGGTATTTGCTTTCTGATCCAAAAATATTAAGTTAGTGAATTTACTTTTATGGTATCTGAGGAGGGTGGGGCTGGGGGTTGTTTAGTTTAAGAATTTCTTGTTGTCTGGATGCAAAAATTGTGAAACCTTCATGAACTCTTAAGTGTTTTTTGGTTCTTCAACGCATCACGTGGTGCTAGCAGTCAAAATAAACATGAGTGTCTGCCTGCCTCATTTCAGTAACAGTTGGGAGAGAAATAGAAGAAATGGTGTTTTAATTATTAGTAATGAGACTGGTGATTAAGAATGGCTTGATGGAGAAATTTAACAGAAGCCACAGCTTAGTGACTCTACGTGACAGATACTGACCTAATTTTTTGGCAACTAAGAGCCATAAACATCATCCTTGACGTATCAGACTCAGCATCTGGTAGGCTGTCTTATAACTTTTAAAAATTAATGCACAGAGGGATAAAGAACTGTACATCAGCATGTGTTTGTTTTCCGTCTAAATGCAAATGCTACATCCTCTAACAAGCCCATAAATATATTGTAGAATTTAAAAATAAAAGATCTTTCATCATTGATATGGTTGTGGTGAAATCCCAATATTTCCTTGTTTGTGATATTTCATGCTGTTTGCTTAAAAAAAAGTCTCTGAACATATATCAGATATTCATGATTGTCTCCACCAGTCAAAACATCATTCTTTATTCAGATGAATAAGCAAGGCTTTAGATTTATTAATACCATCTTTTTAATGTTGCACTGAAAAGGGCATCATGTCTGTGGTTGAAAATGTGATAACTTCAGGGAATTTGTGACCGTCGTTGCTTTGTCATTCTAAAGACATTGATTTTTTATTTATATAAAACGTTTGTGGCTCATTGATTTGAGTACTGCATGCTTCTGTAGAAACAACAAAATGCCAGACTGTAGATGAATTCAAGCTTCTGGGCACACTTAAGCAGGCACTGGGCATCTCAAGACTGTTTGAGCAGTTTGAATGTCAGGAATCTTTCTCAGAGTACCCTTCATGAAAATCCAAAATTTTGCACAGAAAGTCTTGTTTTTGTTGATCCAATATCACCTGAGTCAGTTTGTATCTTAAATATAAACATTTGGAGATGTAGGTAGTAGCTCTATTATTTCTGTGGCAGCAACACCTATTAAAGGAAAAATTGACTGCAATCTATTATTTTGAGAATATGTGCAATACTGAATGTCCCCTTTCTCTTCCCTTCCCTCTCCACTCTGTACTCCCGCCCCCTGGATTTTGGAGATCCTAAGGATAGGCAGTGTGAAAATATAAAATGCATAGCTCCTCTGTGCAGCAAAAAGATTGCTGCTACTGCTAAAGATTTGCTCTTCCTGTTTGCTACTTAAAAAGGAAAAAAAAAAAACCACGCAGGGTTCTTCCCATGCAGTAATTCAGAAATGCTACAAGTAATTAGTGTGTTGAAGCTTGCATTTTAGTTTAAAATACGAAGTGAAGCCTTAAGAAAATGCAGTGAAAAGTCCTGAGCAGTGGCACAGTGCAAAGCAGGAAATCTCCTGCACACAATAGAGATTAAATGCTCCCTGTGCATACTGTATTCTGCTCAGCCCTCTGCGTGCGGAGCTGGGACCGTGGCAGTCGTTATCTCCAGCAGGTTCCTTGGTGATTTTCAAGCCCTGCACTACCTACCCAAGTGGCAGTGACACCAGCTTTCACTGAAGCCTTATTACTCTTAAAAGA
This sequence comes from Certhia americana, assembly GCA_018697195.1. Taxonomy (NCBI): domain Eukaryota; kingdom Metazoa; phylum Chordata; class Aves; order Passeriformes; family Certhiidae; genus Certhia; species Certhia americana. The sequence continues at coordinate 10,423,909 of CM031857.1, read as the reverse complement.
GCAATTTGGTTGGTTGCACAGCTATTAGGATCAGACAGTCAGGCTTAAAGCTGTCAGTACAACTGCTTCTCATCTTTTTTTCACAATCCTGACATCTTTTCTCTTTTCTGCTGGACACAAGCATTACTGTATTTATCATTTTCAATCAAGCTCACGCTGCAAGCTGAGGAATATATTCCCACAGAAACCAAAGTGAGGAGCAGAAATTATTTTATAGCTGCTGTAGTAGCAGCGGTGCTGGCTGCATGTTGTGTGGGAGAAATCGGATCAGTGAGAAATGTGGCTTTCCTCAGGGCTACATCATTGAAATATTACTTCAACGTCTGAGAGGAGCAAAGCTACTCCTTGCTCTAATTTTTCAATGATTAATCACTCTTCCCTAAGTAAACACAAAGTGGGGGAGAAGATGTGAGATTTTAATTTTTTAATTTTTTTTTTTAATATATTTTTTTAAAATAACTTGTGGAAATGTTGTTATCATTGAAACGGGGGAAAATCACTATGCTTGAACTTCTTTTCATTTTGATGTTGCTCTTCTCTGGACCAACCCTGAGCAAGCTTAGCAGGACCAAAGGCAAACACTGGAAGGGGGGTAAGTGGAAAGGAAAAGTTTTGTAATGGGTGTTTGGGTAAGGTACTAAAAAGCTGTATTAAAAGTAATCTAAGGAGAATACCTGTGCTATTTTGAGTGACTCAGATTTCAGGTTGCTGTGTGGGCTTGCAGTAGGATGCTAAAGAGAGCATGGAGTTTAATTTATTTTCTTGTTAGTTTGCTTGGCTGACTCTGTGTAAGGTATGTATTCCTTGCAGGAATTTTGCTTTGCATTGTACCATTTGCAGAACAATGTTTAGGGCCTTGATATAAATAAATGCATGCCAATTACAAATTGAGTTATTTTTTGGATTGTGAGAATTCAGATTGTTCTTTTCATTATGTAGCCTCTGGGATTCTTGTGGCTTTATTGGAAGTGATGTTACCCCTGTCACAGGAGGGATATAGTGTTGGAGAAGAAGAGAAAAAGCAAGCAAGAAACCTATTTTGGGTGCAGAATTGTTAGTATATGTGGTAAAAATGACTAGACAGACATTTTTTTAGAGTACATGGGTGTTGTGAAATGCACTGCCAGCAGCACTAATTGGCTGACTGGCTATGTCAGTGTTGATGTGTTAATAAAGATAAATTGCATTAACTTTATAAAAAAAATAAGCAATGTTGAGAAAACACTTATGATTTTTGAAGGCAGCAATCCATTTTCCTCTTCTGTTAAAAACTGCTGAGAAGATTTACCCTGTGTGTGCTGTGAGCAGTTCACTAAATGTGCCTTTTCATAAAGTTCACTTTGTTTTGCTTCCTTGCATGACATTTGTTTATGGAAAACATGGGTTATTGAGGTCTCATAATCTAATATAGCTCAGTGAGCATAAATGGTATTTCATAAATATTTGGACTGAGGGACTGTGGATTGTAGTTAGTTTGATATTTTCTCCCTGGTTGTTTCTTGATGTTGCTGATTGGAGGTACCCCCAGGATTTTTTTACTTTTTTTTTTTTTTCCCCTTACAAGTGTTGCCACAGCATGGTGTGTTTATCACAGCTTCAATAGCACTTCCAGTTTTTCTCTGCTGTCAGTATTGTGATCTGAGGTTAAAGAGTAGCATCAACATAAAAAAGAAGTTTTAATAATTTATCACAACATCTCAGCAGGAGACTCCTCCTTCCCTCCCCCCTCGACATTTCCTTTTGTTGTGTTTAATCTTCCACCTACTGTACCTTCAAGGGAAAAGTTGCAGCACACGTTTAACCTGGATTGTTAATGCAGCACACATATCTGAAAATTATTTCCTGGTCTTGTAAATCACATTATCACATGTATCTCACAGTGCCGCTGCTGGGTATCGTCGTCGCAAATTACAAGCTGTTATTTACTCTGGGCAGCATGACCTCTTCCCAGAGGTATGTGACTTAGGAATATATGTCACTGTCAAGTTCCTGGGATTTAAGAAATGCTGTTAACTTTTTTTCCCTTTCTCCCATTTTCAATTAAACCTGGTAAATGAGGGATGGATTGCTTTGGTCTCTTACCTACTCTCAGGCAGAGGCAAAGAGCTGAATTTTTATCATGGGTGGAAAATAACCTATGAAACTGCCTGCAGAAAATATCTTAATATGGGCTTTTGCTGTACTAAGAAGTGTTTTTTGCAGCTGAAACAAAACATGAGTAAGATACCTGTTTCAAGGAAGGCTAAGAAGCAATCTGTCTTGTTTGCTCAGAGCTCTGAATCAGCAAAAACCTCGGCATACCTGCTGTGCACTGGTTTGTTTCATACGTGGTATTACTGTGGGTGCTGTGTGACTTGAAGAGGATGCCTGCTTTTTGGGGGAAGCTCCAAGTTCAGGATCTGTCAGAACACAGTTGTTGTAATGTCACGTAGTCTGAGCAGTTCTGACCTCCAAAACAGAAATGTGTGCACCTCCCCTTTCCATTAACCATTAAGGATCAGCTTTTGCTTCTGTCAGTGATGTGAGTTGTTTTTGTTGGTGTGCACATGGAATTCATGGTGTTGCTTGACGAGAGGTCAGCATGCTAAATTCTCTGCTGCAACTCACTGGGAAGCCCATCCCCAAATGGCAAGAGGTTCTTTTTATTCTTATTTTTATTTTTAAGAGATTCCAGATGGCCAGAGAACTGCATACCAACTTCCAACTCTGTTGTTCAGAGGGGAAGGGTGAAGCTGGATATGTGCAGCTGGAAATGCATTGGATGACTCACAGCTGAAGTGAGTTGCATGGAGCAACTCACCATGATAGTAATAAATAACAATAAGTAGCATAAATTGCAACAGCCGATATAGACCAGCCTCTACTTCCTCCATACCACATTTTGTTTTATGTGCTGTAAAGTATAGGCATCTTTGGAAAGTGTTGGTATCTTTGTAGGCCTTGAGTCTGTGTAAACCTGGTCATGATCAGTGCAAGTTAATGAATCTGGAAAATTTTCTGGCACAGTTAGTAAAAACTTCATTGGTGAAGTTACGAGCTCTGAGAATGCATTTTCTATGGTCTTGCTGTATAATTTTGTATTTATAACAAAACCAATTCTTTTCACCTGTATTTTTCTCCTTGGAATTCACTAAAAACAAAGAAAATGACCACCCACATACGACTAAAAGAATGGAATCTTGGGTAGAAAACTGCTCCTGATTTAGTTGCAAGGTTAGGTGTCAGGGCGTGAAATGAGTCCTGTATGTGGGTCCAGAGAAACATAAAGATGCAATTTTCTTTTCTAGCTGTTTTAAAGTCTGCACACCAGAAAACCTTTCAGAATGATTCATTGGAATACAGTCTCTAAATGTGCTTTAAACTGGGATTTATAAACTAATGATCAAGATAAACTGAAGTCTAAAAGCAGAACCTGAAAATACAAATCACAAAGAATTTCTTTTCCCTTTTAAGCTGAAAAAACACTTCATGGTTCAAGTTTAAGAAGGATTTATAATAGGGACACCAAAAAACTAGGAAAAGATTAAGTATTGTTTTGAGTTTAACTTAAATCAGAAAGCAGATTTAAGGTGTTGCTAATGCCTATCCCCTTGTGAATTCTTTGGCTGAATTTATTCAACAGTGTTTTCCCTTTGCCATATATCTTTGTCATATGTAGAGAGGGGGTGAAAAAGGTGTGATTGTACCCAGACAAATGGATATGCTTTGTGTCTGTCACGTGGCATCTGGGAGAATTTGTAGACTGGAAAGTAAGCTGCCCATTTGCTTCTAACTGCATGGAAAGCTGTGTGACAGGCTCAGAGAGAGAGAGAGTGTGTGACCATTAGGACAGCCAGAACTCTTGGAGGACATAAACCCCTTAGTCATCTTGGAAACAACTCATGCACTGGGGGGGAAGCTGTGTCCTTTCAGGCTGCTGGGCAGCTTTGAAGAGCCTGACTCTTTACGTGGTGGTCTCTGTAACAGGATCTGGTCCTCCTGCCAGGTCAGCACCCACCCCAGATGAGGGGTGGCAGACCTAGCCACTCTGGGATGGTCCTTGGGGTGAGCTGAGCCTCAGGAGGAGCACAGAGAGACTCTGTGCAGTCCCCAGGGTGCCCTGGCACCAGAGTCATCTGTTAACAGTGCTAGCAACACCTTCCAAATGCAGAAAAGACCTTCAGGACTGGGGAGAAGAGCTGGAGAGGAAAAGACTTCAGATGGGAAGGACCAGACCTAGGGCTGGGAAATTCAGGTTAAAGAATGCCTTCTCCCCAAAGCCTTGTTTTTTCACATCTCCTTTGTGCTTCATTGAAAGAGTTTCCTTTTTCAGAACTGGGAGTGACTTGATTTACTTATGAGCAATTTGTAGAAATAAAAATAAAATGCAACCACAGGGCATCACCCCACAGAGCTATATGAGGGTGGTGCCTCTCCTTACTGTCTACAGGAAAGTGAAGCAATAATCTCCTTAATGACTAAATCAAAGTTTATTATGCAAGTGATCCAGCCTTATATTTCAGTTCCAATTTCAGCTCTATTGCAGTTTAATCATTTTTATGGCAAAAGGTACCAGCGTTAGAAATCTTAAGTGTCTCTGGCAAGGTACTGCAGGTGAGGGTGATACAAACTGTGTGCCTCAGATTTGGTCTCCCTACAGATTGATCAGCACATTTTTATTTAGGGTGCATGTAGTACACCAGCACTAGTTTAAATGTTAAATAAATGAAGGTTGGTAGGAGGCATTTACATGGATCCTGGTAGCCTGGATTTCAGTGTAATTGTGAGGCATGAGGGGTCTGGTTGGGCGTGGAGCTTCTGATGTGGTGGTTGAGTTGCAGAGCTTGTAGAGCACAACCAGCTGTGCTGGGATGGTTCACTGTGTACCTTATGTGATTTTAAGCATGACACTTTACATAGTTTGTCATTTAAGTAATTTATTTTATGTAATTTTAAGGATAAACTGCATGAATTTTTTTAATATCTTATCATGCTGTATGACTAGCAGTATTTCTTACATAGTGAGAGACTAAATATGCTGCCATGCTCTTTTTCATTGGAAAAGCTTATGAAATGCTGACCAAAAGTTTCAGACTCAGGGTCCTAAAAGTATTCCCCTGTTTCACATAAGCAACCTGATTTTGAGTAGTAAGAAATTCACAAATTTTTTTAACTTCAAAGGAGCTCGATATATTGGAGGAAGTGGCTTGTGCATAGCTAAGGATCTAAAAGTCTAATTTTAGAAACTGAGTACTGTAAGTGTGGATCTGCAGTTTTAGTTTCACTGCAAGTATATAAAGCATATGACTACACACGCTATGTGATTTGATGTACCAAAGGATGTTCCAATAGTTTTGCTTTGAATATTCTTGAAAGGAAAATGACTATTTATTTGGATGCAGAGTGACTGTGAAATTAACTGGGGTTTACTTAATCTTCTATATTCTTTAAAGTCTAGATTTAGCCTCTATCCCACGATAACAAAAAAGTTTTTGCACCTTCTTTTATACCACTTTCTTCAGAGTAAAATCTGAATTCAAAAGGTCTCTGGGGATGCACAAAGCTTCCTGCACGTTTCGTTGGAATACATGGAATATATATTTATGTGATTTTCATCGCTTTGAAGACATTTGAAATATTTTATAGAAGTTTGGCAACCTGTATTTAGTCTCATGCAGGCAGAGGCAATGGAGATGGAACCAATGGAGAACTGAGCTTGTGAGTTTTCTTCTCAGCTGCAAGGGAGGGAAAATAATGTGGATTTTCTAGTCACTAGGGGAACAATGTCAGGGAATGGAAACATCTACTTAAGAGCAGACCAGTGCTGTCACAAAATTAAGCAGTGAGTAAAACATAGGCTGGGAGAGTGTTTCCAGCTACCATTGAGAAGGGGTTGCCATCCATTGGCAGATGGAGTCGGCCTGAGCCAGTTTTTCAGTCTCCTTCTACTTCCAGGAGTCCTGTCTGCAGTTCCTCCCTACGACTCTTCCACTGGTGCCAGTGCTCCTGCATATCTGTTGGCACCTCTTCCCAGGGAGCTGATCCAGGTAGGAATTGGCCAGAGAAGAGAGGAGGGCATTCATTTAGCTGGTGGCATTCATTCAGCTGATGTTACCCCTTTGTTTGCACACTCAGGTCACAGGGGAGCTTGGTACAGAAAGGGGTTCTGGCCACAAGCAAAGAGAGGAGATTGTGATCATGGTTTGATTTAGGGTAGCTCAAGTTGACACATAACTTCAACCTGAAGCTCAAGACTATCCAGAAAAAAAAAAAATTAATAAGATGGCACCTTCCTTTGAATCCTATGTCCACATCCTGTTCTTGGAGTATTGCTTGAAGTGTTTGCTATCATATTAAAAAGTATGTTGATCAAACACTTATAAACCAAAAGGAACATTTAAATAACACTTCATCCACCAGGCATACAGGTTCCTCTCCTTTGGTTATTTGCATATTTTTTATTTTTTTGTGTTGAACAGATTTTGGAGCAAGCATAAAGCATCATTGACATTAGAAAACCAACTAGCACAAGCATACTCTTTTTACTTTTGCCCACAAATAAAACAAATGCGTGTACATTGCCTTTAGGTGTTGAAAGAGCACAGATCAGATGTGCACTTTCAAACTGATGAACAGGCTTAAACACATACAGAATGCCTGAGAAAATGTTATTTTTGCTTTCCCTTTCTACACATTTTCAAAGAAAATGTTGTTCATCAGTTAAACACTATTGATTTTTTACTTCAAAGCATGATCTAAGGAATACCCAGAGTACATTACTTCTTTCAAGAGCCATTACTGAATAATCTCATGAAAACTTCTTTCCTTAGTACATTCAAAACTGGGGGGAAGGGATGTATGATGCTTTTATAGATTAGTTAGTTTTGGTAAATGTTGCTTGAACCTCCAACAATGTAAAGCTCTTGTTTTAGTGCTTCTGTTCAATAGTGAGAGTACCTTCAAATGAAATTACTTTTCCAGTCATTTATATTTGAATTCTGAAATCTTGTTCTTGGCTGAATTTTGTCATGCTAGCTGTCATCCTAGCACTGATTTCATCCTACTAGGTTTGAAACTTCATCAGCCTCACTAGCTAAATAGTAAAAAAAGTCGTGGTTGCAGGACTATATTGCACAGAGAAGTGAAGTAAAAAAATAAATAATTTTTCTAAGGTTTCTCCTCAAAACCTGTGTTTTTCCATTACTGTGTTTCCTTGCATGAGCAAACTTAAAATAATGGAAAAAAACAGAGAGAGAGAAAAAAATCCAGTTTTGTTTCCAGAGATGCTGATCACTCAGCAGAAGCTCCAAGTGACAAGGATTCTCAGCCCTCCTAAAAATCAGTTTTGATTTGCCTAAGTGTAACCCTTCTCTTTACCCTGGGCTTCTCCATCCTCTGAGTGGCAACACCCCTCACAGCCTTCCTGTTTCTTTTCAGCCTTAGGCACAACCCTTTGGTTTCCACACTCGCGTAATTTGTGAGGAGACATCACCAGGGAAATTCCTGCTGTGGGTCCAAGCACATGGACAGGTCTGTGGTGGTGCAAATGAGCAGAAAATTCTTCACAGTCTTTCCCATGGAGGAGGCTGGATAAGTGCTCTCGTTAACACCACACACTGCTTTAGTTAACAATTAACTTTCTACCTGCTGGACTTTGTGTGTTCATTAAAACTGCACTGGGGGATTTTGGAAAGTTTAGAGAGGAAAAAAGATACAGATCTACCACACTGCCTGAGATTAGTGCCTCTGGCCTGGTGATTTAACCTAGTTTGTAGGTTCATTGTGCTGACAGTGGAAAAACAGAAGAAAGGGATCCTTAGCTCTGTAAATAGGAGTAAAGGAGCAAATGGTTTACGCACTGGTTAGAACCTTATTGTGACGAAAATCTGTGTAAAGTTTGATGTAGGAAAACTGAAACGAGACTAACAAAACAACACCACAAACTTTTTCTGAAAATTAGAGAAAGTGTTTTTGAGAGATATTGAAGGATTTTTTTTAACTCTGTTTAATTATGGAAATTTTGGGAGACCACGTCCATGCTATTTGAACATGTCACTAGCTTTCTTCTCCCATGAAGGTAAAGGATCCTTAGAAATCTTAGACAAAGCTGCTGCAGGACTGGATGAATAAAATCCTTTGGCAGACACACCCAAATGAAAACAATATCAAGTCTTAGGTTCTGTATTTCAAAAAGCATTCTTTAGTTATACTTTTAAGTTTTACTGACGTACTGAAATTTTGAATTACATTATCATCATTTTAGTGTAATTAGTGCTTACTTTGAGAAACCACAGATAGTGTTCTTAATTTCATTTATCTCCAGAAAAGAGGCAGGGAGAGCTTTTTTTTTTTTTTTTTTTCCCCTCTCACCGCATTCAGCATTTCTCTGGAAAGCAGTTGAGATACCAAATATGCTACTTCTGCCTTAAAATATTAGCATATTACTCAGAAAATAACCCTTGAGGGATGGCCCTGGTTAAGTGACTTCTGCAAATATAAGATTGTGTCTTTTTTCTTCTACTTGCTTGAGAAGACCTGTAGTGTTGTTCCTCGTATCAGGGCATGTCTGGGGGATATGGAATGTGCTCAGCATCTTTCTTATGGGCTGAAATTTCCACTTAAAATTCTAGAATTATGCCACTTCAAATGTGAGGGGAGAATCTGCTTTTGAGTCTTAGCTGGGTATCATATATATGAAAATCAGTCATGACAGTTCTTACTGGGTAGTCCTTGTCTACAAACAGATGTAATCAGTTGGGGAAGAGCTGATCTGAAGATGAGAGCATGGAAACGTCCTGAGGCTGCTGAAGACAGAGGAAAAATTGTGATACTGATGCAGTTCCCACTCATTATGGTGATTTCCTACTGCTGGTAATTGTAGTAAAGCTTGAGAATTTGTCTACAGCTCTTATTTGCTATCTATCATTCTGCCATGGGCCAGGCTGAGCTATTTGTTATCTTTCTGGGAATCCATGGACTTGAGATAGGTTTGTGAAGTAAGAGAGAAAATGTTCTCATGAATTACGTTTACTTTGATGTCAAGAATCACTTAATTCAATAATTTTCAATTTATTAATAAATTTCAATAAAACTTAGATTAATAATACCTGTTTAATAACAAAAAAGAAAAAATGCATACTTAAAATAGTTTAAAGTTACAGAGCACGGTGAAGGATAAAAAGTTCATTAAAAATCTGGACAAAAGTTGGTTTTCAACTTTGCAATTTTGATTTTTTTCCCACTGCTAGAGTTTTTGGCTTCTGCTTTAAAAAACTCAGTCTTGAAATCTGGGTAATGTTCTAGCTTTTGGTTTTCACTGTGGAAAAAAAAAAAAAAGAATAATTACTCTATGGTTTGCTGAAATTTTATTTCAATTTTTATTTTTAAAGTTGAAACCTTCTGCTTTTGAGTGTTTAAAGCCATCAGAAGGGATATATGAAGAAAACTGAAGAAATCAACTTGGTTTAGTCAACTCTTTCTTGCTGTTAGATATTGTTTTGAAGGAAAAATAAATTTTAAAGACCAGGCCTGTGGCAGTTGAAGAATGGAATTGCAGTAGGGTTGTGAAGGAACTTCTCTGAAGTCAGTGGTGGAGCCTCCTGGTGCAATGTGTGGACACAGAAGTACTGCTACATATCAGGGCAAAGTCACAGTTTTTGATACTCAGAGAAAAAAGCCTCTTGGACAATAATGACATAAAACTTAATTTCAATCTCTCAGTGTTTTAGGAGGAACATCTACTTTTTTGACTTCCTTTTTTCTTTCTCTTCTTTCCTAATGAACTTGTTAATGCATTGGCTCTATTACTGTGAGCAGGATAAATTCTCTGTTTAACATGATCTCACTTCCCTCTTTCTACAGCAGCCCCACAAAGGATATATTTTGAAATACAGCATTAAGAGAATATGACTCTTTGAGCTCTCTTAAGAGCTTGTTCTACAGCTCCTGTGCACCAGTGACTGGCAGTTTTATATGTATGTTAGGTTCAATGTTTGTTTAATATGTATGTTAGGTATGTTAGTTTCTCAGCTCCTTTGATCTTTACATTCAGTGCACACTTTCTTCTGCTTATCAATTGTTTTCTAATTTTAAGAAGACCTTTGACACGTGGTTATATACAGAGGTTATTTTTCAGAGATATTAATTTCTTTCAATCTCTTTTAATAGCTTTTTCACTGTATTTAAATAGAAAAACTACTAATAATATAATAATATATGTTAACTTGAATTATTCCTATAGAAAGAGTTAGAGACAATATAACAGATCATGAGGAACATGTAGATAGATTTTTGTTCCTGACAGTATACTTTTGCTTAATTTATATTCTTGAGTATATGTGGCTCAGTGTCTTGACTAATTTCCTTTCTGGTGCATCCTTTGATGGTATATTATTTTTATTTAATCTGAAAGGAACATAGTAATTGGTAAGAGTTTTTGTACCATTCAAATTGCAGAAGATGTGTTGTCTTTTGTGAATTCTCTGACATTTATAGCTGCTTCATAAACTTGCTTAAAGCCTAGTTTAAACAAAAGCTATGTTACAGAAGCTTGCATGTGCTCTCAAAAAGTGTACCTCATGTAGAGAAAGTGAGATGTGTTGAGAACACAGGATAATGTAATGTATTATGCATGTAAATTTACTTGATCTATATTGGTCTTTTCAATTCCCTTTCCAAACAAAGAACATGGTAATTTCATTTTACAGATAATGTAGTTTGAGGCCCTAAATCAGTTTAGCAGTACACATTTTTGATTCATGGCAAAGGCAGTCGCCAGCTCTGAGGGTATCTGTTCATAATCTCCTCAGCAGAAATTCAACAGTGACTGATATGTTTAATGGCACTTACATTGTCTTTGTGCATTGGGAAAGATCACGAGATGAGCTGTGTGATTCATCGATCACCAGAATACCTATAGACAATCACCACAGGGGGAAATTTTGCTATGCATTCTGAAAAGGAAAATAATTTGAAGAATTCCTTACTGGCTTTTTATGACCACCATCTTCTGCAGATGTGATTTGGGGTTACGTTGTTTAATTATATGTGTATTATTTTTTATGTGGGCACGTGCACTTGTGTCATATTGTATTGAGTTCCAATTTTGCATTATGGTGCAAACAACGGCTGGAAGCAAAAACCTTCCCATGAAGATTCCTGATTTATTCCTCTATTCCCCTGTACATGTAAGCGGATCATAGACTGAAGACCAGCTTGAAGAGTGATCCTCTTTTGCTGCTTGGTCTACAGGATGAATATGCACCAGACAACACAGCTGCTAATAAGCCACTTGTCATCCTTCCGTAAATTATTGTGTTAGTTTTCAAGAACCCTGTACAGCCTTTTGTAACAGCATTAAATGTGCAGCAAGGTCTGTCATTTAACTTGCACAAAATGCAAAGGGATGTGCCATTTGTATTGATTGCTATAGATTTTTGTCTTGTCTAATGGGATTTATATTTTTTCTATGAACTTGCTTTGAAAAAGAAAAGTGAAAACAAATAATGGCCAGACATAGAGAGCATATTTTAAGTATAGAAATAACTCAAACCTTAAAATTTCTCATGCATGCCATGGCATCCCTGATTTCTAAGGCATCCAATCCCATCAGTCTTTTTGCCAAGGCAGAGATGCAAAAGAGCACTGGAAACAGCCTCCTTTCACTTTGTGTTAAGGCAGACAGACCAGCACTCAGCTTTGTGCATTTTGAACTCACTGCAATAAAAGTTTTAAGAGATAAGAAGCTTTTTCTATTTCAGGGTTGCCATTAGTCTGAATAATATATAAACATGGGAAAAGGTCTGAAGTCCTTTAGAGGCTCACAGGATAGCTTCAATTAAATTATACATCATTATCACAGCTGCCAAGCCTGGTGTGGGATTTTAGCCCCCTATCTCACTAAGTGTTCTGTGTAGCTGCCTTGTCCAATTCTTTTTTCTTCCTTTTCTTAAGCAATAAGAACACTTCTTGGAAAACCAGGTTTAAGGAATATAGTGGTGGATGAGGTTTGGTTAATCAAGAAAGAACATGAAGATGTCAACAGTCAAGCACCAAGGGAGGAAGGAGGTCAACTCTCTAGCCTTCAAAACCACTGGGGAGAAATCAAACACTATTAAGTCATGACATATTATGTTCCTTTTGAACCAGGGCTGTGTGTACTCCCTCTGCCTGCTGAGAGGATTGCAGAGCAGCTCTGAGCTGATCATGAAACCCCTTGTGAAAGCAGAAGTGCTGGGGATACCCACTGTGGATGCTTTCAGTTCACAAAGCTGACAATGACAGTGAAACACAACCTAAACATATCCATTCTTTGTCTCTTTGTCCATTTATGGTTCTTTCAGGCTTTACAACCCCAAATTTTCATGTTGACTTGTCATACTGCAGATGTGGGTTCTCTTGGATTTTAACATGATACATAATTATTCAGCCTTCATAATAGACATCAGCTAGTTAGTATTTTGTGTTAGCTTTGGCATGAATCTAGGATATACAGAACTATTATCACATACATAGGAAAATCATTATGATCTTTCTTTTCTTATTTATTCCTATAATATCCTCTAAAAGCGTTAGAAGTGTTTTAAGTAATTACATTACTCATACCACCAATGCCACTGCACCTGCCATTAATTTTATCAGTTTTCTTGTCTTCTTTGTACAAGTATACCATTAATAAATATTTGGCTTGAGAAGCCATACATGAAAGTCTGAAATCAAGGTGGCATCACAGAATATTGTGTGCAGAATACTTATTTAGGATTATACCATACCATTGATTTTTTTACACTGAACAGGCTATTGATTTCAGTGGATGCTTAACGTGCAGATCAATGACACATTATAGGGCTTAAATATTAACATTTGATACTGAAAAATAAATGACACAGGGGTATTACTGACTCTCAATCAGGACTAAAAAATATCTGACAAAAATGCAAACTTCCTTAAAACTTCAGACAGTTACAACGCTTGGTTCAGGAGAAGCATCGGATAAAGAATGTAGAAGAATTGTGTTTAAAATGTAAAATTGGGAATCGGTTGGGAAATATGTGAGTGGAAAGTCACGTGCAGAAGGTTGCACCACAGCGCTGCTACTGACCTGGCAGAGCTTTGCCTGTTTGCTCACAGCCTGTGCTGGTGCTGCATGTCCTGCCCAGCTTGTGTTGCCTCAGATGTGTTCTCTGTTAGATACAGCAGCAGTTTTCAGAGTAGTAAAAGAGTATTTAACGTATACTGGTGACAAATCAGACCAAGTAGCTCATTATCCCAGTGATCTGAATTTATGGGATGCAGTTGGAAATCCCTTAAGACTGTCAGCACTAAACTTTACGTGAACTGTATGCTTTCCAGTCCTGTTTGAGAGACAAGATGAGAGACAAGAAGAGACATTTGACTAGGAAATGTGCTACAGATTTTTGGAAATCCAATAAACAACAAGACTCTTAACTTCTTAATCCTCCACTCAGCACAATTTGTTCTGACATAGGTTTCTTAAAAATTGGGTGAAATCCATGTTCTTAAATTTGCATTTGCAGCACTCGGGCATTTTTCTGAAGCATAGCCTGTCATTTATGCCTCTAGAAGTGCATTGAGATGGAGGATGAAGTGCTCGTTTTTGGTGGTTTACACTGTTTGATTAGTCGTCGCACTGGAAAAGAAACTTTTTTAAAAAATATTAGCTATGCTTTAGTGCAGACCTCAGATATACATGCAGAAATTTTAAGCCTGTGCAAGGCTGTCAGACCAAATATATAATGATTTAATTTTTCGCTGTTCTGTGGCAGAATTATTTTATTGGCATTTCTGCTGATATTGAAAGAGAAAGTAGACACACCTTCCTCAATCGCTTCTTCAAAATGAGTTGAAAAATCTGTTCTCCAGCATGTAACATATGCCCTTTAAAATTGCTACAGTGCTGCTGCCTACTCTTATCAGTATGGGCCATAAATTTTGCATGGGTATGGAGGGAGATGCAGCTTGAGGATTTGAAATAGTTAGCAAGATGCTGCTAAAGTATACAGACAAAGTACACTGGCAAATGGGTCTTTGTAGACAGGCATCATTACCAAGATCCATGTGCACAGAACTGTGCAAGCCTGAGGAGCATTAAAGGCCAGCACTCACAGGGACCTAATTTTAGGTGAATGGAGTCCTTGGATTCATTGTGATATCACACATAAATGAAAATACCAAATGTCATTGACTTGTCAGTGAAAAAGTAGCCTAGGCTTTGTAACAAATGGATCAGTGATGTATATTTGGAAGCTGTGTGACATATTAAAGTAGTTTATGAGGCACAATTTGTTTTGGTGGTCTGCTCTGATTGATGGTGTGCTATCTGCCACTGCTTTATATGTTGTGGTATGTTTGTAATAAATGTTCGTTCTGAGACAGTGCTAAATGTGTTCCATCTAAATCATTCATTACTTATAACAAGTTTCAGTGTATATGAATCAAAGCTTTTTTATACTTGCCTTCAAAAGAATTTATCACGTTGAAGCAGCTCTATCATCTGCGATGGGGCCAGCTGCATGCCTGAGTGCTCAGACCCTTTCAGCAGTGCCTGCTGGAAACAGCACAAAGTCAAACTGCAAGCAATGTAATGTTAAGTACTACATTTAAAAGTTTGCTGCCTTTTCTAATCTAGCACTCCAATTTGCTTCTTCTTTTTTTTTTTTTTTTTTGTTTTATTTTGCAAACAAAATACCACAAAATATCAGAAATGATCACTGAGGGACGAGGAGCAAACATTATTGTAACAACTGGACTTGTCAGAGGAAACACATCAGTGGGGAGGGATATTCGCTGATGTTTTATACCAGGAAAAAATTAATCAGAAAACTATAAAAAATGAATGCACTACTCACAGGGGATTTCCTCTTTCTGGAAAGTGCAGAGTGCATCATCCTTAAGCAAACAGTGTACTTTGTTCCCTCTTGATTAAGTAGGAGAAGGATTGGTTTTTTCCCATGGGCCTTGTCTGTGTCCTTCCTCCAAAACTCAAGCGACAATGGAGAAAACCTACGGACTATCATTCCAGGACGATCAATGTTGAAATACTACATGACTTTTTATTGTAGAAACATTGATTTTCTGTGTGGCATTTGAAGAGACTTAGTTTTTTGTTGTTTCAGTCACCACTAGGAAGTATAAAAGTATCACAAAATTCCAGAATGAGTCAGGTTGGAAGGGATCACAATCGCTTATCTGGTCCCAGTCCCCCACTGGGGTTCATTCTACAGGGTGATTCCAAAGCATATGGCAGAGGATTGTGTCCAGATTGTGTCCACTGGAACATCTCCAGTGAGGGATACTCCACAGCTTCTCTGGGTGATCTGTTCCAGTGTCTGGTCATTGCACAGTGAAGTTCTTCCCCATGTTCAGGTGGAACTTTTGTTCATTAGTTCCTGCCCGTTACCTCTTGTCCCATTGCTGGGCACCCCTGAGCAGAGCCTGGTCCAGAACTGGACACAGAACTTCAGAGGTGTTTGAAGTTATCTTAAATTCTTAAAAGAAATAAAATTTTTGTACCTATTCATTTAAGATTTGCATGCTGTTGCATTTCGACTACTTTTTAAAGGCAATTATTTTCATGTAATATAGCCATGTACACTAAAATGTATATTAAGAAAATGAGATATGACTTTTTAAAATTATTTTAGCTAGTAGAAATGGCACTTGAATCATAACAAATATGTGAATCTCTGTGCAAGAGTCCTTGGTCCCTTTTAGCATAAAAAGAAGCAGACTGTTGCATCAAACAGTTTGTAAAACCGAAACAAGTTTGGCAAAGAATGGAAAAGGAAAGCAGTACAAAGACTTGTCCAAGCTGTCCAGTCTTGATGCAAAACACTCTCAAATTCCTAACTGGGTTTCTTTGGTGGGTTATTTTGTTGGTTTTGTGGGTTTCTGGGGGTTTGTTTGTTTGTTTTTATGTAGGACACTATAAAACACACAAATTATCTGCTGGCAATTGGAAGAAAACATGCGGGTACCTTTTCTTATAATTTTCAGAAAGAAAGAAAAAAAGGCATAACATTAAAGAGTTAAAGGTGCTGTAATGATGGATTGAGGCTGTACAGCTGCAGCAACATCAAACAGTGGAAAGCATCTGCATGGCACAAGTTAGTCTCTTCATTCCTCCAGAGGTGTATATCCATACCTGTACTGAATTATTGTGGAGTTTTTTAATATACAGACTGTGTAGCTATGGATTGATCCTCTTTCTCTTTTCCTCTTAATGTTCTCTTTGCAGAAGCTCTTAGCATGTTAATAACATCTTCTAAGCAGCACATTCAGGAGTGTTTATCAAAACCTAAGAAGTTATGTAACTAGACCCAGAGGAAAAAAACAAGATGAAACTCAGAAAACATAACAGAAACTTGTGGCATCAGCAACTCATAAGACAAAAATAGTTCAGCACTTGCTGTTCTCTAAAGTTAATGAACAGATATTATGTGACAATAGTTGAAATGAAATCTGCACTTTAAGATCCATCTTATCTACCTCTAACCCCTCTCTTGCTATTTTAATTGGAAATCTTTGCTTCTGCATATTCACATTTCTGTTTCCTCTGAGGATGTCTTTTTCTTTATCACGTCATAAGTGACCAGTTGTTGCATTCTATAAAGTCTCTTATATGGGTTTGGTGGAAGAAGTGTCTGCCTTGGGAATGTTTGTCCATAACGCTGATTATCTCATCAGTTCACAGAAACTATCACCGTCCATGAGTAGAAGATGTTTTTTATAGACTGCCTGCTTGTTTCTCACTTTGGTTTGTGGAAAGATCACATCTGCTTAGGTGTGACATATATGGCGCATATATACGCATGTGTGATATAAATGATGTATACACAATAGCTGAGGTTCTAAATAATTTTATAAGACTTGCAACTCAAAAAATGACATATGCTCACCTCTAGGGAAAAAAAAATGGGGGGAGGTATTTCCACCATCTAATCAAACCATGGCTCACATTTTAGCAATGTTAGCTGCTGTTCTGAGTCCCAGCCAGCAGCTGTAAAATCTGGCTTCCATTTCTGCCTTCCTTTCTGAGAGTAGCTAAGGCCCAAGAGGTAGGCAAGGTGGAAACTCCAAGGTTGTCTTGATGGTTTTTGATTTGCTCTCTACCTTGTGGTTAGAATAAGAAGGAAAAACGACGCCTTGGGAATCACCACGGTTTGTGTGTGAGCACACAGCCACTCAGCTCAGGAGCAATCTCAAGATTCCTGCTTCGAACAGGTGGCTGCAGGAGTGAGCAGTGGCTTACCTATTGCACCTTCTCATCCTACTTCTTCCTTACCTACTCTTTTCAGTATTTCTCAGTCACAGAAAGTGTTTTGAAGTACAGCTGATGCCCCTATTGGCAAGCCCAGCTGATTTTTAAGGTTGCTGGCAATAGTAGGTGTTGCTGCGTAACCAACCATTTTTTCTTTTTCTTTTATGTAGCAACTTTTCACAAGTTTTGCACTCAAGAATTTCATGAGAGTGGTACAGACATCAGGGGATTTATATACCAGGACAGGGTCTTTTATCCAGGCTTTTTGACAGTGATGCATAATACTCGCTGTGTCTGGGAGGAAGCAACACGTTTGTCTTTTTATCCGGTTCAATAACCTCTACTGCCTGTGCTTGCTGCTACAGAGGAACCACTAACCTGGGAATCAGGGCTTTAATTTTTGACTCCCACCTGCTGATGGAATCAGTTTGACCATGCCATTTATGAGTCTAGCTTTGTTGAAAGGCAGAAAAAACCCACCAGTCTGCAAACTTTTCTACCAGCTTTGATGGAACCTACTGTCCAGTTTGTCTCTGATATTTTTTGCTTGTCCTACTTACTGGGGGAATCTGCCCTTCCAAGCAGCTACCACTATAATTTTTTATTCCCCTCCTCTGCAAAAGTAAATTAAACCTCACAGTCCTCTTTCCTGGGGAGAGTTTTATCTAGTAACTACATAGAGATCTGAGAAATACAGAGATTAGGTGATCTGCCAAATTGTGCTGCCTCTGTCTCGTACAGCACAATAATAAAAAGATCTTTCTTATAATGGCACTTTATTGCCAATTCCCTAGTTGTTCTTTGGTGAAGAACAAAGTACATTTAATTAGTAAAGGGGCTTCCCATACAGAAAATTGTTGATGAAGCATCTGAGAAAAAGCAATAGAGCATAACCCTAGTATGGAGTTTCCATACTGTTTCCCCAGTATGGAAACATACTTTGAGAGGGAAAAAATATGTTTCCATCCCAGGTTATTCCCTTTGTTCTTCTTATTTAAATTGTGAGGTCTATGGTGTTTGTGTTGTTGGGTTCTGTTAGCCCCCTCTTCTTATCTTGTCTCTGTCTTGATGCTTTGACTACTACTACTGATCCTGATGTCATTATCTGTTCTTCATTTATGAGCAGGTTTAAAATGATGGAGTTTCCTGCAGGTTTTGCAGTGGGTCTGCAGTGGTAGCTCCAGGCTCCTGCTGCCCCCCCTTTAAAATTGACAGCTCTCCCTCCTGATCTTACTCCAAAAGGCTGAATTTTAATGCTGATACAGATTTTTATTATTATTTTTATTGTGGTTCAATTCAGAGATTAAGGATAAAGAGCTGGGTTTCTGATTGCTTAGGGACTGCTGAAAGTAGAACTGAAATGCTACTGTTCCCAATGGTTTATTAGGGAAAAGGCACAGTTTGCCAATATTTCCTTTAAATATATGCGAACTCGATCTTGTAGAAGTTGTAAAAATCAATTTCACTAATAATTAGAATTATAGAATTTTCTGCCAGTAAATGTGCTATATATAAGGAGGCATTGGACTCCACAAGGTCAATATACTTGCCTTCAAAATATATCCTAATATCTGTTAATGTAATCCACCAATTAAAAAGTCTATAAATACGTATTTACTCAATAGATTATAATGTTTCCAAAGGGAGCAATTAGGCTTTTATGGAGAAGTCTTAAACATTCCCATGAAGGTTTTAGTATTTTCTTTAACACTTTGTCTTACACAAATGTACATTTCAGAAATTATGTTTGGAAATCTCTTAATTTATGGTAAACTTGTAATTTGCACCCCAATGGTAAATAGTCTTAAAATGAGTATTGATTTAATGTAGCAATATTTATGTCAGTCTATAAATGATAAAAATATGAAAGCAGGTTTTCTTTCCTGCTATAGGGTTGAATACCTTGCTGTACACTACAACTTTAGTGCAATTAGCAATCACATAAGAACAGTTTTTGTCCCAAATAGATATGTATTTTACACACTGGAGATAAAGGGATTTAAAATACTGAAGCAGATTCTTGATGTAAATATCAGTGAGCTGAGCTGATTTAAATTAGCTGAGCATCTGGCCCATTCTCTTTGAAAACAGATAATCTACCTCAGTAATTGACTGAGATTTGTGGGTTTCATTTCTTTCATTTTATATTTAATTGTACAAAATAGTAGCATGCAAATCTAGCTAAGATTGTTAAAATTATTGATCACCTATGCTGTCCAATCAGCTACCAACCATGCACAGTTATAAGCCATTAGTTTTAGGTTATATTAGAAATTCATCCAATTAGAAAAAATAATAATAATTAAAAGGATCAGGGATGTGTGTCAGAATATAATTGCACATTGCAGAGATAGCAAATCACAATAGTAGGACTGGCAGTCATTCTTAGGGGAGAGGGCAAGGGCAAGTTGTGAAAAATTCAAATATGACTGAAATGCTAGTAAAGGTCATGCTAATAAGAGTATACATTGCAATCTACTCTGATTTTTTTCTCCCATGAGTCACCTTTTTTCTCTTTTTTTTTCCAAGGTTCCCTGACCATGGAAGACAGCCCTTTCTCAAATCTCTGTCCCTTTTTTTTTGTTTTTGTTTTTGCTTAATTCATTCAATTATTAGCTTCTATAATTAAACTACAACCTTTTTCAATATAATAAGAGCTACCACTCAGACACATGGAAAACCAAAATAAACCTCCTGCTTTGAAATTACATTGTTTTTATGTAATCCCTTAATATGGTTTACCCATAGCAGAACAAGAGTCACCATTTTTTTCTGCAAGCTGAAAATAAAACTATACATGTTATACAGCTACCAGTATAGCAGACTGTAAATCATATTTAGATATCTAGTAAGCAATGGCAAGTGACAAAAAAGCGGCATGCTTCAGTGATTACAAATATAAACCCAAGCTGATTAGCAAAGTGATTTCCTCTCAAGCTGCATCTGAAAGAAAAGCAATATCATTCCTGATATTCCACTGAAAACAACTTGGAAAAGTCACAGTTTGGTTTTCTAGGAGGGATCTTCTTATTCCTGTATCAGAACGTTTTTCTTATTCTTGGGATGTGTGAGTATTTTGGGTGTTGTATATTTGGGCAGCACTCAGATACAGAATCTTCTCCGTGCTCATCAGTGCTTCACACTCACCTGCCACAAAGGCAATCCCTGCCCTAAAATAAGTTTGGTTTTTGAGGTTGATATAGAGAAGTGCTGGAGTAATTTACATTTTTAGAAAATAATCTGCTAAATTAGAGCTATGAAGTAAATAAAAACTTTCTTTATGACTGTTTTAAATAAAACAAGTAAATTTGAATCTGAAAATCACCTTCCTAAGGTAACTGAACTACAGCCTCTCCAGTTCTTCTCTGGACAAGGATTACAGTTATAACCAAAACCATTAGCAGAGCATTTGGAAGAAATATAACTGCCAAAGAATGCCTTTTAATGTTGAGTACTTTCAATGACTGAAATTACTGGAAAGCGTCCATTTCCCTTAAGTTATTTAAGTGCCCAAAGTGGCAAATGGGTGCAATTTTCAAAAGCATATAGATGAATAATTCTAATTGATCTGAATCACAGAGAAATGACCAGGCTCCCCTACAGAATCCCACTTTGCCTTCATCTGCATCTTTAGATGTCTGCATATTGCAAATATTTTCTTTGGGTACCAAATCAAGGAATAATCTTTGCTTAGTTGCTCAACTCAACCTAAATTAAGCATGTGGTTGTGTGCTTTTATCAACAAAGAAATTTGAAGGATGGAAGGGACACAGAATCATTTAGGTTGGACAGACCTCCAACATCATTGAGTGCAACCTGTGATTGATCACGACCGTGTCAAACAGTGTGTCACTGAGTGCCACATTCAGTTGAGGGGGTTTTTTTAACAATCCCAGGGATTGTAACTTCACCGCCTCCCTGGACAACTCTTTCCAAGGCTTGACAACCCTTTCAGTGAAGAAGTTCTTCCTGGTGTCCAGTCTGAACCTCCCTTGGTGCAGCTTGGTGCTCTTTCCTCTGGTCCTATTGCTGTTTGTCTGCGAGAAGAGGAAAGAGGGGAGAAGCGATCTTTCTGATCCAAAGTGGCAGGGGTTGGGTGTAGTTACTAGTTAGCAACTGCATTGCTTCCTCCTAACTTCTGTGGCTCTAAAACTTTGACAGTCTGAATTGAGATGCAGTATCTTTGTGTCCAGAGGGAATTTAAAATCTAATCTGTTAATGTGGAATGGAAAATAGATGGGAGTAGAGGCTGAGGGTGCTCATTGAAAGAAGGAAATTAAGATTTAGAAAAATAATCCTCATTTAAATCCCTTAGGCAGCATTTTGAAAATCTCTGCCTCGAGTGTCAGCTGTGCTAGGGATTGATACCAAACAATGGGGAAAGTACTTTGGATAGTCAGAAAGTATTTGCTTCTCACATAAATAAAAAGGGCAATAGACTGTTCCTTTAGTAGCTTTGCATAATTTTTTATTTTTAAAAGATCTATTCATTGAATAATAGAGATAAAGGACGTCAAAAGGTTTTCAGTGGCAATGTACAACAGTGAAGTCTTAATTCATGTAGTTAAAGAAGAAGGAGAAATATATATATTTCATAGCCTTTCATAAGAATTCAAGAGAAATTAGTGGACTGAGGATTGTCCTGTCTATCATTTGTAACAAGGACCTTTAGTCTTGGTTGAAAAAAGGAAAAATTAAATCTTGTGACCTGTAAAATATACAAGCACATAAGAGGGCAGAATTAGTTACTAAAAAAGTGCTTTTTTAAGAGACATATTTTTCATTGGGGAGGATTGGGGCGATAAATTTCCTAGTGTAGTTTGACTGCAAGTGAAACAGCAAATTGATTTACAGGCTGTGGAAGTTGGAGAAGGCAGGAGTGGCCTCCAGGCTCTGTCTTGCTTCATTTCTGTCCCTCCTTCCCCAACTGGAAAGCATCAAACTGGATCTCAAAGTTGCTGTCTGCTGGACTGTTGGATTAGGTATTAGGTCATCTTGGATGGTCTAAATCACCTTTCTGAGGGCAGGAAGGTGTTATGGGCTGGGAGTTCAGCTTGGTTGAATTTTGGATGGGAGAAGGAGCTATGGGGCTGAGGGACAGAGGGAGGAGACAGGTTAGAGAGCAGAGCTGCTCTTGGGCAGATTTTGTCAGACAAATCACAGAGGAGCTGAGATTTTCAATCCCCACTTCTAGTGAGCTGGTCCTATTTGCCCCTAATGTGGCCCCAGATCTAGAGGCTTTTCTATCATTCTTGAAGCCTTGTGAGAGAGAGTATAGAGTAGAAATAAGGTATGGAGAACATGCTTTCCTCCAGTCAGGAGGTGGACTAGGATAGAGACCCCAAAGTCCTTGCAGTGTGGGATTCCCTCTGGCCTTTTTTCTCGTGGTGGGGAGAATCGTATGTGTCCAGAATTGAGCCTTGAAGTTAGGCCAAATATTATTCAATTTGAAATACACATTGTGAGCTGGGGTGTTACTGGCCTCTAAGTGCATCCAACTGTGTGCTTGCTAAATGGACAAATTAGACTTATTGTGTTTTAGATCCCTTTCCACATCTTCACTTGGCCTAGATGTCTTAACTTTTGGTATTTTTAGTGGAAATCACTGTACAATATTTTAAACTATTGTAACCTAGCATCTAAACTGCTGGAGACCAGAGGCTCATATTTTGGCATGATTCCTGAAGAGTTACTATGTCTTAATATACTTTTACACTGTAAAAAAATGTCTATACACAGCAGTTACCTCTTCCAGCAGGGAAGGAAGCACAGTTATTGCAAATTCAAGCAGTAGGATAAGCTGAAAGTGTTTCTAATGGAAGAAGAAACAGGACTGTACCTTTGTTGAGGAGTGGATGACTTTATACTGAAGTAGACTTCGCTTAAGCAAAAGATTTCCTGCCTGAAAGCAAGCTGTATCAGATCTGCATTTTTTTGTTACTTTAGGAAAAAAATTAAATGGTAAAGAACAATACTAGTATTCCAGCACAATTTTTGCAAATATTTGCCACTGCTTGTAAATTTTTTGTTGTTGTTATTTTTACGTGACTTTTTTGTGATATTCCAGGTACTTCACATTTAATGATAGGAAAGAATTTGTTAAGCAAATTGTTAAATATTTTTGTATACTTATGTGGCTTATATAATTTATATGTGCATATTTCCTATAGGTTATTGAAAACCTGTCTCATTTCTTAGCTTATAAAAGTGCAACAACACTCCTCAGGGTAGCTAGTAAGAGATGAAAAATTCCATATATTCCATGTATTATTTGAAAGTGGTCCAATTTACCTAACTTCTCATGCTAAGGCTTATCAATCCAAATTAGCAGTTTAACAAGGCCAAGTCCAAGGTGCTGCACGTGGGTCAGGACAGCACCTGGTATGAATCCAGGCTGGGGATGAACAGATCCAGAGCATCCCTGGGAGAAGGACTTGGGGGTGCTGGTGGGTGAGAGGCTGGACATGCCCCGGCCATGTGCTCTGGGAGCCCAGGAACCCCCCGTGTGCTGGTTGTGGATGCCCCATCCCTGGAATTGTTCAAGGCCACATTAGACAGGGCTTTGAGCAACTTGATTTTTGAGGAAGGTGTCTCTGCCCACAACAGGGGCATTGGAATGAGATGATCTTTAAGATGATCCTTTCCAACCCAGGCCATTTTGAGACTCTGTGAGGTTACAGAATTTGAATCCAGTAGCCTCAGGTTTTGAAACATTTCTTAGGCCAGTTAAAAACAGGTGGTGAATCTGGTAATGGTAATCTTCAACTGAAGTTTGAATAGTATAAGAATACATAATATAAATAAAACCCATCAGGTACAGGTGTTATATTTCAAGCAAAAATCTTCCTTGCCCAGTATGTAGTTCCCTAAAAAGAAGTGACAGCCTGACTTTTTACTGTTCTACCTACACATCATTGATCTGGAAAAGTTATATCAACTTCAGCATGGGCTTTCAGAACATGAAACCAGCCTCTAGTTAATCAATCAACTGGAGCAGGAATTGTTTTCTTTAAGTAGCTCTGCTTTTACATTGTGTTACTATGAGATATATTTCTTAATGAAATATCATATATATATATATATATATATATATATATATAAACATTATTTGGTTCCACCACACATGTTACAGTCAAGGACATTATCCACATCTGGAAAAAGTCCCAAAGGATTTTCATCCCTTAAATAACAAGATTTTGTCAGTTTGCTCCATGTTTAAATAAGCTCCCTTAAAATAAGAGGCATTCAATAGGAAACTTTCCAGAACTCTCCCTCATTCTAAACTTTAAAAGAGCACCTACCAATCTGAGTAAGTATAGAAATCTGAGATACCTTTTCATATTAATTATCTAGTGTGCAATTTGTGATCTGCCTGATTATTTTCAATCTGTGTATTATGGTAGTTACTAAAGGGTATATTTGTTTTCACAGTTGATGGTTGTGTTTCAGTAATGGAAAAGCAATCCAGCTGAGCAGTTTCCTTAAAAGTCCTCTCACTAAATAAATGGGAAGTCTATTATAAATTCCATAATTTTAAGCTAGGCTGTAAATTTATGATCTCTTGGGATCTCTCTGTGTAAGTTTTTCCTGCAGAGAGATTGACTTAGTCCATATCAGCAGGATTTTTTTTTACTATTAGATCGATGCAGTTATTCTACAGCTCTGCTTACTGTGTTTTGTCTTGCTACTGTAAGATTAGAAGGCTGGCATCAAAGAAGATGAAGTGAAAGCTTCATTTATTGGTTTTGGGCTCTGTTTTGCAAAGCACAATAATAATGGGAAGTATAATATTTATGAAAAATGGTGCAGCTGGAAATAATGTGGAACTCCATGGGAATTAAGAATTTTAATCCCATAAAAAAGAGTAAGAAAAGGTTCCCTCTGTTTTAAGTTTTTTATTTATAAGGCATGGGAACTAGATGAAAAAAGAGAGATATCAGTAGTATTGTGCATAAACATTTTTTCCTCGGAAGCTCTAGATAGGAGCTGGAATTTAAGCCACTGCTCTGCACAAGTGGGATGCAGCCTTCCCTTGGTCATAAGATCAGGTAAATAGTGTACACGAGGCTCCTTGTGATTCTGTCTGCCTTTCAGTGTTCCTATGTATGGGACAGAGGCAATAATTTCTTCCTGTAAGAGTGCAGAAATGGTGCCGGTTAGAAAGAGAATTTTTCTCCTTTCTGCACGTTGTGATGAGTTTTTGCATAATTTGTTACAGAAGTAAGTTTGGTTTGGGATAGAAGGTCCTCAAGTGAAAGGTTAAAATATTAATGTCCTTAGAACCCTTGTGGTCCGTTCCTGCTATTTGTAACTAAATAATAATTAAATCTGCAGCAGTTCTATTTCTGAAATGCTGAGTGACAGCAAAAGAAAGTGTACTCTTCAAGGAGCTTTCTGGGAACTTCTCCTGGTTCTTCCAGTCTGGATTTTG
Organism: Certhia americana; assembly: GCA_018697195.1. Taxonomy (NCBI): domain Eukaryota; kingdom Metazoa; phylum Chordata; class Aves; order Passeriformes; family Certhiidae; genus Certhia; species Certhia americana. The sequence continues at coordinate 10,398,221 of CM031857.1, read as the reverse complement.
CTGTGGAATCACCCAGAACTTTTGCTTGAGCACCTTCTCTTGTCCTATTTCCCACCCATCAGTCCTTCAGTTTTCCAAAAAGGATGAATTGATTGTTACATTTTTTCAGCTAGAACTTAGATCTGTCTTGCTTGACAGTAAACCAAGTCTCTGTCCTGTGGGCTAAGCCCTCAAGGAGCTAGATAGACTCCGACACCTTGAGGGAGACAAAAAAATGCAACACTGGTACATTCACCACAGGATGGTCAGGGCATGGTTTGTATCCTTTAGCTTGTGTGAAGTACCTGTCCCTATAATATGGAAATGAATTTTTTTCTGAAGAAAACAAAATAATAAAACAAACTGTTGCCTGTTTAGTCTCACTCATATACAAAAATGATTTAATAGATCTAGTGCTTCATGAGTAATGATGATGATGTGCTTTAAATTTCTGGTTCCATTAATAAGCTTGTGGCTTGCGTGGAATACGAGTACCTCCTTCAACATGCAATATCAGTAACAAGTCAAAGAACAAAGTAGATTTTTTCTGTCTTGAAAATTTAGCTGCATTCAATATGAAGTCTTTTTAAAAAATTGTTTTTAGGGGTCCACCACTTTGGTGCTTTTCTTAAGTCATTGATTAAATGAAAATAATGTCTTCTAGAAGCATCAATAGCAATTCTTGCATAAAGAAAATTTATATTTTATTTATGGTGATTTATTTTTACAAAATTATTGCATGTACAAGACTGAATAGATTTATACACACACATCTTAAATTTCCCATAGAGTGATTCATATTATAGGCAGTGAGGGAATAGCTAATGCTAGTTGAAAATATGTGTTCATTTTTTAAAAAGTGATTGTAACTTCTTACCTAAACAGCAGCGTTTCACGTTTCTAGTATGGGCTAGGGCTAGTATGTGTATGGATGAAAACAAATTTTAAAAAGATGAAAAAGTTAATCTTGGAGCACCTGTCTGCAGATATCAGAAAGTTGTTTATGTGACCTCATTTGGCTGTTATTGCTGTTGCTGAGGTGGTTTCTGTGGAGCAAGCCTGTATTTTCAGGTGGGTGAGCAACTCACTCCTTCATTTCTGCTGCTTTTCCACCTCAGCTGGCTCATCTAGAGCCCCGTTGCACGTTTTTGCTGCAAAGCAAACTACACAAATAGCATGCAGATGAAGCCGGGACAGCGCAGGAATTCGAAAGGAGGGATTTTGCAGTGTAATTATTTGTATAAAACTCCCAGGGTTTCCACTGAGAGTGGCTCTGGAATGGTGTTCAGCCTGTGCCAAACCCTCTGGGCTGGGAGCAGGGGTTTGAGCCTTGGCTCAGCCTCTGGCCTTTGGCACCCAGAGCGATGGTCAGCCCTGCAGGTCAAGCTGCTGAGCTGTGTCTCACAGACCCTGTTCAGGGTAGAAAGCAGCTGCTCAACTCTGCTCAACTCATTTGCCTTAGAGGCAGCAGTACCAACCTTTGATTTAGACTTAAGGAAGTGTTCAGGTCTCTGCACTTGCCACCTTGGTCGTTTTCAATGACAAAATGTTTAGCTGGACAAAAAAAGTCACTGGTATCTTGTTAGCATTGATAAGCTCTGTAGGAAATGGAAAGGTAAGATACGTGATAAAATTATAATTAAGTTCTGGCTAAATGATTTAGGTGCATTTTTGTTGTTATAAAGAGTGTACTTTTGTTATGCTTTAGGTGGTCACGTGATCTGAATGCTCAGATATTTCCATGCTGTCTTTAAGGTGCAGGTTTCTTAACACTGTGTTTGTCACTGAATCAGATTCTAAATCCCTTCACACACAAAACAGCTGTAAATGCTCTTGGGGTCAGTTGGAATATTTTCTTCATTAAGGTGATACTCAACATAAAATGAGGTAATGTAATCTTGTCCTCACAAGTAAAGAGGTTTCAACTTGATACTGCAACCCCAACATTGTTAGCATTGTGCTGAAGTGTGCTCTGCAATATTTACTGGCTAATTTACAATGCTTGTAGTGTGATTTTGGTAATCAGTGCTATTTACTTCTGGTCAAAACTGGCCAGAAGGAAGGCTTACATACTGGAAAAAGCATAAAAAAAGTTAAGAAGTATGTCTTATTGTAAATAATAAACCTTTTGTTTATGTATCTGGAATCTGTAGAATCCTCTTCTGTGAAGAATAATGCCAGATAGTCTCATGTGAAAAACAGAACCCAAAGTTGATTGCATATATTCAAGGGTTTTTTTAATGTCATCTCTACTCCTATAGATTTATATTTTTGTCTTTTCCTGTTTTTTTAAACTTGTTCTATCTTCTGAGAAGATGAACTCTTTACAGTTCATTCTTTGCTAACAATTAAAGTTAGCTTCTTACATTTTTCTCACTGCACTTTTCCTCCCTTTATTAAATTTAGGAATGTATTTATAAATATAATTTATAGTGACCTTTCCATTTCAGTTTAATCCTCCATATAACTGCTTAGTATTGTTTTAGTTCCAAAACAGGTTGTTAAAATATATTTCAGTAGCAATGGTATAGCAGAGATGGAGAAAAAAAAATTGAAGAAAATCAGTGATATCTACAAAGAAATTACACACCCAGATTTGGAGAATCTTGGTTGCAAAACTGTGAGATCTTGTGCTTGTATCTACATTTCATGATAGCCACTCAGAACATGAATACCTAATTCTTCTTTACCACTCCACGTTAAGTTATGCTTTGAAAGAAAAAAATTATTAAAAAAAAAGTGTTACTGTGAGAAATTGAAGCCTGTATGTATCTCATAAACCATATACTTGCAGATTCTGAAGAAATATCATGTTAGTAGGGTATGCCTTTATAGGGTGTTTCAAAAAACAATCAGGCAGGTCACTGGCCCAAGTATTTTTCAACTTTTCCTACTTTGTGGTACAAGAAGCAAAGTTTAGGCAGTGCCTGACAGACCAGTTTGTTCTGAGCAGTAGGTCTTGTTTTCCAGAGATAAAAGCATCTAACTCGCAGGCAGTTTTAAAACCTGAAGTAAGCTGCAAGTAATTTGATTTTATGAGTTTTATCTATAAGAGTAACTCCAGAGATGGGAACTTGCAAATTTATGGGTCAAATTAATTCCCTAATTCTAATCAGGAGACAGGTTGTCTGTTGAAGAAAAACTTAAAACAATAAATTTTATGACTCATATTTCTACAGTGTGCTTCTGCAAGGAAAACACAGAGGTCCAAAAAAGACCATTTCAAAAGACATCACAAGATACATCTCTTTATGGGGGGGCTTTGGAAAGCTTCAAAATTTTTCAAATATTGCAGTTTCCAATATGGTCTGTGATTTTCTCCGAAATTTCTGCTATTGATTTCTGATTTAAGAAGTGTTAATGTCTTTATTCTTAACCATATGTAGACAGCGATTGTATAAAATTACTTAACTTTTAATATTTGTCTAAACAGTCTTCACAATGCCATTCAGTACTTGACTGGGCTATTCACTTTAAGATGCTGCATAGCCTAAAGGATTTCTAAAAGCTTTGAGTATTAATTCCTGCCACTTTTAATAACTTTCTAGTGTGCCATATTAATTCATTGAGAAAATCTTCATTCTGGGGCCAAATATATTGGTTGTTTCCATCTGCATGTGTTTTTCAGCTGCATTGTTTTCTGGTATGTGTAGTGTCAAATATCTTAGGTAAAAATCTTGGTGAAATAAAAGAATAGGTTTGAGTTCATATTTATACAAAAGATTACAGTTACTGAATGCAATCTAGAAATGTTACTAAAAGACATCATCGTCTCATTCTTTCTTCTCTAATGGAGGAAAATACTTTCGTGTTTTTTGTTTTCTTAGTTAAAGACACATCACCTAACCTGTGTCACACTGCCATCCTGCCTCTTTATTTGTACACACAATTGTACAAATTTACACACCAAACTTTTGACATGTGAGGTTAGATTTATCTTTCCTACCTTTAGTACCTACCTTTAGCAGAGATGTCAACACCCTAAACTCTTAACCCTGGAGTCCCTTTTCCTGTCAGTAGGAAGCAGTAGGCATTTTTAACATGTTTGACAAAACAGGTAGATGAACAGCAATCCAAAAGCCTGTCCATCTTTGATAGCTAAGCCTGGGTGAAATAAAGCTCTACTGCAATTTTAAAAATCTTTAATATGCTTATTAGTATGGGAAGATAATTCAGTTATTTGAAATCCACTCAAATATTCAGGTTGAGTGTAAGGGTCAGGGTGAGAATTAGCAGGTTTGGACATTGGATTTTAGGAAGCTCAAGAGCAACATCATAATGTTTCCAGAAGGTAGATGAGATTTTCAGACAGATGAAAAGTCTCATTCCAGGTTTTGTTTCTGCAGTATTTTGTGGCCATCAGTTGGCTTCTTCACATATTGAGACTGGAGTTCACAGTGCCCAAAAACAATGTAATAAGGGTTGCTAGCATGTTATGATTTGTTTTGTTTTGTTTTGTTTTTAAATTTTAGTACTCTCAAAGCCTTTTATTTCAGGTGAAAACAATCCCTTTTATTTTCCTTGTGTTGCTGCTTGCATAAAAGTTTGGAATAGAGGGAAATGATGAATGGAAAGATAAATTGGCATAGTGTCTCGTCGTTCTTTGTTGCACCTGCTCATACTTCCTAATCCACAGTCATCCTAACCTTTTGTGTGGAGATTCCAGCACTGATAATGAAGAGCTTCTCTTGAAGTTGATGGCATTTTGTATGTGGGAGGATGCAGATAACACAGGCCTCCCTTCATATCAGATATGAGCAGTTTTTCTGATCCTAGAGTGGCTGAACTTCCCTGCGCCTGGTGGTGTTTTGCACTGACCAGTCTGGTGGCTTTCTGTGGCCACTGACTAACCCCACATGCCACTTTGTACAAGGTGCAGGTGGCAGAAGAAAAACCAGCACATGGTGTTATTATGAGAGACCCTTAAAATTTGTCTCATCCTTGAAATGCATGGATGCACGAAGTAACACTAAGCAATATGAAAATTACCTTCTTTTTTTCCCCTTTTTCTTTCTCTTTATTGTGCAATCTTCTCTTTACGGGGGTTTGAAAAGGAAATCCTGAATCTGTTCTTTAACATATAATTTTGGTATCTAAAAACAGCACTTGGGATTAGCAGGCTTGTCAGAAAAACAAGAATTTAGATGTTCAAACAAACTCAACAATCCACCCCCAGCTTTTCAACTGTGTCAGGCATTATTGGCTGTACACAGCTGCTGTAAGATGAAGAGAGGGGAAATGCACTGAAAAGCAAAGGTGTTATTTTAAGGACATGATGAAAATAATGGAATCACCCAATCTGCTTTGAATAAAGTGGTTTACATGTTCTGCAAAGAGATGAAAATGCATGCTGATCTCATATTTGGGCAAGTGTTAATTATAGACCCACTGACAAGATCAAGCCTCTCTGAACTTATTTCTTTCTTTTGGTTTTCCCTAAAAACCAAAGAAACTATGACCTGAGTCATCCTCTTCTTCCTCTCCTATCTGCACATAGATATCAGTCTACTTTGTAAATCAGGAATGACATGAGATACAGCCATCTGACACTAAAAAATTATTTTTATGAAGGCATGGAGACTGCAATCATTATTCCTGACAATAGATAAAATGTAGTCTTCTTCCTGATTCCATTCTTTCAAAAGTGTTTCTGTCTGCCCATATTTGCTGTTTATGACAGGTGTAATTATTGGGTCATGTTTTTTTCTCATGGTCTGTTTTCTATTCAACTTCTGTTCACTTTTAGATTGTATGAAGCTACAAACAAAAGATTAAGTTGTTATCACTTAAAATGTTTTATTATGGTTTATAGATTTATTTCAGGTGCTTTGGTTGTGAGTGCCTAATAATGTCCTTTATTAATGCTGGCAGGTTTTTTAGTGCCTGCTGATCATGAAAGCTTAATTTTAAAACTCCTTAAGAAAAATAACCTGCATAATAACAAATTGTAAAATTGACTTCTAGCCTGAATTCTTACTTTAGTTTTGCAAACAGAATTTGCTCTTTGTTCTGCTTCTCCTCCTCCTTCTCCTCTTTTGGTGTTAACAATAGAAGATTTTCATCATTTCCCATCAAGCTTTCATTGCAGGTTCCACAGAAGACCATCCTTGGATTCCCTCAGCCCCAGTCAGCTTGGATACCTCCATCCCTTAGTTCAGGTCCAGACACAGGTTAGCTCCCAGCCCAGCTCAAGAAGGATAAATTACTCTTTTACATCTCTTAAACTCTCTTCTTTTGTGGGAACTATTTTTTAAACCTCCTACCTTATTGGTTTGTCTGAGGTACAACACCACACAGTATTGTTCCCTTTTTTTCTTCATGTCTAGGTGTACATGTGGTTCTAGGGGCAAATAAAAGATGCACAAAAATTAATTAGAATGTTGGGGAGAATTATGGGAATAGCAAGCAAAAGAACACTAGCTTCTGGACTATATTTAAGTTTCCAACCAAAACACTCAGGAGCTGAGTTGAAATTCAGTGTTGTATTAATATAATAATTAAAAGCTCTATTTTCCTACACTGCATGTGGCTTTGGTTGCATTTGCAGTGTGAGGCCTGCTCAGAAACTCAAGGCACAGAGATCATCCTTTCTTACTTCTTTTTCTGCTCAAAGAAATAATATTATGAATATGGTCAGAAAGCAGAGCCTTCTATGATCACTCAACTAAAAACTTCGACACTTTCACATATAAAAGGAAAATATTTTATTAGATGAGTGTCAGGATTTCAAGTGTAGATGTTTGCCAAGCGCCAAGCAGAGTTTCTTAGAGAATCTGGCACTCCCTTCTGTCGACGTGCTGTGATGCAACCTCCAGTGTGACCCATCACTCTATATCACAGAGCATCCTATTCGGGGAATGGTTCAGCTAATGAATGACAGATTGTGGGAAGAGTAAAGCACTGGAATACCCAGGAAAGTAGGGATTCCTGCTGCAGGCCTGTACCGGGTGAGGTGATACTGAGGTGAGCAAACTAAATCTCTAGAGGCAGCGTTAATTATATCACGTCTGTGACTCCTCTGGAGTCCCCACGGTTTCTGTCATATGTTATCAGGTGGGAATTCACCAGGATGTCTGTCTTTGTGAGGTACCACACATGCAGTAGGGGAGCAGAGCAGCAGTGCCTCTCATCTCTGCTGAAACACTCCCAAGACAGCAGAAGAAAAACAGGATTACTGAGAAGAGGAGGCTGTCCGTATTCCTCCAAGGGAAAATATCCTTGTGAAATGTGCTCCTTGTGCTGAAAAGGTGATGAAGGAGAGGCTGAGGAGGAGGCAGAAGCCTCCCCAAGCCATGTACCACATACATCAACCTTCTAGGTAGTCCCCAAAAGTTTTGTTGTGGAGTAGCTTTTTAATGTTTGTTTGTTTCATGTTAAGCAATAAAATATTATTCTAAGTGGCTTAAATGTTAGGTATAACTTCTCATCTTTTTATTTTAATGGAGCATGTAGGCTATTCATTAGTCCATAGGCTATTAGGCCTACAATACTAGGCATGGTGTGTAAATAAAATATTTATACTGAATCTCCACATGCAATTCAGAAACAAAAAATGGTGATATGAATTAAAAAAACTATACTACATAAACAGCAGCAAAATCTAATATTTGAATCTTGGCTTCAAAAATTTCAAATTTGTCACTGAAACATTTGATTAAAGTTTGAAAGAAAAGTGGTTCTTAATCCTGTGTTATTTTACATGTAAATATTGTTTTCATGACAAGGATCCTTTCCCTCAGTTCTTTTTCTACTTTTAATTTTGTGAGTTTTGGTAATGTAGCAACTCTATGATAATGAAAAGAATCATGTACAGTTCAGCAGTAACAGGCCAGACTTATTTTCTTCTACAAAAAAAGAACAACTGTACAAGAATTTAAAAAACAATTGACTCCAAAATTGAAAATTCATTCCACTCCCTTCTAAATAGCAAAAACAAATGCATGCTTGCAGTGTCTTGTTTATGAAAATGGGAACTATGCAAAACATGGTAGCAACAAAATTAAATCATGTGGTTTGATGTATTTCCATTTCATTTTTCTGCATGAAAATGCAAAATGCCTCCCCCTTCTGCCATAACCGCTTATAGCTGGTTTCCATCTGTTAAAAAAGTTGTGAAATACTTATGGAAAGTCTGCAAGTTTCTGATGTTCACATTTTGATTAGTTCTTCATCTTTTGAAATTCATCTCTGTCTAATCTTCCTTGAGTATTATAGTCGTGCCAAATACTACCTCCCAACCCTAGATATTTCAGCATTTATGTAGGAAGTAATAGCTAGTAAATTGCAGGCCTTTCTACTCCTTGGAAACATTGTGTGCTTTGCTCCCTTGAATATTAAAAGTTCTCATTGAATCTGCAGTTTTGTTGAGCTAAGTGTGTGCCATAAGAGCAGCATGTATTAGATTAGAGGTGTATTTATATAAACTGCAGCAATAATGATGCATGTAGACATTTATAAAATATGGAGTGGACAGAAAAATCTGATAAAATTTATAGTTTTAAAAAATTTGAGTTGGTATTTATCTTGAGGAACTATCAAATGCTGTGTTCCTTAATTTCTGGAATTGGGAGAAATTGAAACACACAGCTGCTACCTTTGCATTTTGACTTCGAAATTTGGAATTAAATTTCTTGGGGAATCTAAGCAAAGGCATGTGGTAACCTTAAAAAATGCAATATAGACTTAGAAACTGTCCTGATAAAGAAGGTTAAAAAAAAAAAAAAAAGGACTTTAAGAATAAGTCATGATAAAAGAAATATATAAAAGAAGGAAACTTATGGGCTTGGATATTGAAATATTCTATATACTCTTTCTTATCTTTCTTACTCTTTATTATTCCTTAGCATGTTGAGTATGATAAGTACATAGTAGCTGGGCTCTGACAGGTTTGTTCATCATTGTTCATTTCACAGTTTGTGAGCACCATTTGTTTTTCCGTCTATCCCTAGATGAAGCTGCTGACATACAGTGCAGGTATTATTTCAGGACAACAGCAGGTGAATCCATCCCAAGCATTATCTGATGCTAAAAGCTAATCCCAAAGCAGGTTTTCTATCTGCTTACTTTTTATGTGGGTTTATTTTATTCTAAAGCTGCCAGTGCTGGTGAAGCCTGGCTCAGAGAAAGTGAATAAGTATTGAGGCCACTTTTATAAGTGCTATGGGATTATGCAAGAGACAGTGCAGACAAGGCAGCAGAGAAAGGTGTAGCTGTCCCAAATTCACCCTTCTTTAGATATGAACCAGATCTCACCTGGGAATCTAATTTCCAGCTGTGAAATTTATTTATTTATTATTTTGTGTTATAGACCTTACAGGACCTCAGCTGTATGGAAAAGATTGTGTGACTGGGCACAATCATGTCCTAAATTTGGAAGTGTTTGTTGCAGTTTGGAAATAGAGAATTTTATGACTGTTCTGAAAATTTTAATAGCATAAGCTATTCCAAATCCTATCAGATTTGAAAGCAGTTGGTATATTTGTTTTTTTTTTCTCTTCCTTTATTTTTCTTTTCAGAGTTTTAATCTCGCATCTAAAATGCATTCAGCAATAAGAAAGGTGATTGGTTACCTCTGTAAGTACATAAATCCTCAATGCAGGCAACAGTACAAAAAAACAGAAAGGAAATACAGGTGATGAAATTTAAATAAAGAAGGACAAATGTTTGTGCAGTTATTTAAATTTGCTTTAAATGCAGCTATACTACCTCTGCTATCAGCACAGTTATATTTCCTAAAATTCTTATCAATACAGCACTGCAAATAAAGAAATTCACCCTTGAATAAAAAGTAGTATAGGGGCATTTGGAGTGTTTTTATGTCTGTATATGTTTTCAGATTGGGAATTACTGCAGAATTTTTTTGTGACCTCTCTAAAGGGGTTTCCAGAGGTATGTTTGGTGTAGCACATACACATTGCATGGCACAGAACAGATAACTCAGTGGGCAGGGAAATCTGTAATGGAGTTTTGGACATTAGTTTAACCATGCAGTTGTGAATTCCAGGTTGGTCTTCCCATTTCTTGCAAGACAGCAAACAAATAGTTAGCATAAGACATTCTCAAAAATGCTTCTTTATAAAGGGAAAAAGTCTTTAAGGCATGTTGGTATGTGTTTATCCTTGAAATTGATAAGAACTGTGGGGAAGGGAATCTTCACAGCAATCCTCAGTAACTTCCTGTTAATCAAACAGACCCACGAGTGGTTTCAAGTGCAGAAGATTCCTTCCTTGAAGCATTTTTCCCTCATGCTATTAATACTGGTACTGTAACAATTAAGTTTATTTCTGACAAGTATCGCTTTCAGAGCTGGAGTGCTGCAGACATGAGGAGAGTGTTAAGCATCAAATGTATCAAATGACTATTGAATGCTATCTGGGGAAATTTGGCACAGCCTAAGAGGGATAATGAACTAAAGGGAATAATTTATTTTTGTAAGAGAACAAGTTAATTTTGTTTTTGTAATCCTCTCTCTTCTCATTCTGTCGATTTTTTGAAAGAATTTTTGATGGCTTTTTAAATTTATTTTTACACTGAATTTTGTTCTCCTTGACTGCAGCAAGGAACATATCAGCAAAGTGAAATGTTCCTATTCACATTAGTAGGATTTGGGCTGGGATCTGTGTTTATTGTTAGTAAAGAATCCCACTAGGATGCACAAACATCTATCCAAATTTAAATTATGCTACTCAGCATGTCTCTGATTTACTCATATATCATCTTCAAGGGAGAATTTGTATGTGCACACCTTCCTGGAGATGCCAAAATGTACTGATTCACCACCGGTATTTATTTGTTAACCACACATGTTTTAGGATCTGCCAGCTGAGGAATTTCTGCAAGTCTCCACCTCTGAACCGAGTAGATTGCATTTCAAAACTGCCTTTGCTTTTATTTATGTTACAGCTAGAAATGCAGCAGAGGTAGAACAATGAACCTTGCATAAGTGACATGATACAAATGAGCGAAGGAGCCAAGATCATTCGTGGAAGATGGAAAGAACATATAGTAGAAAGAGATATTTAAAGTAAATTTCCCATATGGATAGCTTAATATGCCTGCTTTATTTATGTAAAAGAATTCAGAGTCACAGCTATTAAAAAAAAAAAAAAAAAAAAAAAAAAAAAAAAAAAAAAAAAAAAAAAGAAAGATTGTTTTACTCAGTTGAGAAATTTTCCATAATATTTCATGCAAACTGGCATGGAAGCTTCAGTTCAAGATAGACAAGTCTCCATGCTCGGGAATTGCATAGTGCTGATTTTGGGATTCTCACAGTCACCATTGTATGGCCCTTTGTGAGCAGTGGGCTGCAGTGTGTGTTCCAGAGAATAGTCCTTGGTGCACCTTAGGATGTGCATCCTTCTCTTTGGTCTTTCAGGGTTATATTTTGCAAACGAGTCACAAATTAAAAGTTCCTGGAGTATCAAAAGGCTTTCTATCACAGACTTGCGAAAATTCTAAAAAGAAAGCATTTATTAGGTTATAAAAGCAAATGAATGAAATGTTAGATGTGACAATACACATGAGGAGCATGGAATTTAGAAGTGTTCCAAATAAAAGAAAAAATCTTGGACAAACATTTGCATTTACAGCAGAAAACTGAATATGAAAATGAAACTATTTTTTAATTACTGTAGTTTAATTTTTAATAGATAATTTTTAATGCTTCAGGAATTGTCATCTTGCTTTAATATTTCATTTCAAATTTAAAAGCTGATTTTAATTATGCCAGTAATTTACAAACAGAAGTATAGTTGTATTTTGAAGTCTTTAGTATCTAATGCTGATGTGAGTTATAGCCAATGAAACCTGCACTAAAATCACTCAAAAAAAGGTAAAGGGATAACTCAAAATATTTATAGCAGAAAATATACATGAAAAAATAATCATAGAAAATTTTTGTTTCTTTGATGTTTTCTTCATCTATAACAAGTCAAACAGTTCCAGTTTTATTTTAAAAGGTTGAATTTTTAATGGAAAGTGTTGTAAATATGAAAATGTTCCCCAAGATTTATGATTAAATGAGATTAGGATTTGGAAGAAAATCCTGCTTTTTCACAAAAAAAAAGAATCTCAAAACTTCCTAAAGCAGCAGAGATGTACATTCTTTCTTAGCCATGAATGTGGAAGATTTTAGGGGACACAGATATGGCTATTTATAAATCAGTAATGTATGCACCACACTAAAAGTTCTCAAGCTAAATTATTCTACCTTCGTACATATTAATGGGGTTTTTTTTTCAGTAGTACAGATTATTGTTTGCTGCTTAAAAGACTTATTAGTTGTTTCAACTGGGAAAAGTTCTTGGGGAGGCTTGGTCATTATTACTCTCTGAAGAATCATGTGAAAAAACTCTGTGTAAGAAGTTTAGTCATTATTTTGGTGTTTTGCATGAGAGATGGATAAGAAGTGTTCCTGTCTATCTCCAGTAATCCTACATTAATAGCTCCATAGGGAGTTGAATAACATTTCTGCCTGTATTTGATTTGTGCTAATTCCTGAAGGCTTATCAGTGTAGTACAGCATCATATAACTTCCAATCTCAGAATATTTTCTTTTTAGCTTTTAAACTACAAGATATTATCTTTTACCTCAGTTCAACCTACTGTTCCCAGTAGAAAAGTCTACTAATGATTTAAATTTTAGAAGCTTATCATTTTGCTGATTTCCCTCCTGTCAGCTATTTGGCTGTTCTGTACCCAGGAAAGTTAAAGCAAAGCACCAGCACAGAAGTGATCTGGTGTGGCCTTAAAATATCTGTGCTCAACCTGTATTTCTGTTTGGAACGCTGCTTTGATCAGTAAATGAGTCTTCTAGGTGAGGTATGAGTGCTTTCTACATTTGTATGTCTTTATCAAACCCTGTATTAATTTGATTTTATTTCCTTTCAAGTTTTAGGTGAGCATTTGAAATTTTGGCGTGTTTGAAGTTAAGCACTTAAATCGTCATTCAGGGATATGTGAGTTGATTACATTCCTGAACACCTGAGGACTTGCAGCTATTTATTGTATTTGAAAGTGATTTTTTCAGTCTGAAATGACAGCTCACTTCTCATAGCTAAAATTACAAATAACCACCTAAATTTAGGTAGCTGAATCTGCACAGGTGGTCTTTTCTAGACTTCTGGGATATTAGAGTTACTCTGGGTAAAAACTCCCCAAATGTGGTATGAACATGGGAGCCTTTACATGAGTGATGTTGATCTGTCAATACACTTCACCTAATATGCACAATTTATTGATACAGGTGTACACTAAGGGCTGTTTTATAGATGAGGTTCTGAGGGACACAGCACTGAAGATCAAATTTTGACTCTGTTCTACCAACAATCAAAAAGGCTGGTTAATTCTGTAATTATCCTTGAAGTGATTTGGTCAAAGCTGTGTGGGAATTCTCTGTGCAGTCTTCCAACCCATGAGCCCATGCTTTCAGAGGTTGGTGGTTGAGGAGAAGGGGGAAGTTCTGATTTCCTTATTGCATTAGTGAAAGAAAGAAAATGGGTCCAGCTTGGATTAATCACCACAAGTAATTCCCTTGAGTCTACCCCTTCTTGTGTGTGTACAACCGCAGCATAAAATGTGCCACACCTTTGAAGACCATTACTTTTAATAACTAAATTGTTTTATTGACCTGAGCAGAGCTGTTTTGAGTAGCCTTGGCCACTCTCTTGCACTGGAGAAGCCTCTGCAGGTACTGAAGGGCTGTTCCCAGCATCATTATTGAACCCCACAGAGCAAGAGGTGGCCAGTGGACACAACATCCTTCACTAAATTCATGGCTATGGCCAATTCCACAGGCTTTTGTGGACCTGCTGTTGGAGCCACCCAAAGGGAACTGTTGCTGCCACGTCTTTCCTGCTGGGAGCATTATGCAGTTCATGTCAAAGGCAGCAGAGTGCTAAATCCAGCAACAGATCTGTATATGACAGTGTCACTCCAACTTAACCAATCCTCATTGAAAAAGAAAATTCTTTTCCCTTATCAGAATACTGAAAAAATAAGAATTTTGCTCTTGAAGTAAATGAAACTTCAATGCCTAATGTAAGAAATATTAAAAAGATAACTTTGAGGACCAGTTTTATCCAAGGCCTTTTTGTCTCGGTCATTCACCTTTAATTTTAAACATACCAAGTAATTATAGATTATTGATGTTTGGTGAATTGCTGATGTTTTGTGAATAATTTCTTAGCTTTCTGATATTTAGTTTAGTAGACAGGCAGGACTTCTTTCCTCACTTTTGACAAAGAAAATCTTTTAGTGATGGAAAAGTTGCTCTGTGAAGCCACATTCCTCTGTGCTGTGGTGCACACCCTATCATGCTCTACAATTTATCGTGGTTTAGACATCACTTCTATGAAAACCATATATGAAAACACTGATAGCATAATGCTTTCTCCTGCTTTTGTGAAATCTCACACCACCTATGTATGTAATATAAAATACAAACCACTATGTGTAAATTACTACTACATGCTTACTAATTGGGATTTAAATTGAAGTTACAGTGTAAAAAAATGAACTTTGTAGGAGTTTTTTCCACTTTTTTTTTTTGTCTGTGAATCCAGGCATTTGCTGAGTTAATGATGTTTCGGTCATTTGTCAGTATGTTCACTCTGGAAAAGCACAGTGTTTGAAATGCAAGTTGTTGAAGGAAATAAAAGGCAAGAAAGAATTAGTTGAGTACATTTTTTTATAACGTGAGTTAGCCACATTTACTGAAATAATGATTCCAGACAGAAAATATCAAGAAAGGAATATTCCAGTATAGGAATATTGCTAAAATAGAGGTGTCATAAATGAGAGTAACTTATTCCTAAATTGTGGTTCATGTACCCTCTGTATACATTATGAATGGAGAACATGACTTATCAGAGCTTGAAGGATTTTTTTCCTTTGGGCTATTACCAGATGAGGCAGGGATCCAAACTTGCATTTCATGGTAGTGTTGACCACAGCAGACCTGGCAGATTCAAACACGTGATGAGCCAGTCAAGGCTGAATGGCTCAGATGAGCACCAGTTGTAAGATACAGAACACCACTGACTTGCCTGTAAAATGGTTAAAATGGATTTTGCATAAATCTATGTATATGCTTGCTCTGTTTAGTGCATGCTGCCTTGCATTCTGATGTATTCAAGAGGAATGTATTCAAAGCAAAAAAAGGTTTTACATTTTCCCAGTCAAGACTGTTGAAGTTGGGTAAAATAGAGGGTTAATAAAATGTTAAAGAGCAAAATAAACACTCCACCCCCCAGTTCAACAGATACCTCCTTATTTTGCTTTCTGGAAAGCTCCCTGGTCAGTGTACAGTACTTTGCTACTCAGGAAATTGGTATCTGCTCCCAGATTTACAAGGAGTGTGCTAGACCCTGCTCAGCCCGGGGAAAACCGCATGTGCAAATCCTCAGGGAGCATCATGATGGCAGAACATACTTCCAGACTGAAAGGACTGAAAAAAAAAGTGTATAAAGTGTATGATATATAATTGATGAAGAAGAAATCTCTAAATGTAAGAGTTTCGTTCAATCATAATAAAGTAGTGGAGGGTGTGCAGACACTGGAATTAAAGATACATGTACTCCATTCAGCAGATCAATATTTATTCTTCAGTCCAAGGCAGCAAGCATAAATTTTATATTTTTGCCTAAAAGCAAGAAATTTAATTAAATCTCACAAACCTTAAAAAAAAAAAAAAAAAAAAAAAAAACCAAAACTGCTGACCAGATTTTTGACTAGGGTTTTTTCCACTTTTGTAACATGAGCAAGTTTCTAAAAGACTGAGAACAATTGTTCATATTATAAATAGATTGCATCAATCACTTGGAAGATCATAAAGGAAAGTTCCAAAATGTAGAACAGAGAAGGGTGTTAGCTGCAGGATACATGCAAAGCATGTAAACCTTCATGACAAAAAGAATGATAATTGTTTTTCCCTGAGGTATTCTGGAATTTGTTGAGAGTAGGTTGTGAAAATATTTGCAATGCACCCTTCTGAATTCATAGTGTCTGTAAGAGTTATGGATTCGCAAACTTTTCTGTGGGACCAGAGCTGAAAGGTCTGAGAGAGAGATGTTGTGCAGAGAATATATTGCTATAAAATGGGTGTGGGATGTCCAAGTGGCACTTTCTATATTCCTATGTTTAGCCAACTAAACCCACCTTGGATTTTTATCTTTTTCTCATATAGAAATACGAGAGGTGTGTTTTCTTTAATTTCACCTGCAGGGTGAAAAACAGGGTTTGAAGAGCTCAGTGGTGCTCTTTCAGCCCAGCAGTGCAAGGAACCTCTGCAGGATCCTTGGGTTTCTCAGACTCAGCTTGGTGGAGACAGGAAGAAAGGAAAAGACCTAAGAGAGATGGTAAAGAGAATAGTCAGGTTTTGTACTTCTTATTCTCGTATGATCTGCTGCAATTTGGGAGGCTGTTGGAGGCCTGGAGAGTTTCTTGCAAAATGTGTGATCTTGTCAGAGTGACTGCATTTATTTAATGATCTTCTGCTTATGTTTCTGATGTATGTGATGTGATTGTCATTGTGACATGGGCCAGGAAAAACATCCTTTTATAATGCACAATGTTTTTTCATGACACAGCTCGTTCTGCTCATTTCTTCAGTGGGTTCCCTTATTTGATAAAAGTCCTCAGACTGGTGAAAGATGTGCTTATCATTCCTTCTAAAAGTAAGAACAGGAGTGTCTGAAGCTCTTCTGTAATACAAACTCCTCAAGTATTTGGAGTAAGTTGCTGTATGCAGATGTTTTGCATAATGGTGCTCAGTAATGTGCAACTTTTCTCATGTGTGGGATTAATCGATACAAATACAGTGCTTTTCCAAAGAGGATTTAGTGAAGGATGGTGGGTGTTAATTTTGTGGGAAACCAGAGAGGTATTCCAAGTTTTGAATATGAAGTGTGTGATGTCTGTGTATCTCCACACTGTGGGGGCCTGGAGTGGAGTTTCTTCTCTATTTTACGTCATAGTATTGCTGATATATTGCCAGGCTGACATGAGACCTACACCTGGCAGAAATAGAGGCTCATTGGAGTGCTAAGGATGCTTCTCTCTCAAACTAATTACCAGCCAGTTACTTACTGTCAGTCAGTTTTTTTTCTTCACTTGCTGTATTTATTTCTCATCAGAGGAAGGTCTATGCAAACACAAAAGCTGCTCTGGTTTTTTTTGCCATTTAACATGAAGTGTATTATTTCATCACATATAAAATGATATTCCATATACTAAAACATTATTTCTTTGTATAAACTGTTCATAACTATCCAACTAAGAGGGTCTTTTCTTCTGCAAAAAAACACCAAAACGAGTATTGTGAAGTCAGTTGATGAAACTTGGTTATTACTGCGGATAATAAATACACTTGTGTCCACAATGACTTTGTTCATTACTGGGCAATAGCCAAAACCGGAATTTCCAAGTTAGGGATCATGATCCTTTGGGACTTGATTAATTGTGCTATCAAGAAAGAAGTTTTGCTGTTCTCTGTAGAAAGTAGCTGTAGTGATACCTGATAGAATTTATATCTTTTATCATAGAGGTTTTTACTAGCTTTAAGATAAAAAAGGTGAGGATCAAAAGTTTGGTTTTTCAATCATGACATTTCCATTGTCTTTTTTTCTAAGTTTCATTCAACTAGCAAGCACAATGATTAACTGGGCATGTATCAAATAGTGTAGCTTTCAATGACATTTTCTTCCAACAGTGATTAAATGGGGTATTTGTGCTTAGAAATGGATATTAATATTATTGCAGAAAGATTGTATCACAGGCAACATTTATTCATTTATAAGATACTTTTTATTACTGTGATGTTTTATACTATCTGTGCCATACATCCAGTGTAGTTGCTTTTGCTTCTTCATTTTATGTTACTGTAGATAAAACATAAGCCAATATCTCTTTGCTTTTCTTCATATTAATCTTATTTACCAAAGTAATAAATTATTTTTTAAGTCAGAGCACTTTCTGATTTGAATGCTCTGAAGACGTGTACAAATGGAAATGTTAGAGCATTTTCTCAGAGGGAAGCCTGGTCATTAATCTCTTCTTCCTTTCATCTCTGTCACTATATATTTTTATTAAAATCAATGTACTTAGACTGTATCAGGAGACTAAGAAAGTGCATGCAAAAATCTACTTTCATTTTGCATGGGTTTAAAGGCTGAAAGAAATTGTCCCCTATGCTTCAAATTGTTCTTTGTTTAAAGAATGCCTAGTAGCACTTGAATTTTTGTGGTACTTCTCTTAGTTTATAGCAAATACTTCATTGCACAGAGTGGCTGCTGCCTGGGAAGGCCACCTGCTTACTTTGGATCCTTGCACCTCAGGGGAGAGCTTGTCTGTCTGGAGGGAGGATGGTCAGTGGTCTAGAAAATGGCTAAGATGGACCACCATATTCCATCTGATTACCAAAGAAACAAGCTAATTACCCACACACATCTGTGCATGCTCAGCCGCTGTGTAGCTGGGAAAATCCAAGGCCATTTACCTTGTGATTCTTCTCTCAAGCTCAGTAATCAGTTAAACTGGTCTTTAGACAAGCAAAAAGCTATTTGAAGATTTCTATGTTCTCTAAATAGGCTTTGCAGGGGGCTTATTCTACCAATTCAATGCAAGAGTTGGATAAATTTTAAAATCCCGTGCATGCTGAAGTAATTACCTACAACCTTGCCTTTCTTTGCTCACTTTCATTCAGTTTTGAGGGATAGAGCATATGAGGTGTTTTGTTAAAATTCTGGTGCTTTAAGATGCTTTAATTTCACTTTTCAGTGGATGGCAAATCCACTGCTCCCTGTGTCCATGCACATCCTTTGTAAAATTAGTGAGAGATGTGGTAAATTTAGAGCCAGGAGGGGAACTGCATTTTCTATCCATGCAAAAAGCTTTCCTTTCACCAAAACCAAGGTAACAGTTTCCCAATGTTTGAGCCTCTTTCAGTACCACTGGTAGGCCTAAGAGGTTGGCTTTTTTCTAACTCAGGATTTGGTATCTGGCTTAAGTAGGTCAAAGTGGGGAAATGCCAGACTGAGTCGAAGGTTGGTGAACTCTGCTTTCATCCGGTATCGACTGAGAGTGACGTGAACCATTCCTAATTTGTTTAGACCGATAACATGGGGAGGCAGATTGTGTTCCAGAAGTGATTTCAACACACTTTGCTTTTTAATGGACTGGACTGTGCTTCATCTGAGAGATACATTGTATTGAGCGTGGGGTGGAAATTAATTGCCCCAGTTCTAAACAACCTTCTGCAGCTCCATTCAATTTATAAATACTGCTGATTAAAATTTACCAAGATGGTGAGCTCAGCATTGCTCTTATCTATAGTTTTATTAGAAAGACTTAAAAATTACAGCAGTGTCATTAAATGTTGAAGGTTTTCTTCTTCTTTTTATTTTTTTTCCAAATCTGCATATATTTAGACATAATTTGCAAGAATATCCATTGCATTAATAATGCAAATCCTAATTACTTGTAAGAAAATTGATGTTACCCCTCCAAGCTACATTATTGCACAGGCTTTCTCCAGAGTTAGATTATTTGGATAACAGTCGCCCGAGGATCTCAGGTTTTGTGTTGTGTCAAAATTTTGCAGCTCTGTGGCTTACAGAGCTCATTTTTTTTGCAGAGCAAGGGTGAATAATAATCTTGACTGGCTTATTAGTAACCTGTTTAGACACCTGTACAAATTTTATTGTTTGGAAGAGTGATTGA
Source organism: Certhia americana (assembly GCA_018697195.1). Classification (NCBI taxonomy): domain Eukaryota; kingdom Metazoa; phylum Chordata; class Aves; order Passeriformes; family Certhiidae; genus Certhia; species Certhia americana. The sequence continues at coordinate 10,378,526 of CM031857.1, read as the reverse complement.
GTTTGTGTATTAATAAGATTGAAAATACATTTCTTAACTATTATACATTGATGACCATTTAAGTCTCCCTCTCCTTTTCTCTTTAAAAGTATAAAAAACATGCCTGTACATAGATTGAGAGTAAGAACCATGAAAACCGTGCTGATATTTTACTCTGTATTTTCTTACAGGCATTCTCAATTAAAAAGCACAAAAAACAGTGAGAAATACCAGAAATAACTGTGTTCTGACATTATTAATGGCTCTTTGCAATGTGTTTATCACAACATTATCATGATGCTTCAGCTGATAGTCTGAAAAATCCTTCATATTGAAAATGAAGTGGTAAATTTCTTGAAAATAAAGCTTATCCATGTTTTTGAGTCACTGGGTCTGTCAACCTTCAATCCTTTTATTCTTAAAAGCTGAGGTATTCTCCAACTTTCATTCCTCCTAAGTGCACATGACACCATAAAGTGATTTAGATGTTTGAAAACAACAGCAATATTATATCTTTTTAGGATATCATTAGATCTATGTCCATTAGCAGAATTTCACACAGTTCTTGGTTAGCAAAGTGGCCTTTAGTGGTGCCATGAGTATATGGTCGGGAATGTTTTGCTGCAGACTGGAAATGGACCTCTCTGGGTTGTGAAGGTGTGGCAGCTTGTTGAAGAATTTCTGACTAATTTTGAAAAATGCTTTCTGTCGGGAAATGCCACACAGGCTCTCTAAAGACCAGAATGAAAGCAAACCTGAATTGGTTGATTTTCCTGTCAGAACACACAAACCATGTTTCTACCAGGTCAATGGACTTATTCTTGAGCAGTTGATTACATAGTTCACTTCATGTTCTCTCCAGAGTTTTCTGTTTTAGCAAAACCCCAACCAACAAAACACAATGAAACCTCAAAAACAACAAAAAAACACCCCCCAAAACCCCACCAAACAACCCCAACCAAACAAACAAAAACAACCCCAAGTTGTTTAGTCGTGATTTCAAATATCTTGTCAAACATAATTTAAAATAAAAAAACTGTTGCAGCATATTTCTGTAACCTAATTATTCATGACTGAGATTTGTGTTTCAGAATATCATTATTTTCTAATGGACTGTTGGATATTAATTATGTCCTGCTGTCATAGGTTAATGAACCTAAGAATGATTTTTTTTTTTCCCATGGAAACCAATTTATGAAGTTTACCCTTATTTTTCTTTTAATATCTATAAGTTTGTATAATATTAATTTTCATGCAATGACTGTCATCAAATATGTTTCCTGGTCATTGCTCAGCCTTTACTTCACAACTACCTCCAAAGGAATACATAGCTGTTATCTGCCCGTTACAAAAATCCAGAATAATGGCAGTAAATTTTTTATACTTTCGGAAGGAATGTGCAGTGTGGTGTATGAGAAGCTACTAATCTTCTTTATGTATGCACAGAGGAACTGCAGAAGCTTTATCTAAATTTTTGTACATCCTCACTGCGTTTATCCTCACAACAACTCTTGCATGCTGTCAGTAGTTGTGATGTTTTATTCAGCTGGGACAGGGAGACAATGTTTGGCCTGTGGTCATACTGGAAGGATCCCTGCTTCACCCTTTCGTGTCCTCAGCCACTCCAACTTCCCTTGGGATTGCCAAGGCAGGAATTTTGTTCCTTGTTTGCTTGGTAGCAACACTTACCTGTGCATGGAGCTGCTGGAGCTCAGACACAAAGATGGTTTCCAGTATGGTGCCCTGAATCTCTTAAAGCAAAATCAAGGGGCAGCTTCAGGTGACAGAATGAGGTGTCAACAATAATCTAAATTAGGCTTTTGGAAAGAGGTCTTTATGCTGCCCTTCAAAGTTCGCTGGAAACACAATTAGTGCAATACTGAGCTGGGTCAAAAATTCAATGCAAATGCAAAAAAAAAAATGGTGATGATTTACAAATAAAGCAAAATTAAGTAGAAATAAATCAGCTGAGTTTGAGAAATTTCACTTCAAAGGAGCTGTAAATATCTCCCGTTTATTTTTGGTGTGATGAAAACTTTTCTCCCATTCGTCTGTCTCATCTTTAAAAGCACCAGACACATTATATCATTACACTGAGGTAATATGAGATAATCACGATTTTCCTGCTAGTGATTTAATGAAACTTTTTCTGGCAAAATGTCAAATATCCATTTAACATGAACTACTGAAATATGTGAAGCTTAGAAATTTAAAACTACAAAAAATTCTTATTAGGAGAATATTGATTTAACTTAATCCAGTTTAATTCCTTTGTAATGTTTCAAAACTTAAAAGTGATGAGTTTAGAAGACTGCACAGTATTTCTTAGCAGTAAAATTGCCAATTTTTTTTTTTAAGTTAGAACTACTAATATCGCTCACTATTCATGACCTTAAGATTCTGTTTTAGTGTGCTGTTTTTATAGTCCTTTTATTTTTACTTTTAATGCTATAGATTCTTGGAGTGCAGGAGTATATTATGCCAGACTTTATTTTTCCAAGGCACTGAAAGGAAATTATGTGGTAACAAGCTGTTTAGCACTGTTATTGTCAGGGATCTAATAGTGACAGAAATTATGTGACTGGAAGGTTAAACTGCTCTCAATAAAATAATGTCTCAACTTCTCTGAAGACTGTATGGAAAGACACAGCTTTTGAAGGCTTAGTTTTGGACTTAGTCAAGCATGGTGTGTTTTAATGTCCTTGGATGAGTATTACTGGGGTCACAACCAGCACTCAGAACTTCCCTTTGTCTTTCACGTGGGGAGGGTGGTAACTTAGGAAGACCAGCAATAAATACATTAATAAATAAATGCTGACAAATACACATAATTATTTCCCTGGTTGATTAGAAATGGGGAGTGGGGGGAGGGTGTTGAACGCTAGTGCAAGTTGTGGTTGCATATCATAGACTTTGTTGTGTTTGTTATACAAATCATGGAAATGCACATTTAGATGAGCAGATGTCACCGGGGAGGAAAGGGTATCCTGAAAGAGCAATGGGAAACTGTATCTTGAAGTACCTGTTCTTTTTATTCATCAAACCTGTATCATTCAGATTTAAAGTAGTTTTTTGAGGGGTTTTTTACTTTTTAAATTTAAGACAATAGAAAATGAAGAAATTAAATTAGTTTAATAGTTTTGATGGTATATTGGAAACTTCTACACAACTGGGGGGACCCATTAAAGACCTGCAATTTTGGTAAGCTGGGATAGTTTGGTATATTAGGTATATTGTCCATAGGAGTTATTCAGTGCCTAGTTATTATACAAGATTGAATCCAGCTCTATTTAGATGGTCTTGAAAAATGTTGACTATCAGTTAGGAAAATGATGTGAAATGTTGCTTTACAAAAGTGTTGAGCCTTTTGGTTTAATTCCTTTCATTTGTGTTTGAGAAGGACCCCAGAGCTGTGTCTGGGAGCATTCTGGTTCAGCAAATCTGGTTATCTCAGCCCCCTGCTTTCACTGCCCTCTGTAAATGAGCAGACGCTCTTGTTCATCCCCTGCAGGAGCTGCGGGATGAGCAGCCAGCCTCTCCCAAACTGGGCTCCCAAATAGGCTCAGCTGCCTGCAGTGCTGAGCTAGATTTGAAAATGTGCTTCAGCAAATTCTGTGGAGATCTGGGGCTGTGTGGGGAGATCTCTGTTGCAGATGTGTCAGGGCCTTGGCAGCTCAAAACTGCCATTTGCAGTTTGACATGGTGCCTTTTCAGCAGATATTTTCTTGAGGGTGGGCTTTGGTTTTAAATCAATGACTTTAGATCATCTGGAAGAAAACGGCAGTTTTCTACTCTTTTCTTCTTCTTTTTGGAAAATAGATTTCATCCAAACACTATAATTCAACTTTTACATAGATGAATATCCCTCTCTAGAGAAGACCTGAGGGCAGAAGAATTACCTACAGAAATCACTTTGAGGTCAAAGTCCTGGAACTACGCTTACCTTTTCCATATTAAGTGAAAATGTATAACCTCCCACTGGGCATCCTGGTAGCCTGAGGAGGTATAGATAAATTAATTGCTCAATAGTGATATATATGCACTGAGCTTTGCTCCTTGCATTATGCCTCTGGTAGTCTTAGTCACCTCCCTTTGCGACTGGGGAGGACTTGGAAGAACCAGAGTATGAATTTTTTTAGAGCCTGCCAGATGGCTGTGCTGGCAATAGCTTTTTCATGCTGCATAGGGCAATAGCTACCCTTGTACCACAGCTCTGCATCAGGCCCTGTTCTTTCACTTAGATGCTGATAGATGAAGCAGTGTGTGATTGTTCCACTAAACCTACTTCTCCTTTTGTTGCCCAGTCTCTACTAAATCAGAATAGCTTGGCCAGGAGTCTGGGGGTAGAGACAAGATGGAACACGAAACAATAGCTGTACATCAAACCTCCCACATCTCCGCCCAGCTAAAACTGCATCAGTCATTCACTCTAATGGTGGTGTTGAGGGATCACATCATTTATACATAAAGCTTCGCCAGTGTGTGTGCAAGTCAGTAGATAAAATTGCATTAAAAAATGGACTCATCCTGAAAAATATTAGTCTTTTACTTACAGTTGCATCCATAAAATGTATTCCAGCTAAAATCTGTGAAGAAGCTTTCAAAATATCCTCCAAAACAAGCTTATTTCATCAGGCTAAACCTTGAACATCAAAACAATTAAAATTTGACTGCAAGTAAAATGTACTGTGGCCAATAAAAATTTCTATATATAGACCTCACTTGGAAGTGGTGAGCTCTCCCTAATAAATTACAAACCCTGTGGTTTATGTATTACATTTTCTTCTCCACTGACTTAAAATATATATAGCCCAGTGATTTCAATTAGTTTTATGCTTGCTTCTTGCAAAGCTAAATTGGGCTAGAGTCTGACTTGCCATTTATTTTTCTTTCATCCCACAGTAAACAACTCTGTTCAAAGATTGAAAAGCAATTGTATTTCATTTTATCTTTGCTACAGGGAAGAAGTGAAGAAGTTGACAGGAATTGTAGAGCTGTTGTGACACAGGGCTTCCACCTTTGAGGTTTCTTGACTTTATTCTGAACACTGTAGAGTAAGGGAGACCAAAAACCAAGTGATGTCGTAGTTTGGAGAGAAAAAAAAAATAAATCCAAACTCCTCTCTTACTCAGCTTAGCACATCTCAGGTGATTGTCTTGAGGTCTTTACTCACTTGCCGATTCTGCACTCCACAGGGTGCTTCCTAGTATGTCCAAGGTAAATATTTTCTTTGTGTTCAGCTGAAGAGTCTTTGTTTGGGAGTCACTTAAAGGATACTCTTCCTTATCCCCAGCAATTATCTTCTGAAATGCACCAGGTTTTTTTCCTCCTCTACTGCAGATATTTTAAAGCTGATTCCATTGCAGAGGATATCTTTCTCTCCTTAAATCCTTTATGCAAAACCTTTTTTTATGCTTGAGAAAGAAGTTTAGTTTGATAGAAAATGCGTTCAAGCTTCCTGAACAATTATTTTAGCAATTCAAAGCCTTTAAAGGGATAGCTGCACCAAAGGTATTCTGTTTTTCATCTCTGTTTTGAGGAGACCTTTATCCCACTCCCATTGTTCTGAAAGGTAATAGAAGTAATTTGTTTTCTTCTGTACAGGAAAACGAAACAAAACACTCAGTGATATGAAGATAGGAGGAAGTGTCATGATACAGATTTGTGTATAAAATAATAACATGCCCTCTTCCAGTTTGATTTCAAATAGAACCACCTGCTGATAGTTCAGATTGTGTCCTAAATCACTGGGCTTTTGGTACATAAAAATGTCAAGGATGAATATATTCATCCTACTATGTTCTTAAAATGTTTTATTAGTGAGAATAGTGAGTTTAGCAGAATTTCAAAAAGATTATCTCATAACTACAATAAGGTGCAAAGTTGGCTAGACTTTCAAGATTAGAGGATAGTTGATACCAGCCTACAATTAGTAGCATATTACTGTGATTTTTTTTTTTTTTTTTAAATTTTTAAACCTGCTAGTGACATAATTTTTCAAGGTGTTTCATCCTGTACAACTGAAAGCCTGGGATTCATTGTGCTTTTTTTAAGCTGGAGAACAAAAAAAATATAGCTCTGTGTATTATACTGAGTTGACAATGATAGATGTTGGTATGGCACATGGAAAGAATATTTTATTGAGAGCTTTTCTGATTCACTGACTACATCTCTGGTGGGTGAATGGCACCAGGTACATTTCCCACAAGAGGAGGGGACTTGTGGTACTTTGAGCGTTCACCTTTTGTCTGACAGATTGCAACCAGTAATGCAGCCAGCCTCGTGGGCTTTATTAGATCTAGGGATTATAATTTGGGGTTGTTTCCAGTTGCATTAAGCACCACATAGAAATGCTCCATGCCAACACTATTCAGTGAAGTGTGTGGCACATAGCATGCTCACATATGTTATGTGCAAATTTCCTTTCTGAGTGGTGGAGAGGAAGGGTGATCTTAAAAAATATAATTTCCCACTTTTACATTTGCCTGCTGAAAGTGGAAATGTGAGAAGCAATACTGCAAGTGATACTGGGGGCTCAAAACTTAGGAGGAGAAGGACCTTCTATACCTGGCATAAGTTTCATTGCTGGGAAATAAAACAACTCTTGGGAAAACTGGTGCAAATTCTGGAGCTCTGAAGTTGTACTAGGCACATCTGGTGTGGCATATGCTAGTTCCAGGTCCTTATCAGCTAATAGATTTCTTTAGGGGTCATAAAGACAATGTGCAGTGGCTGTTGTAGCCAGGTAGAGGTCAGCCTCTATTCCCAGGCAACCAGCAACAGGACAAGAGGACAAAGGCTCAAGCTGCAAAAGGCGAGGTTCAGGCTGGATGTCGGGAGGAATTTTTTCCCAGGAAAGGTTGTTAAACGTTGGAATGGACTTCCCACGGAAGTGGCAGAGTTCCCATCCCTGGAGATGGTGAAGAAACAACTGGGTGTAGAACTCAGTGCCACGGTCTGGTTGGCAAGGTGGAGATCAAAGGTGGGACTCTATGATAATCGCACAGGACTTCTTAAACCTTAGCAATTCTGCAATTTTCCATGACTGATGGTGGGAGTGAAGGAGTTCAAGTGTCCCTACCTCCCTCCTTTCCTTTTTGAGAGTATGAGCTGCTGTTGTGCCAGCCATCCCTGTGCTGCCTTGGCAGATACACAGAGCACTGTGGCTAGGAGAGTGTGTTTGGGGGATGAAAATATGGCCATGGTCTCTTCTGTGGGCACTTATTGCAGGCTGCTTTCCCTAGCGAAAGTGCTGTGTGACACAGGTATTTGCCTTTGACACTACAACCTATTTTTATATTTCCTTTTATTCTATTCTATTTTTATGGCAGAGTTTAGTAGCAGAATTTGATTGGGAGAAGTTAAAAAGGACTAAATCCTATACCAAGATATCACAACTTTGGGAATGTAGATATTTCTGCTTGTGTTTCCAGGGTAAGGAGCTAGAATTACAAGCTCTTACTCAATTTTGGTATTCTTGTTTTCTAAATAACCTAAGGATTTACAAAACTACAGGGACAGGTGAGCTGGAGCATCTTTGCTAAGCAATGTAACTTCAACACAGGCTTTTTTCAGCATGAAGGATTTCAGCAAAGGCTGGCTGGAGAGTTCTGTCTTCAAGCAGGAAAGATAGAACTGTAAAAACAATCTGTTCCAGGTAATGTCAGTGTTTTTTGAGCTCATAATCCAAGAATCACCACTAAATTGTAGTTATGCTATGATACTGCTGAAAATACATTTCATTCCATTGTGTTAGCAAACATTTTTGGACATAGAATTTTTCAAGGTCATCTGTGGATAGTCATGAACAATCATTACAACCATTCTCAATTGTGTATGTTTAATAGCAAATGAAATACAGGAATTAATTAGAAATCATGTTTATTTCACTGCATAGTGAAGTGAGGATATAAAATGGATATAATGATATAATCTAACAATTTTCTTGGCAATATTCAGGAATTAATTTTTCTTCTGCTTTCACAATTAAATTAATGGGTTTCTTTTAGAGAAAGGGATGCTTTATTTCTCCCAAAAAGTATTTATCTGTGTTTTTCTATTGTGGTAGGAGTTATAGGAGTATAACTGAAATGCTCCAGTGTTTTTTTGCATAATTTGGTAGTATATAAGTTATGGGAATCCTGGGAAGCAGAAGCTTAATATGCATCATTAGATGTCACTGTTTTTCTTGGTGAAAGTGAAGAAGTTTTGCTAGGGATTTTTCAGTATATCGATAATAGATAACTTTTGCTTGATGTTAGAGGATAAACTCTTTAATTATTATATTGTTGGTTACATTTCTACAAAACAATGACAACAGAAGAAGAGACAAGTAGATTCCTGCAACAGATATGAATATTGTGGCTTGAAGCAACACAAGTGTCAGTTTTATCTAATCCAGGAAAGTGGTGTACCTTCAGGGTGTCATGTAATGCTTTTTAGAGATGGGCTTGTATTCCTGAGATGCTTGTGCAAATAATTTGACAACGAGCTTGCAATACTTTTACCCAATGCAGGATTTTATTTCAATCTTAGGTATTTCATTGCTACAGAAGGTGAACAAACCTGTGCACAAAGACCCAGAACAGCCAATGGGATTAATTCCATTCTGCCTGGCATAGAACTTCCCTTCAAACTATTTTCTTTCATGAGGGGATGCAATGCTATGAATGTGCTGGAAAGTGTATTTGATTTGTATTTGTTTTATAGCCACAAGCCTTTGATACTCCACTGTAAGGCTGAAGTCTGCTATTCTCATCAAATCACAGAATTATAGAATATTTTGAGTTGTAAGGGCCTTTTAAAGTTCATCTAGGCTAACCCTTCTGGAATGACCATTGTCATCTTCTACTAGATCAGGTTTCTCTGAGCCCTGTCCAACTTGACCTTGAATGTTACCAGGAATGGGGCATTTACCACTTCTCCAGGAGCTTGTTCCAGTGTTTCACCACCCTCACAGTAAAGTGTCCTTCTAACATTTGATATAAACCTCTCCCCACTTTCAGTTTAAAACCTTTACCACTTGCTCTATCTCTGCATGCCCTAGACAAAAGTCCTTTTCCAGCTTCCTTGTAGGCTCCCAACAGGTACTGGAAGGCTGAAAGCAGTAGCTGGTGTGTTTTGTCTCTCTGTGAGTACATGAGAATGATGACCATCCCTTGCAGAGTCTGAGGTCCCAGCATTCCTGAAAATGGGGATAAACCTTGGGAGCATCCCCTGGGAATAACCAGGGAGTGATGATATTTTGCTTTCACAAGTTGCTTAGTCTACTGCTTTCCCATCTATAACACATATTTTTTAGCCATATGTTGTTCTTCTTTTTTTAAAAAAACAGCTAGAGAGAGATTAGGGTCTGCAGTTATTTCTGTTAGGAGGGAAGATGTGACAAGATGTGTTTTTGATGCCAGCATTTTATTTTTAAGGAGGTACAAATTTGTCATGAAGCCATCTTTAAGTGGAGGAAGGGTGCATTAAAGGGTAGGTTTCTAGATTGTAGCCCTCTTGTTTTTAAATAAAACCTCCTCAGAGTGCTACCCCCTCCCTGATCACTTACTGGTGCTTTTAGCTCAGCCTGAAGCCTCCCCAGCCACCTGAGTGTGGTGCCACTCCAGGAGCAGCAGGGCTTCTCTCTGGCACAGGCACACCCTCTCCCCTCCAGCCAGTCTGCATTTCTTAGTAGCCTTCCAGACACTTCTGTTTGAAATTCTTTCTTAATTTCATTCATGTGGTTAAATTACCTAATTGTCAGCTTTTTGCTGATTTTTTTCCCAGCCTATTTGCACAAATATTTTAACACTATGAATTTTTTTTATTATTACCTTATTTACTTCCAGGGGCAGCTTTATGTGTTAAACTATTTTTCTACACAAATTAGTTCAGGTTTTTTGTTGTCCTGAGTCTCCAACATTAAAATCTCCTATAAAAAGGAAAAAGCATTTTCTGTGTGCCACAGATCCAGGAGATCAGTAATCTATGTTCTTTCCCTGCTGTTTATTATTTAATGCCTTTTTATTTTTCCTCTGCACTTTAGAGGTAACTGCTTTTTATGCAAAATTATCCTGTCTTGGTTGCTTATTCCTTGTAGGAGAGTTCATGCATGCCCTGGACTATTCTCATTGCCTGCTCCCAGACATTCTCTGTCTGAGTCAGGCATTGCCAGGGTTGTGCTTTGCTCCAGTGAAACTTCACCTGCTGGTGGCATCCTTCATGTTTGTCTCTGGTGTTCTCAACATGGATTTTTATGCAACTTTTTCAAATTTATGTTTGGCTGACCCCATCCTTGTGTTTACCAACTCAAAGATACTTCACTTTCCTTCCCAGCTACATTAAACTCCTTTAAGGTGAATGAGGGTTTCAGGCTTCTACCTCCAAGCACAGATTGTTTTCCCTGTGTGACCTTTTTAGCATCTGAGTTTTACCAGATGTTCTTTCTTCTTGATAAAGCTTTGTAGCTTCTCTAAATGTTTCTACTGTTCATCAGCAGTTTTCAATTATTAGTTTGCATTTTAATTATTTATATTTATGACCAGATGGCATAATTGTCATCTGACATATAAGCAGAGACTTAATAGCCAGTGACTTTTCACAAAATTTAAAAGAACAAATCCAAGTCATGAGAGCTTGCATATAATTCAGATTTTCCTTTTTAATTTGCATTTAAGTGGAGAGAAATATCCATGAAGCTGTAGTGAATGAAGGCATTCTTCTAATGCTAGACAAATAAATTCTAAACAAGAGTAAGAGCTTTTATTTTCCAAACTGATTTGTGTGATTATCTTATGATAAAATTGTAGTAAACATTAAAAGACTAGCTGAAACTTGGTGAAATATAATAATATATTTATGTAATGAAAATAAAAATAGCTTTAAATAGTAAAAATGTTTCCTCTAAATGGTCATAGTAAAGTATCTTCATATCCTAAATGTTTTTTGAATGCAATGTTTTCCTTTCTGTCTGCTAAGCAGCTTTTGATAATTTCACATAATTTGCTCAGTTCTCCAGCTACTTAAATTTTCAGTGGTTTTCTATGTGACACTTTTTTCAGAAGGATTGGTAAGTCCAAATAAATTATGTCAACTGGTTCTCTTTTATCCATGTTATCCATTATTATGCTTGTGGAGTATGACCCACTTTGAGAAGTTTATCAAATGAGAAAGAGTTACATAGTGGTATAATAGAGACCAAGCTACTGTCTAAATGCATCTTCAAGCACCATAATGGAAAGTGGGACTCTTCAGATCACTGTAAATTAAATTGATTAATAATACATCATGATAAAATGAATTTTTCATGGTTTGGGAGCTAATGTTCTCAATTATTCAGCAATGCAAAATGTAGGAAACTTGCATATAAACAGCATGCAAGAGTTGATCCATGAAATCTTTATTTAGAATACAAAGAATATTTTCTTTTTTAAATATGCTAGAACAATTTTACTAAAAATATCTTTTGCTTTTGGTGGCAAAAATTAAATCAGAAATTAAACTGGCTGTGTATAGACAGCAAAAGTATCCGGTCTATTACAGCAACAGCTCACACACTTTAGTCATTGTATATTCAAAATTTATTTATTTTTTACTCCTTCAATGCTATGAAATAAAAATTTTGTTCCACACAGTTAATGTTGAAATTTCTGGAATGCATTTGCAATGCTTATATGAGAAGTTCTATTGTCTTTTGAAAATGTCTTTGTTAGAGAAGTTTTTAGACCATTCAGTTTATAAACATTGATGTTGTGTGTTTCTCCTGGGCCCTGATTCCAAGTCATAATCCTGTGTGCTTAAACCTTGAAGTGTTTCAGTTGACCTGAATTTTGAGAATTCAGAAATCAACTTCGGAAAAATAAATTATATCCAAAATGGGCATTTGATGTTTAGGAGATTTCTTTGTTTTTAACATGTAACTTCAATTAAGATTAATTTTTATTTACAAATATTCTGAATGTGGCCAATAGTCTTGTAAAACAAATTCCTCCTAGTCCAGGTACTAATCTGAGCAGTAACTGCATAATTTTGTAGTATCTCACCATGAATTATTAGCAGTAGAAGCTTCTGTATTGTCTTTTTGGACATTGTTTATTGTCACTTTTCATCACTGAACACATGTAAGGGCATTAATAATGCTGAGCACTTGAAGCATCTTAGTGCTCAAAAGTATTCAGTATTTCTCAGGACTTAACCAGCAGAAATGAGAAATGGGAAACACTTGTGTCTAAATCCTCTCTATATAACTCATGACTAATTCCCTAGTGGGTATTTTTTAAGAATAAATGCCATAATCACTTCCTTTGTGGAATAAATTTTAAATTTGGTGGGAGGGTTAAAATGTAGATTGATTGCAAGGTTCAGCCTCTGCTGTCTGGTGTCACTTTAAGTGACTCGAGATTAGGGCCTCCACATATGGTAGCAATGGTGACTAACTTTCCTGAATTATTCTCTGTTCAAGCCTTGTATGAGGTAGAGGTCTTGATTCTCCTTCTCCACATTGCTAAATAAATTATGTGGCTGAGATTGCAGGTGTAGTAAATTATCACTCAATATATCCCTAATTCTGAACACACATTCTCTGTAGTGATACCGAAACAAAGGTATTCTCTACAGAAGTACTTCTCAACACTAAGAAAATAAAAAAAAGATCCAGGTAATTCTCTGGTTTTCCTTCTCATTTAAATTGCTGCTCTCACACTCATTAAGATGTTTGCTGTGCACCAGTGAGGTGTTTTGTCAACCAGAAACTATGATGTTCTCTGACACAGATCACAGTAATTGTCTAGAGGTTTTTGGTGCATTTGGCTGCTTTTTCCCCTCCAAGAATGATAGAATTTTTTTAGAACAACTTGAGACAAAATATCTAGTAATTGTGCTTCTGTTTTTCAGCATACAAATGCAGAGACAGATGATTGGGGTTTGAGAGAAATGTGTCTTTTCCTGAAAATAGGAAGAAAGGAAACTTATCCTGCGTGACCCCTATTCAGTATCAAAGGCTGATGAACAAATTATTGCTAATGGCATCATTTCTACTTTAGTCAATTAGTTAATTTTCATTAAAAGAGCTCTATTGCATGTAAGTAACCACCATTATGAGCACAAGATTATTATGGGTTGCATTTTGGGTTTGCCATATCTTTCTGCATGGTTGGAAGGAATCACACTAATTTCCATCATTTATTTTTTCTTTCTTACAAGAATGTTCACCAAGATCTGGGAAAAACAGCAATATTTCCCATGGGAAGGAGTGGGTTGTTTCCTGGAGTCACAAAGATGCATCCCTTTTGCAGTGATAGTTTCCTGTGAGCTGGAGTATGGTGTGGAGACCAAGGAATTCACATGACTCAGCAATTGGGATTTCTCTTAGTGGGCTTTCTGAATTGCAAAATATTTACAGCTCATAATGAGATGTAAAACAACGTAAATTCGAGGGGTGGCAATTTCGTGTTTATCTTCCCCTCAAAGCTATTGATGAAAGAAAACTCTTTTTCAGTGCGTGTATTTCAGGAACAAATTGCAGATGCATGGATAGGTGTCTGAGCTGCAGTAGCCCCATTCCACACAGAAGTCTGTTCAGAAACAGCATTTAAACCACAACATTTGGGACTCAAATCCAGGCACCAGATTGTTTTCAACCTTGCTATCATCAATCCTTCTATCATGCTTTCCCATCAAATCCTTCTCCCCTCAATATATTCCATTGCTGTACTGTTACCAGAGCTTATTCTTGAGCGCAGATTTAGAATTGAGATCGCATGAGTGAGAACTAGCCATAGTATTCACTGATACCTATTTATCTTGGGCAAGATCTTTTAGCTGTGCAACATTTGTCAAAGCTCTGTTGGCAATGTAATCTAGAGTAATCATTTCTCTTCTGTCACTGCAAATTCTGCCTGGGAAACTGTAAACCTAAAGTGGACTTCTTGGAGAGCCGTGCTGAGGAAAAACTGAAAGACTGGGAACTGCTGAATGTCAGCAAAGGTTATGCAGTCATTTCTCATGTCACTTTGACAGGCACTCACATGAGAGCCAGGAGCAAGGGAGAATTGCAGGATGGGGATCCAAGGGTGCATGTGAGAGACGGGAAATGGACCATTAATCACGGGCAGAATATGGGAAAGCTCCGTCTTTCAAAGTGGGGTGACCTTTAGGAAATATCTAGTTAAGCACTATGATTAATGTTCTGTGTTCATTTCTTAATCAGTTGCATTATTTACTGTGAAAGTGGGTGAAAATAAACAAAAACACAGTTAAAAGGAACAGCTTTTTAATGACAACACTGGAGTGGTTCTGTTCAGTTGCTCCTTTTTGGTTAGATTTAGTACAATTAATATCGGTGCTGCAAACCTTCAGAGAACACTTTTTGATGGTACTGATAGGCACAGTGTACACAGCAAGATTATATTAAATTGCTCAAAGAGACACTGATACATATTACTGCCCTATTGATTCATGATGTTTTATTGTATGAAGTATAAAATCGCTGAACCTCAGGTTAAATATTCACTATGATTTGGGGTCTTTTAGTCGTAGAAATCCTATTAAAGGAGAAAGAGATCATACAGCTAAACTGCTGTGAAAGGCACTGAACAGTTACCTCTAGTGTCCTGTAATGATCTTAATAATGGAGAAGTCATTTGATATTCATTGTCGAGCCATTGATCATAATGGATTCATTCATTATTAATGTGGCTGCAGCACAGTGATGAAAGACCTGTTGCAAAGTGAGCATGAAGATTAGTTTTGCAGAGGAAATCTTGATGTAGCTTGAGATCAATAATCTTACCTGCCATGGTAGCAGTGCCACTGGAGAGGAAGTTAAAGGATATCACTGGTTGGTTGACTCTTCAAGGAGCTCAGAGAGGAAGAAAAAAAAAATGCTAGGAGCAGATATTGAAGCTGTATCAGGAACCTAAATTTCCTAGGCTCAAATTATACCATCAGACATTGGCACGTGTTGTTACCCATCATCATCACTGGTTTGAAGATCATGTTATAGCCCTGGTCATGCAGAGCCTTCCAGCTGGAGGCAGCTAGGCCAGGAAATGTGAAAGGACTTTAGGGGGACAAAAAATTACTCCAGACCAGTTCTGCACCTGCAGTTGTCACCCACTGATGCAAAAAGCTTTCTTTTTAATCCAAAGGACCATTGCTAATTGAAAGCTCTACCTATATATTGCTGCTGATTTTTCTGTATCCCAGGAAAATCTGTTTTTCAAGTATCTTTACTCTACTATGCCTTCATAATTGTTCTTGCTTTTCTTTTACATCTCCAATAGGCATGAAGAAGTACTCAACCATGCTACCTTTTAGAGGAACTGTTTAACTTAAAGTATGTCCAAAAGATTTGCAGGATGTCTTAAGTTGATAACCCCTTTCTAGCCTTCTCTCCTTGAGCTTCCCAGTTGTAAGATTGCTCCTTGCTCTGCCAGGCAATAAAAAGACAGGTTTGGGTTATTAGGTGAGTGGTTAACCAGTCATGGTTTTTGCCCCTCATGTTTTTCTGTAAAGTATCAAGAGCTTTGAAAAGGCTCTAAACAATTTTTGTGGTGTCAGTTAACTAACTAAAACTATAATCCTCTTATGACTATTTTATGTCCACCTTTTTTGTATTTCCAGGAGATTATTTACATATTTATGTTATTGGGAGCAACTAGTCATTCTTAAAACTATGGAAGATTATTTTCCAATTCTAATTTGAAAGTGAAGTGGGAAGTTCTTCTGAACTCAGCAGTCCTTTAGGTGCTTTCAGAGTTACTTTTGCCTTTGTTAGTCATTGTGGTGGGTGGGAATGTTTGTCTGGTATGAGCTAGATAGGAGCTGAGCATCCCTTTTATTTAGCATCTCTTTTATTTTCTTATTTCACTACAACCATACACACCAGGGATTGCACTGACATTTTGTGTTTGTTTCTTCTCTAAATACCCTTTTTTCCCCATATATCTGTAATTACTCCTCAAGTAGGTGGACTGTGATAACTTAAAACTGGATTTGAAACTGGCATGTAGGTGGCATTTTACGACATAATCCTCGAGAGAAAAATGCAGTTTTATTTCATTTTTTGTTGAGAAGAAAGCAGTGTTCCTTTCTATACTATTCTTTCTCTTCTATTCCCCTGAAAATGTTAATGAGTCAGGACTTATATGTCACCTCCAATCTTTGAGACAATCGAACTCCATTTTTTCAGCTCCAGCCTTTGTATTTCTGCCTGTGGTGTAGGATCACATTGCCTTCACATACTGCTCATCCTAATGCTAAGACCTATATTCAGCCTTTGTAATTTTTAGGGTATCCTGACTTGGAAGGGATCCATAGGGATCAGCAAAGTCCAGCTCCTGACCCTACTCAGGGCACCCCAAAAATCCCATCATGTGCCTAAGACCATTGTCCAAACACTTCTTGAGCTCTGTCGTGCTTGGTGTTGTGACCAATTCCCAGAGGAGCCTGTTCCAGTGCAGAGCCTCTTCCAGACTAATTCTGTGCTTTAACCATGTAGAATATTATTTAATTTAAAGAGGTAATGTCCATCTTTATGTGTTAAACTTGAAGTAGATGTAGTTCTTCAGTAAGTGAAGCAGAGTTCATAAAAAATGGTGTCTGTTCAGCTGAACTCAAACACACCGCAGAGTGGAGATGCTGTAAAGGCTTTTCAGAAGAGTGGGAACAAGTTTCAGAGAATTTTAAGTGTTATGTTTTTTTTTTTCCCTTTTTTTTGAGCAAAAATACTGCTATATCAATGCAATAAAACACCTGTCTAGCAAGATTTTAAGTCTGCAGACCAGTAAAGCAGTGGACTAAAGATGTTTTTCAAGTGCTTTTCATATCTTAAATATGAAAAAGTTACAGTTTGCTTCATACTTTGATAGAGTGAAGTGAAGGAGTATCTGTCTTGATAAAGGGGTACTGGGTAGGAGACAAAAAAGTCATCTCTTGATTTTTCCCATTATTTTTTTCAAGAGTATATAGCAACAGGTTATAGTTAAGCCCAAATAGATAGGATAGGATGGTTTTTAAAAAATGCTGAGCTCCAAAATGCCTTAAAATTTGGTGCAAACTCATTGATACACATGAAAAATTGCCCTGTATAAAGGTAAAAGCCTAATGTATGGTGTTCAGACATAGATAGCTTAAAATTATAAATAGCTTAAAATAATAAACATCAAAAATATTAACAGCAAAGCACAACTTCTTTTTCATTCAAACAAACATTAGTATGTGAAATGTATGAGTGATTATCAAAATAGCTGAAAGCAAAAATGTCTTTCTAGAAATAACATCTATATCCATTTGAAGCAAACTTGAAGCTATGCTGATAATGACTTGGTTCTGTAAATTTAGGAGTTGGAATAGTTCTCCAAAAGCTGCTGTTTCAACATTCCTGGACGGAAAACTTGTCCATGCATCAGTTCATAAACTTGTTTTCTTGCATGCCTGCACTTCTGCCATCTGTCAGTGTGGCATTTTTCCCACTCCAGGAAGTGGTGTTTCATTTTCTGCCGTGTACAAATATCAACTTTCTTTCTAGAGAAACCCTGAAAAAATACAGCTGTTCTTTTTGGCTTTTTTCTTTCCATGCATTTCCTCTTTTCAAGCTCTCTCATTGTGTGCTTTCATTGGAGGGACGATGGAGTTTAAGCTCACTCTTTTTCTCATTTACCAAGGTGTTTTCTGAGCATCCAATGTCCAGCTGCCTCTAGATGACCAAGCATTCCACTG
Organism: Certhia americana; assembly: GCA_018697195.1. NCBI lineage: Eukaryota > Metazoa > Chordata > Aves > Passeriformes > Certhiidae > Certhia > Certhia americana. The sequence goes on along the minus strand of CM031857.1, from coordinate 10,360,844 downwards.
GCTGTTCAGATGGTGTTTTTAGAGTTTACAAATGGATGAGGCACAACCACTGTCCCTGTGCTTCCTAAAAGTCAGCTGACAGTCTGTCCCTGCTAACACACCCATCAGTGTATCTGAAAAAACAAACCAAAACAAAACATGAGCTTTCTCATATAGAAACTCCCAGACAGATTTCTTCATCTTGGAATGATAATGAGAAATATTCATGGTGTTTTGTTGAGCTCCTGAGCCTTGCTCTAAATCTGATTTGAATTTCTCATGTTGTGTAGCCTGGGAAATCTACACAAACAAACTGTTTTGTCCTCAACTTATAATTTATTCCTGCATCCTCTAAGTTACTGGCCCCACATTTAGTAGTAAATGGCATGACTTCACGTGAAATAATTTCCAAAGCCCTCATATGAAATTAAAAAAAAATGCAACAGCAAGATAGGTAACTAGCATATGGCTCACATGAGGTCTCTTCATCAGAGTACTGAACTTACAGTTGAATAAAGAAATGCAGAGAGGGACAGTAATTCCTCTATAGAAAAGTGACATATACAGGAATAATTGCAGGATGTGTGCAATCACATGGGGCAGTCAAATGGAGGTTTCACAAGTGTCTGAGTGATCTGTGAGTGCAAGGGGAGCTGAGAGGCCCAAGCAGGAATGGGCTCACAGGGAAATATCAGTCAGCTACAGAGGAGATTTTGTTGTGAATTTAAATCTCAGTGGCATAATTTTCTTGTTTACCACAGAGGATCAGATTTGACTGATGACTTGTGGAGATTTCTTTGCGATCACTGACAGGTATGCTTAATTAGAGGCAAAGATTCTGTGGAAGCTGAGTGTGTCAGTGGAATTCCTTTCTTTACACCAGCTGCCTTTCACAAAGGGACTGGGAGGGAAATTGCATTAAGAAACTGTGATTGCACTGGAAAATCTAGCCTCTAAGTTTTCTTTTCTATTTCCAGGTAAATATAGCAAGAATACTGTCAAACAATGTGGACTGAAAAAGTGGTCTTTATTTTAAAATATTCTGGGAGTGTGTTGTGGCTTAAGCCCAGACAGGTTGTAGACCAAGGAGTGGTTGGCACATATACCAGACTAGTAAGAAGATGGATCTCTATTTGAGACTGGCTAGAGTAAAAGTTTATGCGTGAGAAAAGGGGGCTGCTAGCAAAGGAAGTTAAGAAGTGTCCTGGGACTGAGACTGCCTTGCAAGGTCTTCTCTCCCCTGCATATCCTTCCCTGCTTCTTTCCCACATTAAAGCTGCAAGCCCATCCACCTGTCATCAGTCATCCTGCTGCTCATGCCTGCCCTTGCCTTTTCCAGCTCCAGACTCATTCTTTCTGCCTGTCATTCCCACAGCAATTCACCAGAGGTACAGCATTTGCACATAGGGGAATTCTTATTTGCAGCTATTAATACAAAGTGCAGAAAGAGTAGTTGGTTCAATAATACATAACAGAAAAGCCCTTTTAAACTGGCTGGTTGTTGTAGCTATTTATACTAGCTGTGATAAAGCTCAATAATCTATATATACCTCCTAAGATATTTAGCAGAGAAGTGCAGATACAGTATATTTATTATAGGTGCAACTGATAAACCCTTAGCATCATCCCAGTACTGTATATATTTGCATTTGAAGTTGAGTTGTATATATTTATATGAATGTATATGTTCTGTTAGTAAACACACACCTAGAAATGGCTTTGTGTTTACTAGAGGTACATAAACAATTTACAGAGGATATGATCAGCTGATGCTGTGTTGTGGCCTTTTAAAAGAACTGTTGGCTGCACTTGGAACAGCTTTTGGAAGCCCATATCACATGGAACACAATATAAATAATTTATATTCTGTAAAAAAAAAAAATATTTGGTATGTATTCATGTGTTTACACATCTGCATGCACACAGGCACATGTATATATTTATAAGTGCATAATTAATTCCATCTACCCTTCCAAAGAGGTTTTCCAGAACCAGACTCTAAAATCCCTGTTAGTTCCCTTCTGCCATTTGGCTGGAGAGCACATTCATCCATGGCAGTTGTTTATATGAAGGCAGGAAGCAATGCCTATGACAATGGCAAGAAATAATTCTCCAGAGTGCAGGGACAAACTTTCTTGTGGGAAACAGGCACTCCTGATAAATTTCCAGAGGTCATTTTTGTAGAGGTGACTGGAAGTAGCCATTCCAAACAGCCAGCCCCCTGATTTCCCCTGGTGCACAGCTGGAATGGGGACTTGACTGAGAAACGAGCAACTCTTTTAAAATACATCTGGTGGACCAAACACATTGTAGTGTTTTTCATAAGCTTGCACAGCATGCAGTGGCAGGCATGAAATTGTATCAGTGTTTTGCTCTCCCTTCTCTGACTACATTTCATTTATATGGAAAAAAACCCTCAAGCAACCTTACAAAGAACACTGAGATCAAAGAAAAGACCTTCATAAAATTCACATACTTCTCTCATTTTCGTTTGTGTTCCGTCCACTGGGGTCATTAGTATTTAAAATTTAATCCTTATTTCTTTGTCAATAAAATATTACACTGGTGAGTGTTACGTGAGTAACAATAATGGTAATAAAGTGATTAAGTTAATGTACTAAGAAGACCATGAACTGGAAAATGACAACTTGAGATGGAACAACTAGATAGAAGAGAAACATGAGATAGACTGTGATTAGACTATCAGTCTACCACTAGTGCAGCTAAGGAAGATGAAGGGCCAGGTTTACAATGCAGGTGGAAGGCTATACATGTGTCAAAGGTGTTCTTTGAATAGTTGCTGTGTGAAAAAAAGCAATTTCCTAAATGGTCTGTAGAGATAGAAATAATTTTAAGTTTGCATGACAATAGCTTTTGGTGCAATCTATTTTAATGGTTCAGGGATGATCGCAATATATAATTTTTTCAGATAAGTTTTTTTATTATTTTAAGGTACAGAGTACAAAGTTGTCCTCATCAAAGCAAGGGTGACTACATGTGTCTGCGCTTTACTGTCTTGGCAACAGTGAGAGTTACAAACCATTGAGTTTGTTAAGTGCTATAATTTTGTTTTAATAATTTAACATTCCACTTCCAGTTGCAATGGTACTGATTGCAACTGGAAGTAATGATTTATGATACATCAATAAGTTCTGAAAACCAAGAGAAAATTATACCTAGAAATATTTAGCAAGGCATTATTGAGTAACTTCTTAGAGTAGTTTTTCTGACACAATTTAAAAAAAATAGGATGATGTTAAAATACATAGATTTTTCTAAAAAAGTTTTTCAAATTGCAACAACATATTTTTAGTTTATGGATATGATGTGGAGAGATGAAAATCAGTGGATTATGACAAATCTTTATGAGGGCTTTCTTTAGGAAGGGAACTTGAACTACTCTTATTTGCTAAATGTGTTTTTTGCAAAATCAGGACAGACCATTACTGAGAACCTTTTCAATGTGCTCCTTTTGAAGTATATCTATATTATTGATTTTGCATAATTTGAATATTTATAATTCTAAAGGAACAATAAACAAGAGTGTGTTACTGGTGTCTGTTGTACACTGGTACCTGGTAGGCTTTAGGGAGTGAACACAAACATTTTCATATAAAATTTTCAAATTTTCATTTTGTCCCTGAATAGTCAGGAACACTGCTCAAAGTACTCATTAAAATATCTAAATTAGATCATTCTTCTAAAATCTGGTGTTTTCTTCCACACAGAGTCATTCCCTCTTTCATTAACCTAACATAAATGATTTCATTAAGCCCAGAATGTTGAAACATGTTACAGAAGACACTTAACAGAAGAAGACATTTTCTAAAGAATTATTTGGATAGAAAATCCCAAGATCTGCCCAAAGAAGAGTTGCTATCTTTTTCTAGGAAAATAATTTGTTATGAGTATAGAATCTCACTACAGCTAAAAATATTCCAGCCACTATTTCAGTGATAAAAATCTAACCAATTACAGTTTATTTGGCTTAAATATGTTAGGCAATCTGCATTCTATAACAATTTCCTGGATTTTGATATAGAGAGGACAATCCCTGAGGGTGTAAAAGGTGCCTTCATCCCCTGGTCTAAGTGGTAATTAGATTGATTTGAAGAAAACCTGGGGCCAGTGGGAAAGTTTCCACCAGCAGACATGGTGAGCCATCCTTTTCATCAGATGCCTTGCATGCGGAATTGGGACCTGCCTTTTCTTCCCAGGAGTGTGTGGAAAAATGTGTTGGGAAGGGTGTATCACCTCCTCAGTTTCTTCTGGGTAACTCATGGTCCCCAGATTTATGTTATCTAAACAAGATTTTGTTTAGATAACAAAAACTAATGCTTCTGGATATATTCTTTTATATAGTTCATTATACATTTAATCACAAATATTTTCAGGATTATTATTGACAGTGTACTTGCTGAGTACTTAAGTGGTAACAAACCCTGAATTTTTATGTACTAGGAATAGCCATTTAAAAATTATGCCACCTTGTTTTGGTAGACCAGATTTAACTTCAGAGAATTTATCTCTAAAATGCTACTAAATCTTTCTAGTTGAGGGAGTACGACCATAAGATTAAAATTAAACAAAAGATGGGTTCACTTTCAGTAGCAACAATTGTTTCTCTTACAAACAGGAAATATTTTTGAAGTTCCAGTGTTCCAGGTTTCAGAGTCACCAAATAATGTAAAGAGGCTTCACTTGGACCTTGAATGTTGCAAATTTTTCGCTGTTAGGATTTCATGGGCTCAAGCCTAGATGTCAGTAGGTATTAAAGTGTCTGTCAACATAAGTACCTGAACATTTTAAAGGTTACTGTGTCCATACATAATTCTGATGCGTTTCTTTTTTCCCCTGGACAATATTAACAGCACATTAGAACATAAGAAGTTCAAATACTATACTTTTTCAAATCATATGTGGCATATCTAGCATGACACACCTGTTTGTGAATTTCACTCAAACAGTAACGCGATTGTGAGTTAATCCTTGATAAAGGCATAGATGAGGACTGCAATTGTTTTAACTTTAGTGTTCTCCTTTACCACCAATGCCCTGGAACAAAACTAAGCCTCCCACTGTTGAATGTTAAGTGCTGGAAAATGACTGAGCCTTTGGAACATTATAAAATAACTTTTGTTTGCATTTTCATTACAGGGGTTCCTCTATAATTTTGAAAGGCAATATGTATCTTAAGTTGACAGTATCTACATAGCAACAGTTTACAAGCCACATTAATACTGCAAGACAGGAGTCTCACTGTCCCCTAGGGCTTGTGGGGACATCCTTCCACTTGTTCTTAGTTGGTTTTATTTTCAGAAGTACAGCACAATCTTTATTGTTTCTTTTTAATTTTGTTCCCAATCTTATCTGAAAGGCAGTTTTTCAAGATACCAGATGTCCGTATTCCCAGTGGCAATTAACTAGTAAAAAAAGTTCCTCTGTTCATATACCTGAATGAGATGACCCAAAAGAAAAAGGTTGGGTATAGATGGAATTCTGTGGACATTTATTTCAATCTGAATTCTGAAATCACCATTTTTCCAGTAAATCAGTGTTGATTAGATTGATATGAGTGTAAATTTAATTATATCAAGAATGTATATAATTAAAAATCATAGTCAAGCTAATAATCTGTAATTAATCTCGCAATAGCATGCTGAGAATTCACACAAGATAATTCTGACACTGAATAGCTGTAGATTTATGAAGTTCACAAATCAGACATTAGGCACTCACTGTGTACCAAAACTTGAATATTTTAGCTATTTGTATGTGTTGAGATAATCACTGCAGTTTTTTTCCCCCATCTTCTTTATTTCCCAAGTGCTGATACTGTTCAGTTCCTGTGGAAATTTTGAGGCTTAATGCTTTGAGGCAGTTGTATGCAACGATAAATAGATAAGAATCTTTGTAAAGGTAAGGTGGAGTACTGTGATGAGGGGTAATGTTCTTTGCAGAGTAAAAAAGCAGGCTGAAAGCAGTCCAAAGGGAATAACTGGTAAAAGTCAGCACACTGCAGGTGAAGACTGGAGCTCTGTAGAACATGGGTTGTGACAGCCAGGTTGGACCCAAACACTGCAATACTCATACCCTGGCTCTGACTCTCAATGCTCTCTGTAAGGGCAATATTATAAATAATTTATTATTCAGTATAAGGTACAAATGTAGGTGCTGTCCTACAAACCTCCACAAGAGATAAGCTTTAAAATAACATAGCTTCTAAATATAATTTGGTTGTCAACCTACAAAGATGGAGAGAGGTTTTACCAGGACATGTAGTGACAGGACAAGGGGGAATGGATTCCAAATGAAAGAGAGTAGATTTAGATAACGTATTAGGAAAAAAGATCTTCACTGTGAGAATGGTGAGGCACTGGCACAGGCTGCCCAGAGAACCTGTGGATTCCCCACGCCTGGAAGTGTTCAAGGCTGAGTTGGTCAGGGCTCTGAGCAACCTGGTCTCGTGCAAGGTATCTCCTGCCCATGGCAGGGGCTTGGAATGAGGTGATCTTTAGGGTTCTTTCCAGTCCAAGCCATTCAATTATTCTGTGGTCTATTTGTAATGCTTAGTGATGCTGCTGACACTTCATAGTCCAGATGCTGTAATGACTCATCTCTTCATCTCCCTCAAAAAAACCCACCCTAACTTAGATGAAACCTCCCTGGCCCGGAAAACAATGACACATCCATGTGCACACTTTCATTACAGAGATCAGCTGAACTATAGCTGTGTCCAGCTGCATAGATAACTTATCATTAAAACTTGGGGAAATTGTACATTTCCAATGAGTAGGGAACATTGTTTTCAACATGAACATTTAAACACCAGGGGAACTTCAGACCCATGTTTCCCTCCACAGACTTCACACTGAATATGAATTCAGGGTAGAGTACTCAATGTGTTGGGTCCATGCTAAAGATTTTCTGAAACTCCCTGGTAAACACCAGCCCACATTTATGGGGTGCCAGACAGTGTCCCTGGCAAGAGCAGGAGAATGTGGGCACAAGGTCTGCACACTTTAGTGTGGCAGATAAACTGAAAAATACGAGCTGGCCGTGCCTGACAGAAATGTAAACTCCTATGAAAACAAAATCAAATTTTGCCTTTAACATGGGGAGGGTAAAAAACCCTACAGCTATTAGAACTGTGTGTTTACGAGTGTTGCTTTAATTGCCCTCATAAGGTTTTTGAGTCCTATATTAAAGAACATAAACACATCTATCCAAAACTGTTAGTAATTCCCTGTAATTTCTGCGACACTTCAGGCAAATGAGTTTTAAGTATTTGTTTCGATAGCATGCACACAAGTGGGTTTATACCAAAGAACACTAATTTTCCTTTAGTTATCTTGGTTACACTTTGTATTTTGAAAGATGCCCACTGTGCATTGGTATTTATGGTTTTCTACTCACAAATAGAACAAAATCATTATATTTTCCTAGTGCTTAAGTGCTTTAAAGTGGCTTTTTAGCACTGGTTTTCAAACATATTCCAAAACACCATTGAACTAAAGAAGGGATATAGGTAAACATAAAACTTAAGTAATCCATTCTATTCCTAATGAACGTCAAAACTTTCTATAGATTTCAAAAACTCTAAAATGAGCTGGTGGTTTATCTTAAGGAGAAACATAAAAATTTACTAGCCCCTTTAAATCACAGGTTCCACTTTAACGTTATTTGTAAATGCAATCAAATATGACAATCTTAGAGAAGACAGAGCTATCTGAGTGATTAATTCCTCAGATATTTTATTTAGAAGTTTCTTTCCATTACTGAAGTGTGGAAGAAAGGACTTATTCAAAGCATGAAAGGTAATACATTTAAAAGTTTAATAAAACCCTTTATTTGAAGTAAATACAAAGCAAACTTTAAAACTTTGACACTATTGATTGCTGAGATATTGATTTATATTACAGTGGACTGTAAGGAAACTGATAATTTTTCAATCTTTCTTAAAAAGGCCTTCAGAACAGGGTGGTCTTGGATGTTTTTTATGAAGGAGCAAATAATTCATTTGGAGAGTTACAGATACCTGTGGAGCACTGAGAAAGCTCTTTCAGTCCTTCAAGTCCACTGATCAGACATGTTTTTCCAGGAGAGACTGAAAACCCAGAAAATTTATAGAAATTATATTTTCATCTTTCATGGATTAAATGAAACCCCATAGTAGTCAATTATAACAAGTGGGTGTCTCTGGCTTTTCACCTCCAGTGTCCTATATTTCTGGTGGTTTGAAATTTCCTGTTTTGCTTTGATTTTAGGTTCTTTTTTTGTCTTGTTGTTTGCTTGTCTGACTTTCTCTTCCACCTGCCTGGTTGGAGGGACACTGTTGAGCTCTCTCATTCTGACCCCTGACTGCATTCTTCAGTTATCTTCAAAAGTCTAGCCTGGCTAAAGGGTTAAAAAACTCACCCAAACTAGTTAATTAATACCTGAATCAGACCCTTTTTCATATGCACACATGCAAAAATTTACCAAACTAAAACCCAAAAAAACCTCAAAAACTACCACCCCCAAAAAAGAAAACTCAACCAAGCAATGAAACAACAATCCAAAATCCTTTTTTACCTTTAATAAAGCTTCTACAGTTTAAAACCAAATTGCCATCTGTCTGGGACCGAACTTATGAACTTTCTGTAGAAGCTATTCCATGCCTCACAGGCCAGGCATTGTTTCAGTGACACGAATCTTGGGTATGTAAGCAAATCTGATACCCTAAAGCAAGAGCAGCAAAGCTGTAATATAAATATATATATAGTTTCCAGAATTGAAATTTGAATCCATTATTTTTCTATAGACTTTCTGTGCTATGTTTTTTATTTTGCATTCCTACTGAGATGAATTTGAGGGACCACAGACTCTTACCAAATTGTTGTGGTTGCTTGATTCTGGGCCTTGGGGGTCCTCACTGCAAGACATGGAATTCTTTCCCTCTTCACTTCATCAGTGGACAAAGACCACTGGGAGCTATAGTTCTTGGGAATCATTTCTAAGAAGAGAGTATATCACAAACACATTGTTAATTGCTGATATAATACGGGCATAACATATAAAACAAGGCTGCACTCAGTTTTTGCTATAATTTCAGTTCTGCTTCCAGGTAGTGTAGAAGACACACAAAAGGAAACTTTCTGAATATTAACACTGTTTCTTTTGGTACCATAAATAAGAATTTACAGTTAGGAGTCAGAGAAATTAAACCATCATATGGATTGGAAACTGGAAGAGAAATCCAGTAAAATACCATGTCTTTCCTGCTGTTTGATAAATTAGAAGTTTACATTTCCACACATGAGTGTAATCTGCCAAGTAAAATTACTTTACCTTTCTGTCGGATATTTCTCCTTATCTGTAAATACTGTTTTTCCATATATAACTTGCTAAATCTGGCTTCTCTCAAGCTATTGAATATGTTTATTTTAGGTCAATACTTGCTGTGAAAACACGTAAGTAAGCCAGAGCTCAAGTCAAATTTTGGTAACTGCTTTCTGAGCAAAATATATGATGTAGTAGCTCACATTGATGGTAAACAACTCTAAAATGTACTTAAACCTGCTTTTTCTTAAGAAAGTAGTTTTACTAAGAGCAAAGTTGTCTCATATTTTTCCAGTTTGTGGATTTTTAAATATTGGTTCCTTGGTAGCCCATTTGTTCTCATGGCAATAGGCATGATTTTCTTAATTATTTCTGCAGATCCTTAATCTAAACTTCCCAAGGAATGAAAACCACAGCATCCTATTAAGCCATGTACCTATTACTAATTTGTTGGTGGTTTTAATCACCTTCCTTTAGAGATCAGGGTGTTTAATGAGATGACTACTGTAGGTTTGGATATGCACATGAAACCTTTTTTAAACTGGCAGATTTCTCTCCTCATCCCTGAGAACCAAGAGAACAGGCAGGTACCTTGTGAGTGAACTCCTTTACAGATTTATCACCGCATAAACGACTTGTTCTAGAAACAACATTTTAAAAAATATTTAACATCTGAATAGGCTTTGTATCTGTTGTGAATCTTCGTTTTGTTTGTTTGGTTTCTTTAAAGGACTCTATTTAGCTTTCCTAGTCACTGTTTTTTGGCATAGTGTTCTATACAGCCTGAGGACATATCACAAGCTTGTGGTGTGCCAGAGTAATAGCACATGTTTGAATAAAGAGAAAGAAGGATGTCTACTTGAGCTCTAATTAGAAATGTCTTTGTTAGGGAACAGTCTAAAAATATTCTGTAGTGAGCAGGTTGTGTTTCATGCAGTGTACACATGGTTTGGGTGTGAAAGGAAAATCTGTTTGCATTTTTTATCAGGATCAGTGCCCTTAAAAGTAGAATCAAAACCTCTAGGAACTTGTTAAACCCAGAACAAATACCATAACTTATATATCCTTCTACAAAGGTACTCTTAACTATAACTACTCTTATCCCCAAGAATACAATTTCTTCAACCTTTAAAAAAACATCACTTCTCTTTATTTCTATTTATTTAGCATCTCAGGTGGTAGCTTCAAGTTAAAATGCAGCAATTCAGCCTTTTTATTCATAAAATGTGTACATTTGGGATCTATTTGCTGCAGATCAAACTCTTTTAAAAATAAGTATTCTAGATAAAATATTTTAAACGTTGGCTTGTGTTTTTTTTAAATAAAAAACTGAAGTATATCTCAGTCAGAATGTTATGGACAGCTTCAGAGTTTGACTAATCCTGAATAATAACACACAGAATCATAGAATGTTAAGGAGTTGGAGTGGATCTTCATGGTCATCCAGTCCCAAACCCCCTGCCATGGGCAGGGACACTTCCCATTAGTCCAGGTTTTTAAGAATTTTCCCATTTTGGTCTCAACATGAAAATTGATGTATGCAATCTCTCATGATGCATGTGGTTTTTATTAAACATTGTTGAATTAAGTCAACATTTATATGAAATAGCTTAGCTGGCAAGGCCACAGATTGCTGCTGTGTCATTTCCCTTTTGGATAGGTCTTTTCTTTATTTTTTGTACTTTTCTCCTACAAAACATACTTTTTTTTTTTATTTTTTAAAAATCTTTGGGGCACAGTGTGAAACCACTTACTCATGGGCTGAAAGGGCTTTTTTAATGGACAGCAAAAGCTCACAGTATGAACATGGTGCTGGTCTGCCTCGTGAGTCATAAAAAAGCAAGAAACTGGAAATGATGCATAACTTTTTAATGAGTAAATCCAAAGAAAAAGCTTCTAATATTTGACAAGAAAGGCCAAATTTCACTTTAAATCCTTTATGCATTTTTTTTATAGCCATTGTTTCTGGTATAACAATTAAAAATGTTTCATGATTTCAAAATGCAGTTATCTTATTAGTTTAATTGTATATTTAGTCCATTCCAGTGCTGTGCAGTATAAAACATTGACCATCTCCCCTAAAGAATGTTTATTGTAGCAGTATTTCCAATGAGATGTAACAGAGCAAGCTAGCAAGTCCGAAATGAGACCACAGGCCTCATTCAAAGGGTTTTCCTAATTTACTGCCATGTGCAGTGTGCTCTTTTAAGGCAACATTATGAGCCAATTCCACCAAAGAAAATTGTAGACCTTTAATTCAGATGCGACATTTAAGATAGACATGTTTTGAGTTCATAACAAATACTTCTCCCATCTGAAAAGAATCTTCCAGACTATTTCTGATACACAAGAGAAATAGTATAATTGTGACTTTGAAAAATTCATATTTCTGATATCTACACAGTTGTTCAGTAAATATTATTGAAGATGTTGTTAATTTTGAGAAGTTTGTGTGTGACAGTCTCTATGAATGTGCATTACTCAGGATTATATGTCCACGTGCATTTAGCTAAAGGCCTTGGTACCAGGATATAGAAAGCAGATTTTGTGTATGTAAAACCATTTTGTGTACTTGCCACATTGTCTTGAAAGGAAATTATTCAATGTAACATCTGTATGGTTGTAACAAAGATAACATGACAACCTGGTTTTAAAATGAATAGGGTAATTTCATTTCAATGTACTTATTTAAATGCTCTCAGGCAGCTAAAAAAGTAATGAGTTTTTCTCTTTAGCTGTAGATTCACCTGTAATATTGCTAGAAAAGATGGACACAGCTTGAAACACAAGATTTTGCCTTGGACTTGAAGAATATGGGTTAATGGATGATTGCTATATAAGAGGTGGGATGTGGAAGTGGGGATTGCATCAGTAGCAATGATCATTCCATTTGGAATTAGAAACTTAGTGTTCATCACTGCCTCACTGATTCTTTTTTTTATTTCATCATCCTCAGGTATCCAAGAGAATGAAGTTCAGAGCTTTATTTTCAGTTATGTGCTGGGAAATATTACTAGGAAGTGTACTGTGCTTTGCACTGGATGATTTCTGCAGCTCATGCATCATCCTTTACAAAGGAAACATTAATGTATCTGTATAAATTAACCAAGGGAACTCCTCTGTGCATCATAATTCCTTATTTTTGGGGGAGAACAAGGAATTATGAAAGGACTTGCATCAAGTTTTTTAAGCATAATGCATTTGCTTTCTGTTTTACTGTGTGCATAGATAAGAGCTACCTCTTATCTAGGTAGATATCTAGGCAGGTTTTTTAGGTTGCATCCTCTCTTAAATAAAGTATTCTGATGAATTAAAAATTATCAGCTTCCATTTATGGGTAGAGAAGGGGTTGCTAATAATTAATAAATAATTTCTCCAGATGAAACATCTCTTACATAATTAAGAAAACCTAAAGAAAGGTAACTGGTTGCTATAAAAATGTTTTAATACATTCACAGATTTCAAAATTTTATATCAGCTTAAGGTAGGAAGTCATTTGTGTGATTTTGAAACTTACTTAGAAATCATTGATTTTCAAATAACTATCCTAACTGGTCTATAATTAATTATCTTTAGTGGTGCAAGCAACCCAAGGAAGACTTACGGTGTGTGTAGCAGGTGGCATCTGTTTTCTTTATGTGCAGGTTATTGTGGTTGCCCTTTCAGTAAAGGTGGCTGGCTGCAGAGCCAGGAGGAAAACAGTCTGCTTCATTGGTCCTGGCTGATCTGTGCCATGTCAGGTGAAACGGGTGCAGGGAAAGGGATTTTTCCTCTGTCCTGGGAGCCTCAATGTGTACAGGAAGAGCATTGAGGCATTTCAGATGATGTTATATTGCTCCATTATTTAGCTGGCTTTCTAAGTTTGCCTTTTTAAAATATTTAGGGAAAAAAGAAAAAAAAAAAAAAGGTAGGAATGTTCCAGCAATGCTTTCAATGAAGGTGAAAGTACAAGAATATGCAGTTATAGGAACATGTGTTGTTATGTGCTGTCATTTGACTGGAAACTTTAGGCTAGGTCCCCTTTCTGGAAAAAAACTTCCAAGTGGCTCTGAAATATTGGTTTGCCCTCATGCAAAATCTTCTTAATCCCTGAAGAGTCTTTTTTGTTCTCATTAATCCACTGCCTTCCCCTCTGCCCCCAATGGACACTGCCAGCTATTTGGGCTGAAGGAAGGAATCCTGCTGCTCCAGCAGCTCCTGTTGCCTATCTCCTTTTTTTTCCAGTTTTTCCAAGAGCTCGTAGGCAGCATCCAAGTTCAAATGTCTTAGCACTACAGCTTGTTATCAAAAAGTTATTGACAAACTGTAAGATCACAGCAGTGTGACTGGTGGCAGAGCTAATGGGATTCCTTTGAAAGACAAAGGTTCAAAGAGCCTTTAGACAGACATATTTTGGCCAAGAGGTGACAAGGCTTGACAGCAGCAAACACCTGCCTGAAGAGTGCAAACACGAGAAAGGAGAGGAAATTTCATGTTAGAGCGACTAGTTAATGGTAATAATGACATGAGATTAAGCAATTATAACTCCTGCCTGAATCTTAATGAGTACCTTTGGATAATTAGATTTGGCGACTCACGGAGCTTCCTCTGAAGGAGAGTGTGGATGGTGCTGCCAGGCTATCATCTGAAATTTGGTGGTGCTCTAGGAAGCCCTTTGCTTGCTGGGAGCTGGACAGGATGCCCCACTTTCTGCTCTCTAGCACTGGCAGCCTGTTCTTCCATGGCACTTGTTGAAGATAACTTCAGCCTGCATAATTCATAAAGTAAATATGTTACAAAAGTCAGGAATGTTGTATGTGCAGAGGAGGAAAAGGGAGACAATCTCAAAGTTCAGCTTTGTGCCCTTGTAAATCCACTGAGATTTGTGTTTCTGTGCATATAATGGGTATGTGAAATACATTGTGCTAGTGGTTATTGGTCTGATGGATGACTGACATTATTATTCATTATGCACTTTATGGGTAAGGCTGCCAGACAGACTTTACTAATCCCAGAAATTTTACAAAGCTTTTCTTGGAATGATCACTCTACAAGTTTTATAAATTTTTACAGTACAAGGCACTACACTTGTAGCCATCAATAGCTACAACAACAGAAATATCCAAAACCAACCAAATCACTGCTTTCTTACAGTTCCTTGTTCTGATTTCAGGTTTTTGTGAAGGTGTGATTCAGCATTATGTTGCTGCATTCCACAGGCGCAGAGTGTTTGCATTAGTTTTTTCCTAGGCAGGTGGTGAATGTGAGGTTGTCTAGGTCTCTTGAACAGCCCTGTCATATAGGGCCTGTTATTTGTCCCTCAAAATTAAAGGCAGTGGTTGAATTTGGCAATTTGGGTTGGATTTTGATTTCCTCTTTCTAATGAAGTGATTTTCGGTATCCACATGTTAAAAGTATATTTTCAGAGACTATAAATAAACCTATATTGTCCTTCATTGAGGAGACAGATTTGAACAAAGCCATGTTCTTGAGTGGTTTTGCCCATGTACTGAAGAAGAAAAATCTCTCTCACTACGTGTATAATGCCAATTACAAATTACTGGAAAGAGATGCATAAATTTTCCAAGGTAAATGTTTCTCAAAAATGACTGTAAGGTAGCTATTAATTCAAAATAGGAAAATAGAATGTTTCTTGTCAGAAGTATGGGGGTTTTTTTTAATAAATTAATCACATTATAAAAAAAACAAAACAAAACCAAACAAATGAAAAAAAAAACAACCAAACAAAAATAAAACAGCATCCCTCCTCCTGCCAAAATAACAAAAGCCTCAAGCAGTGGATGTCCAATTAGCCACATTTTTTGGTCTAGCAAAAATAAGTCAAAGGTGTAAGTGACTGAAATAAAAAGAAACCCTATAGAAAACATCCAGAAAATTTTAAATAATGGTATATGTTCTTAATATTTTTGTAGAAGTAGTATCCAGTATTAGGTGATCTGAAGGTTTGAACAGGGTATGTTCTTCAGAGCTCCAAGCCATGTAGTTTCTGTAGGATTTCAACACAAGTTCAATATTGCACTTGAGTGCAACTACCACTACAGTGCCAAAGAACAGCATTTAGAACTGAGTGACCTTGACCTTGAGTGTGGCAGTGCCAGTGGGGAGCTACAGATTCCTTAGTGAGCCTAAACAAGGGACAATAAACCACAGCTGCAAGTTCTTGTCAGTTCAAGTGTATCCTCAGTGACTGCCAGAATTGTTTGGTTTGGCCTCATTTTTTTCTGTTCTGTTGTGATGAAGACATGTAGGACAATCATATAAAAGTAAGTTTCAAAGTAGAAGCAGTTGCCTCTATTGATGCAACTCAGCAACTACCCTTCCAATGGAAATATTCCAATTTTAAGTAGTACTAACTGAACTAAAGAGAGAAGAAATGTCAAGACTGATTCAAAGTTGAAGACTTTTGGTGTACTAATACTCACATACACTGTTTTATTTATTGTTTCAGCTGATACAAGGGCATGTCAAATCATGTGAGTAGATGAGAGAAGGTGAAAACTATTGCTGATTCCTTGCAAGCAGTGCAGGATAATCCAGGTCCCATTTTAATTATGCCCTGTTGATGGCATAAACTTAAATTACTCAAGGAAAATGCATTATTCACACAGGATATCCAATAATCAGAAAGGTGTGTACGTTATGTTCAGGGAATGGTTTTGGATTTTTTATATGAAGAAATGCAAGATAGTCAAGAATATACCTGTTTTGTAACACATCCCTAAAAGTTGATGTAATATTACACCCTCTTACAAACTGACTTTTGATAAAGTGTTTTAGAACTACTGTTAGCTGTGGTCTGTGAAGTGTTTTGCCAAATGCTGTAAGGCATAACCATCTTACTTTGGCTCTTTGATCTGTTTCCTAGGGTCAGAGGAAAATTTATGTGCTTGAAAGTTTGGTTTTTTACACCAGAAAAGAAATATTCAGAGGTCAGCCTTTACCATGCTTATCAATCCAACCTTATCTGGCATCTTATTAGTAACCTCAGTTGCTGCACCACATAAATTAGCTTGTGTCTTTGCAAGCATTTCAAAGTAAATAAAACAAACTTGACTCTCCAAAGGTTTTGATTTAGTCTGTGTTGTTTGCATTTACTGTGAGACTTCTATGGGAATACTAGAAGTCTATTTTGTTAAAGTGGTTTTTTTCCATCACAGCCTTGTGGACTACTCTAACTGGTAAAAATTTGTGAACTAAATAGAGCATGGCAAGAAATGGGTCTAGTTTGTCACTTCACCTCATTTTGAAAGCTGCAAATTAATTATTTAAGCAATGAGACAGTAAGGGCTTTGCATCAGTGCTGCTCAACGCCCATTCTGCATGTTTGCCTTGTTTCTCATCACATGTGAGCAGTACAATAATCAGCACTAATTGACAAGCTAATGTTACTTATAAAGATTTGACATTATTCTTTTGATGTTTTTTGAGAGTTTATTCCACTAAAACTTATAGGTGATGGAAGTGCTGCAATCTTATTTCCAAGAAGTGCAATGATCAAATGCATTCAAAACCAGATGTTATTTGATGGGCTTTTGTAGGAATTTCCTGAGTTTTCTTGCTAAACACATACCTAAAGCACTTGGAATTTGTATGCTTGCAGTTTGAACCTTCTTTTTCTTGTTGCATTTGCTTTTCTTTTTCTGGTATATAACTTGCCAGGCTTTGATTTACATAGTGCAGTTGCCTCCAGGGCAGGTAAACTAGCATTGCTTTGGGTGGGAATGATTTGCCCTGCAAATCCTGCCCTTGGATTGTGTCACTTGTTGGTGGCAAAGGCTGGGATGCTCTGACAACTCTGTCAGGTGGATTCACCAGTATATTTTTTTCCTAACAGAAGCATTTCAAAAACACCCATGGAGCTTTTTAAAACTCTTGTTAAGGTTTTACTTAAAAAGAAAATAAACCTGTGAATTTTTCAAATGCGGAAATCCAGATCTGGGTGGGTGAAACAGAATAAATTAAAATTGAAGATTTAGCAAAAAAATCTCTCCCTTCTTCCTGATTCTTTTCAGAAAAAATATTTTCCCTCAGATTTACTTTCAATCCTGTAACTTTTAGTAGCTTTTTAGGTTGTAAAAGTCTATGTGGTCTCTTCTGAAACCCTCAGAAAAGCCTACATTTTCATTGTCTCTGCAGCATGTCTTTGAGTCTTGTTTTCCATTCCCCAGATACATACAGTCAGTAACTTCTAGGAAGGAGGAATTTTCCTAGGCAGACTGTAAAGGGAATTACATAGTCTGATATGCTAGAGCAGGAAAAGAAAAGTCTCACAGTAAGACAATGCATCTTCAATAAAATGTGGTTATACAAATTTTTAAGTTATGTAAGTTTCCATATGTGGGAAAGGAAATAAGGGATTCGTTAAATCTATTGTATTTCAAACAATAAAAAAGAATTGTTAAAAAAAAAAAAAGAAAAGATAAAAATGTCTGCCTCAGTCTATAGAAGCTCAGAAATGGCTTAACTTTTATTGCTTCTCATTTTATTGCTGTAGGTGCTTGGGGAGGAAGAAGGGGAAGGGTCTGTGCCGAGGGCACAGCACTCACTGAATTTATATCATTTGTGCTGTGTTTTGCACATCATTTGTAAACGACCCAAGCACATTGAATGGTTTGGGAACATCAGCTCTTTTATGCATTGACCTTTGGGCTTACTTAATGGAGTGTTTTAGAAAGTCTTCATGTTATTACCATCAAATGTGGGCTAAGCCACCACAGAAGTTAGGTTTTACTTGGAGGGAAGCATAGGAAACAAAGCATGATATGCATTGCCCTAAGATCACTGTAATTTGTGAGTGATTCAGCCCTCAGGTGTTGGTACACAAAAGATCCATTCTCTTCTTTCTGGTCTCTGAAAACTAGTTATGGATACTTCATGGCTTCTTTTTATACTGAAAACTATACAGTTTTTGTTTAAGTGAAAAAATTGGTCCTTTCTGAATGCAAAATGAGTCATGAACTAAAGTTGAGTAGTCTCATGACTATTGCTCACTTGTAGCTTCAGCTAAAACCTCAGGTTGTTCTGCTTATTCTATCACAACCTCCTGTCATTTTCCCTCTCTGTTATTCTTTTACATCTTTGTTGCTGAAATCTCAGCATTTTTTACAGTACATTTTAATTTCATCTTCACTACTTCAAACGTTCCCCTTTCTGCACATCCAAAATGTTGACATCATTATCAACTGCGCTTCTCTGATCACAGTTCCCTCCTTCCTAAATTATTGATCAGGATTTCCTCTTTCACATACAGTTCATGTATCTTCTTATGCTTTATATATTTATTTTAAACTGCTCTCTGGCTGATCCTCTCCACACTGCTCCCTTCTCTCCCCACCTTCTTTTCCCTGTAGGAATATGTTTGTCTCTGTTAACTTTGCAAAGCACAGCCATCCTTCTCTTTGTAAGCACTTTTGATAATCTCTATGTTTGGCAAAGCCTGTAAGTGTAGGCACCCCTTGAACAACCCATTTACAGCATAAGATGAGGTTTTACTCAGGTTCCCTTCAGCACCTGATGACAAAAGCACTTCTGTCATGTCTCCGTGGTAGATGCCTTAGGGGAATGGAGCTGATGGGACTCTGAGCTCTGGGCACTGTGTTTGGATTCCTTTGAACTTTTAATGTCACAGTCTGCCTCAATTTCTGCTGATGGCCCAGGAAAAAGAGAAAAAAAAAAAAAAAACACCCACAAAAACCCCACCTCCTTCTACTTGTCTGTTAATACTGGTTTAATAACATTATGGGATATTTTCTTTTGTGAAACCCCAGATGAAGTTCCTAGGTTTGTATTACAGCTTTGAAGGTGTTTGTTGGTTTCGGAGTTTTTGTTTTGTTTTGTTCTTTTTTTTGGTTGGTTGGTTGGTTTTTTGTTTGTTTTTTTTTTTTTTTTTTTATTTTTTTTTTTTTTTTTTGATTGCATTTCATTTTAAAATCTAAAATTTATCTGAATGTTTCCTAAATTGATTTCTCAGTCAGTGTTAGCACTCAACTGGCCTTTGAGCCACTTCCAGATTATTAATAATATGATGTCCTAGGCAATGCTGAACTAGAATTGTAGAATGCTGCATATCTGTTTGGAATTTACCCTTGCTTCTGTGTCCAGCAGCAGCAGCAATACTTCTCTTCACAGCTGCCCACAAATATCCCTGCTTAAAAATGTGTGCTTCTGCAGTGGAATGTTTTGAGTAATGTGGGTTTCTTTTCCCCCCAAGACCAACATGAATTAATGAACTTTCTAGTAAATAACAATGACAGTTTGCCTTGGCATTTGGTTGATAGTCAAAAATCCTGATGTTTTAGTAAAATATTTTTAGACCCTGTTTGATTCATACATTCAAGTTTGAACCTTCTCCTCAGTTTCCATAATATGAGGAGCAGAGTCTTTAAAGATTTAATGTAAGAGTTTATCAGCCAACTGGTAGAATGGTGTTTGATTGTAGAAATTAGACAAAATGTTACCCTGAGAAAGCCTCTGCATTTGGAGAGGCAAATTTCATTTTGCTATATTTAGAAAGATGTGATTACATATTCAGGAAGAGGACAAAGCTTCTGTTATTTCTCAGTTACATATGTGGAGAGCTCTTATGAAAGTGGAGGTGCACTGGAACAGACAAACCCATAAGGTTTCTCACAACATTGCAACACTAAGGCTCCTTGACGTTTCTCGAAAATATCTGGCCTTTTTTGTAGAAAATGTTAGCCTTGTGGGAGCAAAATGCTTCTTATAATTGCTAAGTGGTCTTAAAATATTTCCAATTCCATTAAATACAGAAAAAACTGTACAGAGGTTGAGATCTCAATTAAGATTATCTTGCAGCAATAGTTTGTCATTTAAGAATTAGAAGTTTCGTTGGCTAATAGCATTTTTTTATTAAGAAAGACAAGCTAATGGGGATTTGGCTTATTTGACACAGGCTTTTTTTCTTTTTTTTTTTTTTTTTTCTCCTCTGTTGTTTACAAGGTGTGCTTGAATTACTGCAGCATTCCCAGTGCAAGAATTTAGAGTCTTCTTCTTCTTATGGGTTCTTGTCTAGGCAGAGCTTTCAAGTGAGCTATAGCCAAGTTCCCAAACAGAATAATATCCACGTGAGTGTGTGTGCAGAAGTCTACAGCAGTTTTCAAGACAATGTACAGATAGATGTTTCTAATTTTAATGGTGCCTTTGAGCAAGTAACATTTCCACTCTTCATCAGATTGAAGGGCCATAATTTTAATATAGTCTTCTGTACACTATCCCATTCTTTCCAATCCATTTCACAGGGAAATTGCCCATTGTTAGAAAGATATACTTTGCATGGCCTGGTCCATCATTGTCACACTATTAACCTTCAAGTATTATGCACACAATTGACATAAACTAAAAGAAGCAAGTCGAGATGTTTTCCCTTATTTTTGCAGTCTAGATGACAGGCATTAAATAAAATGCTCTTAATCTGACTGACAACAAACCATAAGCATGATGCTTGTATATTACAGAAATTAGCTATAGGAAAAACTTTGAAGATGTCATTGTTAGAAGCATGTTTCTTTTCCCCTTTAACTACCATAAGAAATGACTGCCTAGACTTGAGCACTGACCTGTGGGCCAACCAGCCTTCCATGGGGAGGAAAAGTGTGTTCAGGTCTGCTGGCTGTAGTATTAACCAATATCCAAGAAGATCATTGTTTGCTTTGATAATCTCCACAAGCTAGGCTTTGTTATTTCCTTCTCATACTTTCATAATCAAAAGTAAATAAAAATTGAATCACTGAATACAGTGCTGGAAAGATGTTCAATATATTTAAAAATAGAGGCTATTATTGTCAAGCTCATCCATCAAACCTTTGAAGTGTATGTAGGTATGCTTTAAGATAGAAGACAGTTTACAGGAATTATTGAGTCAATTGTTATTTTTCCTGTTTTAAGATCTCTGAAGTTGTTGGGTGAGAAATTTTGTATTGTTGAAATGAAAACATGCATTAGAGCCTAACATTTTCTTCCTGGGTGATTTTCAAGAGTTTGTTCTTGTCTTGAAATTAAAGATGACTTTTTCTCTTAGTTTTACAGTTATTTCAAAGGTTACCTACGTATTGGTGGGCTGAATTGGCCACATAATCTTTTTGGTCCCATAGGTGACTTATTTCTTAACTCTAGAACTGGTATTGTGAACATGGTTCTCCTCTTTAAAACTACATTCCTGTCTTTCCTCCCAACAAAACAACCTTATTGGAAATATCCAACTCCCATGGACTTCCGCAAGTTCTCTTAATTCTTCTGTCACAACAAGAAGGGTTCTGCTACTCTTCAAATTCACATGGGGAAAAAGCTCCTCTTTACTATTGATGAAGAGTGTTGACTCCTTGCTTTATCACCCAGGCTGCTTTGAGCTGTGCCCCACTCTGAGCGTGGTTTAGGGGGCAGGGAAATGGGAGATGGGAAGAAACGGGTCGGAAAGGAAGCAGGTCCAGAGTGTTTGTCCTACCCATTCATCCCCACCTGTAAATCGCCTTCTCAGGCCGTTCTCAACAGAATGCTTTTTCAAAGACTTCCAAACACTTGCCATCATTTTCCTAATGACTGAAGAAAACTGCTGGTTTTCTTTTCACAGAGTAAAATTTCTGACTGCAAAGTCACATTCAACATTAGATACAGCTGTTTCATAGGCATGTCTAAGGGATCCTGAATGCTGATATGTTGTTTGGGAAAAAAAAAAAAAGCTGAATGTGGTTTGTGCTATTATAAAGTTTCAAAGCAAGTCCTAAACTAATGTATTTCCTATAAAAAGTTTGTGGATTTGTGTGCATGCTTATCAGTGGGTGGAGCCCTGGTAAGGTTGGAAATGTTCCCACCCAAATGTATTTTTCTGGTTTTCATGAAACCATAAAATGTAAGGATATAAGCTAAATTAGGTTTTTGTTGTGCTAAACTACTAAACTTTTGCTGTAGTGTGAGATTACCCATTAATACTGATACGAATTTTCCCCATCTTATTGCAATTAGTCTTATCCCTGGTACCTCAAAAAATAAAAAACAAAAAATCACTGTGTTTTCTGGATTTTGTTATAATGAATTAGCAGTGAGACAAGTGTTTCTTTTATTTCAGAAATTCATAACAGCTGTTTGTCAATATTTTGAAACAGGAATGGAGAAAGACATGAAATATTAAAAGTGTGCCAAATCCTATCCTTTCTGCAAGCATGCCTTTGATTTCAGTAGTTCTGTTTAGTCTGGGTTATTTATATTTTGCCAAGAAGAATAATTTAAACATTCATATTCCTAGATCTCAGTTAAATATTTATCTAAGTTTATAAAGCTGTTTCTGCTGATTAGTGAGCTACCTGTTATGGGAGAACAAAGAAACTCAAAAGGCAGCAAATTAAGGTCACAGGTCAGTGTTCAGGCAAAATAGAGCTGGGCTACCAAATGATTTTCAGTTATTAAGCCAATAAATCAGGCAGATGTTGATAGATGCAAGCACTGGGGCAGTGTGTCAGCCTCATGAAAAAATTGTTTAACAGATTCAGGTGATCAATGCTGTCAGAATCTTGCATGTGGAAAAATAAGATGACAAATTAAGCTGTAAGGCTGTGACACCAGAGATTATTATGCACCCCTTCTTCCCACTCCCCACCACTGCCACCATTGTTTTACATCTAGCCTAAAAGCAGCAGCACACAAATAAATAAATAAATAAAATTATGTATCTATCCATTTATGTCCCTTGGAAAACCCATAAGTGAGGCAGAAAGCTAATGGATTTTCAGAGCAAGTGCAACCTGCTGCATTGAAGAGCTCTGAAGGGGAAGGGAATAGATAAAGGGGGTATTGAATTATTAATGGGCTCTATGATAGTGGTCTAATTACAGCTAAAGAGTTATCACTTTTATTAATGGCACAATGAAAACAAAAATAACCTATCAAAAGACATTAGATTAGAAATGATCCTAAAATTGAATACCTTTCCATGGCAAAAAGCTCTGGGTTATATTTGCTTGCAGGTGTTTCTGGGGTTTGCATATTGTAAAACATGTAGCCCAAAAATATGTTGTGGGTTTTTTTGGGGTTTTTTTGGTTTTTGTTTTTCTCTCTCTTGAATGACACCAGCAGAGTAATCCAGTAATTGCTGTTGAAGGTTTGGGCTTTACTGTTTTCTCGAAGTGAAGACACTTAAGGTTGATAGAAAAAAAACGTGTCTCTTAAAAATATTTACTTTCCATTCAATTTATCTGTACTCATGAGACACTGAAGGCTGAGTGCCATGCTTTTTCAAGTTTGTTTTTTATTTTTTTGGGTTTTTTTTAAAAGATAAAAATGTTTAATAATATACACTTTTTGGAAACTTGAGAACTAGATCCAAGAGAAGCTCTGTGTGATTTTCCTGGGAAGATCACTGTTGAGAGGCAATGGTTCCCAGCTAGTCCCAGCAAGCTCTGGGCTCACCAGCCCCCACCACCCCAGTGCCTGGTACCAGAGATCCAAACTGTTGGCATGGTTAGGTGTGAGGGGCTCAGTTTTCCTCCTGGGCCAAGCATGAGCTCTCTCCTTATTTCCCTGATGCAGTGTCAGATAAGCCTTTGTCTTTGCAAGCTTGCTGGAAAAGCACGTGTGCAACCTGACACACAAGTTGTCAAGCATTCAGCTAATTTGCAAGCTGTTAAATATCACAAGGCAGCAGGAATGATGACTTTATGGGAAAAATTAGCTGAGGGAAACAACAAAAAACGTTCATGTCTACCTTAGGAGATACCTGAAAGCCAGCCTGAACTGTCATCAGGGCATTTAAGATATTTTCAGCAGTTACTCTGTCAGAGATATCAGATTACTGCTGTTACCTGTCTCATAGAAGGACAGGAAAGTGCTGTGTATGTGAGTTTTTTGCCAACGAGCTCTTCCAGAGAAAAAAAGAAATTGTTCTTTGAATGACACCAATTCCCTGTTTGTTTATCTGTCCCTGATTTTTTTCTCTAATGGTCTGTCCTATGCCCTGGCCTCAGCACACTCAGATGGTGGATGAAATCTCTTTGCAGAAGCTTGGAGACAACTGCCTTTCTCAAAATAACACTAAGTTGTTGGATGAAAAATAAATATATGCCAAAATATATTTTTTTTTCCATAAGTTCTCCCTCAGGTCTTCAGTTCAGTTCATAGTGTCTAAGTCATGGTAGATAATAATTGCTAATGATTTGAGAGAAGTGAGTGACTAGAATATTCTTGTTCAACCCAGATTTTTACAAGAAAATATAAATGGGCAAAGTGTACCTTACACAAGGGTGCCTTTCTTTCTCTTCTGTATTTAGCACAGGCCAAAGCAGCTGCAGTCCTTGAGTCCAAGCCACCCCAGCTGAATTCAGATTGGCAGTGCACATTACTGTAGGGTGTCGGGGTGAGAACAAATCCCTTATTGGCAAACAGGAACACAAATGCCTCTGCTTGTCACCCACAACCACACAGAACATTTTGCTGTCAAAAAATGGCACTGCTATTCAGGAATGTCTGGCTTGGGGGGCAGTATTTTCTGAAGCTGATTGCAGATGTTCTGCCCCAAACACCACCCTTTTTTTTTAGCCCTGCAGCATTATTCACACAAGTGCTGTGGTGGAGGTGCTGGCACTGTCAACAACACACTTCTGGCTCTGTGATATAAAAGCTGCTCCATCACACAGCTGTCACACAAATGTCTCTTGGATCTCCTGAATTATGATTTTAGGCTATTTCAGACAGTTCTATTTCTTCTTGTTTTGTATAGGGAAAAAAAAATCATGAACAAACCAATAAGAAGGGATAGAAAGCAACAATTTATTAAAATCATACAGACTTGTGAAATATTGCTTCCTCTGAGATCCTGCAGTAATGTATGAGCAACATAGATCAGTTTGTGAAGTTAATTTCTTTAAGAAATTCTCTGTGTTGCAGGAAACTGCATAAATACTCCATAACAGTGCCATTTGCTACACTGAAGCAATAGCCATTTATTTTGGTGAGTTCCAGAGTTAAAGTATGAAGGTCTTTTATTATTAACCCCAGTGTTCCCTGCTTAGGTTTCTTTCATCTTTGTAGAGACCTGAAAACCTGCTTTTATCAACTTTTAATTTTCATACACAGAGGGAATTGAAAAGAGCCAAGTGGTTATACCCTAGGGATCAAGACATCACAGGTGATGTATGTTGTCATTTTAATGGAGACACATTAACACTTTCTGAATACACAGTGTACTTACCGTGTGCACCAGCAAAAACTGCCTTAGAATTTGGGCTGAAAAGAAAAATGTAAGTCCTTGGTTTGTCATGTGTATGGCAAACTGTCAGAAGACTGCATGTGGTTTTATAATTAAAAGCCACTGTAGTTCTACAACAGTGTTGTTAATGAGTCTTCTCTATTGAGGGTCTCTTCTCAGATAGAACTTAGGGTGCTGTACACTATCATTTTAAAACAGCATGAGTACGATGGCAATTTATTAAAATATTGTTAATTCTCTCAATACGACCACGAGGCTAATTAAATATAACAAGTTTCCTTCTGGGATTGGTTCCACAGTCTGCAGGCAGTTCTTCCACCAGATCCTTTGGGGTTTTCCATCTGTGTGGGAGACCAAGAGCAGCCCCATGCAACACAATTTTCTGCACTTGGAGAGATTTGCAATTCCCTGTCAGAGAGGTGAAAATTACATTTAGCTTTTGATTGCCTCCAAGAATGAGGGGCAAAAATTCTTGATCTAAACGTTTGTCTTAATGCTGTTAAAGTTTTTTCTCTCTTAATAGTAGGGCTCTGTTTATACTGGAAAGTAAAACATAGCTGCAAAAACATGACAGCCCAGTTCCTGAGGCCAGCTGATGAGAAAATGCTTCTATCCCTCCCTGGTTTAACTCTCTTTGGCTACTATACTCTTGTGGTCAGTTGGGTTCAGCTGTCCCAGCTGTGTCCCCTCCCAATTCCTTGTACACCTCCAGTGTAACTTGCTGGTGGGGTGGTGTGAGAAGCAGAAAAGGTCTCGTCTCTGTGCAAACACTGCTCAGTGATAACAGAAACATCCCTGTGTTACCAGCACAAATCCTAAGCACAGCTGCTATGGAGAAAATTATCTGTACCCAGCCAAAATGATCATAGCTATTACCACCTGACCTGGAACAACGTCACACCATGGATATTCTACCAGTTAAAGGGTATAAAGAGTCTTGTCCCAGATCCTAAGAGTTTCATGAGGAGCTGTTTAATTTCTGGATAACATGTGAATAGCACCACAGGATAAAACTTCTCAGTCTGCATCCTTTTAATCAGATCAGTTCCAAATCAGTTTATTGACTTATTAATGACACATTTAACTAGCAATCATGAAACTCTAACTATCAATATCACCAACTCAGCCAATGCACCGCAATATTAAGTGTTCAGGCAATGTTAAGAAATGCCCAGAAATTTCTAGGCATCCTTTCTGTAATCCCCAAAAGTTCTCAGCACACCCACACCAAGTAAGGGGCTCCCTGCTCTGTACATGCTTGAAATTCTGTGTGTTGAAGTCTCTCACACTCCTTACACTGTCTGGCCTTTCTTACCCTCTGTTGTCTAAGCTGTTTTGCCAGGAGGGGTCAGTGGGAGCCATTCCCACTGATTAACTTCCATCTCTGGTAGGCAGATGAATGTGTATTCAACTGGACTACATAGCATGAAATGTATGCAGGTCTAAACTTTCTTTAAAAAAACAACAGTAGTAATAACACCAATATGACAGGCTTGCATTTTAAATGTTTTTCTTCTGAGTAAAAATGAAACCACTCAAGTTAAAATACTATCATAAACACCTTTTTAGCAAAAAGCTTGCGTGCCTTTCTTTCAACTATTCTGTATAAAAATCAAAATTGTCCATCAAAAGGAGTGAATACAGGCCATACTCACAGGATTTGATTTGCACAGATGAGATTGTGGTCAGAGAAAAGCATATTGCTTTTAATGCAATATGTATTTTCTGCAGACTGTTTTCAGCAAAGACATTAGCGTTTATGCCTTTTTTTTTTTTTTTTTTCTCTTTTTCTTTTTTAGCCCCTTATCTCATATTTTCAAAGGCTGGAAGTAATCACTTTGCTGTTTTGTTAACATCAGAGACATTTCTAAATAATTTAGCTTAAACCCTCAGGACAGGCTTGACTAATGCTCCTTTTTTATGACTCGTTCCAGTGCTCACATAGGTATTTTTTTGCAGACTAAATCTCTGTGTGTTGTCTTCTCTCATATTTCTGCTCCAGAGCTGAAATGTTTGTCTCTCTGTGATGCCAGCTCTGGAAGCCCTGGTAAGAGTTCCATGCCAGCTACCGGTCCAGTTTTCTTGTATGTCTCATCTCACTGAGTGTTTTCTCATGGGAGTCAAGCTGGTGGACCATGTTACCAAGCACACCCATTCTTGTCTAGACATAGGTTGGACGGGCTTGGCTTCCTGAACTTGAAAGTTTATAAGGCCTGCTTTAAGTCAGCAAATTCTATTTTTTTTTTTTTTTTTAACTTTTGTCAGGAACACTTTTACAGCTGAGGTGATCCACTTAATCTAACACTTTTGTAGATTAAAGAAATAGGTTGAGAGCTCAAAATTCTGGAAGAACTCATATCTCTTGTACTGTTTTCCTCTATTTCTAAATGTAATAAAGGTGTGCCATACTTTCTTGAATGTTTTAATCTTTCATCAAAGCATATGTATAGCAAATAACCAATAAATTGAGTGCATTAGTATAAGTTTTATAACTTCCTTTCAGATTACCCCATAATCTCCAGGCAGTGTTTCTTACTTTGAGTACTAATTATCCTGCAACTTAATTGAGCCACGAATTACCCATAATTACCTATTTTCCATGGTAAAACAAAACCTGTAATTATGCTCTTTTCCATGCCTTGAATTGATACATGGTGTGAACAGAAATTAGGCCAATGTGTACTGAGCTAACAACAAGAGTGAGCTAATTCTTTTAGCCCTGAATTTCTTCATAACTATGTAATTTGATTTTGAGAAAGGCAGAGATGTCCCCAAGAGAAGGAACAATCTGCTTCAGGGTGTGAATAGTGGAGGTGTAGTCTAAAGAGTGTATTTAATTATCCTTATCCCCACCACTTAAGCCTGGGTTAAGGTATGTGATCATAGTTCATTGTAATACTGCTCTTTCCCTCATACTGTGGTTTTGAAGATGTGAAATGCTTTTCACTGCATTTGTTTACAACAGGCAGACAGGGCCTTGAACAGCTCCAGGATGAAGTGACCTTTGAAGGTGCTTAAAGTTATCCATCTCTGTCTGAAGCATAGTAATTGAGACTCAACCTCAGCTTTGCCTGAATTAAATCATTAGGCATCCACAAACAAACCTAAGAGAATATTCCTTAGAGTAGAATAGATACAAATCTTTAGAATAATGAAGTCCTAAACATTATATCCTAAGATTTGGCATCTCATTTTACAAAGGCCAGTAGATTACATGCTCTAAGACAAATATAATGCAGGAGAGTCAGAAACCAGATAAAAGGTTTTGAATCATGTCATTGTCTAGTGTGTATCTCCGTTATGTGTCCCATGATGGAGCACCTGCACCAAGGCTTTCTAGAAATGACATATCACAAAAAAGGTCAGATATCATACAATTCCTCTGCTGAGGCATCTGTCAAGTCATGTTTGCCATCAAAACAAGGTAATGTCCTGAATGAAAACAGCGTGTTTCACAACCATCTGCAGTATATGGCACTGGAAGTGCATGTCAGTGAAGCAAAAGTCATGCCACGAACCTGCTTTTCAGCTGTAACATGTTATTTGTCATAAAAAAGCTGCAGTTGTTTAATTTTTCATACACGGTTTTCATGTCTTCCTATATTGCTTCACGCAATGGATTAAAAGCAAAAAGCAGGAAGCCTCTTTGTTCAGTAAAGAAATGTACAATGTCAGAAGGCAATGTGTAATAAACACATCATTAGACAAAATATGAGGCTGATTGTCATTTCCACAAAGGCCCACAAACCCAATTCAGCAGTGCACAACAATGTTACTTTAAATAATCTACAGGAAACTGTGAATCAGGCCTAAATACTTGAATTTAATTCTAACTAACTAGTAGTCTTCTTTTAAAAATCCTTTGTGTAAATCTCAATTAAGCTCTTTCAAAGACATGCAATGTCCTTGAATGCTAATATTTTTAGTGTGGAATGTAAATGATGAAATGTGATTTAAAATCTTCATGGATAGAAATAAATATGCTGGATGAAAGATGAAAGGCTCAAATTCCTCATTGGCTCCACACAAAAAGAGTCACTGAATTCCAGTGAAATAAAGGCTAAAGAACCTTCTTCCTTTACCTTTTTTAAACGTTTGCCAACTAGAAGGAATTTAATTTCTTATTTTATCACCTCACGGTACAGAAGTTGTGTCTTGTTTTATAGGTCAGTGCACCCAAAACTTGGCAAGGTCTTTAGAGGCTGTTAAAGATAATAGGTAGGTGCAATTTCTAGTGAGATGGCCTTTATACAGTAACTGCCTTGATTTGGGAAGATAGTAATTTATAATTGCTCCATATCATGCATATTTAAATGCTTTGAGCATTTAACTACTGCTTTAGAAAAGAAGTTGTACTATGTGGAACGTTAGTTCCCGTCATTTTGTGACTTTTTCTTGTTTGGGAAAAAAAGCCTTAGATGTTGCATAGAAATAAAGTCATAAATCTCTGATGTTTGCAAACTTCTCTCCTTGCTTTCTGCCAGTTCATTGCTATTCAGGATTATATTGGTATTATTGCAGTGTATTATAAAGAGATTTGCGTCTGGTGGAAATCAGAACAGCCTGGCTTCTGTGCTATGCTCGTGGTTTTAATCAAAGTATGATTATATGCACTGTTGTGAATATGTAAATCAGAAAATATACAGTGAGATTACTCAGCACTTTATGACAGCAGAAACTGGAGGTACTGTGTTCCCATTTAGGAATAAAGGCTGGTAATCATTAGGGCTGAATGTTGAATTTGCAAACTTTGTGAAAGGTGCAGCAAAAAAAAAAGTATCAGAAATATAACTTTTTTTGCAAAGTGCAGCAATACATCAGATCGGTGAACTCAGGAAAAATCTATACTTAAGATTTATATATTTTCTTATACTTAAGATCTGATTTAAAAATTAGCAACCCCACATTTCCCAACCCCAAAGTTCTAGGAGTAAATTGGGGAAAGTTGTTATAGGAAATTACGGCTTATACAGCAAATAAAATAGATAGTTTCACTTAGCTAGTCTAGAAAGTATATTAAACAGCAGCTGTCTTCTTAGTTAAGAGGATTTTGTTTGGCTGGTCCTCCAAAGATGGCAAGAGCATATAAAATGAACTGCTGACAGTGGTAAAATCCCAATGAATTATGAATGTAGTGAGAAATTCATGAACCTATTTACTTAGATAAATCTAGACAGAGCATTTATTTTTGAATCTTCACTTTTTCAGCTGAAAATTGGGGCATTCCAAACTTTACTTTGGTTCAAGTTCCCTTTGAACTTGAAAACAGGCTTTTGTTTCACATAACAGTCTGCCCGACCTTGGACAAACATAGATCTCCTCACAGTAGAGTTCTTTAAAGTTTACATTCCCAAGCTAGGAGTTCTCTATCATTTAGATTGATTTTTCTATCATTTCCCAGGATTTTCTAGTCCTTTAAGCTTTTAAGACTTCTATCTCTAGAATGCTTGATTCAGGAGTCTTTTAAACGTACTTAGTCATAGATAACACAAGGCAATGGAAAATTAACCATGCTCTTAAAAATATAATATATTACATTACAAAGAGTGTTTCCAAGACTCCTCATGTGGCAGTGTGAAAAAGACAGATCAGTACACAGCTGAGCATGTATGATGTGTTCACTTGTATGTGCTGTCTGCTCAGCTCCAACACAAAGAAAACTTTGGCAGCAGGGACACGTCTATCTTTGAAGAACCCAGCTCAGGATTTGTTCAGGACTGGAACATCTTTTGTTCAAACTGGCACCTGTGTGGGAGAAGCAGCTCCAGGTGCAGAAACACGACCATCCCTTGTACATGAATGGTACAGGCACCAAGACCCACTGTGGCAGAGACCTGCTTCCATCAGCTGGCCTGAGGCCTGAAGCCTTTTATTTTGGACACCAGTCTATTAAAAGGGGTCTGAAAGTTTATCTATTAATATTAATTTTTCACAGAAAAACAACACTAGACTGTATATTTCTCATCAGTGTTACCTCTGGAACCAGTGAAAATTCTCTACTTTTGGTCCTTAGTCGCCAACTTCTGAAAGAATTAAACATGCAGAAATCTTATGTTTTTCCTAATGCTGTCTGCACTTTCCGAGTTGACTGTTTCTTTTTCTTGTTTTCTTCATAATTTCTCCCTATCTTATTAATTACAGAGAAATGCAGTGATACAAAATAAATGTACCTTGAATTTCACTGGTAACTCATATTTTAAAAAACTTGATGTAAGGCTGAAAACATGTCCTTTAAACTCACTACTTTTTTCCTTTTCTGGTGTTGCATCTTGAATCTAAGGGAATGAAAACTAAATTTCCTCACCTGCAAAGAATTCTTAACGAGAAAAATTGGTTATGCGTCTTTTCATAATTTAATACTCAAACCCTTCAGAATTACCTGGTCTACAAAAATATTTTCTTTAAAAATATATTAATCAGCTGTTTTTCTTAGTTTTGTGGTCTTGAGAACATTTCCAGATGCCAAAAGTATTCTGGTTACATTGTCTAACATGTCAAAAATCTGGTCTACAATATTTTCACTAATTTTATTCTATATGTCTGTTTGACTGTAGGATTCCTTTTAACACCTTTTAGTATCAAAAAAACAAGAAGGTCTGAATCAGGTCATCCAGTGAAAGTAAGATCTGTGAAAGCACAATTGGGTGGGTTAAATTTTAATAACTTCTATTTTGTTACTTGTCTGGTGTTAACTTATAAAAGTTATTGATTATAATAAATATTCAGTGATTCAATAATGCTAACAGGTCTCTTTCAAAATTAAAAAATTATTTCAAAATGTTGCAAAAGGAACAAATAGGGGTTTTTTTTTAAGCAGAGGGAGTAGGTTAGGAAGCCATCTTAAATGTGCACAGACATAACTTTACATTACATTTTAATCACCAAAGTGATGATTGGATAAAGTTAGTTGTACGTGCAGGTAGCAATGAGGTTTGCTTCTGTAACCAATTTAAATGTGATTAAACAGCTTTATATTTTGGTACTCATGAAAATATTAAAACACAAACATTTTCCCTGTAAATAGTACCTGTCCTATTATTAACTTGCTGAACCTCTATTGGTCAGATATGATTTTCTGCTGTTCTCCCTAGTGTTTCACAGGTTTTCACTTGTTCTGCAGTGCATATGGTAGAATAAATTCAGCCTTTAAATCTTTCCAGTGGTCACTAAATTCTCTTCTGTCTTGCTTTTTGCCAGAACAAGGGCGAACTCTGTGTTCTCTGGAGACTTCTCTGGTGGTCTGTGAATCTGCCTAGTGGTATAATTCTGATTCTTTAATTCCTGGCTTTAAATTTGATTAAAAAGACAGCTTAAAGTACTTTAAATACCCTTCTGTTATCTGTTTTCTAGATAATGAATTGCTGTGGTTGGTCCTGTAATCAGTCACTAGTGGGAAGAGAAGTGATCTGTGCAGAAAAGTACTTTGTTTCCTGTAATAGTGTCTGAAAATGGTGATTCACATTCTCAAGGCTCTAATTATTTTGACTGGGCTAGGAAGTAGCTTTTCTGAGACCTGGGATAATAATTTTATTATTCATTTGGCATTACTGTTCCTCACTGCAGAGGCACTGAAGTGTGAACTTAGATGTGTTTCGTATCATCAGCACAGGATATCTTGGGACAAAGTGAGGAATTGTTGGTCATAGAATCTCCATAACATCACAGAATAGCTTGGGCTGAAAGGGTTCTTTAAGATCAACTCATTCCAACCCTCTGCTATGGGCAGGGACACCTTGCACTAGACCAGGTTGCTCAGTAGAATAATTTCAGTCTCACGGACTATCATTTGCTCTGTGTGTAGGTGTTTGGTGTTGCTTTGCATTTCTGAGTTGCTCAGGAGTCAGCAAAGCATTAAAATTGGTGGTATAACTTTTTTTCCATTCTTTGTTTTGCAAATATTTGCCACTTGATTTTGTAGAACATTGTATGGTCTATGATTCTTTTCTTCTATTAAGCTGAAAATCAGTATTCTGTTGTACACTATTACAGCTATTAAATCACTAGATTGTGAGATCTACTCTGGTGATGACTCTGGATAGAATATGCAGGAAACCATCTCTAAAATGCTCACTTCACTTCTTAGAGCATTTAAGAGCTTTTAGAAAAAGCTTTTGCATTTTCTCTTTTGCACATCTTTCCCCTTATTTACTTTTACAGTTCAGCCTGATCTGAAATATTGTTTCATGTGGGATTGATGAATTTCTGTCTTATTTTATTTGTTGCGGTCAAGAGCAACCAGTCTGGGAGGTGTGGGGATGTCTTTCTAAGGGAGACCAAAGAGCTGTGAGTGTTGAGTAGGTGTTCCATACAAATGCATTTTAGAGCATTGCACAGTGCACATTCTAATCCTAAGGGGCCAAGGAAATGATACAGTCATCAGACAGGCTTTTGATAGTTTTAGTCAGTGGAAAAAAAAAAAGTATCTGTAAACATGCTATCAAATTTACAGCTCATTGAAAGTGACAGAGAGATAAAAGAGGGGCTAAAATGATATAATAGCATATGGAACATTGCAGGAATGTATAGCATTTAATCTTGTATACACAAATGCATGTAACATTTCAGCTCAGTTAATGATCCTGTGCTTAAGCCTGAGCCATAATGCGTCATTGCCAGACACATCTATGAGTGTAAAAGATAACATTGTCTAATTAGTTTGGAAGAGGCTTGATTTTTACATTTTTTTTATGTTGGTATTGGTGATGAAAATCTTCCCTACATCTTACTCTTTTTTACAGATGCTGTTTTCATGAAATTACACGCTTCTAAATTTTATTGCTATTACATGTTATAACATTCTGCTTTTTTGCTCCTTTTATCTAGTTTCATAAATGTAATGGGTATTTCTCTTCCCTTATCCCTTTTATTCCCCTTCCCCCTAAGAAAAAGAAGATGGGAGCTGAAAGTATTGTGAAATTGACTTGAAAGTTAAAGTCTTTCAAATAACTGGTCCTGTCATTGACAAATCTTTTTCTTCCACTCTGGTGCTTTTCATGGTAATTTAGAACAAGTTTCAGAAATTTTACAATAATAAATACATTTCTGCTGAAAGCATACATTATACAAGCAATAATTTAAAACTGCTCGTGACATCAATTATATTTTGTCATGGTGAGATATATAACACATTACATTTTATCAGCACAATGAAGAGATACATTCCAGAATCATAAAGGTGGAAATCAAAATGGTCTTTACTTTGCCCAATGGCTTTAATTGCAGGATACAGTAGAACAAAGTTGCTCCTTTATTTAAAATTTCATTTTATCAACTGTCTGTAACCTGTCACAGTCTGCCCAGTGCATGACGGTTATACCATTCCATTCAGTTCCACCTCAACAGACTTATGACAATGTGCCACTGGATTGTTTTCTTCTCTTCCTTCAGGAAGGGACAGGTTCTGCATACTACAGATTTATTAAAATGCTGTTTAAGCTCCATTACGGATGAGTGTTATCCATTAGCCACTAGCTGTCTGTCTACAGATTTATCATCCATCCATCCATCCATCCATCCATCCATCCATCCATCCATCCATCCATCCATGCACCCACCCACCCACCCAGTCACCCATCCATCCACCCTCTACCATAACTCTAATTTTTTAGCAGAGTTCATGGAGCAAACAGAACTGTTGGAATGTAAGAATGACTGCAGTACTATCTGCATGCTCTGGCAGTCGCAGTGTGTTTTACTGTCTTTGCTCGGTGCCCACAGAGATAAGTTTTACAAAAGTTGTTTTGAAAACAAATGCCTTTGGCAAAGCTTCTTTCACTGCACAGATTAATGTTTTACTGTAGGTACATACAGAATCCTAGAGTATTCTCAGTGGGAAGGGACTCACAGGCATCATGTAAGTCCAACTCCTGGCCCTTCACAGGACACCCCAAGAACCCCACCACACTCCTGAGAGCACTGCCCTAACACTTTCTGAACTGTGTTAAGCCTGGGACCATGACCACTCCCCTGGGGAGACTGTGATATGCAATTAATTTTGTAGTCATGCCTGATGCATATAAATCAACTTTATATGTTAATGTATTTATAGAAATTTTACTTAATTCACTAGTTAGCCAAACTATCCAATAGCTGTACTTCCCAGAGGTTACCTGAAATAAGAAGCAGAAAAACTGGTTTTCCTCTTGCATGCAATTAAGAATAAAGGGAAAAATGTATCCACTGTAAGAGATACAAGGTACCAGTGTGCAAATTATAAAAAAAAAAAAAAAAAAATCTGCAGGGTTTCCATTTAATTTTTAAATGTTTTCTAATCACTTAAGAGCAAAAAAAAAAAATTTTTTTTTTTTTTTTTTTAATGTGAGAGACAACTCAAGAATTTAAGTGGATCAGCAATGCTTTGGAAGATGTGTTCTACCTCTGGATTTTTGGAGGGGATTTCCCAGAACACAGACTAGGGGCAGCTGTACCCTCCTAGTGCCTTCAAAGGTCAAATGTGCTGCCCAGTGGCAATACAGCCTCCTCATTTTAACTCTACTTTGGTGAGCAGGAACCTGTTAAAACTGCAAAACAAGGAAAAGCCTTGCCATATTAAATATCTTTCCTATCACAGAAATGCCTTGAATCTATTCTATTTACCAATGTGGCTATTTCAAAACAGCTTTAGAAAAAAACACCCTAGGGAGGGAAAAGGATATTAAAATATAAAAAAGGAAAAGATATAGATATGTTTCAGTCAGGGAGCTGACATTAAAAAATGTTTATTTTCATTTTCCTGAAAAGGCTGTCTGTGTTTAATGATATTTATGAGCATTTAATTAAGACCAACATCTTTTCTCCCAAGTGCTCCTCATAACCAAAATTCAGAATAGCTTGTTCTTGTGGTACATCCATTTATCAGCTTTAGCCTTGAGGCTCTCAATGGCTCCATCATTTTCAGCTCACGGGATCGTCAGGATTTTCAGAGACACGACATTGCAAAATGTAATGAAACAGAAGAAAAACAGAACTAAATACACAACAAACATGCAGCAAGCAGTAAATAATTACCTGCCATGGAATTAAACAGTCACTTCCCTTGGGGACACATGATGGAACTAGATAAATATGGAAATTCATTAACTATGTAGCTCTGAATGAATAAACAGTATAACAGTTCAAGCTTATCATCTATGTTCTTTGTTACAAAATACAAATATCAGATATTTAAGATGTTTAAAGGGTAATTGAGAAAATCTTTGAAAGCTGGTGTTGCTCTTTGGACACAGCGGTGTTTCCTTGCATAAACAGAAAAATTCAATCAGCTTAGCTGGAACACAGAAAGTGTATTAGACAATATGAGAGTTTTGGCAAGTTTATGCTTCTGATCTCTCACAGACACAATGTTGTCCACATTCCACTTTTTAAAACTATAAAAAGAGGAAAAAAAACCCCTAACAATTTCCATTTATATGAATAGAAATAGCAATTAATCATCAGGCCTTGCAATTATCTTTTTGAGTAAGAAGGAGCAGGTCCAACTACTTTGTAAAGAATGACTTTATTACGGCTTCATCCTTGTAAACAAATTTGTCACTCAGACAGTTCCATGTAATCCTGATGGAAATTTGAATAGGCAAGGATGTCATGCTTTCCATAGGCATGGATTTAAGGACTGGAATATCCCACTCCTATGAAGAAAGTCTGAGATCTGAGACTGCTCAGCCTGGAGTGGAGATAAATCAGGGTAGAACCTATTCATGTGAAGGGAATGTGTAAAGGACACGGAGACAGGATCTGCCCAGTGACAGGACCAGAGCCAGTGGCACAAACTGAAATACAGGAGGTTCCTTCTGAGCACAAGAAAACACTTCTTTACTGTGCCCAAGAACTGGCACAGGTTTCCTAGGCAGACTGTGGTGTCTCCAACCACCCTGGACAAGGTCCTGGTCTGTAGATGGCCCTGCTTGAGGTGGTAGGGGGAGTTGGTGCATGAGATGACCTTCAGAGTTCCCATCCAGTATCACCCCTTCTTTGACCCTGATTTATGGTTATAAAAATTTGCAATGATAAATCAATACTTCTTTTTTCTCCCCTTACAACATTGAAAGGGTGGACATTTTGATTGATTTCACATATATGAGAATATTCCTCATTGATTTTTTTTTAAATTTAATTTGTAGTGCCACTTCTATACCTAATAGTTTCAAAATTTTGAGTATTGTAATTTTCAAAAGAGTAGTAATCAATCATTTTAAAGGTTTAGTCAAAATCTTAATGTATGATTTGATAAACTATTACTCAAGTATTCACATGATAGTCAAGCATATATTCAATGTATTAGCAGTAGTGTATTGTACTCATGTGTAATATGTGCCACTCCCATCTGTAATATTCTTGTTACACACATGAGTAATCATTTTATTCTTTATTAAAAAAATAAATATGAACATTAGGTGTTATGAAATTTTGTGTCTTGGGTCCAGAATTCTGTCTTCATCTGCCATATTTGGCAGCCAAATTTGGCATAGACACAGTGGTATTTTGATATAAAATACCTCAAAGATGTTAAAGGTTAAGCCATGAAAGTAAGAGAATTATGCTTTTCATAGTCAGAAATACCAACACTTCTCCATCAATTAATTGCAAACAGAAAATACTAACCTTGTTGGAAAACCCACTGGCTGGAAAAGTAGAAACCCACAAAAATAGGGACTTCACACTTTTGTCTTGGCACTGTGCTCCAGAACAAGAGGTTTTCTGACATGTTTCTCTGATGACCACAGGAGAAAGTCTGTAATGGTCTACAGTATCCTAAAAAAAAAAAATGTATACATAAAAATGTGCCTTAACATGACCCCTTCAGATGAGAGTTGTTTATTATTAATAAATTTTAAAATAAATTTAATTTTTATTTAATTTAATTTTTATTTTAATTTAATTTTTATTTGCTACTGCCTTTGCCAGTAGCCATATGATACTTAGGGAAGCTAGCCTACCTTTATCTTTTTTTTCATTTCTTTTTTAAAAAAAATAGTGATGTCATTGACTTGAGGTAATCTATATTAACAAAAATCCATATTCACTAATTACATTCCACCAGAACTATGTGCATCCCAGGAATGGAAAAAGACACAATTTTGAATAAAATCTAGGTCTGAAATGGAGAGAGAGAGAGAGAGAGAGAGAGAAGTGGTCATTCTGTCAAATGTTTGCCTGCCACATTATAATTCCTTCTAGGATTTTCA
The DNA here is from genome assembly GCA_018697195.1 of Certhia americana. Lineage (NCBI taxonomy): Eukaryota > Metazoa > Chordata > Aves > Passeriformes > Certhiidae > Certhia > Certhia americana. The sequence continues at coordinate 10,322,147 of CM031857.1, read as the reverse complement.
TTCAAATATAATTTCCAAATGCTCAAACTGACTTCTCTGATATTTGAAATAACATATACTGAGCACAAGAGTGTCATTGGTCAGGAGAAGATGAGGGGATAAGTGATGCTCTGTTTGCCTGGGGAAGACTTTAGCCTGAGATTTGTTTGTACAGAATGAATACCCTAAGATGCTCTGAAATTCTTGCATAGTGCTCAATGCCAGAAAGCACTGTTGACTCAGGCAGATGAAGACACCGAGGGCACTGAACATCTCATAGGTGTTATTATGCTTTTTTCAAAGAAGTTTTACCAGACAAAAGGTGTCTCTGTCCATTATTTTCATGAAATTGTAAAGTAAATGTAGGCCTTGTGAGATTGATGCCACTGAGGAGTGAAGTCTTCTATTGACCTGTGGTGTAGCTACATCCCTTCAGCAATGCCATCCCAAGCTATGAATACTCTACCATTTCAGCAGAGGAATTGTCCTAGAAAAGAAGTGCTGTGCCTGAAATTGACCAACATAATTGAACTGCTTACATACAATTTGAGATCATATCTTAAATATTTCAAAGGAAATAGCTTCCTTGGGAAGGGTATGCTTGAAATGCGCTAGCGGTAGAAATTTACTTCTTGTGCAAGAGTCCAATGTTGTGGTGTAATAAGAATATGAGGTAGTACAAAATAAAGTGTATTTTTTTCCACCCAGGGCAGTGACACCGAATTTGTGCAGTGGTGGAGATAACTATTATGTTTCTTCCTGTTTCAATGAGTTTATTCTTAAGTAAGCTCCTATATGTTTATCAGCCATACTATCAAACAAAGCCAACTGAAAATAGGAATAATTGGGACCCTTCTTTACTCTAAGAAACTTGTAATGAGCCTGCTTCTGTGATCTTAGTCTAAACAAGCAGTAGACAGAAGTCTTCTTTTTCAGAAACTTCAAGTCTACCTTCTCCATCATCTGAAGTGTAACAAGAAACTTTCTCTCTCTTCTTCCCTTAATCCACTGGTAGCTTCTGTCTCCCTCATTTTTTTGGCATCCTTCTGTGAACGTAAGAATTCCATTGACATTTTCTCTAGTTTGAAAGGAAGAATCCCATCCCTCTCTGTGTGCACTTCCAGACTAGACAGTTCACCCCTCCTTCAGTTGTGCCAATTCACAATCAGAAGTGATCTGTACAGAAATGATCCTCCAGAATGGATGTGTGTGTGTGTGTGTACGTGTGTATGTACAAGTTAAAGTGTAGATATTCATTATTCATCTTAGTGTTCAGCACTGCAAATGGTTAGATACAACTGTAAGGGTGAATAATCACAACCCTAGACTGAGAATGGAACAAGAAAGACCTTGGATAGCAGGAACCTCCTAATTTAGGATTATGTCCAGAAGCTGATTGTGTGCTTGTACACAGCCACAGTGTGACAAATAACTGCTGACCCTGCAGTCCAGCAGCTGTAACTTGGCACCACAGAATCACAGAATGGTTTGGGTTGGAAGGATCTTTAAAAGTCATCTCATTCCAACCCCCCTGCTGTGGACAGAGATGCCTTTCACTAGACCAGGTTGTTCAGAACTCCATCCAACCTGGCCTTGAACACTTCCAGGGATGGAGCATCCACAGCTTCTCTGGGTGACTTGTGCCACTGTCCCATCACCCTCACCATAAAGAATTTCTGTCTTATATCTAGAACTTCTGAAGGCACTCCATGTCTGTTACCTTAATTTACCATTACTATTTGAACCTATCAACGCTGTAGACAAGGGGATAAATCCAGGGGTCCTGGGCTACAGGGTCCAGAAATCCCAGTCTCTGTTTTGTAACACAACCCTGTTGAGCTAGGCAAGGATAGAGGTGGAGGCTAGGACTGCCCCTGCTGCCTTGGCTCCTTTGACTCTGCTGGGATGAATTCTGCCTCTTATGAATGAAACAATTTGTACCATTTGCAATACAGATCAGCTGGCACTCCAGCTTGCGGGCAGCACCCTTGAGTGACATGAAAATGCAGTTACTTGGAGTGATGCCCAGGTGGGCAGATATTATAGAAAGGTTTGTGAGTCCTCACAGGTAATTTTCTGGCTGGCTCATTCCTGAATCGTTGTCAAATCCAAATTCTGCATCACTACTTCTGAAATATGATGGCACAGTAATGAGTTTTAATATAAATAGAGGAGTGAAATGGCAAGAGTAGCTTCATATGCTAATTATCCTGAATCCTGTGCATTCTGCAGCAGGCTCACTGAATATACTCTATACTGAAAATTGGTGATGTTAATTCTATTTAAATATTATGGATTGTCAATGTCAATTTAGGGAATGGACATATACTTCCCATATTTATAAGAGCTACCTAACCATGGTGAAATAATTATTGACAGCCTTGTAGAAATAGTACCAAAGAAACTACAATATCAGTAGCAAAATGCATGTCAAAAAGGCTTTACAAAACTAGTCCTCGGTGGATTACAAATTATGAGGATAATTTCTGACATTTTATCAAGGCAATGTGAAATATCAAATTTCTGTGGTCAAAAGATTTTCATGTTTTACTGTGCTGTATCTCAACCCCTTAAAGAAAATCTTTTACTATCTGAAGAGGAAGCTAGTATATTTAAAAAAATAGCTCATAAAGATGGCAAAGGAAGACCAGCATTTACACTTTTGAAGTTTATGAAAGACTTATGCTTGAGTTGATAAGGATTCTTCAAAAGACACTTCTTTTGAATGCTCAGTGTGAAGAAATCTGCAAGATGCTAAACAGATGCAATGTTTCTCAGTTCTAAATCAAAGTTGATGCTATACAATCCATGCAAGATATTGGAACATTATTGTTATTATTATTATTATTATTATTATTATTATTATTATTATTATTATTATTATTATTATTATCATCATGTAGAGTAATAACATGTTTTAGCATTTTCTGTCTTCAGCAGGCTCATTCAAACTGTACCCAAAGCTTTAAATGAAAATAATAACCCATTCCCTGTAAGGCTTACAGTGCTTTACCCAGGAGGTTGATATCGTGATTGACATAGTTGAGGTTGAGGACCAAAAACATGTGTCTGTCTTGATTGTCTCTTTGCCCTCCTCAGAGCTGCTGCTTTCCTGTTTCACATTGTTTTACTGGTCTGTCATGACTCTGGCTGTGGGGGCTGCATTCGCGTCTTGCAGCCTTGAACCTCAGTCAGGTGTTACCTCAGCACATGATCATCGTTCTCCTAGGCTCTGCCTGTATTTCCCTTAAAAAGCATCACGTTGGAGACATTTTCATGGCTCTGAAGTGGCAGAGTGGGAACAGTAGGAGAACTAAAAATCTGCAAAACAGGAAACCACAATCTATATCCGTAGTAATTAGATACCATCAGTCGCGAAGACATTTTCATTGCTTTTAAAATTTGTTTTTAATGCGTGCTTATTTGAAGTTAAATTTAAGACTTCAGTAATTTACTTTCAAGCAAATGCTGGCAAACTTGTAGATAAAGCATTTAGCTGTAGCCATAAAAACCTGACTGACCTAGCTTCAAGCAACATGGTTGCTTTCAGAAGATTATGTTATTTGCTCTTTTAATTTTGAAATCAAAGTCCCAGGTCATCCTGATGGTTGAGCTGCTCATAAATTCAGGAACCTTTTGTAAAACAAGAAGACTAACAGGGCCTATTATCTTGAAAATAGCTCTAAGTGCTGAGTATAGACATTTTAAATACTAAACAAGATAGAATTGTTACCAAAAGTCTAAACAGAAATTGAGTTCACAAAAATTATATTTGAGTAATAAAGAGGGGGGACAGGTAAGGTTTTGCTAGTGTCCCACTCAGGAATTCATTAGTCTGAATGCTGAAGTCTCTTATCACTTTCTCTCCTGGCTAATTTGCAAATTAATAAAGTAGCTGAAGGCACAGAGTACTTCAAGAATAATTTCCATGTATTTGTTGTGTTCCTTCTGGTGTCAACTCAGTCCTCAACTGGTTGGAAATAAATGTATTAAAACGCTATGTCATCAAACTGAACTTTGTGGAATTAAAAGACAATACATTACAATCTTCTTTGATTGAACATGTTCCTTTTTTATGCATTTCAATTATTTCTGTTAGATGCCCGTGACCTTCTGAGAGGGTTTAGGATTTTCTCTGTATGGCTGTATCATTTGCCATAAAAAAAGACAAGCAAAGACCAGTGGGATCATACAGACATTGTAATTTTAACAACATTAGGACTAGAGCTCAAGTCTGAAGTATTTATGGACTTTATCTGAATTAATTTAACTTGCATTTTTAGGAGTTTTCTGATATCTGCTCCCTCTCTCCTCCTGCTGAAATGTTTCAAAAAGTCAAAATATGGAGTTCTTGTCTTTTGCAAGCCAGTCAGTTAGAGGTTCTCTGTTTTCAAACACTCAACTAAGATGTAAGCACTATTTTTTGTGAGCTTTTAGGCCCAATTAATCCCTTACCGAGTTTTAGGCATTTTATTGAGTTGTCTAAATTGAGGCATAGTCATTTTAGATTTCTTCTATGGAGATAAATAGGCATGGATGCTGCTGCAGGAAAATCTGCATTCCCTCTGCATTCAGGCACTTGGGTTAAACAAAGTTAGTCAAGGGGATTGTATGCTGGTCTGCTCAGCCTGCCCTTCATCCTCCCTGTTTTCTTGAAGTCTGAAGCCTGCTCTTTCAGATTGATGGCTGTGTTAGTTCATGTTTATACAGAGCCCAGCTGGCTCCAACAGGGCACAGATTAGCCCTGAACAGGCTTGATGACAGGGCAAGTCCAGAACAGCAGAACTTGTGCAAGCAGCTGCTTATATAAATGGTGTAAATAAGGATCAAGCCCTATGCTAGAAGGTGCTTCCAGTGCTTTTCCAGCCAATTCTTCCTTCCTGTCTCTGCTATTTTAGGAACTTCTTGTAAAGGAGCACTTGATTTCTCTTATCTCTTCTATACAGGCTATAATTAGGATTAGCAGAAGTGTTTTACTTAATGTTGCAGTAGTTCTTGTGTACAGCACTCATATCTTAAGTATAATTAACACTGGATAGCTCCCATTAGTGTTTTTAAGCATTTAAAATGTACTATAATGGCCAAAGCTAAAGTTGTCATTAAAGGGCCATTGCTATTTATTATGCTCATAAAGTAGACACTTTGCTACAGAAAAATATATCATTGGGTTCCATTTAGAAAGCAGTAACAGACAGCAGCATTAGTGATGGCACCCATGGGAATAAAGGACTGCTTTAAATTGATCCCATTCTTATTCTGCACAGGAGTCAATAGGGAAATCTAAAAGCAGGTGACAAATCATTGTGTTGCACAGCATAACTGATTAGCTGAGTTATGCTGTAGGGCAGGTTTGCTGTTTTTTCATGAACATTCCCTTCTGTAAATGCTTGACTTTTACTTTTCAGTCTGTGTTTTCTTTATAATTGCACATATATTTCATAATTAATTTTTATTACATTCAGCTGACATTGTTTTAAGCAATTATAAAAAGGAGAAAAAAAAAATACTCTCTTCATTATATTTTGGGAAAGGGGCCAGGTGCATTATTAACATGAGAATTTTGCAAAAACCTTTGCCTAGAACTCTTGATCAGATGCCCAAGGCTGTGAGCAGGTCAAGTTTCTTATTGCCACTGCTTCATTTGGTCCACTTGGTGATTGAATTACCAAGTTTTTACAAGTCATGTTTTCTCATACTAAGTCATAAAACGCTCTCTTACTTTCGTAGCTCCTTTTCTCTGAAGAAGTTAATCTTCTTTGCCAACACTGTTCTGAGGATACATTTTAGTCACAGTCCAACCGTTGGAACAAAACACGAGCCATTTATAGCAGTAAACAATTATCACTGAAATGAGATAACAGTTTAATGGTTTTGCATGATTAATGTCCTACATAAATTCTTTATGACATAGAATTGAGGGATGATGTTATGCATTTATAATAGAAAGTCAACAGAATGTGTCACCTTTTGGTTAGCTTCTAAGGAAACAGGCCATGCAATCAGAGTTTTCATAATAATCAAAAGTTTATAACAGAACCATCATCTATTGTCCTTACTAAATTAAATTTCCAAAGGTAGAGTTGATGGCCTTTTTGGCCTTAGTGACAATTATGCACACAAGAGGTCAATTCAGTTAATGGCATCCCTAAGAGTCTTTTTCATGTTCGTGATCCAGGGCAAGCATTTTCCAGTGTTGGTACCAACATTTAATTTAAATTGCTGTCCATTTCTAGGCATATAAATTAGTGGTCTTCTCTTCATAAATGCTTATTACCCACAGCTGATTCTGACTTCACTTTCTGTCTCCAAGGTGAACAGACCTTGGAGTTTAATGTTTAGTGTTTTTGAAAATCAGGGCAACAAACTTTGGCAACCCAAATACAATTGTCAAGGGAAGGTTTTTCAAAATTGGAAGTCTAGTATTACACCTCTGAGTTATTTTCTGTAGCTTAAAGAATGCCTAAAAATCAGTAAAAACTGTTAGGCTTGTAGCGCTTTTAAGATCAAAGCCTTTTTTTTTTTTTTTTTTAAGCTTATATTATGGCAAAATCAAGTCAGCATCCAAAATCATTTGCTTTACTTCATAATTTTGAATATCTCTCTTCTTCCTCCTTACATATATATGTATACACATAGAAAATAAACTGTTAATAAAATAACATTTTTTTAAGAAAGTTTGGTGTGGACCATCTTACATCTGACCCTTATTGAAGCAATGCAGAGCCCTCTGCTGACTTTACTTGAGGTTTCCCTCTGTCCCGCGTGGCAGGAGCAAGGATGTTTTGTCTTTCATTTCACTGAAAATTCTTATTTGGTCCAAAGGATGCACAGAGATGAGCAAAATCATGTGCTTGTCCTACTGCCATGCTGCCATTGGAAAGAGGGAGGGAAAAGTAGGATTGCCTCTCCTGATTTTCTTTTAACTCTGGTACCTACATAACATACAGAAATACACTTCTATCAGCTTTATAGTATTCATTCATAAAATATATTCCACTGTTTCCGCAGGCTATTTTAAGATAGCCTGAAGATTGGTTTAACTCACTTGTTGACTATTCCTTAGGTTGGTCCTTGGGGGAATGGACAAAAGGAGGAAGAGCAAGAGCATTGTTACAATACAGATATTCCCTGGATCTGGAGCAGGCATTTAGGGCCATGGCCAGAAGGCGAATGTAGAGCTGGTACTCTGAAGCTAAGAAAGTTGAAAACTAAAGTGTAATATGAATGAGGAAATAGGATTATCCTAATAAGAGTATAAGTAATGGGCACACAGAGTTACAAGGAAACAGGAAAAAAAAGAAGGGAAGAAAAATATAAAAATAAAGAAACACCTAATTTGTTTCCAGATCCTGTGTGACTCTGTCTGGTAAAATATTCCATCATTTTATTGAATTTAGTCGAGTAAGGTATGTTCCCAGAGCTAATACCATTTGATAGATAGAACAAAGGTTATTTTTCCTTTGGCATTTACAGAGTTCATGTTCTAAATAAGCAAAACAAATCGCTGTGATTGGTTTGATACTTTTATACTTACAGTTTTATAGAAATTTGTACTTTATGAGCTTCAAATCTGAAAGTAGCCACAGTACTAGTGTAGGTACTAATTAATTTTTGCTGGTTCTGCTTGGGTATTTCCTAGTCACTTCTCAAACATAAGTTAGAAACCAATTTAAAAAATAGACTAATTGATCATTTTTAATTACAGCCTTGTGAATCTGTGTTTCCTCAAAGAGAAGAAATAGGAATGTCTAATGTTGTATTGATAATTCATCTCTAGGATATAAAACTCATTAATAAACTTCGCTTTACAGTCCCACTAGAAACTAGGACTGCATAAAAGTTGAGTAAAAGGTCAGTAGCATACCTACCTGCTAGAATACAGATATATGTAACTTTGGTGAAGCAAAAGTAAGACATAGTATTTTACAGTTTTAATTATTAATCCTTAGTACTTAGTAAAGTTAATCAGAACTTATGTTTTCTCACTGCAGTTCTGTGGTTTCCTTTAGAAGTTGACACTTTCTGTGTGAAAATGTCAATTTTGGTATGATTATTTTGTTTTCTTTTCTTTGAACCAAAGTTTAATGTTCTGTCTGAATAGTTTCACTTGCAAATTTTAACTTCTTGGGGGTGCCAGAGTGTCTCCAGTGGGCTACACTCAAATCCATATGATTCTGCATAAGGCTCCTGCCTCTGCTACATCTGTCCTTTGAATGAGGGAAATTAATCCGTTTTAAGATGATGCAGCATAGATGTTACTCGATCAAAGAGCCCAGCATATGAAGAAACATGTGAGCACCAAACCCTGGACGTTCAGTCAGAGGTGCTAAATTGATTGTGACATGCAAGACTTCTGAACTTCCAATTTTTTTTTTTTTTTTAAAAAAAACCTTTTCTGTTTGGTCTTCTCACCCCAAACTGGGAGTATAAGAGAGAAATCTCTAGCCTTAGTCAGTTCTTCTGTAAGAGAAATCCAGGAAAGTCCACTTTTATCTGAGATAAAGGAAGAAAGTGAGCCTCCATGACATTGTTTGCAGTTATTTTTTTTAGCTATTTTTGACAAATAAGAAGGTGATACCTCAGAACTGCAGTTCACATGGTGTTGCAATAAAGACCTGTGCAAGCAAACAGTGCATTTAGTTTTCATAGCTTTAGAATGGGATATATTGTAGATAAAGTGTGAAAATTACTGAGTCCAGCTCTAACCATTTTGTTTGGGGAAAAGTGTTGGGCTCCACCTGGTATGAAATGAGTTTAAGATATTAAGAGCCACTCTGTCTGTTGATTCCTTTCTACTTTTTTTTTTTAAAAAAAGAGTACTGAAAAGGCCCAGCTTTGCAGCAGAGTCACTGTTTGCCTCTTCTGGTAGTTGCTAGAAGTCTCTATAGTTTTTAGATGTAACTCCAGCCTTTATAACAGCAAATGTTGCCTATCTTGTAGAATGCTGATAGAAAACCTACCTTATGCAAACAAGTCTTTTTCTCAGTCAGTGACAGATTATCACAAGATAATGAGCTCTCTGGTGTTAATGCCACCTCACACGTCCTGTTCCTGCCTGATGAGCCCCACAGGGCTGCATTTCTGGGCTTCCCAGAGATCACCAGCCTGTGTCAGTGGGGTTGTCCACAAATCTTGACCTGCGGGAATCCCTTCTTTCTTACTTGATTGGGTATCTTCTCCTGGACAGACAGCTCTGTCAGACCTGAACAAGGGCAACCAAAGTGTACAAGAGTTATTTGCAGGCAAACAAACAGTAGTAAAATATTCCTGACATGTTCTTCATTATTCTTCTCATCACATCCTACATTGTGACAATTCTATTAAGAGAGTGAGTCTGCCTGCAGTCCATGTTTGTTAACAGGCCAAGGGTAAAATAGACTAAAACGACCATTCAAACATTTCTCTGTCTATACTTTTTCCCTTAGTGTAAAAAAAAAAAAACAAAACCAACAAAACACCAAAAAACCAAAACTAAAAAAGCCCACCCCAAACCAAACCATAAAACAACCAAACAGAAATAGTAAGTAGGAAAAAAGGCTTCACTTCTGATTTGTTAAATAATTCCAGTCTCCAATACTTTTTGCCCTTTCTGCCTCTCTTGAAGAGAGCATTGAATAAGTAGAATAACTGGAGTTTCCTCATATTTGTCTCATTTCCTTAATGAGCATAAATGGACTATGATAAAAATAATTTTATCTCTGCTGAAGTCAGTAGCAAAGTTCCCAGAGCATTATATAGGGCCAGGATTCCATTCCCTGTGTGTTGCTGGGAAAAGGTAAAAAAGGTTGGTGTAAGGTATTTTTCTAAGTTTTGACCAAACAACCTTCTCCTGAAGTCACATGAAATCTCCTGAAGTCTGTTGGACCACTGCTGAATCCTTTTGAAAATGCTTTCCAAAGAATACATTAGCTATTTTTCATTGCTTGGTTACTGTATGAAATGGAATTCTAATGATAATTGAGTTTTTCTGTTCTCTCAAATATTCCTACAATGGCTGAATGTTAATATTGCTGGAAAATTAAAAATTTGTTTCATCCAAGTCTAAGGATGATTTTTTAATTTATTTATTAATAATACAGAAGTTTTGAACATGTAGGAAACCATACTTACCCCTCCTATTTTGCCTTCAAATTCTTACACATGTGTATCCTTTTAGTAGGGTTGTTTAGGGGTGAGTGAAGTCTACAAGGTCCTTGTGCTGTGCTGTTTCTTTTCTGACAATAATCTCAAAAATGCAGGTTCACAGATAATTCTTCAATTGCACAAATCTAAAAAAGAAATTCCCAGACTCAGAGAGAATGTATGTTTATAAAAGCACATAGATCCTAAATGCTGTGGGTAAATACAGTGATGTTAAGTATTCGAAAGCAACAGGACTTTTTCATATGCCTTTCTGATTCTGTTTGAAAATTACTTATTTTGTTTTCCTTTGCTTTTGTGCATGAACTTTGATTTTGCTTTATTAATCTGCTTTTACCTTGACGTGTGAGTTGTTTTATATTACATATTATTTTTCTCAACTCCCATCCTTCTGAGGAGGGGAGTGAGAGAGGCTTGGTGGGTACCTGATATTCAGTCAAGGTCAGCCTACCAAAAAAAAAAACATAGGAAGCATTTTGGAGGTTTGGTTATCCAGTGTGATAACAAAGGATTTGAGACATAAAATAAGCGTTTTTTTCAGTGCAGTTCAAAAGTGAAATTTATTCTCCTATGAATGGCCTGTATATTGCTGAACCACCCCATACAGCCTCAGTGACATATCAAAGGGAAACAATTCAAGCATTTTGGAGACCAAGTTATTTGTCCCTTTGATTATATCATCACCTGCCTTCCTGGTTTATTTCCTACATTAGTCTTAGACACTGGGATTCTCTTTTGATCACTGCATCTGTGGAAAAGTGAAGCTTAAGAAACACATGTGCTGGATCTCCCATTAGGAATAAAATGAACATTTTGGCATGTACTTAGTAACTGCTGCTGGTTGTTGATGGTGGGGGAGTCTGAGGAGCATAAGGATCTTGGGCTGTGCTCTTCTTTGACAGCAGTTCCAACATCTGCAGGACATGTTTTAGCAAGAACTAGAAAAGTGGAATAAATAATAGTAAAATTACACATATGGTGTGAAGGTGACACAGAAAAATGTGTTTTCAGCTCTAGCTGCACTATTTCTGACCCACCCTTTTGATGACTTAACTCGAGTGACAAGATACTGAGCAAGAGCATATGTGATTATTATGCACCATGTAGAGTTCAGAACAAAGCATAAATAATTGCCATGCAATATCAATTTGTTTGATCTAGGAATCAAATCTTAACCAGATTGTCTAGTGCCTAAGTGTAACATTGAATGGTTTTATTAGTACATATTATCTGAAAAAGCCTCATCTCTCTGAGAGATCAGCCTTGGTGGTGCACAGCTGATGCTGCAAGCAGCAGCAGCATGTGAAAATGATTTGGCTGTTATTTGTAAAGATGGACTTAGAGTGAGGCTATTCCTTTTTATCTCATCTCTCTTACTGTAATGGCCTGAAACTTCTACTTTGTCAGTAAGAATTAGTCCCATTTTAGGAAAGAGTCAGTAAAATGCACTTAATTTGAAATGATTACCTGTATATAGAAGCTTCTGAGATTCATCTTCTGTTGTGTGTATTTATTGAAAATTGTGCTGTCTTGACAAATTATCTACTTTTGTTGCTGGATACTCCTGACAGATTTTTTTCCACACATTTCATCTGTATCAAGATCAACAATTTACTTTCATGGTGGTAAGATAATCAGAACAAAAGCATGAAAGGAAACCTGACTGGTAAATTTTCATCATCAGTTTTATCAGTGAAAAATTGCTGTTTATGATTTCTTGTCCTATTTTTTTCTCCTGCATTTACTCCTGTCCTACTTTTTTTAACTACATGTGCTTTTCTCTCACTCTCCTGCCAACAACACACATACTTTGTCCTAGAGACCATCTTTTGCAAACATTAATGTTTTATAAATTATGGCTTGACAGCAGTTCACTGACCACCCAGGAAAAAAACAGTTCCAGTATCAGACTCGCTCAGAATATACACACAAGTTAGAGATGGATTTTCAAAAATTTATTCTTGTTTTATAATTCACTAGCATTTGTTTGGGGCGCAGACATATTTTCCAGGATGCAACAGGCTCAGGAAGGACTTGCCAATAAGAACTCCATCAAAAGTTTTGAGTGCTGCTTCATACAGCACTCACTTGAAATGCAAGTTTACTTTGCCTGAAGCCAAAGTAAACACACAGTCACGTTCTCCTCACAAAATTTATTTGCTTTGTCAGTCAGGGCAAATCTCTCATTCTTGTCAAATTATACAGTCCCTCTGGCAGGTCACAATAGCAATGGTGGCATTATCAATATTTTTAAAAGGTCATCTATCAGAGAAAGTGTGTTGCAGGTAATGAAAAGGAGGGAAAGACAACTGCTTTGTATGCTCAGAGAATTGAAAATGGTACAAAAAGATTGTATACCTTAACAACAAGAATTTTGTGTATTTGCATTTTGCAAACCATATCAATATCCACATAATTCTAATTTTGCCAAGTAAGACAGTTATTCTTTTTCCCACAGTCCTCTGTACAATTTGTACTGGTCTCCACATGTAAGAAGAAGGGGTTCAAATCATAGGAACCATTTTATTCAAACAAACAGAAAACTGATTTGATTTTCAAAAAATATTTTATTTAAATGATGTGTGTTGTTGTGAGAACTTGCACTTTGTTATCTGAAAGCAACTGAGTTTCTCTAGCTTTCATTTGTCTTAAGCTGATAGGGAAGAAATCTAACAAAACCAAACCATCCTTGTTAAGTCCTCCTAAAGATCCCACTGCTGCTTTGCTGTTCGTAGAAAACTAGGAAGTATGTCTGGTGCTTTACAGATAAATGTGATCAGTTCTTGGCTCCAAGGAGCTTACAAGTTAAACCTCAGAGCTTGGTTTTATATATCAACTATGTAATCTTTTATTTGTGTGTATTAAGGCTCAAAAATTGAACTTTGGAAAATTTTCTTTTAAGATTAGTAATTATTCTAGTAGGTATAAAAAAGTGTTTGGATTTTTTTTCCCTAGAAAATGAAAGATAAGCTAGAGGAAGGGAAACTTTTTTTTTTTTTTTTTCATTTTTAGATTTGTCATGCCCAGGGAATGGAATCTAAGTTAGAACCTGTGATTTCTTCTGTGTATGTGAAAACAGCAAAACCTTAACAAAATTTCAGTCCTGAAACTTTGGAGCTTTTAAGGAAATAAAAAAGGGCTTTGTCCATTTAGTTGAAAAATCCACATCTGTCACCAGCAGTTGTCATCAGCACTGCATGTTGATGCTGTCAAGGTATTCCAAGTAGTGAAGGAAATGTGGGAGTCTTGCTAATTTCTTTATGATGGTTCAAAATCTCACCACACAACCACTTTGATACACAAAAGATTCCTACCTGAGTTATGTATGAATGAAAATACCCTTACACTCTGATGTTGCTACTTTAATGGTGGAGAACTCGGCTTCTTCAGACTCCCTGTGTGACCCTGTAACACTGGGAGCAGAGAAAATGTTGAGTTTCAAATGTGTCACTGGGGCTGGGCAGTGAGGGCTTCAGCTGCACCAGTCATCATGTAGCACAGCAGGAGGAAAACACCATGGAAGCTTTGGCTGGCAGTTCAGGTTTACTCAGGCAGCAGCTCCAGGGCGCTGCTGCTGATGGTGTAATTTCACCACTGAAGTTTGTGTTTTAAGCTATAGAGATGGTTCGTTAAGACAAGAAACACTAGCTCACGCTGAGTCTCCTGCTTTCTCAATAGCTTGACTATGAAAATCCTTTGGCACTGCTTTCTTAGGCTGAGATTCCCTGCTGAGAGCCAAAATACTGCTGTCCCTGTTTTCTGTCATTGTCGCTGGTGCATATTTACATGTTGACCCAATGTCCAATAAAGTTTATGGACAGGCTCCACAGCATTCACTTGGCATTGCATCAGGGAAAAGACAGCCAACACTGGATCTTCATGAGCTAAAAGAAAATCAATTTTAATTCCACAGGACGGAATTATTGGGGTAGAAAAGAGAAGTCATTAAATAGCCTTGCTTGCTCCAAGGCTACTGATACGGAAGAAGAACTGAAAAGAAAAATTTTAACATTGGATTGCTGTAATTGTTATAGGCACCCGCCTTCTATTGCATTCCCTTGTTAACCTAGAAGCTAGCTGGTGTTGGTAAGTATCTATATTTTCTCATGGAAAGCAGTATAACCATTATCCTGGTAGATTAATAATGTTGCTGCTTTCCTTCTCTAATTAAAACTTGTCACCATAAAAGAAGGCAGTAGGATACCACAGTGCCATATTTTAAAGCTACTGTGAAATACAGACCTTGTAACCTTGATGTAGTAACAATAAATGCACATAAAATAAACACTAACATTTGACTATAAGGCAGGAAAGAAAACTAAAAGCAGGGAAAGCAGCCCAGAAGCTGGGCTGGGGTTGGGGAAGGAGCCTTGTTTTGTAGTGGGGCTGCCTCCATGTAGGTTCCTTCTCCAGGATCTCTAGGGCTGGCTGAAGTACCTCACAGGATCCCCTCTACCCCTAGCAGAGTGTGGCCAGCGTGCTGAGGCACCTTGCTGCCTTCAGCCTGTCTGTGTACCTTGGATTTTAACATTCAAAACAGTTCTGGTATGAGCATTTTGAACAGCAAATTTCACTTGTCAGTTGTCTCCAGGAGCCCAAATATCTTTCTGCTATGGGTACCTTTGCCATATATCTAAGTCTGCATCTTCTAGAAGACTCTTCAGATACTTCTCATGTAAGGACATACTCATGCGTGCAAAGACTTCTTGTTATAAAATTTTCTTTACATTTTTAAAGTCTTCAGCTGAAGGAGTAATGTGTGAAACTGTTCATGCTCTGCTCTGCTGAGCTGACTACTTCCCACCAGAGAAGCTCAGCTCAAAATCTGAAGGCTTCTTGTGGTGTACTGCAGTCCCATAGGCTTGTACCTTAGGACATGCAATGTGTGGATCTTAGCAAAAGACACTAATAGACCTGTTTGGTCTTACTTTATTCTCATTTGAGAAGAGGTGAAGTATTAATATATAAAGTTATGTTTTCGGATACCGTGTCATATGTGCCTTTTATGTTGTTTGGTATGTGTGCACACCCTAAATTAATCACAGTGGGTTATGAAAGGGCAGTAATCAATAAGACAGCTCGTTATCTATGATACTCATAATTATCCTGATGCTGGTACTAATATATTGGTTTAACTAAAGCATATTAAAAAAAAAAATGTCCTAACAGGACATCTCATTATCACCCTTATTTTTGCTCTGAAGTTTTATTAGAAAATCGTGCTACACATGTGAACTACCACAACAACAGCATTATCCCTAGGGCATTTTTTCATATCAAGGTTAATTTGAAGTGATTAGCGTGAGTGCTACAGATGTTGCTATGGGAATAGGAACCTCACATCTACTGTGATGGACATCACATGATTGCTGTTACAGCTCCAGTATGATTGGATTATTTGTTTTAATGTCATGCAAAATAAGTCACATGACAAAGATCAGAATCTCCTTAATAGCATTTCATATTCTGGAAATCAATCACCTTTTTTCCATTTCTCAGTGCATAAAGTGTCTGAAGAGCACATAAAGCAGATGTCTTTGGTTTGCTGCTACTTGTATCTGACTGTTTGACTGGTAAAATCTACCGCTGGTGACTAAAATATTCACCTATTTGAAAACTGAAAAAACCAAGTTATTATATTTTACCATAATATGAAGTATTTTCTAATAAGCTGGAATAATATTTTAGCATGACCATAATTAGATCACGTTTTATAATAAATCCTTACACTGAATATGTGCAAAATCGTGTAGGGATGGATGATCCCTCTGCCATCAAAATCAAGACGGAGCCCCCTATTTGACTCAGTAGGTGCCTCTGGATTCTCTTCTCTCAACTCAGCCTCAGATATTTAAATATATAGTAAGGAGATAATATACAGTAAGGAGAAAGATAAAAATGTTTTCTAGGGACTTCATAAGGACAATAATTAACACATAAAAATGTGGCATAGTCAAAATATTAATTTTAATGTATTACTTAATAACACTTTACTCTCACAAATGTGGACCAAAGACTATGATTAATAGAGTCTTTAGCACTATCACTGGTGAAATGGGATAGCTTTGTCATCTACAGGGGGATGCTTTATAGTCTACAGGGTGCTGTGTGATGCCACTTGGAGGCACTTTTCTCTCACTGGTGACTGCGTAGACAATGAAAGCTCCTAAATTTGATCTCCTAAATTACATCTAGAACACACTCTAAAGCAAATTCAAGTACAGCTTATTAACCTTTCATTCACATTCCTCTCTTGTGATTATTGCTGTGAGTAATGTTTGGATTTTATATCTGCAATTTTCTTATTTCCAATAAAAGAGAAGCAGTTGATTGGGAAACTATTCTGAGTGCTGGCTTTACTTTCCAGATAATTTTATGTCTTTGTTATGTGGTGTGATTTTAAGCATGCTAATGGTATTCTCTACAGGATGATGCTATACAGAAAATTCATAAATAAAATGAAGAAGTAAAGAGGATTTTTGAATATACTGAGGATAACAAAGAATAGCTCATACTTCATTTGCTTGAACAGTGACTTACAGAACTCTCACTTCTACTTTTAAGGTGGAATAAATTTGTGATTTAGATAGCACCTTTCATCCCTCAGAGAGTGTCAAAACTAATTAGAGATTGATATTATCCTTTCATGGTGGGTGATAGGTAATCATGACAGCAGGTCTTCGAGCCCAAGCTACAATAACACTAGTTCATGAAAATGGATTTGTTTGTCATGGTAGCTGCAATTCTATGGTTTTACTGCCCTCTATTCACAGGATATATCCTGCTCTTTAATTTTCAAAGGATAGTCACCTGGGAGGGACAAGGATATGGTTTTGTGATCACTGGAAGGCAGAAACTTCAGCAGCTCAGTACTCAGAACCACACTCAGCAAATAGAACACAACTGAAGAGGGTATTTCAGTTGGAAATAATGGATTATAAACTCATATCACTGCAAAAGCTTTGTGTCAGCTGAGCAGTTCTGCTCCCATTTGAGTAAACTACACAATATTTGGCTGTACTGGAGGAAAGTAGTCAATAAAAAGAAAGACAAATTGAGGGGTTTCTTCATGTCTCTGGTGCTTTCCCTTCACTCACTACTTGTGTCAGGAGACTTAATACTCAGTTCTTCGTTCAGATTGATATCACTATTAGGGTTTAAGCATAAGTAAATAAAATATATAGTCTACAATATAGAGTCACCTTCTTCAGAGATGAGGAAGTTGTGGCTTCCTCAAAACAAAACAATTGTTCCTGACTGGAATCTGAAACAACTTCTACTCTGCTTGCAAAACAGAGGAATGACTCTGGGCCTCTTTTTCCACCTATCCACACAGAATCCAATTCCTCTGCAGGCATGTGGTAAGAGCATGGGTCCAAGCTTTTCTCTATTGGTAAACAATGGTGTAGCATTTGAAGTAACTGGAAACAACAAAAAAAACCACATGCAAGCCATTTTAGATGCTACATAAGTGCTACAGCATTCCACTCTGGTAAACCAACCTCACATCCTTATTTCTTCTCACAAGTTTGATAAATCCTCAATAAACAGGACTCTTAAACACTGGATTCCTTATGTGGTTTTAGGTATTAATAGTTAATACCTAAAATTAATTAATGCATTAATGCATTAATACCTCTACACTAGAAGTAAATAATGCACAAAGGCTTTTTTCTGTTCAGTTCCTTCATTTCCAAGTTGTTAATTCTGACAATATTATAATAACATAGGAAGAAAGGCAGGGGTTTTAAGTACTTTAAAGGAAAATCATGATTTATTAAAATGGAAAATACTTTCAGAATTGTTTGCCATAATGATGTTACTCTAATAATTTTCAGTGGTAATGATGACATAGTGGTGTAAAATCCTGATTACTAAAATGGTATATCACATCCAAAGTATTTTTGACTAAAAATCACAAATTATTTTAAAAACATTATCTCATCTCTTGAAGCAAGGATAGACACTTAGGATGACAATTTCATTTATACTAAAAGCATTTCAGAAAATTTCTAAAGACAGAATTTGAAGATATTCAAAGATATTATCCAGTAGTGAAAGGCATTAACAGTTTTATCATTGAAATATTTAATGAATAAAAAAATGAGACCAATATTCTTATTTCAAAAAAATATTAATTGTTCCTATTTTGAATGTTTCTATACTACCAGCTGTATAGAGAGAACATGTATTTTATAAAAAATTAGTGGTTAGAAGATTGTTAATGAATTATCTCACAGTCTCCAGATTAAGCAGAAGAGGAAATTGTATAAGAATTTCAACCCCTTGTGCAGACAAAAGACTTCGCAAAATGTGTTACAGTCTCTGACCTTTAGATTTAGTGTCTATTCCAACCAAGCTTCCAGAAATTCACCTGCCACTATTTAGAGTTACAGTATATGTTGACAATAGATCTTAAAATCACGCTCTCTCCTGCAGTTCAATTAGCTATGTTCCACTTTGCTGCCCTACATACATTATGTGGCTACAAACAAGTGGTTTTGGTATTTTTTTTTTCAGAACAGATATCTAAGTGCAGGATTTTTCCCCCAGAATTTCTATGCAAATGCTTTGACTATTTTTTGGTACACTTATGTAACAACCTACTAAATTAAGACTCATTATCCTCCTGTGTTAACAAAAGCAACATTTTTAAAGGTTAACAGTTGGTTTATAACAGAAAGGAACGTTTTGCTTTGAATACAACAAATCTAAAATGGGACACTTTCTTGCTGGTAATTTCTATTGTTAAAAGTTCTTTTTAATCGTTTAATTGTACCTTAGGTCCATTAGGATCTTTGGAAAATTTTGTCATACTGGCACATTAAGTGTCATTCTGGCACATTTTAAAGCATTTTATAGCATTGTGAACTTGCAAATGTAAGGTCAATACTTTCCCAGAGCTCATATGTGGTCCCACTTTAATTTTATCCCAACCAGTAAGATGCAGTTGTTGTTACCAGAGCTCTCCCTGTGTATCTGTTTTAATACAGCAAGTGCCAGTGCCCCAGCTGTTGTGAATCAGCATAGCTCTGATGAGGTCAGAATTTTAAATATGTGCCAGGGAGGGTTAGGAGCTGCTATTTGGCACTTCCTTAACACCATCTTTCTGGAATGAGGGTTTACAGCTTCAGCCGATTTTAGGGCAGTTGAGTTGGCATGGGTGATGGGACTGTAGCCTCATAGCACACAGATTCACAAAATTATTGTGTTTGAGCCTCCAGAATTAACTTGTGAATGGGTTTTGTAAAAACCCTCAGTGCTGGATTGTGTTCGTGTTAAAGAGATGGGAACCAGAGTATTAATGTCACTGGGAGGACACTTAGTGCTCTGCTCAGACCTACTCTCAACAAAAAATTGTCATTCAATAAGCTCACAAAGTGCAATATCTCCTTGTAAGAAGTCTGCATTTTCATGTACTTAATCTATGACCGTGATGTGCACCAGCTACTCAGGAGTTGAAGTTGAAGCTGGAATAATAGCAAGATTCCAAGAATACAAGCCTCTGATAGCTTCTACATTAAGTATTGAGGGGTGGAGGTTATGGAAATGATTACAGATTTTGTCAGTCAAAGGATGTGTAGTTTTTCAAAGGTGAAGGAAGGAAAGGGAAGATCTGTAGGGTTTCTACTCCAAGGATGTGTGGACAGATAGAACTCTTCCGTTATGCTTTGTAGTGAGATCCTGCCTTTATTGCTCGTAGACTTGATTCTTACTATACAGTTTTCCTCATTAAGTGTTGTCCAGTCTTGTAAGAAAACAAAGAATTAATTCCTCACACTCACTACCGTTAACATGAGAAGAGAGGGCAAGGTCAGGGCAGGAGTTCAGAATGAGGTTTTTTATTCATCATCTGTAACAGCTTTTCAGATGGAATGGGAGCATTTACAAGAAAAGAGGGTAAGTCTTGTACTTTCACAAAGAGAGGGAAAGGGTGGTGATGCAGTGAAATGTCGGAAGTGGACAGCTCAGCATATACACTCCTCTTTCCCAGATTCCTGTGAATGGTCAAACTCTTTCAGGACATGTAGACTAAAGGCTTTTTTTTTAACTTTTTTAAGGTCACAGTTCTGCTTGTTAATATTAACCTCCCAAATGAAGCTTTTAGTGGCCTATTTCATCCCATTTGTGAAAGAGATGAGAATTTATTAAGAGCTCTCTCTCTCTCTAAATTTCCCATTACTAAATTAAGCATGGAAGTGTGGTTTTCTTTTTCCTCAGATACCATTTGTTTCCCAAAAGTAATTACAATATCAGCTTGATAAAGGCTGCTAGTAATTTTGTTAAGAAATTTTCTGAAAAAGAGCAGGAAAACTTAACAACCTAAGGGAATTGCCTGTGGAATGGGGTGGTCTCAGGAGACCCCCCCCTCTTACCCATTAGGAATTCTAACCACTGTAATTAGCAGCAAATTTCCCTATCTCTGTATGTTAAACAGGGAATTCATCTTCGGTTTGTTTCTGCCTGGGGCAGAGAGAGACTGAAGGAAGGGAAATGTAAAGATGTGCCTGCCTGGGTGAAGCAGCCTTAGCTGCACTGGAAGGAAGCAAATCCACCAGCCTCTGATTTATAACCTATGCAACCCTGTCACAGTCAAGGGCCTTACTTCAGTTATAATCCAAGGAAAAATGCAAGTGCACAGGTAGATAGGAAACACCCAGATAGAGAAATTATGGGGTTATGAATGAGGTTGTTTAAAAACGAATGAATAAAAGATGAACATTTGCATTGTAGAGTTACTGGGCTGAGAAAACCAGTAACTTTTTGTGAGCTCTTTTACTGCCTCTGCAGTAGCAAACCTTATCTGAGTAAATATTTTCTGTGTCAGAAACGGTGAGGAATTGGGAAGGTGATTACTGCATACGACAGAAAATATCTTATATTGTCTGACAGCAATCCTCTGAGACTCTTGATGAGCTTCCTCTTGCTGAACAGTAATCCTGCCAGGAAAAGAGACTGAAAAAATAAAAGATGTATTCATTGGCGTAATGAATAACAAAACTAGATGCTAATAAAACCCAACAAATTGCCTTATGCGTTGTTTCATTATTTATCCATCCACTTTACGAGCGATCATACAATTGCTGGTTTAGATGCTAACTTTGTGTGTCCCCCACAAATGATACTCAAGTAAATGGTCACTAATCTGTGCTCATAACACTCCTGAAGTGTGCACAAAAGCCACTAGAAAGAGTTTCTAGTGTTCTCTTAGGGACATTGATGTATTTTATGTTATAATGTATTATTATTTCCAGTGCATTGAGAAGGCAGATGATCAAGTTAGGGGGTTTTTGTATTAAAAAATGTTGTGTTATAAATATTTGCATAAACTGATGCCACAGTATTTGAAACTGGACCTGAATTTATAACTATGTTTACATTAGTTTCCCTGGTTGTCATAAGCTAATTGTGACCTTGGAGTCTTAAGTAAAAAGAATGAGTGACAAACTTTGCTGTTTGATTCCTTTCCATTTTTCTTGTTCAACAACTACTAAAGATAAAAACTGGGCTAAATTGTGTTTTAACATATCTAAAAAATATTATTAATTTCAAATTATATTTTTTCCTCTGTGATGCTAGCTGGAATGACAGACTAGAGAATGAAGAGTGACCAGTGAATTACAGAGCAAACTGTCATATGTGCCACTTAAAGCACTTTATTTTTAAATTCTGGGGAAAATAAGACTACTTAGATTTGGCTTCACACTGACACATTAAAAAAAAAAAAATTAATTACTTTGGTGTGAAAAGATTTCCTAATACAAACTAATTTGCATATTTTCTGTTGTTCACTAAGGTAATTTTGTTCTATGTTGAAACACTAATCTAAAAAGAGCTTGACTGTCTTTAGAGAAAAGAACAGATTAGAAGAACATAATCAACTCTTTTTGCTGAATTCGCAAAAGGAAAACTGAGCTATCTGATCTTCAGAAGAGTGTACCCTACATGTCAGTTTCCCAGATGACCTTTCCTTTAAAATTGTTTATGTTGCTTATGCATTTTAAAACTACATTTCACTCCAGCCATCGAGCCACAGCTAAAGCCTAAGGATAAGCTAATTCTAATTCAGAGAAAAAAGATAACTCATGGAAAAAACAGCTGAAAAATAGAGTGCCTTGAAAAGTAATGTTAGGAGAAAATAATTGCTATTATACACTGAGATTTTTATGTATTTATCCCCCAATCATCTGGACATTATCCTTCCAATGCAAGTATTATCACAAATGCTACATTTCTGACTGAGGTCTATTTGTTTCATCTGTGGAAGTGGTGAGTACCTGGTGAAGCTGGATGGAATTTTTTACATGGGATTTTTACCTTTCCATTGCTCTTAGGAACTACTGACAATCTGACTGCTTTGGGGAAAGCCAGACCTCATCTGCATTAATGGCATTTTTGTGCCATTAATAGATTATATTAATTACATGCCTCAGAGGCTTCTTTTGGTCACCTCTAGAAGCCAGAAAGCAATTTCTTTTCTCTTACTGCACAACAGCAGTAGAGAGGAGAATGAAATGGGAAGGAAGTGAAGAGTTGAAACATCAGAGATGCAATTGGAGCTGGAGACAGAATGTGCTACTGTTAAAAATTCTCATCTGCTTTGTTGACATATGTTTCTGTTAGACAGAGTTAAACTTAATGATAACAAATTATATTTATCCACTATTAATTGAGTATAATGGCACTTATCCTCCCCTGCTTATGGTAACAGTTTTCAAATCTCTTCCCTGTACACAAATGCCATCAAGTTTTGAAGCCGTGGCAGTCCATGCCAGACCATCCTAGGAGAGACTGAACCAACTCCTACTGTGAGACAGAGCCTGCCCATCCCGGGAGGATCCCACTGGGGGACTGCTCAGGGATGTCCCCGGCGGAGATGACAGCAGTGATGGGCCAAATACTTGCCCTTGGAAAGCCAAGGAGACTAAAAATATTGACAGCACAGTGTGGGTGTTCAGTTTCTTATAAAATATCAGCGCTACACATTTGTCATGACACTGAGGGAAGGCCAAGAACAGGGGCTGTGTGACAGATGGAATAGAAAAATCTGGAATGCACTTTTCAACTTTATGACTTTTTGGTACTGGCAGCAGAGAAATGTCTCAGGAGATTGTTAGCAAGGAAGAAAAATCATGTTCAGGACAGAAATACCTTCTACTTCTCTGAAAGAAACTAAACTGCTAATTCATTATTCTCTGCTAAATCATTTGGGACAGGATATCTTTTTCCCTACAGAATTTAAAACAAATGCTTAAGAATATGACATTTCTATGTTTGCACACACACGTCTGGCATTATTTATTTCTTATAAATAAACATGGCTGTCATAAAATCATTAAATAAAGAGAGTTTAGGCTACACTTGGAGTCAGCCCATAATGTTTGCATGCCTGAATGTGAATAATATTTATGACTATCTGGTCATGAGTATTTCATCATGACTTTGCATCTTTTGTATAATTGCATCATTATTTACCAAAAAAAAGTGGTGTTGACAGAAACAGGACAACTGAACTCTGGTGATGCAGTTAATTGCTGCTAGACCTTGTACCTCAGACTGCATCCCAATTAATTTATGATTTGGATCTCTAAGTAGCTATCATCCAGCTGTAAATGTATTCAAGTGAATACATATTCTTAGACTAGATTGTTGGAATAGGTTCCAAGTGAAGAAGAATTTGATGAGTTTTTATGCAAAGACACATGATTAAGCTTTTTCCTTTATTTCTATCAAGAAAGTTTTCATTCTAGGGTTTGTCTATTAGACTTTTGGACTCTCATCTGATTTTTTGCATTATCCTACAATAATTGAAAAAAGTGACAGAATTGAAATAGATATTTGGATGCTTTTTGGGTTTTTTGGGTTTGTTTTTTTGTTGTTGGTTTGTTGGTTGTTTGGGGGTTTTTTGTGTTTTTTTTCTCCTAGTTCTCCTTTTTCTACTGCTAGGTTATAGTTTCTCCTGCATTCCTTTGTCACAGATTTTAATTTTTAAATACTGGTGGAGCATGGATGCAGACTGCCAACATCCGTTAGCTTATCACTAGGGTACCTTGTCTGTAGATCAGCCTGGGCATAAATATTATATAGCTCAGCTCCCATACTACCTGTGTTTCCACATGAATGGCTTTATTTCCACCACAGAAGGATCTGTAATGAGGCCATTAAGTGACACAGAGCATGCTCCTGGTTAGTCAAAAGGAAGCACACACAGCTCTGTGGTGCCTTTGTGTATTTTATTCTGAATGTACACAAATCTAAAGACTCATGGTAAAAATATTCAACAAGACCATAGCTTCTCTTCTTTCTCTGCTCTTCTTACAGTATTTCTAAAATAGTACTTCTATGTTGCCTTACAAAGGTCATTAATTTCTGTGTGGGGTACTCGTGGTACCCTTGCTTCTCTCTGCAGGACAAATACTCATGGAAGTTAATTGTTCATAGCCACATTAGAGTCAAGAAGCTGCCACTTATTTATCCCAGATTGGTATCTGACTTCTTCTGCCTGTTTTGTTAATTGCCCTGCTACTGGAAGCATTGCTTGCTCTGGGTGTTTCTGAGTGGTGACTGAGCATGTCCCACATGGAGCTGCTTGACTAAAAGATTTTGCCTGGGCACCTGGAAAGCTTTCAGAGCTGGAATTCTTGCATTTCTACTCTAAGCATGTAAATCCCCATTGAAATAGGACTTGAGTTTCTGTATAATTCTTTTTTTCAGGCTTTTACTGCTCTTGATGTACATAGTGTTCCAACATAACAGATAAAAACAGCAAAACCCTGACAAAAATCATAACTAGACCTAGATGCAACTATTCTGAAATGAAAAGCTCTGTTTCTGAGAGAATGACTGTATTTCCCAGCTGAAATTTATTTCTATGCTCTGAACAGTTTAGAATCAAAGCAATCAAACCAACCAGGCTACACTGCTGCTTCATATTTTCAAGAAGTAAATCCTTAGTGTGCCAAATGTGTATCTTCAGGGCAGTAATATGAGGGAAAAAGAAATTGATTCCAGCACTTCTAAAAATGTTTGACTAAAGTACTTGGCATCTTCCACAGCAGGTAGAAAATCACAAAACATTTAAACCAAACTATCTTAATACCAATTTATTAAAGTAGTTGTATCATCAGTGTACCAAAGGGAAAACATTTAAACCAACTACCTTTATAAAATGTATTAAACTAATTTATTTTACTGCACCTCAGCAGGAGGAAAAAAAAATAAAATGAGGACATGCCTGCCACCAGTAAGGAATAAAAAAACTCCACAGCAGGAAGGAAAAGAAACAGAAGGAGAAGAGAAAAAAAAAATTGAAGGTAATTTGTCATAAAGAGTACCATGTGCAACATGACAGCTGAGGTCAAAATAGGTGCGCTTTTGTAACTACATGCTGATGTTCACTCAGACATGACAATTTCATCTTATTATTAACATTGCCTTATAAAATTTCTCTTTATGTGCATTAAAAGAAGCTGAAAAAGCATCCCACCAAGATAACTTAGTAATCTTCAGTGTAACACCATTGATTTCCATGGGAGTTCAAGAAAGGGAAAATACACCTGCATTGGAAATGCTGTCCTCCAGGTCTCTGAGGGTTTTACTGTCTCTCTTTGGGTAATATCCCAGCTGTTTTCAGAAAGGGACTTGCCTTGCTGTGCTGCCAGTTTGAGCCTCTCAGTTTTAGTTAGAGCACTCCCAAAGGGTCAGGCAGGTCAGTGTCCATTCAGCAAATAGTGCTCTATACAAACAGCAGTCCATCAGCTTCTTGTTTCTGGAAAATATTTTTCTTTGAGAGATAAGAAAGAAAAGATTTTCCAGATAAGCACAACTATTAACAGAATGGTCTTTAAAATGTTGTGTATGCTGTTGAGATCTTCTTTGACTGTATTAAATAGGATATAAAAATGTTGAATGTGTATTTCACCTTTTTTTTTTTCTTTTTTTCTGTAAACATACTAATCTCACCAATTTCCATTTAATTTAGGTCTCGCTGTAGTGCCTGGAAGCAAATGTTTACTTCTGTACTAACTTCATTCAATCAATTCTTGCTAAATTGTCATCAGCTGTCTCAATTTAATGTAACATTAAAGGTGTAGCATGGACAATATGTGTGCTATGGTACTGACACTGGTGAAGAGAGAGCATCTTCCAGGAGTGGTGGCATTATTGTAGAGCACTGGTAGCACATTTAACGTGGCTTGGGGAAGAAGAAAACTAACCTGAAAATCCTGGGGAATTGAGAGGAACAAACCTGGATGGAAGCTTCCTTGAGAATACCTCTTTTTTACATTATTTTGACCATATGGGGTGAAACAATTAAGTCAGCCACAAAGCAAAATATGATTGGGTGAGAATTCCTCAGTGTCCAGGGAAGAGAGTTTGGGGGTTTCCTTGTTGTGGTACTTATAACTGTGGAATAACCAATTGGTCCCATGTCATCCAATTCCCTGTGGGTAGTAACAAATACTCTAAATTACCATAGAATGGTTTGGGCTGGAAGGGACCTTAAAGATCATTTGGTTCCAACCCCCTGCCATGGGTAGGGATACCTTCCACCAGACCAGTTTGCTCAGAGCCTCTCCAACCTGGCCTTGAACAGTTCCAGGGATGGGACACCTGCAGCTTCTCTGGGAAACCTTTTCCAGTGCCTCGCCATCCTTAAAGTGAAGACTTTCTTCCTAATATCCAGTCTAAACCTACTCTCAGTTTGAATCACTTCCCCTTTGTCCTGTCAATGCATACTCTTTCCATCTCTGATAATTTTCTCTCTGTCCTAGAACCCAGTATGGGAACTGGTCCAGTTTTCCAACCTCCTATTGCCTTCATGAGTGTTCAAATACTGCTTTCATTGCCATCAGTCACAACATGAAAATGCCTAAGTTTGAGGGATTTTTGTGGCCAGAAAAGAAAGGTTCACCAAGTGTCAGTAAAAAATTTAAGTGAGTGCTCGGTGTCATCTTCTAAAACACTACAGTTAAAAATGATCATTTATTGTTAAGTGCAAAAAGAGGGAGCTGATAATAAATCTTCAAGACTGCATAGGGGAGATGCAATGATAAAACTGTATGAAATCCATGCTGTTCCAAATAAATTCTGCCTAAATTAAGATATTTTTAAAGATGGTTGAATTTCTTTTTAACCTGGATAAGTAATTTTGCATTAGCTGTCAGCTTTGCAGCAATGGGCTGTAATGTTTTTGATGCACTTAAAATTATTTGGGATGGAAAAGTTTTAAAAGGCAGGACTGTCAGTGTTCCCACACAAAAAAGCTATTTTTAATTTCCATTGTATTTCAGAGTTTGCAGGTGAAAATATTTGTGTTTCCCAAACGAATTTTTAGTGGTACTTAAAAGGAAGATGCAGGGAAGCCATTTTATGATTAAAGTGAAAGAAAGGAAACAAAGAAAAGGTCCTTGACAAAAATTAATGAAACATCCTTAACAAGAGAAAACACAAATGGCTGAACTGCAAGGGGTAGTTTTAGGGCCACATTCATTTCTTACAAGTGACTCATAAGATGGGATCAAAAGCAGAATATAAATTTGCTTGTGTCATAAAATGAATTTAAGCTCAAGGAATCCAAATGACATTGGTAGAATTCAATAGGTTTTGTACAGATTAGAGAGTAATGATAAAAGGGAGCGAGAGAGACAAAAAAATTTCTACACAATGGAAATGCAATACATTGTATTTTATCACTTCAGGTCTAAATAGCATAGCTTATAAAGTGGTGTCATGGTCGTACATATAATCTGTTTTTCTAATAAAATTTATATATCTTTGTGGCCCCATGAGCTTGCAAAACTTCACTACACAACAAACAGGCTGTGTCTCTAATGGAGCCACTTGGTAATGCAATGCTTAGTGGGTGGAATTTATGAAACGCATTGTGCTGGGACAATTACAGTATCCTACCCCATGTCATCCTTAATGTGTGCAAACAGAATTCTGCTCCCCAAAACCTGCCACCCCTTAATGTTCTGCTGCTGAGAGGGATAAAAAATTAAACAGGTCTCACAGGGCCGACTTCACGTGAGACCAGTCAGCCATGGTGAGTGATGTTAAAGTAATGTCGTGGAAGACTAGTGATTTTGGGGTTTAAGGAACTGGAAAGCAGGCCTATTCCTTCTTTCTCATTGTGTAGATATTATTGAACTCTTCAGGAAGCATCTCCTGGCAGGAGATGAGGAAGAATCTGTCATGTTTCCCTTCTAAAGACAGTCATCTCTGTTAGGCATGACTTTGTCAGGATTGATGCGTTTTCCCCTTGCTCTGTTTTCATGGCAGACCATTTGCAGTGATGGTGAAAAAACTATCACTGCTACTGCACAAAATACGAATTAATTTTGTGGTCTTTATCTTGTATTTTGGGTTTTTTTTTTTTTTTTTCAAACTAGAGCAATTCTGGGTTGTAATAATTGCCAGAAAGTGCTTGGAAGTGGGACGTGGTAAGGACCTGATTCTACAAATACTTCCAAAATCAGTGTTCTCCAAGCAAACTTAAAGGTATGTTACTAGGAGCAAAACACTGAGGAAAAAGCAGAATTTAAATCTGACCTGAAAACATCCAGGTTGTCTCTTTTTGCTATTGTTTAACAAATTCGTTTAAGGAATTTTTTTTCAAGTAGGGCTTCTACCTTGAACTTCCAAAGACAAGACAGCACACATGCTTTCAAGAACTTCCTTTTATTAAAGATTGTAAGCTCTTTTTTTAATCTCCATTCCAGCTGCATTTTGTTTCTTCTGTGATTTTCTCACATGGTGTTTCCTAGGTCATTGGTGTGATTGCAAGCCAAAGATGCATAGGCAAAACTAAAACAGAGCCTGTTGTATGCTTAAAATGTTTTGTTTGCATGCTTTCCTGTATCCATGAAAAACATGTAAATGGAGATCATTGGAAGTTAGCAGCCTAGCTCTGGTCTTGATGTTAGGGAATGAGTGTATGTGTCTTTTTTTCTTCAGGTATGCAACTATATTTAGAAAAAAATGGAGCAACCCTGAGTCAATCACTATAAAAAACATGCTTCAGTGGGTAAAAGCTCAGGTCTCCTTGGCTTTAAGTGAGGGAGTAGGACTTGGAAAAAATTATTTGCAATAGTTCATATGAGAGCTTATACTGCTCTGAAATTCTTTTTTGTCTCTAACACAGAGCAAGAAGCAAGCAGGCAATGTGGCGCCTGCTATTATCTTAGAGAGCTTCTAAGCTTTACACAGATTTCTGTGTAAAAGTTACTGTGAGTATATCTTGAGACTTTGCGCCGATTTGCAGCATTTATAGCGCTCCCATCCTCTTTGTGCTTTCTGGGTATTTCTGGGTCACCAAGTTGCCTGCATAAATTGATGCAAAATCACCTGAGCCCCACTTACTCCTCTGACATTTTGACAGTGGGTTATTGTATTCCACTTTTGTTTCCCTGTTGTTCATGCACTTTCTATTCTGTGGAGTGAGTAATTCCACACTTGTAACCCCTCTTGCCACCGCTTCCCTATGGATACTTTTCCATGTCACTCTTTTCTTGAGCAAGGGGGAGCTCATAATATTCCTTCAGGACTGCTACAGGAGGAGGGTTGAAGCTTCTGGGTCTGTTGAAAATCTGCTCATTGCCTGCAGGCAGTGTATGTGGCAACCAAAGAGGGTAAGGAAGAAGCACAGGGTCATGCTGAATGTTTTGGGCTTTCACTGAGAATGGTGGTAAATGTCTGCACTCACAGTTTATTTAGTTCTGTATGAATGATTTGCTATTTCTGGTCTTTGTTTTTAACTGGAGCAGAGGTGCAGGGCATATTTTGTGGGGGAGCTAGACCCCTGAGGCCAAGACAAAGACCAGGGATATTCCAGGCAACAGAATGGATGCTTGCCATTTCACCTTGAGAATGAACCTGAAAGAAGAACCAAATGCAATTTCTGTTATCAGGAGACATACATACCTTGTTGTTTGTGAAATGTACGGATAAATATATTCATTGGTTACTTTGCACTCATACTGATACTATACAATTTGCTCTTCTCTTACAAAAGGTGCAGTGATCATGTTTCAGATTTAATGTAGACAAAACAGTATTTGATTGCAGGAATAATTTATCAGTGCTATAAATCTGTTAGTGCAAGATAAAAGCAGAGAGATTCAAGAATGTGATAGCATAAAATCTTGAAATGTAATTGAAATATCAGTTTTAATCTAATTTTGCCATCTCTGCCACTTGTTTCTGTAAGCATGCAGTATAAATATGGGTATGTACTGCAGGTTTGTTAGAATGTATGTGTGGCTGAGAAAGGAGAGGTCAAGATGAATTAGTTTTCCCATAGTACCATGTGATGCTCTACTTCACATGAGTCTTGTGAAACCCTAAAACAGTTTTTATACTGTTCAGGTTTTCACTGATGATTAGAAGCAGAGAGGAGGATTTTTCAGATTCTTTTTTGAGATGTTTTTCATGGTGTTTGTTTCTTTAATTTAGATTGATGTTGTACAGGCTTCTCCCCTTATGTAACTCAGTTGTTCTATCTGATCTACAAGATTAATTTGGTCTATTCCATCTAAGTGGAAAAAAATACATGGATTAATTTAAATCTCATAACAATATGCAACCAGAAACAAGAAAAGCAATTAATACTTTAAGTTAGAGATAAACCACAAAATTCATAACAGAGTTCCTAACCTGTTGTAAATTTACTGTGAGATTACATCTGAAACATAGTGTTCCAAACACTGTTTTGCCTGAGAAATATCCAACTATTTTGCATTTAAGAGGAAAACTCTTTTTGTCTTGTTTGGAGAGGGCAAAGAGTCCTCTCCAGACTCACATTGCTGCATGTATCACTAAACCACTTGCTCCTTCTGGAAAGAAACATCTGCCTGTGCTGACCCCAGATGTGCCTTACCTGCATCAAACTAAAGGCTGTTTCCTGGGGTCTAAAGTTACACTTCCTTCATTGGCTGAAAATTCTTCAGCATAGTCCTAAACTATGCAAAAACTAGATTTTCAGTAACAGCATGGTCACTCTGACTGTATTCGTCAGTTTTTTCTTGCAGGACTTCTAAAAGGAAGGTTATTGAGATGCCGAGATCCAACTCTTTTTGGTTTATTGGGTATTTTTTCTGTGTAATAGCACAATTACTTAAGGGGATAAATTTATTTAAACACTTAACTTACATGTGTAAGGAAAAAAATCATTATTTGTGGAAAAAATGCTTTTAGTGGAGTGGATTAGGTAGCCAGCTCAATTAAAAGGCTTCATAGTAACCTTTGAAACTTTATGGAAAAGTGAGAACAGGTCTTGATGAGGATGAAGATCTAATCCTAGGAAAGCTACATTTTGTTTGGTGTACACAACTGAAAGTCCCTTCTTGTGATGCAAAGATTTTTAAAAGCACTCAAATTCCACAGTGCTTCTGTTTTTGAAGCATATCTGAGATTGTTCATTGTGCTGAGAAAAACTGGAAAATTAGTAGTGCTTTTGAGGGAGAATTTTATATTATTGGAGAGTAATATTGTACCACTGTGCATTTTAGACAATGTAGTCAGTAACCAGTACATGACTTTTAGGGATTTTCACAAAAACAGAATCAAAGGGTGGCCTTAGTAGGGTTGAAAAAAGAGAAATCTCAATAAATAAAGGAAGTAATTAAAGAGGAAATGAAGGGGGAAAATGGCATAATATTTGTCATTATGATAGGCAGTTTTGTCAGTGGCCATGCTGTTTTCAGAGAGAATTATAAGGGAGAATTTTAATGAAGCAATCAAGAGGTTTATGGGAAGCTCCTCCCATGGACCATGAAAGAGACCTTGAAAGTGAGCAGCAAAAATTATTTCCTTAATCCTTCTTTTGTTCATTTTTCCTTCCTCCTCATTTCACAGTTTCAGTTAAATTACAGATTATCCAACTTGACCACTGACTACAGCAAGCTGTGTGTTAACCCAGACATCCTGTACCTGCCTTTGGATGGTCTGGGGAAGTTTTCTATGTCATGTTAAAAGCTCAGATCAAATTTTGGCACTGTTGTGTAGTGCCACAGTGGTTCAAACCTTATCTCTGTCTGTTCTGGATAGCATTTGATAAAGATGACTGAGGGAGCAATTTTTCCTGACAGTGCAGTACTCCCTGGAATGATAAGCTCTGGCTAGTGAGACTAAGTGGGTAACTTCAATGAAATTACTGTTACCATAGAGAATATCTCTGGAAAATGAGTGAGCTAAATGATCTAACAAGTATTTTCCATCTGTAATTTCTTGCATATTAAGTACACTTTCCAAGCTTTTCCTTCCTTTTCCAGCTAAGAAGAAAGCCTTGGTTTTCCTAAAAAAAAAAAAAAAAAAAAAAAAAAAAAAAAAAAAAAAAAAGAGCAGCAAACCTTGCTTTCCTGAAGGTGAAGGGATCTTTCTTGCACAGAGTAAATCTCAAAGCTGCAGTTTTTATCGAGAGTGCTTTCTTGGGTGGGAGAGAAAGCTACTACATGTTTCTTGCTATGGCAGCTGGATGTATGGGAGGAAGGGAATTAGCAACACTGATTCAAGCCCTGCAGGAAAAAGTTTTCCCTTTTCTGAGGTATAAACATCCATAGCAGGTTTTGTGTCATCTGGGATTCAATTTCTTTTCTATATCAAGTGAACTGTGCTACAACAGTTCAGAGGCAGACTAAAAGTATTCTCTCAGGTCAATTTTGGCCCCAACTGCAAAATTCTAACAAGTGTTTATATTCGTTTTTCCTGTTTCTGATGGTATTTTCTCACTCTGTCCTTTCATGAGCTTTTTATTTTCCCTCTGCTGATCTTGAAGTGCAAACACTATTTGAGTAGTGGCTTACATCTAAAATCAGGGAGAAAATGGACCTACTCTGAAACAAGTTTTTTAAAAAGGGGTTCATTTTCTTACCTCCTTTTCACAAGTGCCATACAAAGGATAGCAGAGGGCACAGTGAAAAGCAGCTCCAATGTGTAAATCTGCAGAGAGCACATGATGAATCTGTAGTAGGGCCTTTACATGGCCCTGACACTTTCTTAAATGTACTTTGCAGCTGAAAAGGGATTTTCCTTTATTGCTTTTCCCAAGACTGAGGTCTTTGGTGGTGGCATATTGCTTCTAATGTATTTTGCTTAGCTTCTTTCTCATGAGTGTGTACCAGAAAACATATTGTACCTCAACAAAGTAAATTGAGTATGCAAATATCCCTGTCAGAGGTGTTTAAAAATGCTTTGGGGAACAATTTTCTGTAAAATAAATAAATGTTAAAAAAGTTAAAGCTAATCCAGTCCATTTATTGACAAGTGTAGCTAGTCTTTCACATTCTAGTCTTTCACATTTCTGTGCAGAGAGTAACTGTCAACATAACAGTCTTTTGAGATGTGCTGGCTGCCAAATATTATCCTGGTTGTAAAAATGAAAGAAACCAATGCAGAAACACCAGTCAGGCACAGATCCATTAAGAGGGTAAAACTGTCTGTCTGCTTTACACGCAAGGCCACCTCCTGCATGCATCTGTGCATGTTTATATGGGTGTGTACACACACAAGCACAAGATGCGCTTGCTTTCTTTCCCAGAGGAAAAAGGTGCATTCTCCCTGCTTTCCTCAATAAATCCGGATGTGAAAGAAGATGCTGACAATTAGACACTCAAGCAGCTGTGGAGCCTTTGGCTATCTGGCAGCTTTAACCCCCGACTTCCCTACAGCTGCACAGGGCTCATCCACTTTGTTTAATTGTGCTCGAATTGGCCTCTTGTTTTCCCCACGAACACTCATTCCTGGATACATGAAGAATGAATCCATGTAAACTCTCATTCACCTTTCTTCAAAGATGTGGGTCAGGTTTTATTCCACAAGGTTATTGCACATGGAGCTGGTTTTGGTGTGTTGTTACACAGCTTTGTCTTTTCATGCACCGCCAGGGTTCCAGTTTTGTCTTTTCATACACCACCAGCCCTGTTTGGCTTCCTCTTCCCCAGCAGTCACTGCTTATATTTTCAATAAGATTTAACTTGCTTTGTTTTCTCTTTTTATCATCTCTGGAAATTAAAAGGTCAAAACAGAGTCCTAATTGTTAATACAGAGACAAACAGGAGACTACAGCCGGTAGGGGTTATGAACAGGGGACAAAGGAAAGACAACCATTGACGTGTAGTCAGAATTCATGTCAATCTGGTTTTAATCTGTTGTGTCAACATAGAAAGTAAAGAGTGGAACAGGAAAAGGAGCACCTTAACATCATGATGGCTGCTGTGATGATTCATTCACCAGTTTATGACATGCTCATGCAGCACTTGGTACTTTCAGATGTGCAGGAAAGTATAGATGCCACCTGTTTCTCCAGGAACAAAGGAAGACTAAGTTTAGGACTACAAGAAATTGAGCATGTTTAGAAATGACTTCTTGATGAAGGGGAAATTAACTCAGGCAGATGGAAATATATTTGAAAGGTGGATCATAAAAGGAGGCATAGCAAAGGTGTGCAAGGTGCTAACAGGTTGATAGACCCCAGGAAGGACAGCACTGGTGACAGCAAAGAAAATGCAATAGAGCAAACAAAAGAGATGAGGATAGCTTCCTGGTTAATGAGATAATGAGATAGGCATAATTCAGGTCTTTGATCTTAGCTTTTTAATTGTGCTGCCTCCCTCCTGGTCATTTATGATGCCCTAAATATACTGCTTTTTTTAGCTACTTGTGGAATTAGTTTGTGAGAAGCTTTCTTATGTGTTTAGTGTTTAGGTTCTGATCACTCCTGATTTTAGATATGGCATAATTCAAACACATCCTAAATAAATCTTTTGGATTATACAGTTTTATATGCTAAAAGAACTCCGCCTGCAGCCCTTAAATCAGAGTAACTCTTATTTAGACTTGAAGACAGCACTTACTCTGAAGAACTTTCCAATTTATTGGTGGTCAGGTCCAAGTGCAAATGGATGTCTCAGGACTACCTTGGGTACAGACCTAGAGCCAGAGTCAAACTCAGAACATTTAGGAACTCTCTTATCATCCAGATATTTTGAGTTAGGTCATGTTTTGCTACAAAAGCAAAACATGGATTTTCAGTGAGAAAAACTCCTTTTATTCATTTCTGGGATAGTGAAAACTTCATTAGACAGATTACTTAGGCAGTGTCTTTTGGTTTCCCTTTGGCCTAGCTTCTCTCTATCCTCAGTGTCCTGTGGATCATAAAAATAATTGTTGATTACTTGCCAGTAAAACAAGAAAAAAATAGATTTAGTTCAGAGTGGCTCTAATGCTAGTGGGGCTCAGCTGACTGTTCAGACTAAAAATTCATAAGTAATAGTGAAAAATTGCCACAGGAAGGAAAATATCAATTTTACTCTACTGGATTTTAATTTAGTACATAAATGAAGAAGTGATTTTCATCAATAATGTAAATTCCAATTTAGTTTCACAAACGAAGTGGAACTCAAATACTAAGATTTCTTAGGACTTTGTGTTCCTGAGAGCTACCAGGCAAGGGGAGACCTTCTTCCACTCAAGTGAAGTATCCATGTTTTCTAATAATGGGGTCTAATCTCTGTGCACTGCTTACCCACAGTAACTTATAGCTGCATCTTTGGGTTTAGAATCTGGTTGTGTCTCTTCACTTCCTATGGAAATTAGGTGTGTTCAGTACATGTCTGAAGTGACCTCCTACAACATTCCAGAGTGTTTGTTAGCATCACAATACCAAACATTATTTTACAGCTTTAAAATTGATTTTTATTCTCTTAAAGTTTGCAAATATTTCTTTCCCTATTTTTTTCCCCTTTCTATTTCCTAAGTCTGACTTTTTAGTTTCCTCTCTCTTTCTAAATGGGATATTTCCTGCCTTTTCTTTTTTGTCCGCATACCTTTGCAAGTGAAAA
This sequence comes from Certhia americana, assembly GCA_018697195.1. Lineage (NCBI taxonomy): Eukaryota > Metazoa > Chordata > Aves > Passeriformes > Certhiidae > Certhia > Certhia americana. The sequence goes on along the minus strand of CM031857.1, from coordinate 10,286,187 downwards.
CTGGGGAATAATAATGATGTTTGTGCTCTTTCCATGCCAAATTCTACTTATAGCATGCATAAAGTAATAGAAGTTAAAATAAAAAATGTGTAAACATTAATTTTGTCTGCTTGGCAGGGTTTGAGTTTACTTGCTCCTTCGACACTGATTTCCAGTTACCTGAAGAAATATCATTTACTTAACCAAAGCTCCCTGGAAAACTAGGTACTCAGAGAGAGAGTTATTCCCTGCCCTCCCAAAATGCCATTTTAGACTTATCCCTCTTGCAGCTTTTATCTCCAAGAGCTGAAATAATGCAATAGATTTCAGTAGTCAGTGGGGCTTCATTCCAAAGTATCCATCACACAAGAGGAAGCATGAGTAGCATAGACTGAAGTCAGAGCATTTCAGAAGAATAGTCCAGGGATTTTTCATCTTGAGCATTTCCACATGGTCACAAACATTTGTGTATGTTGTTTTTGGGAGACTGTCATAGAACAAAGTGAAAAATTGGCACGCCGAATATTGTGTGCACGCATGCTTAAATTTTTTCTTCTAAGTTTTCGAAGAGGACTTTCTAAATCATGGTATTTTTACCGAAAAAATGTACAATAATACTCAAAAAATGAAAGTGGTGAAAAACAGGTAAATAAGACAGTAAATACTTTGCAACACCCTGAATAATATCCCCCATTTTGTTGCCTGCAGCCTTGGTGGGTTCTGGTTAAAGTGTCAAGAAGAAGAGTTTGCAGGCAGACACTTGCACATGGAATTATTGGACTATGTTTTCAACAGAAAATAGCACTTAGAAATCTTCCTGTTGTGAAGGAGCAGCATAGGCAGCGACCCACAACCATGCCAGTATTCATCTACTGGGGGGTGGGGAGCAGTCTGTCAGCTCTGTGGATTCAACTTTTGCTTCTAATTGCTCCTGGTGGTGATGTTCCTGTGAAGTAAATTGGGCGTAGAGGGAAGAAGTACGATTATTTTTCCTACCCAGAGGAAAAGTCTTAAGGGAAGGCATAAGAAGAAGCTGAAAATACATTCCTGTCGTACTATCAGCGAGAGGTTAGACTGCTGCTGTGATCTGGACTGTAGGAGTACGCAAGTAAAAATTTTATAGAGCTAGAAAACGGTAGGGAAAAACCCAATCACTCTTTCATGACTTTCAATGGACAAGCTACAGTCTGACTGGTAGCTTGGATCTGTCCCATGATTTACACAAAATCTGGGCATGATTCTGCACTTCCTTGGATGCTTCAGAGTGGTTTGTGTCAACCTCTCTCATCTCATCAACCTCTCTGTGTTTGATGAGCGCAACCAGCTCATCAAGAATCAAGAGCCCTTTCAGGAGATGCTTCCAGCAGATCTGTTTCCAGTTTGGCAGTTTGAAATAATAATCCCCATACAACAAAACTAGAGACAGAAGTGTTTCTTGGTTGTATTGCTATTAAAGTTTGTTATTAGTTAGTGCAGTGTTTGAAGGTATCCGTGGGCAGGATAAAAAGGGCACGGCCTTGGGAGAATGGCTCTGAGGGACTGGCCCTTCAGCACATTGCAGAGAGATCCTCAAAGTGCAGGAACTTTAAATTACTTCTGTCCTGCTAAACAGGACCTTGCAGATGGCTCTGCAAGTGTGCTTGCAGGCTGTCAGAAGATGCAACTTGACACATAGGCCAAACTCTGAAAAGCAGGGCCAGATCTGGAGCTGGTGTAATTCAGTGTTGTTCTGGTGGCTGCAGGGCTTAGCTGATCTAGTTCAGCTGTGTGGTGTATGCTGGTGTGAGTGCTGAAGGCATTTGGTGGTAGTAATTATGAGTGATTGCTATCAGATGACAACATGTGGCAACATTTGTGTTGTTTTAATTCATTAAGGGATCCTCTCTGACAGTGTAACTTAGCCTGGGGGTTAGTAAACTAATCACAAAAAAAAAAAAAAAAAGGAGGGGGTTGATTAGAAAAGTGTGGGTGAGATATTTTACTGTCTGCTTAAGCAGCAGAGAGGGTTTACAATGGGCTGTTGGAGAGGCTTGCTGCTTTCCAGAGCTTCCCAGTGCATGGGCTAACCAAACAATTCAGGCAGTTCTGCACAGACTCTATGGAGGGCTGCTGTCAAGGAAAAAGAAGTGAACCTGTTACATCAACTTACCTATCCATACCCCTCAGGGTCACACAACGTAAGGAATGCTCTCTGCTTTTCTAAAAGGGTGTTTTATAAACTGAGGGGACCAAAAAGAAAGTTTCCAGTGCTTCCCTGGTATGTTTTCCTACTGGAGGAAGAGCTGCTGATAATCTGTAAATTTTGAAGAGTTTCTTCCCCCTTGGTTGCTGTTTTGTAACACATCATACATGGCCATTATGTTTACCTTCCCTTTACAGGCTATGTTTTATGTTGCCTTCCATCCTATAAGTTTTCCTTCCTTTTCCATGTTTAATAATCTACACTACTTAATTTGATTTGTTACCTACAAATTGTCTTAAAATGACTCAAGATGGAACTGAGGCATTGGTAGCAATGGCAAAAAAAAAGTCAAAAACATATTGTTTCCGTAGTGAATAACGTAAAGAAAATGTTTTATTGAAATTCTAAAAGTTATTGTAAGGCAAAATCAGAATTCTATTTGGGTACAAGCATTTTATATAAATATGCAATTTTATTCTCTAGAACACTGCTCAAACACAATGACTGCAGGGGATATACGTTTTTTAACTCTTGGATTAATAGTCGTACTGTTGCTCACATTAAATCTCTTTCACACCATTTCCAGTGGTCAGGCTGGGACACTCACACTGAACAAAAAAAAAAAAAAAAATCACTTAATCTCTCTGTATATGGGCTAAGTTTAAAAATTAAAAACAATAATTTGGCACACCTGCTCTTTCCACCACTTCTGTTGAGACTTCTGATTTTGAAAGCAGACATCAGGTTGTTTAGCAGCAGTCTCTGTAAGACTTTTACTTGGAATTTTCTGGCAAATTTAGAATTCCATGTGCATAGGCTTGTCTGTGCAGTGCATCTAAAGCATACCAGGCACTGAAATAATTGATGAAAATGGAAATGTGGCACATGTCTGTCCAATCCTTTGTCTTGTCCATTTAAAGTAGTTTTCTGTGGCTGTTGCTCATTATGTGTTTGCACATCTACCATAGTGGGACCTGTAGACAACACTGAAGGGAAGCTGGTAAGCAGTAACAAAGTGAAAAAGCAACAATTTCTCTGGGTGGAAAGCAGCAATTTCCAGGCACATCACTTGAGAGGAGCTTCGGGATTTAAGAGGTACCTGAAAGTTTCAGCAATACAGAGGAAGAGGTTCTCCAGTTATTTGGTGATAGTAACTTAAACTCCCCCAGTGCAGAATTTATTAAAAGTAATTATTTTTCAGTTCTTATCTTCTTCTTTCTAATAATGCAGCACTGATGTGGACAGATCAGCCAACACCAAAGCTTTTCTGCATCTTAAGAGTGGTGTCTAGTTGCATGTAATAGGTATGAGCTGTGTGGATGAGCTCTCATGGTATGAGCTCTCCAGTCACCAGCCTCATGGAAAATCCTGAACCTTTTGAATCCCTAGTAGATATTATATACTGACATGCTATCCAGGTACTGAGTTTGACAGAGCTAATAATACTATTTATATGTATAATTATTGAAATTACCCATACTCTTTGGGTTTAATGGTGTTCAGTAAATTGGCATGCATAATTTATACATTGCTGCTGTCAACCATCAATCCAAATGTGAGGCAGCAATATATAAACTGAATGGCAGAATAAAGTGTTTATGAGTTTATTCAGGACAAGATCACCATAAACTATGACACTGGAAGTTTTCATATCAGTTTCTCAGTATTTATTGGAAATGGAATACTATCTATGGATTTCATTTATTGCATTACTGTAAAACCTCTTCAATAAACAATTTAGGAGACAACAACTACATCACTCTTCAAAAAAGGCCCTAGGGACAGGATTTACTGTGGAAGTCAGTGTTAGCATTTCTGCTTCAATTTTTGCTATGGTTTAATTTAAGCCTCTTATTGAAATGTCAGTCATTTGATAATGGAATGGAACCTTAAAAATGTACAAATCCATACACCTTTGAGGCTTAATCAAGAGGTACAGTAGGCAAGCCAAATTCAACTATTATTATGATAATTTAGAATAATAATTAAGACTTTCCAATTCTACATTTAAACTAGAAATATTTAAAATAACCATTGTCTTCACACATCTGAATATGCATCTATGTGCTTAAAATTACTTTGCCATTCATGATATTAATCAAAATGGCAGAGTACATTACAGAGGATTCAAATGCCCTAATCTCATTACATGGGACTTACTATGAAGTGCTATTAGTATTATGTTTTCATTTTTATTTTGTGAATGCAGTAAACAACTAATAATTCAAGATGTTCTGAATTTTTTTTGCAAGGTGCCAAGTGCTGAAAGAAGTGATTAACATGAAATGAGGAAATCTATGAATAGAAGCAAAACAGAAACTGCTGAGTTATTTTTGGCACTCTCTAATGAATAAATGGATTGTTTTCAATGTCTGTCAATGAGTAAAAGTGAGTGTGCACTGTGAGTTGAAATATACTGCCTCACTTTAACTTGTTCTGAACCAATAATCTAAATCTAAGGAATTTTTTAAAAAAGAAAAATATTTGATACTCATAGTCTCATAGATCTAAAATTCATGCTTCTCATAGAAGCAAATTATCTACACTTAATCAGTTAAACAGATTTTCAATAAAAATACATTTTGATTTTATATGTGAATTTCTATGACTGAACACTAGGTCATAGCTAGGGGCTACTCATCAAGTTAAATGTTAGTACAACTTTTTCATGACTGTCAAACTTTTCTTTGGCCTCAAGTTATGGCAGCAAAATAGCTTTCCTTTGATGACTGTTGATTTAAACAGTTGAGAGATCACACAGAATGGCTATTAACCCAAGGAATAACATTCAAAGGATGCGTAAAAAGTAAAGACTTCAGCCAAATGTGAAAGCAGTCATGGTACAAATGCATTTAGGACCAAGGTCATGATTCCACATCAAGCAAATAGGGTGAAGATAATGCTTACCTACTAAGCAATCTGGATAAAACTTTGCGTTTTGTGGCAGTGTCAGCATCCTGCTCTGAACAGGAGCTTGGACAAGACTTCCTGAAATCCCTTCCACTCCACGTTATCCTATGGTCCTAACCTTGGAAAGTATAAATGAGGTCATGGGCTATAAATGATGATAGCTAATGGTTAGTACCTTATGAATGATTTTCAGAAGTTTACTAGGTGTAGTTTCTTATATCTTGTCATTCTTACTGTTGAAATTTAATTTACTGGGCCATATCAGATATTTTAAAAATAGGATTAAAATTGTATAAAAAACATAGTACCTTATATACTTTTTGTTGAAACTATTCTCTGCTGTTTTTATAGTCTGAAGAGGGGATCAGTCCCTTTTATTTCATGAAGTAGCTGGCCACTTGCTGACGTTTCCTCTTCTGCTGGAAGAGGCTCTCCAGACAGGCTTGTTTGTCCCAGTGAATATGAAGAGGGTTTGAATGACCTTCTCAGATATTGACCCCCACAATACAGACACTGTGAACCTTCCTAAACCTGGACAACCAGGCATAAAATGTCATGCACACAACCATGGCGTCTCTAGGCAAAGAGAGACATGGTGTCAAAGAAGCATTTTTGCAGCAAAGTTTGTGACCTCTTGTTATGCCTCTAAATTATTTCATATAGTTTGTGTGAGTGACAGGAAATGGGACAGATTTGTGTGCTAATTAGCTAGTAGTAAAAGAAAGGCCATAGTTTTATCTGAATCCTGTTGAAAATCATATCTAAAGTTACTACAATGTCCAGCAATATCATTTGTAAGTAAGACTCTGCAACACAGGCCATGATGTCAAATTCAAGATATCAACCAGCTCCTACATGTGAAGACCCTTCAGCTGAACTCTTCAAAACCAGGATTTTGTGTGTTCTGGTGTCAGGAAGAAGCACAAGGAGAAAGAAGAAGCTTTGTGACATTCATCTGTTGTGTCTAAGGATGCATTTAAAAAATTTTTAAGCCTAACTTGAACAGGGAATAAAACCCTGTTCAAACATGCTAAAATGATGAATACTGTGATCAGGTAGTAACCTCAAGGAAGATGGTCTTGGGGTGCAGTGCAGTGCCCTCCCTCCCTGACCATCCCTGTCCTGTAACACCCAGTGTGGTCAGTCAAGATGGGACATGAGCAATGAACAGCACTGGCCACAGCCTGACTGTCCCCAGGCACAGCTTCAGGCCTTGGGGACATGGGCATGGGATGGAGATGAAGGACCCTCAGTGGGGTAATGTCTGGCTTATTAGGACTCAGTGCAGGGTAGGATGCTGTGCATGGAGTTTCCTGTATTCCTATTTATGCCCATTGCCTGTTGTCCTGTCCTGGGCTCCACTGACAATGAGCCTGGCTGCCTCTTCTTTACTCCCCCCAGCAGGTGTTTGGACACATGGAGCAGAGCCCTGAGCTTTCTCTTCAATTTGTGTTTGTTTTCTTTTTTTTTCCTTTTAAAAACTAAATCTGAAAATTTTATTCTTAATATTGGCAGATAAACTACAAATAAAAGGTGAACACAGGTCTTTCTTTCACTTTATGGCTCGATCCCAGGATTTCCATAGCAGAGTCTCAAATGTTTGATCCCACAAAGCCATTTTATCCACAGTGCAGTAACACAGAAACAGCCTGAGCTGGTGCCTCCAAGGAGGCACATGATGAATGGGTTCCCTTTCCCATATCAGCAAAACAAGAAATTGTCCTTTGAAATTTCTTTTTTTGCTTCCAAGTTTTACCTCTCCCAGGTAATGGAAGCATCATGCCCTGCTGGAATTTCTGTAGGTATCCAAAGGGAGCACTGCCCTCTAAAGGTCGAAGGTGAGATGGAATGCAGATTCCTACAGACCCTGGGAGGTCTTTCCAGAATTACCTTTGTAAAGCTGTTTAAGGTCCTAGCCAGCAAAATTAAGCGTGAAGTCTGAACACCCTGAAGCAGCACTGTAAATAGTAATGGAATAGTCTCACCAGATTTACAATCAGAATGAGGAGTAACAATTAAAAAAAAAGTACACAAATTCAGTAGTGTTTAAAATGTGATATAGTTTAAAGGTTTTAATCTTAAGGCACATTTAGGGTTTAGTTTTTATCATGTTTTTTAAAGAAGATAATAGAAAATATTCAAATTATATTTTCCATAGCTGCTACCATAATGTTTCTTTTTTTTTATTTACTGCAAAGACCTGCAGTTTTAAATCTTTAAAAATCCAGCAGTAGGTTTACCAATAAGAAAATGCTAGGGGTAAAAGTGTAAATGGATTAGTAAGACACCTAGAGGGCAGCAAGTGATATTGAAGTTAAAAAATTATATGAGAGCCTGAAATTTGAACTGCTGCGTTTTTTCATATATCAATAACAATAAATAGTAAGGCAAGTAGGCTTGGAAGGTTTTCCTACATTTCTGTAATGTATTCTGCACTGGAAGGGCTTATTCGAAATAATCCAGTGAAATACAGGGGGTTTTGTATTTTGGTTCAAAAAGTTCAGATCACCTGCTGAAAAGATAAAGCTACATTTTCTAGGAATATATTTTCACTCTTAAACTATGGATATAGTCTAGAATGTGAACCAGGTTATCTGAACAAAAGAAATTGGATAGAATCTCTGATTGGGAATGATGTGCTTAATAAAATACAAAATAATGACAGAAATGAGTACAGCAATATTGGAAGACAATGCAATTTGTAGTGTTTGTAGTGTTAAATATTCTATAGGTTGGTTTTGGTAGGATTTGGAAATACATAAATTAATATAATTTATCAATCCCAGTATGTCCATGATGTTGGTATGCTGGATGTGACTAAGGGACAAATTCAGAAGTCATTTGAGGATTCTGTGAAGAGGAAGTTTCCATAGTGAGTCAGAATGGATTTAGAGCCAACGTGTGCTGCCAGGATATCATAAAACCATTTTGGTGCCAAGAAGGAACAGGTCCAAAGAATCAGATTCTTGTCAAGCACTGCCTTGTAGAAGATTGAGCAGATGCCACTTAGGTCAATGGTTTGATAAATGAGGGAGGATTTTTTTTTTTTTTTCCTGTAAAGCAACTAAGTTTGGAACAGCCAAGATCTTACCAGAATTCAACTCATGTGCACTGAACTTCTCAGACAGCCCTCATGCTGAACACCAAAGTAGTAAAACCAAGATTTTGATCCCACACTGAAAAAATTTTTGAGGCCATGAGAGCTTTTCACACCTTTCTACATCACTTCAGCAGAAGAAATTGACAGGCCTCAGTTTTCTGTCCATAAAGTATTTAAAATCATATAAGAGATGAAGCCATGTGCAGATTAGTAATGTCCTCTCAGACAGCCCTGTGCTGACTCCACCCTAAAGAACCAAGTTTCATTTTGGAGCAGTGGTTTCATGGGCAGTCTTTAGTTGGGAAAAATTTATAATTCTATTTTAGTTTTTTTGGAGAAAGTCTGAAAAATACTCTAAAATTAGAAAAGGAGTGACTTGTAGGGCAATAGGAGCAGTTAAGAGACAGTATGGCTGCTACCAGAATATGAAGGGGTTTTTTTTTCATCTATTTGCTACTATTAAATTCTTGCTGCTATTTGCAAATTATTTTCTGACCTTTGTTTTGCCTACTTTCTTTTTGCTTAGCTTTAAACCGTGAGAAACAAATACAAATTCTGTGGTATTATCTGTAGAAAATCTATTTTCTGATAAAATCAGTTAATTTTACTTTGGTTAATTTTACCAAATTTGAGTTGAAGCAACCTTCAGTAAAAGTGTCAAACACAACTTCTGAATTCTTAACTGTATTCCTGGTATATGTGGTATTAGAACCTCCCTTTTTAGTTTTTCCATTTTTATCTTCTCTAAGATTTTCATAGAAATTGAAACAAAAATGAATTCCAAGATCATGATGTGCTCAGTGAAAATTTTGGATAATTGTCTGAGCAGAACATTTGGACAAAGTGATAAACCTATGGGGCAGAATGGAAGTAATTTCTGCTCTTTTCTTTCTGTTCAGTGTAATTATCAACAAAGTCTCCTGCACTGTCCATAGCTTTCTAAAATATGAAGTCCGACTATATATTAGTGTTATGTATTGCATTAGATTTAATAAATTATGGTAAAATGGAGCAGTAGAAATTTCATGGCAGGTTTATGCAAGAAATCAAGGATTTGAGATAATCCCTGAGAAATATTTAACACAGAATCAGGTTTTCATTGCTGGAATAGTGATAGTAAAGCAGAGCTTTCGATCATTTGGTTTCTCTAAAGTATATTGCTTTCACTAACCTTCATCAAATTTTATTTGACTTGCATTTTAATAATATTTTCATAACCTTGCACACTTGCTTGGGTCTTTCTGGAAAGGCAGCTCATTGTTCTTGCAAAGGGCTCCAAATGTTGTGAGTTCACAGAGCTTCACTAAAACCAGTCAAGTTACACTGCAATGCACCTACTCTTTTTTCAAATTTTCAAAAGAATATTTAGTTTTTCTTTCGTGAGGGATCTTGGGAATAGCTGAATTTGACTGTGGGATCTTGCTGTGCCTAAGCGATTTACAGTGATTTTCCTATAATATGGAGTGATTTTTAGGGGTCTGCCTGCAGCTAATTTTAATGAGAACTGTGGCTAAATCAATGTGCTCTGTTTCAAATAACCATATCCACTGAATCTTTCAATGTGTTCTGGATTTTTTTGATATGGCTTTTTATCAATATGAAATGTGTATCTCCATTAACTACTTGATGAAGTAACATTAACCATTAACCCCCTGATCATGTTTAAAGCACAATAAATGCCAAGAAATGAAAGGTTATTTACATTTTCACCATAAGAACCAATTACTTAATCTGAAGACACAATAAACAAGTAATCTTATGTAGACCAGATGTTGTTCTGGAATTTGAGGTACTGGCCAGAAATACTTATTGTACCTCATGCTTACCTTGTATCCAAGCATGTTTGTACTCTACTGCTATAGCCTGCAAGTAATTCCAAAGGCTTACAGAAGCCCTGCATGTAAAGAAGATCTATTTTATTTGCTTTTTCAGTTTATGTAGTTGCACAGAAACCACATAAAAATGGTAGAAATTTAAAATACAGTTGTGCAAGTACTTCTAAAAATTTAAGCTAGCGCATATTTACCTGCTGTAATACTGGATCACATTCTACTAGTCAGCAGTTTGACAGCTGTCTCAGAAAACAGTCCCAAAACTGGTTCCTACTACTGAAACTTTGCATGTTAAGCTGGCTGCACTGGGGTGATGCCCCTGACTGTGCTTGGTCTGTTACCTGGTTATTTTAAAGAAGCATATTTGTAACCCTTCTGACAATGGAATATTGCCTTTTTCTTCTGTTGTGAAATTTTTTGCTTGTTCATTGATACCATTTTATTTTTCCAAATAAAAAGTTGAACTTCATGAACAAAAATCTTGTCACTGACAAAAAATTTGTAATTTTTTATTGAGTGAAGTAACTATTTACTATTTATATAACTGATATAACTTCAAAGAAAAGCTTTTTATCCCAGCTCAGAGACTGTACAATTTCCCAGTGTAAATACTTTTGTTGTTTTCCAATAGAGCTAAATATATTTAATAATCATGGTAGCAAATGGTTTCTATGCAGTAAGTTCACTGAGTACGTTCCTCAGCTTATGCCTGCAGTTGCCCATTTAATTTCTGTTCATTATTTGTACTTCAGTTCAATATCCTCTGAAAAGTTAATGCCACAGAAGAAATTCCTTCTCCTTGTCCCAGTGTGAAGAGAAATTGCACCCAAAATTTTAAGAAAAGGATAATTTTTTTTTTTTTTTTTTTTTATTTCCCCCTGCCACTTCATCACCCTGTCCAAGGTGATCAAGTCAGCTATAAGTGTTTAAAGAATACTTAACTTAGTGTTTGCAGTTTCTCTGGCTGAAAAAGCCAAATTAACACATGTACCACAGTGCCAAACTTTGGAAGATAAACTTTCTGCTATGAATATACAGTAATTTGTCTCTTTCTCCAACATCTGTTTCAAAGGCTCGATCCTGATCTCTCCCTGAAAAGTCATGAGGTCAGTCACTGGCTGTCTTTAATCCTGGCTGAATCCTGTGGGGATGAATCATTCTCAGAATTTTTCAGGTCTCGGTGCCTAATGAGTGGGCATTTATGGAGACTGAGCCTGCTCACCTGAAAAATGCAAGTCAAATAATGGTGTGGAATGAAACCAAAGAGAGACTCCATTCTCCATTCATGACTTCCTGCACTCTAATTGCTGCAGAGGTCCTTTTGGTTGTTACTATGTTTTTTTTCCTCATTGTTAGAGAGATGCCACAATAGCTAATGGGGTCTTTGGTTTATTAACCCTCATGAGATGAGTTTTTCTTTACACTTGAATTCTCTATCTCATTTTTTGCTTGGAGAAGGGAATAGCAAGGAGGTGAGACCTCAAAAATTTTTCTTGCATGCTTTCCCACTTCTATTCAAAATATTTATTAAAGATATTTATTAGCTTCCCTAAATAACATTCTAATCAAGCATTTGGATCACTTCAGTAATTAATGTTTATTTTTATAAGCAATACTTTAATTTGACACTTTGCATAATGCATGTGCAATAAGGCTGCCATGTTTGATGGATAAACACCAAGAAAAAGTCATATTGCCTAATAAATAATGTTGGATTTAGATATCCCACTCATTTAAAGCAAACTTGTCATGCTTTATTAACTGTATTAACTGGTGGCTTTTTTATATCTGGTCATAAATAATATGAAGCATTTTTGAAAGATGCCCCTTTCAAAGGACATAATATTACCCCTTTATTGTCACAGATTATTCACATCTTCTCTGTGGTGGGCAAGTTGCCAGTGCAGCAACACATATTCGAGCGTATCTTCATGTACTGAACCTTTGCCTTGTCTCTTGGGATGAAAATTACTGAGGCAGAGGTGGTTGTAGTAAGGAAATTAGTAGGGCAGCACATTTGTAAAGATGTGGCTCTGAATTTCCATGGGAGGCACAGTTGCTGTCAGGAATATCCAGGTCATGCTGTGTCCCTGGGCTGCAGAGCCATGGGGTCACAGGAGCTGCTGTCCCACACAGTTTCTGAGGCTGGTGTTGATTTGGATTGCACCAGCAGCCTTAAATGACAGTGAACACCCTCTCTACTGTTCCCTCTGTGACCAGCAGTTCATACCCTGCCCTCCCAAGGGTTACCAGGGCTCTGCACTGGTTATGTGGACAAAGTAAGTTGTCTTTAAAAAGATGTGTTTAAGGAGTGTCTGCTTGGGGTGCTGGTAGCAGTAAGCCACCTCTAGTCTCATTTTCTTCCCGACACAGTCCATTCATAAAACTGTCCACCTATGCTATTTTGAGTAGCATATATTTTAAATATTTTACCCTTCTCAGTCCTCTCCAACTGTTATTTCTGAGCTGGATTCAGGCTGAACATAGCTGTAGGATCTCAACTATCCTTTGGTGTTTAGTGGGAAGTTGCTTATCCAGATTGAATGTGACTCTTCTTTTATTTATTTCCCAGAGTTGCCTTTCAAAACTTGGTTTCCTAGTCCATCCTTAGGTAAGCAGATCAGTGTAACAGAGCTGTGACTTATCTCACTAATGAAAACATCTTAACAGAGCTGTGTTCTTGATTACATGTTTATTTTCCCTTTATGTAAGACTCAATTTGCATAAATATAGATTCCAGCAAAAGGTTTTTAAAATCTTACCACCTTCATGACATTAAATTCAGTATCTTAGCAACCTAGTCTAGTGGAAGGTGTGCCTGCCCATGGCAGGGGGTTTGGAACTAGATGATCTTTCAGGTCCCTTCCAACCCAAAGCATTCTATGTTCCATAATTTCCTCTTTCATGTTCTTGCTTTTGCTGCTTTTGCTCTCTTTTCCTTTCATTCCTCTACATACCATTTTTCATCAGCTTCAGAAGTTCATCTCAGATTTCTGTCTTCCTTTTTTCTCATCTTTAGTCTAGCTTCAAGCTGACTCTTTCTGTTAGCTGATAAACACTGCTACCTGATTGAGTTGGTCTATCCAAATGAGGCTGTCATTCTGCCTCCTACAGCACTTCTTTCCCAGCATCTGCTTTCCACAACCACTCCTGTGCAGAGAAGTGCAAAGGACACAGACCTTTAGCATAATCATGGTTATGGCATTTTCTGCAGCTCTGCTCAATGATCCACTTTAATTTGATAGCTTTTTGTTGCAATGAATTAGTTGGAATCTGGGGGGGGATGGGAAAGGAAGGGGAATGTGTATTTCAAGGAGTTCTGATTAATAGAAGAAGAGCACATCTATTCCCTGCCTGGTACCTTCTCAGTAAGTGTTAGTCCCTTGAACCAAGAAGGAATTCCTCAATTTGGGGACCCTGATAGGGTGGAAGGCATTGTGATCTACAGCAAAGAGGACAGCTGGGAAAAAAAAAGTTTGCTCTTTGACCTCTGTTCCACAATTTGAGCAATGAGTGGAAAGCTTTAGTCTTTCCTCTCTGCCTGCAGTGGCTAGATTGCCCACTGCCCTACAAGCCATTTCCAAAATGGCACCTCTTCCTGCATTCACAGGATCAGCATATAGAGAAAAGGTCAGCAAGTGTTCTCTTTTCCTCTGATCCACAACTCATGGTAAGTCCCACTTGGTTTGCATTCCTCCTGTTATTCTAGGTTAATTATTTCCTATACTGGGTAACTCCTTCAGATTGTATCTTTATGCAGCATTATGTATTTACACCCTCATTATGATTTTAATAATGCATTTCATTACAGTTGGCAATTGATGGTTTTCATTACTGAACAAACTGTCAATTTACTGCTAATTCTGCTTTAATTATTGACTTAGTTTGATTTCCTTGGATTAATTCTTTCCATCTGTGAGGAAAAAGGTCTTTGTATTTGTGGAACTGGAAATTTTATATTAAAATTTTAAAGTTTTCTCAGAGGACTTTTAGGAAAATTATTGCTAATTTTCTTAGTTAAGAATTTCTGTCCTGCTCTATTTTAACATGTGTATGTCAGTCCAGAATAGCTCATAGCTCACTGAAGACCTCAGGATAGGGCAGAAGTGTTAGTAACATTATGTAACGATGAATATAGGATTTCAAACATTACTCCTACTCCATGGACAAATCTGACTTGAAGATACTGAATATGATGCCTCAATATTGCCTTCTGTAGAGTTCATCTTTCTGAAGAGGTAAAGGTTTGTGGAGACTACATTGTATTTACCATAACATACAATTCCTTCAGAAACTTTTATATTTCTTGTAATAATTTGGAATATGTGTAATTGTAGTATCTTCTTTGTAGTCCTGTCTTCCATGGTCATTACTGAGAGGAGACTGGAAAAAAGCAAGTCAATTTTGATAACCCTTCAGAACTGTTCTGGTGGCCAGAGTTTTAAGGTGTGTGTTATTTGGTGCAGGATGTAACCAGTTGTTATACATGTACTGCAAAGGGGCTGCAACAACTTTGCCTTTCCTTAACCCTGAAAAGCTGCAATATTTGGACATGTAGATGTGGAACTGATGAACATGGTTTAGTGGTGGATTTGGTAGTGATGGATTAACGATTAGACTCAATGATCTTAATGGGCTTTTCCAACCTACACAACTCTGTGGTTCTATAGTTGAAGCTGTTGATATAGTTTGGAACTTGTTCCCATTCTATTTGTATGATAAGTCATGCCTGTTCATGGGATTTGATTTTCCAGTGGTCTGTGCCAATTTTATGTTAGTGCATTTGTGTTGATTTCTGGCAAGTTGCATCTGTTTTATTCCTCCCAGTCATATGATGTGAAATACAAATATCAAGAATAACATCATAGCACATATACAAGAAAAAAAAGAGGAAAAGCAGTTTTTAGTCACTGTGAGGCAAGGGTCAGTTCTTGTATTTGGTAGTAACTTCTCTCTCCATGTTTGTATAGTGATGCTTAATCTCAGTGGAGAGTCATGTGAGAGAATTTATTGTTTCCTCTCAACTTTTAGTGGGATTTAATTAAACTTGACGGTAAACAAACAAATCACAAGCCTTTGTAGAAATAAAAAAATCTTGGTCACTCTAAGGTGGGGGCTAATAATGTAAGTGGGTTTGTACTAACCCAGCAGGGGATATGTGAGTGTAGAAAAGACAGGTACTGTCTGACACCTGAGAAAAAATTATTTAGGTTGGGAACATTTATAGACTAAATCCTTGAACAGTGTTACGTAAATGCTTATTGACCTCAGGATCTGGACAGTGATATTTAAAAGACTTTACTGTGAGCAGATATTTTGGCATTAGTTGTATTTATTACACCTTCCTTACTAAAAAAAATTGAACTTGTTTGAATGCATAGAAATTAATATACATGATGGAACTTTAATAAAAATTTAGGTTAGTTTTAACATAAATAATTTATATGTAACCAGTATATGTCTGCTAACTCAATTAGACATGTATTTCCATCAGTCCTGGGGGCCTGTAAAAATAAAAGTTTATCACAGATATTATCTAGGCTTATGTGCTGGCAAACAACCAGTTTTATCCTACCTTTCCAGTCCATCTGTCTTAGTCTTCCCATCTCAGTGCTGTTCCTCTGCCTCACTTGCAGCAGAAGGTTGTTTGTTCCAAAGTGTCAGGAGGGCAAAGCAGTGATTTACTGGAAAATCCTCTTGGACTCCTGACCTGTATTACTAGTATGTAATGTGAGTGCTGAGTTATTCACAAGTAGGAAGAGAAAGCAGACCAGGCCTGAAGAAAAGAAGATTTTTATCCCTACCACCCCCTTGCTGTGACTGCATTACCTCCAGGGAGCTTATGGAAGCGCTGTCTGCCACCTAATCTTGTTCACTGTCCTTCTCCAGGGATGGGGAGCATCAGCTGCTGACCTTCATGGGAGAAGCAGGCCTGTGGAAGCAGAAGGAAATAAAGATTTTTGGCCTTCCTGCAGCAGCCCTGGCCAGCATCTCTGTCTCTAGAAGCGGGCAAGCAACAAGAGCGAGTGGCCACATGCTTCCTTCCACCTCCCATGGGTATCAAAAGCAGGCACCTCTCACTGACTCAGCCTGCCTGCTGGAAAAGCTCATTCCCACCTCCCTGGAAAAAGGCATTCTTTAAGCAGTACTTTTTTTTTTTTATTCATTTTAATAACTATCAGCACTGATGTAGAGATACCTACTAAAAACTGGGAGAAACCATTGCACCATTTATATCCTAAAGCGCATCTTGACTCTGACCCAGTGGAGAATGATGTGAACACAAACCTGTGTTCTGCTCAAGAAACACTGGAAGGATTTTGGTACACCAATTATGTTTCAGAGCATCAAAGCAGTACTAAAATTAAATTAAATTTTGCAAAATGTAGCTCCCTCTGGTGATGTGCAATAAAATAGGTACTACAAGGCAACAGCAGAAGACATAAAATTCTTACTCTACCAATTCCAATTTAGAAGCTATTTGCTTACAGCAGCAAAGGTTCATTTTGATGTGCAAGAAGTTTGATATATTTTATGCAGAATTGCTTATGGTGTCTCTTAAAATCTCCAAAATCTGTCAAAATTAGTTGGCATTTGATCACAGCAGAGTTAGTTCTTCAAAATTAGGACAGGGTTAAGAAACCTATGACTTATCCACTTATTATGGCATCTTTTTAAAATTTTATAAAGTAATCTATCTAGATAATAAAATCCTCTTTAGAGGGTTTCTTGAATAGTTTTCAGTGAATATTGGAGAACACCTCTGAGAGAGTGATGTGATTATGCAAAAGATAGACCAAAAGCAGGGGAAAAAAATAACTAAGACAGATTTTCTTTGCAGTGGATGTCTAAGTTAAAGTTTCTAAGTTAGAAATGCTGAACTTTTGGGATGAGTATTGCTGGGTTTGTTAAACTCTGCTAGTATTTCATTGGTATTAGCTTGCAAAATGATCAAATTTCATTCTTGGCATCATCATTGAAATTGTGTTACTAAATTCTAAAGAGTGAATAAGAAAAATTAAATGATATGCAGTTCCTTCTCAATAGGTCTTGATTGAATTTGATCAGTTTACAGATATTACTATTGCTTTTCTGACAGTCAGATCCACAGTCTTGAGGCAGTCTTAAGGCTATATCTGGTTATATCTATCCTGGACACTGAACATTTTAGCCTCTCACTTGATCTTATGTATCAACAGGAAAGAAATTGAAGTTTCCAGTGAATTTCTCATGAGTAAAGCAGATTAATTTTAAAAAGAGTGAGAATCTCTGGGTTTTTCCATGGATGGAGTTAGTTGTGAGTTGTTTTTTTTTTTTTTTTCCAGACATGGTTGTTATATTAAAGTTGTTAGTGTATGCTAAAGACTGTCTTTTAAATGCAGAAAGTTTAAACAGACAGAAGGAAAGGTAAATAAATGCAAGGATGGAATTGATGACTAACTCAGGTGTAGTTGTCTTTGGTACATGAGTCTAAATTTAAGTGAAATTAATCTTATTCAAGTAAATTAAGACAAGGACTTACACTGAATATGAAAGAGATGCTCACCTATGCCAAATTTATTTTGGTTTAGCTTGAAAAATTCTTACAGTACCTAGTGATTGAATAGTTGCCCATTTCATTGATTTCCAGTGTCTGTCTTTTTAATTTCTTAGGAAGCATACTACAGTAAGTGTTTTCAAGGGAGACACGTTTTCTTTTCTCATATGAAAATATGTGGTAGTATATTTCCTATAGAGCAAAAGGGAAAACTATATGTTTTTTAATAATTAGATATGCTACTTACTTTGAGTAAGCAGATAAGGTATTTAAAATTTGAAAAGCATTTCTACCTTGGAATACTGTTTTAGCTGAACTCTGGGATCTGTTAGATTACCTGTAAAATTTCCATTGACACTTATGCATATTGAAGGAGTCATAAAAATATTCTTGTTAGAGAAATATTATCATGGAAGTGAAATAATGCATTATTAGATGACCACTCTAAATGTGTCAGGCGCAGGAATTAAGGTCACTTCTTATTTACCTCAGGTCATTCATTTTAAGTAAATTGTCCAGGGTTTTTTTTTTCTTGTATGTGGTTGTTACAGAAATGCTGTGAAACAATCTTTCAGATGCCATCATAATTTTTGAGTTTTCTGTTGGAGAGAAGACACTTACAAACATCAAAAAATACAAATTGGATTGGGGGGAAAATGGGTAGATTTCAGTCTCAGTCCTGATGCTGGATTTTAGAAAAAGCTCAGTTGTAAGGCTTTTTCTCCCATCTAATTAACTGTTGTGACTTGAATGTTGGGATTTTTTGTTTGTAGGCTTGGGGAAGGGGAGGTGTTTGAGCTGGATTTGTCTTTTTTTTTTTTTTTTTTTTAATTTAAAAGGTAATGATAGGACATGCATCATGTCAAATTAAACACACTTGGAAGTCTTTGTGGACTGTGCAATCTCTCTTATTATCATACTGCCCAAAAGTCCTGCTAATTACAATTATTTTGTTCTTTATTTTGTTCTTTTTGAGACTAGGAATCTACCAAAAGTACTGGGAACTATTGAGTCTCCCTCCACATCTGGCCAAAGTGTTCACTGAGCAATGGTGGAGAGAAATCAGCACAAAAGATGTCTTGTGGCACTCCATGATTTTCCAACAAACAAAATATCAAGTTTCCAGTGATGCTCATATCAATTTCCTCTCATCTTCCAGCTGAAAACCATAACATGTTTGTTGGTGCTGAAAAAAAGAAATTTAGGATTCCTTAAGTACTTTTTGAGGTAGAAGAAGTAAGCCTAGTGAAGGAAAACTATACATATGTATAAGTAGCATATAAACCATGTATAAATATTATATTAGTATAAGAATATTTATCTTTCTTTTGTGGAATATTTTCCCCATAATCAAGGAAGGCTTGTGCCCTCTCACTTGAATTTTCTCTTTTCTGTTTGAAGGCTCTTCTG
This sequence comes from Certhia americana, assembly GCA_018697195.1. NCBI lineage: Eukaryota > Metazoa > Chordata > Aves > Passeriformes > Certhiidae > Certhia > Certhia americana. Next base: position 10,267,237 of record CM031857.1, on the reverse strand, counting down.
ATGACTACCCACAGATGAGCAGGCTGCTCACAAAGGTCATGGACAAGAGCTGTAATGCTTTGAGTATAACCTCCTCAGTGGGGCTGTGAGATTAAAGTTATAGTCTGTCTCCAAGAAGACCATTATCATTATAAAGTAACACACATCATTAAAGAGAAGCTCCATGAAGACCATTATCATTACGTGGTAACACATCATTAGACAGCATCTTCAGCTGCACAGCCCACTGAGGAGGGTACACTCGAAATGTGACAGCTCTCCAGAGTGACATCAGTCAGTCTGCCAGTGTGTTTCAGCAGGGGTTACTCATGTCTCAGGGATTCCTCTCGTCATCCTTTCTTAGCCACAAGTTGTTAAATAGAAGGAGTTGCTCCAGGATAAGCCCCAGGGCCCTTTGAAAAATAAAATTCCCACTGGAGTTGGAGTATTTCTTTAAGCAGAATTGCTGCTTGGTTGCAAAGCATTCAGACCTGTCCCCTCTGTGCCAAGGTGACCAGCTGGAGAGGGAAATACTTCAGGTGGCTGCACATTGCCTGTGAATTTCAAAAGGTGCCTGCACTATGGCAGAAAATAGCCAGACAGTGAACAAATGAACCTACTGCTACAGAAAAAATCTGTTACACTGTGCAATGGATACACCTGGCTCTCCTATTTATGCCATCAGGGAATGAAATTAGCTGAGTTGTCCCAACTTAAAATAGGCTGGGAAGAAAACTAGATCTGTTTCTGCTACCTGTAGAAATTGTGTTTTTCTGCTGAAATAGGAAAGTGTAGAAAGGTCATACCTCTGTATTTTAGGAATCAAAATCAGTGATTGTTTGCTTTACTCCAAGTACAGAGTTTTCTCTTTTGTCTATATAGTCCTATCCTCTCTGAGGAGTTACTGAATCAAAGTTTGTTGTCTATCATAGGTACAGGAAGCACTTCTTTTATGAATTTGTTTTCATGGCCATTCTCATTATGCTATATTCACAATAAGATATGTGTAAGGCATTATTTTGGTGTTCTTCATTAAAACAGTGTACTTTGTATTCCTAAAATGCATTCTTCTAGCTTGTGTCTTCTCATAAATTCTAGTATGTAAAACACCTTTAACTACTCTTTTAAAAGGAACCATCTTTTTGTAAGTGAAATCATTAATTTTCTGTTTCCAGGCACATTTTCTGGGAAGATAGTTCAGAGAAGTTCAAAATTTCTATTCTCTAACGTGTTTTTAGGAGCCAGTAGAGGGTGCATTTTCCACAGTGTTTTCCACAGCACACTTTAATTGGTGCTCTAATTAAGTATGTGAATAGAAATAGTCTGTAACAAATATATTATTTTAGAATTAATATTCAGGAAAGCAGAACAAAATCTATTCATAAAATGATCAGGCCGTCCCTTTTTAATCATTCCTTCTTAATTTTACAATAATACAACGCCAGCTGAAATATTTTCTTTTCTTCTTTCTTTCCTTCTTGCATCCAATGACTTAAAATGACTTTCCTTTATAACATGGCCTGAATACATGAGCATAATATTTACAATATCATTACTTTAACCACTTTGCAGTATATATGAATAGTGAATGGGACTGAAAAAATGCCTTCCTCCTTTAACAAGGATCCCCTGGAATGCAGGTTGAACCACAAATGTCTCAGTCATCCTTACGATAATGTGACATTTCTGCTCCCCTTTAGAGTGTCAAAATTGAGAACCAGTTTACAATCAGGATGTGGTAGTGATGAGCAAGATTCTGTGAAAACAGACAAGCTCTGTGATCTTCACACCAACCCCATATACTGCAGTGACCAGAGGAGATGTGAAGGCGTGACTACAGAGGGAAAATCTCCACAAATATGAAATTATTTATTCTTGAATATGTATTACCTCTTGGGAGCCTGTGGTCTGTGAGGTCACTGTTTATTTTCCAAATATACCAAGCAAACCAGTTTCAGCAACAAAGTCCAGACTTTCTTTCCATTTTTCATCACATTTGCATAATTATAACGAACCTATAGTATACTTGTATTTGTGTTTTTCAAGACACTTCGAGAATAGGAGTGCATTTCCCTTCCACAGTGGATTAAGGTAAGGTCATATTAACTGCACAGCAAAGCTTGTCACTAGGCACCCATTGAATAAATCCTAGGGCATGGAAACGTGGGCTAAGTTAAATGATACAGTCCTGGAATAGCTAACTTTTCCTTCCTTGGAAGATGCTTGGCAGAATGCAAATGCATTTCTGCCACCCACATTAGTGCTGCTAAGGCAGCCCTGAGAAGGTCAGTGAAAAGCTGGGTACAAGCAATAGGGCTGTCTTTGTGGAAGCCATTCCCACATCCATATGGAAAATGAGAGGTCCTTGCTGCACTCAGCAAAGATGAGGCACATTTACTCTGCACGGGAGATCTTCTCACCTCTGGAGCTATAAATAGGGGTGTGGAATTAGCAACCAATATGTTTCTGTGTCACTCTGTGTGTAATGTCTCTCTGTAATGGTTCCATTTGCTAGATGACATGTACTTAACTCTATTTTGAGCACCACACATTCTCCAGAGGTCATTCAGAATGTAACTTTCAGACACGGTCACTCCTAATATGTTTTCTCCTTATGAAATCTTTATGAAGATTTTTTTTTAAACATATTTCTGGGCTTAACATTTCCTCTTATTCATTTGAGAGTTTTTAAGAACATAATATTTTGGTGTTACTATGTTTTTTTTCTTCAACATAGAAATATAAAGTTTAGGGCTCCCAATGTCATTTGAAACAATTTTTAATATAATTAATTCTCACTGGTAAATCCCAATGGCACTCTGTTTTCTTACAAGACAGTTCTCTTAATCTCTGATTAAACTGATAATTTCTGATGGACGTCTGAAGATAGCATTACTACCAAATTCTGTGATGTTGATAAGAGTATTTTTAATTTAAGAAATGAGAGGAGGAATTCAAGAGTGTATGCAAAATCTCTGCATCTAGTTTAGGATGCAAGAAGAGAAAACGAGAGTAAGAGAGAAAAAAAAGTAATAAATTTACAAGATGCAGGTTGATCCAATAGCTGGATAAATTAAACAGAGTTGTAGTGCTCTGCATATTTCCTCTAGAAAAATTTGTCAAGAAAAATTATCATTATCATTATGTTCTGATCAAAGCCTAAAAACAAAAGGCCAAACCTTGAACCTAGGGTGCAGGATTTCAGGTGGGATCAGAAGAGCGAGGTCAGCTTTGTGTTGAAGAATTGCTGTGTCTGTGTTGTGAGTGAACTTGTGCCTGGGATCTGCTGAGAATGGGGACTTGTCTTTCTCATTTGTCCTTCCACCCTTTTTGTTGGTGTCTGGTCCTCACACGGTAGGCAGTAAAGGAATAGGGTCAAAGTAAAAGACAAAAATCCTCAAGTAAGCGAGCTTAGCTAGGTTGTGTTTGTTCCAAAAAAGATTTCAGCTCTGATGGCCAGAAAAAGTCAGATTTGCCTCATTGTGTTCCATGGTAGGGTTGTCTTTAGGGAAAATAAAGTTTCATGCGCTGTTAAGGAAGACAAAAATGAAGAAATGTGTTTGAGTGAAAAAACCCTACATCATTAGTGACTGGGGAGTAGTGGATAGGATGAATAAAATAGAACCATTTTAAGATCAAGACTTCTTTGAGGAAGCACAATGGCAGGAAAGTTTTTGGTGTTTCTCAGAGGACAGATCTGAATGTATATATGAATCATCTGTAGCATTGTTAATCAAATAAATGTTGGAGAACATTTAATTCCAATACATCAGTAAAATATCTTGATTTTCCTGAAATACATTGTATCCTGCTACTATTAAAAGAAATGGTAACACTCTTAAGCTTGCAAGTGGCAGCCAACAGATTTCTTCACTTAAATTATCAATCAGTTCTATAGGGTTTTTTAAAAAATATTTGACTTTCTATAACTGTTGCCGCAGTGGTATCTAATTGAGCAGTCATTATTTCATTCAGAAAAAAATTAAATGGAAGGATAAATATTTTCAGAGAGACAAAGATTGAAAAATGAAAGAAATTAACTTCTGCAAGCAGATGAACCGTGAAGAACCCAGGCCTCAACAGGAGAGACATGAAAGCAAGCAGACCTGCTGGTTGCATATCAGTGTAGTTAAGGTTCTGGAACAAATAGAGATTCAAATATGGGAAATACAAAACATTAAGGGGAAAAGACTGTAAAGTTGTATAAACGTGTTATACAAAATGATTTTATAAATGGAGTTCCAGTGGGTGCTTTATTTGGATTCACCAAAGCATTGAAGTAATTAGTGAAGCATGAGAAGACAGGGCTTTAGCAGAGCGACTGTAAAGCAGTTAGAAACTGAATGAAAGCCAAATAATAATGGTTAAATTAGAAAAAATCATACATTCATTAGCAAGATTCTTCAGGAGTTAGGATCAGCAGTATTTAATATTTTCAGTATTAAAAAGAAGAATGTACTGCCAAGTTTTCCTGTTGACAAAGTTATCACATAGAAAGACCATAATGATCTGTGATAAAGAAATATCTAAGGAAGGGAAGTTTTTGGTTCTTCTGAGCATCACCAGGATATTTGAACTATCAAAATGATGCAGCCCTGAGAATGAGACCCTAGGATGGGACTATTTATCATGTTCCTAATAGAGACAGGAATTTCTGACATCGTGCAGGACACTGGTGGACTTTCACTGGAACACAGCGTGTAGTCCTCTTCACCCAGGTTCAAAATCTTAGACTAGGAAAGATGCAAAGTAAAGTTACTACAGTAACTAGAGATCACAACTACTGTAAAAGAAGATGAAAGATATTGTCTTAGACAAAATATGAAAAATCAAAAAAAGAAGTCTTTACAGTTGCTCTCTGTAACTGCCTCAGCAAGAAAAAGAAAATGGGAAAAAATGGGAAAAGAGCTCAGGGAAAATATCACTAGAGAAGTTGTTAGGTAAAAAATGGTCACAAATAAATGTATGTTGAAAAAATAGAAGTTTTTAAGTAGCAGAGTCATGAGATGCTGGAAAATAGACTCCCACTGGGAGTCACAGGGGCAAAAAGTTAATTATTTTTAGGATAGAGATTAATCCTATTTTTAAACAGATTCAATGAGATGGCCACCTGCAATAACAGGGGATTGGACTTTGTTCTGCACGTTTTCTGCACAAGGCAGGTTCCAGCAGTTCTGTCATGAGTCTTCCAGTGCCTTAGCATTTCTTTTAAGTCTCTAAGGGCTTGTAGCAGTGTGAAAATCTATTCTTTCAGTAACTGCCTTCTTGAAATGATTACAGTGAAATTGAAAATGTGAACTTCAAGGGTTCAATACCAAAGGAAAAAATAAGACTTCATTTACATATATTTTAATACTTGCAAGATTTAGTGCATTAGTATCTAGGAGCTGGAGACAGTGAATTGAAGAACCTGAATGCTGGTCCTTTATTGACTGTCAAATACTGTCCATGGCATCTTGTTTCAATTCCTATATATATTGTAGACTGGATATTGCAGAATTTGACCTTCATTTGCCCTCTCCTATTTTTTTTATGTGGACTCAGCTTACCTTTAATCTTAAAATCCTGGTCAAAATTGAAATGTATAACTCTGTAAACTGTTTACACCTTGATCTTGTTCTTGCAAAAAACTTAGATGGGTCATGTGTGGTGTATGCCAGAAAAATGAAAAAAATGAAAAATGTCTGTGAATGATCAATTATTTCAATAGGGCAACTGACAGGGAAATTAACACCATTGTACCTGTATGCAGAATTATGACCCTGATTTGGGAGCTCATGTGAATTCTGGGTGATGTGGATACTCAGGGAAGGACCTTTCAGGCAGGATGGCTGTGAAACAGATCAAGGATCTTCTTTCTTCCACCTGAAAACTGTGCTTGCAAATGCAGTGAAATACTTTTCCAGAGTGCCTAAGATATTTCCTTGGCTTGCTAAATGGGAAATGCTGTGCTCTGGTGCGTTTCAAGCCTCATAAGTGATGTGCAATTGGTACCGTATTGAAATGCCTTTTAAAAATCCAATCAAAATAATTGATTTTTCATAGACAGAGCTCAGTTTGTCATTGAGTTGCATTCCTCACAAACTCCTCAGAAATACAGTATGCCAATAAAATAGACAGAATGATTACAGAATCACTATCAGTTTTGGTTGTGATGTATGCTTTGGCATTCTTACATTGAAATGTTTTATTTTCTTCCAAGACTGAAGTGCCAAGAAAGAACATTATTTGATTTTGCAGCTGCCCACTAATGCATGAATAGGTAAAATTCCAGACTTTAGTGAGGTCTCTTTCTTAACTGTGATTCATCTGAAAATTACAGTAAAATATTAAAACAGCATTCTATGCAGGTATATGGTCCTACAAATCCAACCATATTTTAAAACTTAAAAGTAGAATTTATATTTTAAAGATAAACAGATTTAAGGTAAAGCAGTAATTGCAATTTCAGTGGCTTTGGGGGGATGTCTTTGGTTTGGATTTGGTTTTAATCTGTTTCAGATTTATAAGAGAGAAATGCAGACAAATAACAGAAGTTTTGCATATGCTAAGGAATGGATATGTAGCAGATGAAAATCAGTGTAGCTCCACTGAAACCAATGAAGCTTTTCAAGATCAAAAAATCAGAGAGAACCAAAATCTGGCCTATTATTTTTATGGTTTTTCAAAATGGGCTTTCACAGACAGTTCAGTTTTCCCTCTTTTTTTTTTTTTTTTCAATAGACCCCATCAATTCACAGATGGTTTGCAGGCATGCTAGATAATAAAAGTGCATTTTTTATTAAATAAGCATGGCTACAAAAACAGTAATCATTGAGATATTACCAAGGAATGCTTAAGACTTGCAGCCCAAACCAGCCTTGCACATCACTTTGTTCAAAGCCTTCCTGATTTTGGAGGTTCACAAAGCAGACACACAAGATTCTGTGTGGGCCCTGTTGAATATTAAAGCAGCTTATTAAAACACTTAGCTACTGTTTCCTGGAGTATGGCTACCTACACTTGGTTGTTTGTTTGATATAAAAATCTGATTTTTTTTTGCTCATATGAAATACACAAAGCTACAGAGGGTAATAAAAGTGTGATCAAGGTGACTGTATCCTTTGTGGTAAATGGCCTGGTGCCAATTTAACATTATAGGCATTCTTATTATGTGGTTTTTATAAATTTAAATCAGAAAAATGACAGTTCATTCCCATTACAGAACATTATTTTTAGATTTAGCAGCTACTTGTATGCCCTTTGGTACAGGAAAAGTATCTAAGAGGTTTGCTGGGGCTTTTTTAAATTGAAAAATTTGAATACTTCTTCTTTCTCCACAAAATACGCCAAAACACCAAAAAAAGGCATGGCAAAAAAAATCACAAGAGAATATTACTACTGAACTATTTAAGACAATGAAATATAATATTTGGTATTAGCTGCAAAGTAGATGGAAATATATGGTGACACATATAAAGTCAGGACAGCAATAATTTTCTGTTTTAAAACCAGCTGAAGTCAAATAGATTGTTGAATCAAGTGGGACCACTGAAGTTGTAGCATGAGAATATGGCAGTACACAGCAAATTCTCTGACTGGAGAAATTTAAGGGATAGAGGCTTCAATTATTTATCAGCTTAGATGCTGTGCACGATTTTTAAAAATCAGAGATCGGTTTGGCACAAAGAGGTTACCTTAGATTCCTAAAAAGTGATACAAAATGATGATGCTAAAGCCACATCCTGAGGTCAGAGACATGGTTACTCCTCAAGATTTTAGGTGAGCTCTGAGCCCTGTGCTCACCCTGCATCCTTTCTTTCACTTCTTTAAGACAGGGTGGCACTCAGCACATGGTTTAGCCTCCATTTTTTTGTGCCACAACTGTTTTGATTTAGTTCTGAAATGCTCTGAAAGCTGCAGAACAAAAGCAGAGTTTGAGTCCGGGGAGAGCTGTAGGGTTTGTAAGATTTTAATCATCCATCTCACTAGCATGTGTTCCAGTGAAAGAACATACAAATGGAGCTGGCTGAATAATGTCTAGGATCATCTGCCCTTTTCCAACAGGAATTTCCTTAATGCACAGAAGGATAAATTTTCAGCATGAAGTTTACAGTCACACTGACAGTGTCATTGTCATTTTACTTCATTCTTTCTTGGGTTTTTTTTGTTGGTTTTTTTTAAGTTAATAAAAACACAAGGAAGAGAAGGTAGAGCATTCACTGAAGAATTATAGCTAGGAAAAAAATAATTGAATCAAGTTACAAAAGGATTGTGTATCCCACGAGACAGTCCTCCTCCTGTCTTGTTGTATTAATTACTTTCTCCATAAGGAATGCCAAACAAAGACCATAGAAACAAAATCAGTCCTTCTGTTTTGATTGGGATATATTTCAATCCTAGCAGGATATTGTCATACCTATCTTTTATTTGTAAAAGCTGGCAGTCATTCCAGATATTGCCAGTATAGCACACAAACACATGCAGGAATTACTGTTAGATATTAACTGTGTGTATTGAATGCTTCATTGCATCTATTTAAGAGTCTCATGAGAAAAATCTCAGCCTATGCACAGAAATGACATGTGTTGCCACCACCACAGCTGCTACAGTATTTTCACACTTTAGTGTGCTGTCTCGTGGCAATCAGGAAACTATTATTTTGTGTAAGAAATAAAGAAAACTTGAAATGGTGGGTTTTGTCAGCACTCTGCAAAAAATCAAACCCCACACCCTCATCCCCGCAATCTACTTCCAAATAAAATCAGCCAGCTATGCATTCTCTGCTGCTTGTCCCCCCCAGAATATTGCTCCGCCTCACTTGACAAAAACACTGCCTTTGGCTTTTTGTGAGAGTGGAGTGTAAGATGTTGTGAAATCTGGGATCCAAATGACATGGAACCAGATTTGCCAATGCAATGCCAAGTTACCATGTTTAACATACATGCTTGGAATACGTTTTCACAAATAAAGAAATGCCCCAGCAAAAGTTGCTTTAACTGTTTCTCCAGTACAACTAGATGTCCTGACATCCCCAAAATACATTATGTATATATATATATCTCCTCAAAATGCATTATTCTGTGTTTGCATATTAGATTTCAGAAGAACGAGTGTCATAAATGCGTATACCCTACGGTATTTTTAGCACACTTACAAAAATAAAATCTTTGTTGCTTTAGAATCTGGTAGTGAGGATAGAAATTCAGCTGATGATCTGAGGAAAAGAATCCTTTCCACAAAGCAGAGACAAAATTTCTGTGCTACTTTTTCCCAGTGCAGTGGGATCATAGCTGTTAATCTGCACATGGCAGCCTCCCAGGTAGGAAGCTAAATGCACCTCTGCTCCCAGCCTGATTCCCAAAGCACTGGAACTTGGCACAGAAATCCTGGGATGTGTGTGCAGCAGCCTCTCTGTCCCTTGTCTCCCCTGTTAGAGCCACTCTTGGTTGGAAGCTGATTTTCCTTCAGAAAGGGTTTGGGATTTCCCTTGTTGTAACAAGCTATGAATTTTCTCTGTGAATATTGAAAAATTCTGCTTTGTATTCTGCTGTACAGAGCATCAATAAACCACACGGAGAGCAGGGGGGTCTGGAAACGTTCACACAATTATTGAGAGCAGCATGAGGCAGCTCTTGGTGGGGACTAGGAAACGACACAAAACTTGCCACATAAGAGTTAAAAAGGAATGGAAAACCTTCACTGCCTCTGGGTAGACAGAAGAGAAGTTACAAACAACATATTTTTACCCAGAAGAAAGTAGCAGATGTTCCTGGGACAGCACAGAGAGTGTCTGGAGTGTCTGTAGTGATTGCAGTGTAGATTGTGCAGTTTTAACTTCATCTTTGGTGGTTTAGTATAAGGAGCTAAAATCATAACATGACTTTCATCAATAAGGAATATGTAAAGATTCATTTTGAACAACTTATCTTCAGAAAAGAAAAAAGGTGGCAGTTTTTGTTTCTTGTCTTAGGAAGCATTTGTAATACTCTGCTTTTCCTCTCCGATGGTTTTTGTCTATAACAACCAAATGCTTTCATCACCAAAATGGAAATGACAATGCCCAGAGGGTTTATGGCGTCCAGATTTTGTGTGAAAATAAGTGCCCACTGCCAATTATTAGAGCACTGGGATCATTTCTCATTTAGTTTTCAAAGGCAGAGAGAAGTATGCACTACTCCCTGTACGTATTGCCCAGTTCAATTTAGAATTTCCATGTTGGAATGATGTAGTAAGCAGCGCTGAGGTCTACAGATTCTCTGCTTTGACATAATGGAATGAGAGCCTGGATGTTTCCAGGAGATGGTCCTTACTGCAATGTAAAGTGATAAACTCACCCAGGTGTACATGCTGCATAGAGTAGTAGAAAAGCAGAAACACAAATGATACTGTGGTATTGCTCTACGAGTGTGAGTGAGGGGAAAAAAAGCCACTAAAGGCAAATCTGAAGGACAGGGTGTCGTACATCCTTGGACCTTCAACAGATGTTTTCCAGTCACCTCTTCTCACTCCAGGTGCTGATAAGAAGATGGAGTCCTTACACAAAGTCTTAGTCTTCTGTGTCTGTCAGGACTCTTCCCACAGGTGCAAACTGCTTTACATGACCTGTTCTACAAAAGATTTGAAGAAAATTTAGGACATTGCCATCAGAAGTAGAGATGGGGTTTGAAGGAGCCAGAGGTACAGTAATGTAGATGGGGCTTGACAGAACTGTGTGGCAGCATCTGACTTGCTGTAGCCTTATGCTAATGTCCTTTGTCTTCATCTATCCAGTACAGCATTATTGCTGCAGTGCAGTATGATTAAACCAACAGAATCTTTAATTAAAGGGTAAGAAATCCACATATTACAGTGGTACTAGATTTAGTAGGTACGCACATATTTTTACTGCTGTCTTCTTAATATGTCTCCTAAAAATATTATCAGGAAAATAATTATTTTCCATGATCATTGCACCATGTTTGGTTTTCCTTGGTAAATTCACATGCACATCAGCCACCTACTGACTTAAACAATTATATGAAATAACATAAAATCATTGAACTATTGGCAAAACTCAACTAACTGCTTTTAAGGTTTGATATTTCCATTCCATGGGCTTATATACGTACCATAGAATTGCTTTTGTGATTATAGCAGAGGAATCACTGATTATTTACCAAGGAGAAACTTATTATTAGTCTTGTCAAGATGACAACTTCATTAATTATCCAGTGGTTTTGTTGATCATTTAATTTCATCATATGAATAATTTAAAACTTTGATACATACAGTAATTTTCGTGAAAGGCCTTCGTATTGGTCAGCTTGTCAGACACCCATAGAAGACTTAAAGCCAAAATTAAATATCCAGTGTCCTTTGCAATTTCAGGGAAGTTAATTGAAACACTGTTGCTTCCTTCATTTCTAATCCTGCTGCAACAGTCTTAAAGAAATCGCTAAATAAAATGTCTTACCTTCATAAGCAAAATTTTAATTAGCTTTATGTTTTATTTCATCACTGCTATCTTTCTGTGACATAAATAATATTCCATGTGCTACTTCCCATCTCTGCTTTATGGCAAAGCATATTGAAGAATAAGAGCAAGGCACTAAGGGACAAGTAATAGAAGAGATAATAAAGCATTAACTGTTGGAAAGTAGATCTAAAGTCTCAGTCTAAAAAGAAACAGAAACAAGTCTAATATCATTTTATTACTACTTCTATGATACAGAATTGCTGAGGACCAGCCTAAATGAAGTTTCAAACATGAGCTATGGTTTTGAGTTACTGCCTTTGAACAGTATTAATATTTTGCTGCTTTTATTTTTGCGTTGGGTACTGATATGTTCCTTAGCTCCACGGTGTCTGAAGATGGAGACACCATTGCATTGCACTTTGGTGCCATCTCATTGATGCTGAACTGAGCAAAATTAAAAAAAAAAAAAAAAAAAAAAAAAAAAAGAAGTATTCTTGCTAAATTTGCAGTGTGCTTAGAACCAGACGTTGTTTTCAAAAGTTGATGAATAGGAACAAAATTTTCCAACTAGGCTGCTTATCCAAATTAAGCACAAGAAATATTTACTCTTAGAAATAATTAAATGCACCCAGAGCATCCATTCAGAATATAAATGAATATTCACATGCTAAGCATACAAATTGAAAGTTTTCCACAAAGCTCTTTTCTTATCCAGTTGTAGATCTGATAGGGTACCTGAAATATTTGGTCTCTTATTGATCAACTTCTGCCAAAGTCTTGCATTTTCTCTGTGTAGGAACAGGCAGCCAAGGGATTTGGTGAACAACTTTTAACCAACAAGGGAAAAAATTTCCAAAGTTATCAATAAAAAGCAAACAGTTAAAATACAAAAGTCAGGTTTCTTTTTTATGTTTCTATAGATATCAGTCAAAATGTGGCAATGTCATCTAGAAATGCAACATGCAGAAGCAGCAGTTAAAAACATTTGTTGTATGTTCCAATCGTCTGTGGCATCAGGTGGATGTAGGCATCAACATTTGATTGGAATAAGTTTTGAGGCTCTGCACTTGGTTGCCTTCCAGTGCAAGGACACACTGATTCCTCTCATGCTGCTCACCCAGATTCTCTGTCTCATAGAATTAAGCCTCTTTCGATAGAAATCAACATTTGAGGGACACCCCACATGTACACCCTTATTTCTGAAGTTGTTCTCAATTAGTGGAGCACCCTTCAAACACAGGGAAGGGACCTTGATATTTTATTTCTAGCTGCCATTTTGCCTAATGTGTTTTTAATAACAATCATCAGACACTAATGTCTTCTGGGTCTTTCTGTATTGAATATAATGCAAAATTACCTCATATTATTCATATCTGAGATAACAGTTGGACCCAAATCATATCCCTAAAGAGAAAGGGGAGGTACATACACACAGCTAAAATGCTTGATATGAACACAAGGGAGATCAGCAGGTCCAATAGCCAAACCTAGCAGAGTATACATTCCAGTCAGGAGCAATAGATAATATTCCTGGAAGGTTTCTTAAAAGAAGCACTCTTATTTCATTTTATTTTTTCACAGATCACCCATACTATTAGGATGGGTTTTGCACCACTTACAGGAGAGTTACCCTTAACCTAATGGAGTTCTGGGCACACCTTCTTGGTTAACATCACCTGTGATTTTCACAGGAATCTTATTTAAGCCTTTGTGCCTTGGGTCTTTATGTATGTCAATGGGATCAGAGCTCAGACCAGCCTGAACTCTCCTCTAGCAGTAAGTACAAAACTCTACTAGCTCACTGTGCTCAATTCAGTAAATATTTTTGGTATTGAGAATATTGATCTACTAGTGAAGCTTATGTGGTCCGATCAATTTCTTTCCTGGGAAAGAGACTTGAGAATTTGAATTTTGTCTTTTCACTTCCTGAAAGGTCTGACAGTGCATCTAATATTTTGCAGGTTTTGTTCTTTTACAACAAATGCACTTCCAGATTCACTTAGCAATTTATTATCTCTGAAATGTAATTTAAGCAATTACTACTGGAGGTGTATATGAAAACACAGGTGTTGGCCTTATCTTTTCTTTTCATGTGTTCTATGGCTGAAAATGCTTTCACTCTTGTCCTAACAAAAAATTCTGGTGCCTTTAGTAAATTCACTAAGCAGTCAAGCACTCTTGATGACAATTATTGTCATTCCTCTTACTTTATTAGCTTCTAACACTTGGATCACAGGAACACTGTTGATGTCCCTCTTCAGGAATGTAGTGCAGCTGTGCCATTGGTCTAGGGTGGAAATTCATCCTTGTTATCCAGGTGCTAATTAATTCAATTTTTAATGTCTTACTACATATGCAGACGAGTGTTCAGGTGATAGTTGATAATTACTTAAACAAGATGAGGTGCAAAAGGAAGTTGTTTCTACCAGTGTGAAATAAGTTCTGGAAACAGATCCAGTTATATATGTGCTGTAATGTATTTGTAGGGATGTTACAAATGGGGTGTGTGACTTCATACAATATGTCTCTTAATATGAGATTCAAAATAATCTTTTCTAAAGCTATATAAAAACTGCAGAACCATACTTCAATCTTTTTGCATTTCATACTTCAGTGAACTTCAACTTTTTGAGAATGTAAACATCTTATATTGCTGACAAGATTAGAGAAGAAAAAGAACCCTACTCATCTTGGCATACCATGCACATAAGACAATTTATTTACAAGTAAACACAGCTCCCTTGTCTTTTTTCTATAATGGAAAAGAGATTAAATTTTGATTATAGACATAAGATATAGTTTTGATGGCAAACTTTTGTACCACTTTTCTCCCTGATAATTTTGTTTAATTAGAAAACTGTAGGGAAGGCACATACTAGGAATCATTCCATTTGGCTGATCCAGATTAGGTAATGAATAAAAAAAGAAATAATCAAAGCAAACTGTTTACAAATATGACTTTGAAAAGTCAGAAGTATGCTTAATGAAGCAAATGTTTCACCATAGCAAACTTCCAATGATTTCTCTGTTCTGTTATTTACAACATTCTAAGCTGTAATACAGGATGCAAGAGAAAACTGAAAACATGTAGTACCTAATAAAAAACAGGAAAAAATACTACACCAAAAACCTAGGCCTAGAGTCTGAATAATTTTAAATATTTGGGAAATAAAATTATGTAAACTGAAGTGTTTAAGTATTTCCAAAGTTTTCAGTTTTCAGAAGAGCAAATTTCACATTTGGAATTTGTGCACCAAGGCATGATGAATGCTATATTTTTATCTTCTGGTATTTGGAACTTGGCTTGTTTAGATGCATGTGTGTGTATACATACATACCTATTTATATTTGTACTATGAATAGCTTCTTCAGAGAACCCCAGGAGAGGAGAGTTTTTCCATGGTCCCCAAAAATTCCTCAAACCTCCACTGAAAAAAACCCCCCCAAAAAAAACCCTTGACAGAGAGCAGCATCCCAGGCAGCAAAAGCCAAGAGGCAACATAATGAAATAATAATTGTATAAATTCAGGAGGGGAGAACGAAATCCCTAGATCAAGTATGAGATAACAACTACATTTGCTAAAAAAATTAGAAGGCAACAAAAGCACTGTGATAAATCGTTGTTAAAGTGGTAATGCTGTCAGAATGAAACAGAAATTTCAGTGCATTAGCATCAAACCAGTATGACAATTTAGGGCTGATAAGTACATTTGACATAAATAGTAGTCTGGACCATAGTAAGAATGGTGTTTTCAGGAAATTCATTTCTTAAAAATGAACACTGAGTATGAATAATCAATATTCAAGTTCAAAGTAGCCTACAAGTAGAGCAGAATTGGGCCAAAATATTAAATCTGCATTTTTGATGAACTACATTAGGGTTATTTGCCATAACTTGAAAACACTGACTTTGAGTTATACTACTTGGGCTGGAGTTGCAAAATGTCAGGAGTGATATGACAAACCAGTAAATACGATCACAAGTCATATAGAAGGGTGGGGAGACTTTGAGTGGCTGGATAGGAAGCATTTGTTCCTAATGAATTAATTATCTGAACCACAGACAGTGATGTCAGAGAGCTGCTGATTGCCAGTCGTCCTTCGTGTGCCTCATCCCGAGTTTCCTTTTGCATGCTCCCTTCAGTCATTTCCCCCTACTTTTGATTCCTGAATGCAGGACTTTGGGATGCCCATCTGCTTGTCCCTTTCCTCATGCCTGGTGTCCCACTTCAGTTCTGCCTGCCTGACATCCTTATTCTCTTTGTTTTCTCCTGGTGAAATTTTGCTCTGCCATGGGATTCACTCCCCTTGCACTGCTTTTATCCGAATGGTTTGTGGAGGAAAAAAGGGCCCCTTGACTGTAAATCATTACCATGATCCTTCCTTCAGGAGGACTTCCTTTGTTGCCTGTTGCTGATTGTGATGTTGTGGCTAAACTTAAGCACTCTTCCTGGGGGCATTCTGCCTGCCTGGCTCCTCACCCCAGTGATCCCCAGTGACTCCAACAGCAGTTTTGTGTGACTAAGTGTAGTGGGATCCGGCCTTTCATATCTGCTGTTAAATACCAAAGATATTCCTTTTAGTTATGCAGTGCTTTCCAGAAGCTATCAGAGGAAAAACACTTAGCAGCAACCATTTCTGATCTACTAGTTTAAAAAAAAAAAAAAAAAAAAAAAAAAGGTTCATTTCTATCTAGGCCTGATTAAACTTCAATTTGAACTTGTCCTGGCCAGAAAATTAATGGTCTATGGTGTCTCAATTTTTGCCTACTTGAAAAAGCTTGTGTGTGTGTGACTATGTGTGTGTGTAGGAATATGATTTATGGAAGTATTGATTTTTTTGTTAAATAATGAATTAGATGTCCTGCCACAATATTATTTATCAAACTTTTTTGTCATATAATTAAATTGTCACATAATAGATTGCAGCCATATAGATTCATTAAATATTAAAACCTACATATGACACAGTTCACTTTTCCTTTATCTAACAACACAGTTCCTCTTCTTTTCCATTAAGTTCAACAATAGCTGTTCTTTAACCTTACCATAGAAGTTGCAGATTCCTTTTACCATGGTTAGGAAATAGATGGTAAACAAAGTTTTTAAGTTTACTTATTTTCAGTTTAGAAGCTGATTCTTGATGATCCTAAGTCTGTTCAATAAACTCTTATTGTAAGAACTAATGGAGCTTTTTGCCATGGAGTTGTTCCATCAGTTGCCTCCAGGTGTGAAATGAGCAAGTCTGCTGAGCAGTAATAGAATGGCTAGAGTAAAATCTGGGTTCCTGTTGTGGAGAGAAATATTTATTTCAAGTCTCTGAGTGACTAAATTCTCAGTCTGTAAGCAGGGAGCAAGAAAAGAATTGAAGAATAATATTTCCTCTTAGTAAATTTAGAATATTACAAGGTGAAAAGGGAAAAAACAGTGTTCACCACTATCTAAAATAGACCTCTTAATGGAATTTAAAGTATATTAAAATTGAAATATTTCAATCTGCACTGTAAGAGAAGTATATAGATAAACTGTCAAGTAATGGTAACTGGAAATTATGTTTGAGAAAGAGAGGAAGAAGTTATCAACTATAATTGCTGCCAATGAAAGGCACAAAGACCCCTGTCAAGAACGAGTTCTTATTCCAAAAAGGACTAAAGAACCTCTAGCTGAAGGTAATGTTTTTAGAATATGTTCTTTGCAGTATAAAGGATAATACATTACTGCACTCAGATGCAGAATTATCTTCAACTGGGGTAAACCCAGTGATCTCCCATTTGGCAGTAGTACTTCTGAGTAATCATTGGAAACATAACAAAGCAACAACCAAACCAGGAAAAAAAAAAAAAAAAAAAAACAAACAGAAACTCCCAACCTAGGCTTTTTTTTTTTTTTTTTTTTTAATTGGAATTTCTACCCTAGACATTTTGTAATAATAAAGAAATTATTTCTTGTGAGGGAGTACTGCACTGCACTGTCCAGGTGGTAGTCAACATGTTGAGGTCAAATTTATTTGTGCCGCTAGTTTGGTGATGCATGATGTGAGAATTAAAAACTAAGCTTCCTACCTTCAAAAAATAGGATTGCTTAAAATTTTCAACCCCCTGATGCCACACTATGGTGTGTTTTTTTTTTTTTCCATGTCATAAGTTTTACAAGCAGTCTGATTATTGCATTCCCAATATTACTTAATTTTCTTCTGCTTTAAAAGTTCATTATCATTTATGAGATTGTGACTTGAACTTTAATTACTTGTCATAGGAGTCTCACTAGGGATTTAAAACAAACTAATTTTGCACTCTACCTTTAGGGAAAGGAGCATGACCAAACTTTAGTATACACTGTGGAGTAGAAAACATGTATGGTAAAGAGGACTTTTTCTAAGTGCCTTGGGTGGGATTCAGGGATTCATCTTAATTTTATGTCTACAACCTGTCTGTCTGAACTAGTTACCTAAAGTTCCTTTCTGGTCAAGAAGGATAAATAATCATCTGCAGGGGAACAAAATTGATATACTTGCCCCCACCCCCCCCCCCCCCCCCCCCAAAGTGCTTTTGTAGAAGTATGTATTTTCATATAATCGTTAAGGTTTGAAAATACCTCTAAGGTCATTGAGTCCAAACATTATTTTAGCACTGTTGTGGATGACTTAGTTCATGGAAAGGCCGGTACTTTGTGGTCAAACTTAGGAGCTCATTAGGTGTTTCTTAGCTGTAACACTGAGATCTAGATCATCTGTTTCTTGATCTGTTTTGTTGAGTGTTTTGTTGTTTCCTATATAAAAGTAACTAATATATATATATATATATATATATAGGGTAGTTTCAGTGTTTAAGGCTAATATTAATTGCTATCTAGTGATGTGCAGAAATCTGAATATTCTGACATTTCAAATATGTACTTTGCTTTTAAGTAGTCCTCAGCAAAATACTAAGTGGACTTGTTGACAAGCATGATATTTGTTTTCCAATTTCTTTTGTGGTTTGGGGGGGTTTTTTGTTTGTTTTTTGTTTGTGGGTTGTTTTTTGGGTTTTTGTTTCTTTTTTGAATGCTTATATTTTACATGACCTGCTCTCAGTAAGCTTCTGGAAAATCCTGAATAAAGGCTGACAGTTTTCCAGTAAATGACTATTCAGATGAGATATAGTCAGCCTTAAATGCAAGAAGCTAATGTTTTCCAGAAAGATTTCATAATTCTCTTCACTCAGTGATTCACAAGATATTGCTGCTGCCCATCCTGGTGTGACTTCAAAAGCCTTCTGAGAATTTTATTATCTCTCCCTTTTTGTTGTTTCTTTTTTATCTGTTAACATTCACAACCGCACACCAGAGCAGATTCCCATATGTGAGAACAGTAGTGGATTTTCAGCTGCTAGATATGAAAGTTTTTGCCTAGGTTTAAATTAGATTTTAGGAAAAAAAATTCTTTATTGTGGGAGTGTAGGCACTGGCACAGGTTGCCCAGAGAAGTTGTGGCTGCCTCATTTCTGGGGGTGTTCAAGGCTAGGTTGGATGGGGCTCTGAGCAACCTGGGATAATGGAAGGTGTCCCAGCCCATGGCAGAGAAATTGGAACTTGGTGGTTTTTAAGGTCTCTTCAATCCCAAACCAGCCTGTAATTCTATGATCTTTCATGACAGCTAGTTCTTTCCTTGAGAAACAATTGAACAGGAATTGGAAAATGGCTGAGAGAAATAAATTCTCCTAAAATATCATTCTTGCTTTAGTCTTTTCAGATACAAATTTTTTTTGTCCCTCACCATTTCCTTCTGTAGTTTTTAAACATTATGATTCCTTCTCACTTCATCTCCCTCTAACTTCTAACCTAGAGTAAACATTCCCTAAAAAAACTGCCAGATACTTTTTTCTAGAGTTGTTGTGACTCCTTTTTTAACTAAAAGGATAACTGGCACCTGCAGCAACTTTTCTCCTACACAACACACAATTCTGCAGAATGCAAAGCAAATGCTGCTGTATGAGATTTATATGCCAGCACAGGTGAAATTTGAATTTTCTGGGATGAGTGCTCTAGAGTATGAAGTCATCAGAGGAAGCATGGCAAAACCAGAACTTTAATTAAGGCGGTATGAGAAAGGGAGAAGGTGACCCTTCAAAATGTTTCTCAACTTCCTCTGTGGCCTGTCTCATTGCTGCAGCACTGAGGAGGTGCTGGGCCTGCTGCAGGAATTGGGAGGGGAAATGTGAAGGCAGAGGGCATGGAGATGGAGTAATTCTGCTGCTTTCAAATCCTTCAGTGGCTGAGGCACCAGGTTCCTGCATCCTGCCTTCAGTGGAAGCATGCGCTGCAAGCCCCTAGCTCATTTTCTTGCAGTGCCTGGGAAAACCAGTGCTCATCAACCAGGCTGGTGAATTGTGAGCTGCAATTACCAAAACTCCCTCAAAAAAGAAACAAAACAAACAAACAAAACCACAAAACCCCCTCCCCCAAAATAGGATAAGAAATTGAGCTAAAGAGGCATTATAATCTATTGGGGGGACTCCTAAGAGTAAATTAATTTTCTCAGTTAATCCACAGGACATGATGTATGTGCCAGGTTCTAAAATTTTAATTTAATATTTAATTTTAATCTTGGTTTGTTTCTGTTCTCTTGAAATAGCCTGCTTTCAAGTAAAATGTGTTTTGAGTATGTTTTTTTTCATTATCTTCTACTACTGGCTGTTCCTTTGGTAAATGAATGATAGAATTGACTTTTTGATATGTTTACTGCTAAATTCTTAAATACAACCCCCTGCATATTAGATACCTGGCAAGCTGGTATTAGATAAATATAAATAGCCAAAATTATTTTCCATTCCCATTAGAGCCTAAAGCATCTACTGCTTCACTGAAGTTGTTGTGGTATGTGATGGGGTAGATAATTTTAGCCTTTCTATCTGTTGGATTTCTTTATCCTGTCACTTTCAATTGATGTTAAGTAGTGTGAAATGCATAACCCCACCAGTTCTTAAAACTTCCTAAAAATCCATAATCTGAATTGCACAGGGAGCAAAATTATTAACTTTCTTGGGGTTTTTTGCTATTCCTCATGCATTTTTTTTTAAATGGTACAGTATGCTGTGTGGTTTGGGGTTAGTCTTTGTATGCTGCTTATTATCTAGTGGTATTCAATGATGTGGAACATTTATTGGAAAATACACGTGTAAGAATTGCTCTAGAAGGTTTCCTAGACCAGAATTTTGCCCTTGGCTTATTGTTTGAGAAATGATGGAAAAACATATGGACATGTATCAGTATGTGCATGGATAATTTCAAGTGTTGCTTCACACTTGAAGTGTGAGTCAATCTATTATGCAAAAAAATGACACTTTTGATGAGGCCAGAAATGCCAGTGGGAGAATAGTGATACTTTATTAATCATTCTCCTTTTCTTGTAATTATTCCTCTAATAAAAGTTTTGTAAGAGAGCATGAAAAAATCACCTAGGAAAGATAATCTTACCCAGAAAATATTCAGAGCACAAAATTAGAATTCATTTATGATATGTAATTTTAAAACATTTTCAAAAGCATTGTGAGAAACTAAAAAGCCTAAGTACTAAAATATCATTTATAGATCATCAGTGCCATATATATATAGTTTCCACATTTCCCACCCCATAGTCTCATACTAGTTCTTTTATTTTACTGAAGCTGATAAAACAACCTATATTGCATTCAAACAAAGGTTAACAATCAACCTTTATTTTTGATGAGCAGAGAAAGTTTTGTAAGAGGAAACAATTCAAGAGTGCTATTTAAGCCATACTTTTCCCAGATTTTCTCCTTCTTTCGGTACATCAATAATTAAATGTAAAGCTTCAGGTATGCAAGCACAATTTCTAGATATCTCCACAAGCGTTAGAAATGTAAAATACAGGGTTGTATACCACAGAAATTTGTACTCTTCCTCTTGTTTTCTTCCCTTCCTTATGCTTTTAACTTAGTTCTGGAACCCTTTTGGGTATAAACAGTTATTAGAGCCCATAATGATTTCTGACTTGACAATAATAGGATAAGGTACTTGCCAAAATCTTAGCATTGAGTTGGAAGTAGAAAATCCTCAGGATATTGTGTTTTCAGTGAGATTCTATTTTTACTGTGGGCACATCAGGATGAGATCTGGACTTGTGCCTTCTGACTAGGCTTTGAGTTTCTGATTTAAAAGTCTAGTGAAATAATAAATCATTAAGATAATTATGGTCTATATTTTTGGGTTCTGGGTAAGAAGCAATATATTCCTGTACCACCCACAGAGATGCAAATGTAAAAAACAGAGTTTGGTTTCTTTTGTTGGCGGTGCTTTTTATATCTGCCACATTTGTCCCATCTTCTGGGACCTCTCCTGGCTGGCTCTTTGAGGTGGAAGAGGATGTGTCTTATCTGGTCATATTCAAAATGGGGTTTGTGGTTTTGGGGATATATACAACCACATCTTTACTTTTTTTTTTTTTTTCTGAGAATTAAAAACATTTGTGTCTCTAGAAATACCTTATACTCATATAGTATATTTTACAGCAGCATCATTTAGGCTTTCTGTTGAATTGCACAACTCATTAGTGAGATAAAAGACTTCAGCTCAAAAAAAGGTGTTGATTATGCTGAGGCTACTCACAGGTATGCTTCTTCCATCATGGATCTTTTCATGACTGCACAGCCCATCATGATGTGAGCACAACAACACACTTATAGGATTTTTTGTATCACATTATCCATCTTCTAAAACTTTTGGCAATTATTTTAATGCTATTTTTATAGTTACTTTTATAATTTTAATTCCTCTTTGTTAGTTTAATTGATATTGTATTTTTAATTTTCATTCCTCTTTGTTAAATTGATATTGAATTTTTTGGTTTCTCATGATTTCCACCTAATTTCTCTTCTTGAACTTTCTACTTTGTCACATAAACATCACATGATTCTGAAGATTGTATTCTAGCTGTGTTACCAAGGTTGATGTAAGGTCCCCCTGATCCCAGTCCTCAAACCTTTGGTTGTTTTATCTCTCCCCTGTCCAGCTGAGGAGAAGATAGATAGGACTTGGTGGACATGTGGCATGCAGCGAAAGTCAACCCACCACATTTTGAAATCAGGCAAGTCTTCAAAAAGCATCACTTAGATCTACATCAGTAGGCATGTCCAAAATCTTAAAATTATTTCGTTATTCTGTAGGGTCCAGAAGTTGTTGAGTTATTCCTTTTGAAAATCTAGGCAAAATGTGATTTACAATATCCTGTAACTTTTGTCAAGGAAGTATTTCAAAGGGAGAAGATTTCTCTAGTCAGGAAAGGGGGCTTTTCTGCAGATGTGTGGATCAGAGTGATTCTGTGTCCCTCACAAAGACATTGCACCAAGACAAGAGGAGTTCATGTTAGCTTAGCAGATCTGAGGCCTCCTCATAGTTTTCAGAAGTGATTCTAAATTTACATCACTATAAACCACTAGTTCTTGTATTGTAATGAGGTGGTATTAGAAGACATGTATGCAAAGTCATATGGGTGGAAAATATTTTCAATGCCCTAATCTTGAAATTGGATAGAAATATTTCTCTTAGCCCCATGGTTTTAGTGTCAGAAAGCATGGAAAAATGTTCCAATGGACATAATAGTTCCCATCGTAAATATAAAGACAATAAATTTTGCATTTCAACACAATTTCCCAAGCTATGCTTTAAATAGAGCCAAGTTCATAGTACCCAGAGATTGAAGCTGGTTGCAGGATTGAGCCTTGAATTTTATACTGTTTCAATTGACTATTGAATAAATAAGGCATTATAATTATTTAGGAAACTAAATTGGAATTGTTTCATTATCTAAACTCTTTCTAATAATGAAAATTGTACTCATAAATCACCTGATTTCTCTTGAAAATTTGTCTGAGTCCTTCAATAGCCAAACAAAAGTGGGGAAAATTAGATGAGACTTCTAATTCCCAGTGTCTTTGACATGGTTTTGGAAGCCACACGTGCCCTTTACGTGACCACTCTGTTGTATTCTGAGGAAAGGAGAAATATAGTTTTCTGCTCTTTTTGTGAAGGAACGGAATCTGTAGCTTTTGTCAAAAGAGCTCTTAGTTCTTATGCCATTCTCAAGAACAACCAGACTGCAAGTTTGTATTTTGTTCAGTCCATCAGGATATAAACACACTAACTTCATAGTTGATACTTCAAACTGTGTATTCAAATCCTTTCTTTTTTGCCAATGTATGCCAATATTCCCTTTTTTCCCCCCTTCCTTAGAAAAATTTTATTCTCATGCAACTACTCTATGATTTTTGAATGATGTTAGACTCCCACGTGTATATGTTGGGATCTGTTCTAGGGGAATAATTTGATTTTGATTAGTTAGAAGGAACTTATATTTTTTTAAAAATATGTTTTCATTTACAGAGTGGAAGGCTGGTTTCTTGCTGGTTTTTGATGTGCTTTTGGAAAAAGGAGGTCAAAAATCACTAGTCAGAATCTGAGGTGCACTAACATGACTTGTTTTCAAATCTAATCAAATGAAACAACAGTCCAAGTAAAGAAGTTATATTGTTGTTCTGGTGAAGCAACTAAAGATATTTCTCTATTATTTCAGGGCAACAATAGAATGACACTTCTTCTAATTACTAGTGGCATAGAGGAAGGAAAATACACATCTGCAATTTTCTTCCTTAGTTATATGGATTTCCAACATGTCACACAGATGATCAGTGAAAAAGCTGGTGTTCAGTAATTGTATTCAGCACTTCAAGGGTTTGCACAGATATGTTAATAATCCCATTAATCTTCTTCCTTTATATAGAAATCTGCAGCCCAGATGTTGCATCATTTGCAAATCTTGCAATTAAAACATTTTATAACTTGCGGTTATGCAAAGGGGCAGTAGACTGGAAAATGGGTAAAATTGCTTGGCTAGGACATTACCATGGCAACATACTGACCTCCATTCAATTAGTTACATCTGAAGATCCAGCTATTAATTATAATGGTCAGAAAAGGATATAATCTGAATCTCCTTTTACCTTTTTAATATGGGCATTTCTTACTTGCCATAAATCTCTGACTTTAAGAGACAAAGCTCCAGACCTGAAGCATTAAAAGTGATAGTGCTGAAATACTGATGGAAAGTGGAGAGCAGTAAAGGAATCTCATTTATCAGCTGTAGTCTAAAGCTGTAGGTACTACTTTAACTTTTTGTAGTCTAAGCATTCTGTCAGGCAAGTTTCAAAGTGAATATTCCTTATTGCCCATTTTAGCTATTGAAATCTACGTTATGTGTGCCAGCAATTATCTCTCACTTTAGAAAGCTGCTGTTAATTGGGGCCAAACTAATCACCATGGGACTTGTGGAAACAGATAGATGTCTCCTTTTGACAGAGTTTTACATTTTGCTGTAGCAAAGTTATTATTTTCTTGGCATGCTATCAAAGAAGAGTTATCTGTTAATTATAGAAGGCACTCCACTTTCTGACACGGGAGCAGTCTGACAGCAGCACTCTGGCTGGGCAGTAAATTCCTTGGAGTAGGGTTGTTTTTTGGGAGCTTGTGCAAGCTACATTGCCTCCCCACATCACATTCACTCCAAAAATTGCAAATTCTCAGCCTGTGAGGTATTGAAAATTTCGGGAAATGTGTAAATGTGTGTCCTTTTAATATTTTTTTTTTTTTTTTTTTTTACTTAGTTTTCTGTTTACTCTCTCCACAGCAGTAAGCAAACAGAAGACTAAGTACTCTGCACAGTGGCTACTTCCTTCCCCTTGAATTACAATATATTCAATATTCATTTAATCAATGCAGATGTGCTTAGGGAGGTTGCTTTCATTTGTTTTGTTTTGTTTTGTTTTAATTGATATTGCAATTGATAATTGCAAAAGAAAGGCAAGGTGTGAGTTGTAGGATGACCTGGCTGGGAATGGCATCCTAAAATCACTCAACTGGGAAAAAGTTTAGCTAAATGCAAGGGCCTGCAAAATATGGAATTCCTCTTGGACTAATTTCCAGAAGTTCTGGATTAGGACCATCTAGATTAAAATGCCTCTCTTATGCAATAACCACCAAGAAATCTCACCCCAGAAGGTATTTGTGCATTTCTTATGACAGCCATGCCCATAGATAGATACTTGCATATAGAAATAGATAGCAAGTGTATAAATTTTATCCTGGTTTTTGCAACCATGTGCAGGACCCTGGTATGGGGCTAGTGGCAAAGAGCAGTGTGATACCAAATGGCCACTGAAACTATTTTGAGGTGATTCCTATGCAAGATGTGAATTTGCACCACTTAGGGCCCAAGAAATGCCAGTAAAATCTTCTTAGCAATTACAAATTGCTTTGCACTGAGGGGTGGGCAATTATATCAAGTTCAGAACTCCTTCTAGCATGTTTATTATGGAGCTCTAGCTGTTTATTGTTGTGGCTATTTCCCTCTCTCCTCCACAGCCCTTTCCAGCAATCCCTCAAGGAATTTAACTGTGGAGGCAACCTCACTGCCTAGGTCGACTTTGCAGTTATTTAAGGAAGCATATCAAGACAGAGATGATAAATTGATAAAGTACCTGGTTTATCACAGGCATTCCTTTATGTATTTAACAGAATACAGTCATTGTATAGTAGATGGAGATGCAGATCCAGCATAATTCATTTTTAACCAGTCTTCAGATTATTTGTGATCCAGGACCAAATATAGAGATTGAAACTTTCTTTTATTTTTTTGTTCTCCCCCAAATAGATTTTACAATATGTGCTGGGAGGCTTTGCTTTTGTTTTCTAGTTTGCTTGTTTTCTTTTCTTTTGGTTATTTTTTTGCCTTTTTAATTCACATTTAACTCCTTCTCCATCAAAATTTGTTCTGTACTTCCTATGAGAATATCTGAACAAAACTCGCTCTCTGAGCTTTTTAGAATTATTTTGGTAACATGCTCCTTCTTAGTTGTTTTTTTGTTTGTTTTGATTTAAATAAAAGTAATAGGAAAATTGAGAAATAATTTTCATCTGCTCTGAGGGAAAGACTGTTCCCAAATATAAGTTCCCACATACATGAGGCACTCAAAAAGAAGAGCTTTAGACAGTCTGATGAGGTAGGGAGGAAGGGGTCTGAGAGTGGGAGTTTGTGAACAGAAAGAACATAATTGTAAAAAAACCCTTTGAACCACAGTAAGACCACTTCTTCGGCTTTCCACCATAATCCTCAGCTTTTTTTTGCAAAAGTACATCTGCACAATTTTCTTTACACTGTGTAGGCTCATACAGTTGCCATTTGACTGCATATGGAGATGAATTTATATTCTGGATCACAGCAATAGGTTTCAGAGGGTGGTGTCTGGAAATAAGTAAATTTACTATCATTAAATTTCAATGAGTCTGCACATTTACCACAATATGCAAGTTTTTTCTGCCTGCTTCTACTTGAATGGTGTTTAATGTTTCCCACTTTTTCCATGAGATGCATAGATTCTGGTTGAATTTATTTTTACCGTGTTTCCTAAAACATGAGTCTGGGCTGTCTGAACACTTGAGGCCCATCTAGTTTACATTTAATCAATACCTTTTTGAGCACTTAAATGTTTTCCATAATGTCCCTTTCAGCCATCTGTTCAAAGCCAATAAACCTACCCAGGGTTTCTTTTTCAAAGGGTCATTTTGTAAACCTTGTCTTATTCAGGAGAGTAGCTGAGATATAGAATCATAGTGGGGTTTGGGTTGGGAGGGACCTTTAAAGATCACCTGGCCCACCCTCTGAGAAGAACAAGATTACTTTGATTTCTTATAATAATTCTAAAAATCTAAAGAAAAAAGAATAAAAAAAAAAAACCAGAGAAAGGTGGGCAGATGAAGAAAAATATGGGATAAACAGAAACATCACTAAAAACCAGTGGCTACAACTCAAAAGTACAGACAGCTCTGCATAAAGAATGTACATCACAACAGCTATATGGCCTGATTTATCTCCTTACATCTAGTTCTGTTTGCTTCATTTTTTACAAGGTTTCAACTATACATAAAGAACATCCCAGTCCATCAAAATAAGGTACATTTGGGATCTGGGAGCAGAATCATGGCTAGGCCCTATAATTTTCTCACATATCTGCTTCTTATTTATTTTCTGTGGCATAATTATAAGAGTGCTCACTTGCTTCAAATATTGTATTTGTACAGAAGGAAGTAGTTGTACTGCTGTATCTTTATACTCTTCATAATTTTTCTCTGAATTCTTTGTCAGAGTATGGGAGGCAGACTTCAGAGGGTCTGTTTATTGTAGCAAATAGATGGAGAAAATCTTGTCATCTGTCCCTGCAGATAAAAGGCATAACACAGCTTTTTCCATGTGGTTAATCTGCCTCCTTTCCTGCCTTGTCCCCTTTCTTCCCAGACAGAATGGCTTGGTCTCTTCTGCCTGCTGAGACTGGCTCTTGATCCATAATAGTCCCTCAGATTATCCCTGGGTATTTTCTGGGTGTAACTGGTTGGCAGAGGGCAAATGTGTGTCAAGAGAGTGTCAGCAATGTGTAGCATGACATCCTGGTGCTGGTTTGTCATCACGGGTGTAGCTGAACAGTTTTATAATCCATATCCATATGGGAGACTGCAGCAGGCACAGCCTCTTCTCTAGCCACAGATGAAGTGGCAGGACACTATAAAAGCTGTGTGACAATCCCAGCGCAGCCAAAATAGATATACGGTGAATATCCAGAAGGCTTATTATTTCAGGCTCAGGATTGCACTTATATTTTCACAGGACTTCTGGTTTCAAGTTGGCTTATGCTCTATTAGCTGAGGAGGCATAGCTCTCTTGCATCTGCCTGGAGAATACCATCTGCTGCTGTCTTGTCATTAGGAGATCTAGTAACAATAATCATGTGTGGTTTTACACAGAGTGAAATTCTCTCCCCAGAAACCTCCTTTTGGAGTGCTGGTTCAATTTTGTGCCAGCACAGGTGAATGAATTTCAGAGGCTGAGTTTCATTAATTAGTGGGAATTTCATATCATAAGTAATAAAGTGATTTTTTTTTTCTCTTACATTTATCACAAGTATATAGAAAAAGATGCTTGCATGCAGTGTGACTACAGGTACATACATATGCATGCACACATGCCTACAAACACGTGTGCATAAATGTAAGTACACTGGAGAGAGTCTATATTTTAGAGCTCCAGACTCTACCACTTGAAGATAAGTTAGTTGAGGACAAGGGTGGTGAAATCACTTTGCCCTGAAGAGAGGGTTTTGGAAGGAACAGAATTCCTTGTGGCATATGGAGGGTGTGCTGTAGAATACCTACGTGATAGAGTTTGCCCCTGTTGCGTGATTCATTACTGTGCAGAAAATATTCAGGGTTGGCCAGTTGATCAGAAATAATTCTTAATAACTTTTTCTCTCTCTGTCAAGAATATGAGCTTCCACTTTAACTAGCCCTTGGTCTCTGCCTAAGGAGAGGAAGGTCTCTTCTTTCAAACATGCAGTGGTGGGATGGATTCTGGAAGTCTGCAGTTTCAAGCGGTTTCTGTCCACAGCTGAGCACTACACAGAAATCTGGAAAAGAGAACCAGACATGGGTGTGCATGGGAAAACATTATTAAATTATACATTATATGATGCTATACTATAACATTGCTCCCAATGGTTTTGATTTTTCTTTTGCCTCCCCCAAACAAATTGAGTTTAGGATCTAAAACTTATGGCAAAACTAAAATCAGAAGAAAAATTCAACTTTGTTAGGAAAGGTTGACACGCTGTGACCCAAATGTCTAACCTGATATTTCTCTCATGCTACTAGTCACCCTACAGGCATTATCAAAGCAATTTAAACTACTGTATATCTAATTTGCACTGACATAATTAGAACATTAGTAAACTTGACTATCTAGTCATTGCAAGTCATCATTTGTGTACAAGATGAAGTTAGAGCTGTATGAAGGCTCTGACACTTTAAGGTGTGACAAACTAGAAGCTAATTTTTCAGAACATTTCAATTTATAAAACAAGTTCTCTTTTATTTTTTTGACCTGTGCTGCAAACATCCTTACAATATGATCCCATGTCTGCTGAAGCTTTGACATTGAAGCATTGTAAAGTGAACCAAAAAGACAACACCGAGCGGAGGGTTGTGTTTGGCATACAAAGCAGTCCCCTCGCTAGATCAACCTGCCACACATCATTCCCTGTACATCAGTCGACATAGCTTAGTCCCATCAACAGTTTACTGACCTGTGCTGTGATAACATTTCCATCTCTGGAGTGCACATTTTGCGAGTGCATTTACTGGGGGTTGGGGGAGGGAGGGATGACGCTTATGCTGCTCGTCGGTGCATACCGGGGGTATCGATTGGGCACAGAACTCTCCCCTGCTGACTGATTGCCACCCCTCGTGCATGCACGGTCCCTGAACTTCATCATAGCTGGATAAATGGAACAGTTTCCAGTGAGATCAGCCAGGTCTCGGCAAAACAAACATCAGCCAAACTGAACAAAAAAAAAAAAAAAAAGTCCTTGACATCGCCACAGTGCACTCGATAGTCACAGGCAGGCTTAATTCTGTTGCAGGCTATTTGACTAAGAATGTAAAAGACTGTTTGAGACAATAAAAATTTAAACATCTTTCCAGACGCTTCCTTCCAGAACAACTGTCCTTTCTGCTAGCTTTAGGTCAACACTCAAAGTGAAAGGTCAGAATACCAATTAACTTATCTTCCTGACAAAAACCCCACTCAGTTCAGGAATATTATGTAGCTCAATATTTTATTAATGTAGGACAGCTTTGATCTGCATTTATTTTCTGAACCTATACTGATTTTTCTTTAGATTATTTTATTAATTTTTCATATAATTGGAAATCAACCATCAGGTAGAAGTAAAGGTTTTTGTACTATGTTTTTTTTGGTCACACCTTCATTGTAAAAGATGACCCAAAGTAATGTGAACTGTTAGCCATTAAAGTCAGTCTGCTTTTCTTTCTTTTGATTTGGTGGCTGAAAAATTATTGTAACATTGTACATTACCAAATTACAGAAAAAAGATTTCAATGTTGTAAAACATCATATTCTAAGATTAGTTTTCTGAATTAATAGTAATTTACAAGTTCCCTAAAAAGTTAGCAGGGAGACTAAACAGCTATGGATATGCAAAACAGTTATGTGAAAGTAAAGTGTTTGAATATTCTTTGCCCCTCAGCTGGCACTTTTCTACAGGTTCCTAATGAAACATTGTACATAATATCAGAAATTATTTCTCTGGGGTTTTCCTTGTTCTTTACCTTTTCTTGTCAGTTCTCCTCTCATATGGATAACCAAGGCCTGTTGAAGGTCCCTGACTTTGACTATGAAATCTGTAACTTATTTACACTACTAAGCCATCTGCATTCTTGGACATATTTCTGATTTTGAAATTTTGGGAAACATTTTGGGAAAGTTACTTTTATTTCTGGGATTTTTTGGTGCTCATTGGCTAACTTTTTCAGGCATAAGAAATGCTTCAACCATATTATTTCATGTTTCACACTGAAATAGGGCTGACAGAAAAGATTTTTCCTGGTTCTCTTCCATGCAGCATGGGATACCCACAGCCATCATGCTGCAAACCCACAGCATTGCCAGTATGGAAGTGCTGTCGCCCATTTCAGCCTTCTCTGGCAGAAAGGGGTACCTGGACACACTCTGTAAATGGCCACAGCTTCCTAATAAGGATTGTCCAATAATCCATTCAGCATGGCAGCCTTAGAGTTTTGCATTCTGTCTTTTTTTAAAGGGGTTTTTTGGCATGGATTTTGCTGTTCGTGTAGATAAACCAACAGCCAAAGTGCAGCTGAAGCCCAGGGCCCTTGAGCTGCTCCACATCAATTTCGCAGGCACAGCCTTACAACTGGGTGTAAGGCTTTGAGTACAAAACAGATTGGAACCATAAGGAGAAAAAGGAAAATCTAAACAGCAAAAGGGAAAGGAAAACAGAAAGCCTAAAACTTTCAAGAGGATAATGCTCTTTATTCACTTCATCTGTTTTTAGCCAGCCTTCTCTCCTTCCCCAGAAGACACGAGTACAAGTAGAATTCCCTGCCTTGAACATAAGCTCTTTGGAAATGGGGAGAAACATGCAGGCAAACTCTCCACTTGTCTCCTTATTGACACAAGCTTGGTGAAACTCACCCCTGTTTTGCCATGGCAGACCTCTGTTTTGTTCAGCTTCTCAGCTACCAGCCGTCCCTTGGGCCTCCAAAAAGATGATTTAACTGTGGGACCTATCATGGACTTCAAACTGTTTTGAGGGGAAGAATTTGTTGGAGAAGGCCTGCGAATAGTTCCTCAGAAACTGCTCTTATGCAAACAAATTATGGCCAGATAAATATTTGAGCTGAGATAGCAAGGCTCATATGGCTGAGATGGAACACAGAATCTAAAAATGCCCCCCAAAAGAGGCAGTTCCATATCATGTGAAGTAGAACGTCATTGCTCTTGTCTCTCATTTGAATGAGCTGTCTCCACTACAAAAATATTGTTACATAGGAATGAAATTCTGTTGTCCTCTACTTATAGGACTCTTGGATTACTTGAGGCATTTAACTTCATGTTTAAGAGTTTAAGAGTGGGTCGAAATATCAAATGAAGTTCTTCATTACTTGACAGAAGCATTCATGTTTAATTAAAATTCACAGATAACTATAAACATACTAATATTAACTATCCACAATGCTCAAGATGTTGGGGAATTAAGGTGTGGTTTAATCCTATGCGAACTTGCTGCTGTCTTCTTTGCAAAACAAGTAACGTTATCTTTTTTTTCTTCATTCACCAGAAGACATCTTTGTACCCCTAGTGTTGGATCATATTTTATCAAAACTGATTATTTTTTTAATACACTGAAGTAGATAAAGTTGGTTTGTGAGAGTTTATGTAATCCAAACAGTCAATAACAAAGAGTATTTTGTCTCATTGATGAAGTGTTATGTGTTCTTTGCCCTTCTAGTGTAATTTCTTAGTTATGTACCTTGTAATTTTCTCCCTTTATTTTACTTTTTGATTAAACTGTGACATTTATTAAAAAAGACTTTGGCTTCATTTCTCTACAGCTTGCTTTCCATGGATTTCACACTATTCTTTAAACTCTGTTTTCAAGAAGATATAAAATATGCATACATTCTCTGGCAAATCAGTGTTCAATTGCAAAAGCTATCTTAACAATCAAGTG
Organism: Certhia americana; assembly: GCA_018697195.1. Lineage (NCBI taxonomy): Eukaryota > Metazoa > Chordata > Aves > Passeriformes > Certhiidae > Certhia > Certhia americana. The sequence goes on along the minus strand of CM031857.1, from coordinate 10,234,673 downwards.
ATGGATTGGCTCTATGAAAGGACCAGATTAGATAAAATGACAAGAACTTGTGCAAGATTGTTAAAAATAAAGGGTCTTTTTTTGAAACAATAAAAAATCTTTATCTGAAAATATAATGTTCCCTTAGGATGTGATGCTGGATATTGCTACATGATTTAAATTTCAGAATGACAGGATAATTAATGTAATAACTCCTTCCTCATAAACAGCTCCAAAGGTAAGAGGAAGTGTTTATAAGAGAAATGTATTTCCATCAGCTTTATTACTGTAGGGCAAAAACAGGGTTAATATGTTTAGGAAGAATTTATTGTCTTTGCTGTCGCAAAAAATATAGTACAGTAATTATTTGCATTTCCTTATTATTTGTAATGAAAATTATACCTGTTGGCACAGCTGGACAGCATTACTAAAAAAGAAAAAAAGAAAATTAAAACTTTTAGTGTTCTGTCTCTGTCGTGCTTAATTACATTATTATGTCCTAGACCCAGAGTCATCAGTGGACCCTGTGGTACTTAGGGCTCTGAAACAGCTACAGCAACATCAGAACCTGGTTTATGGTTGCTTCCTTTCGACTAGGGGAAGGCATTTACTGAGCAGGGTGCGATTTCTGGTTTGGAAAAGGGGGTGAAGCAAATGGGGTTTCAGGTTCTGTCTGAATTCATTGAGTACCTTATGTAGTCAAGAGATGGAAAAGGATAGAAAAAAAAAAACATGCAATGCATAAATTTCACTCTTCCTTAGGTGAAGCTTGAGGTTTTTCTCTTTATTTTCTTATTCCAAATGATGTTCTTGAAAATAATCCATGTACAGTTTTCCCACCTCCAAAGAGTGAGGTCAACAGACAAGGTGCAAACTCAGGCATGTTTCCTCATTTGCCTTTGAAATAGGAGTAGTGGTTATTTCCAAGTTCAAACATAAGTAAGCAAACTTGACTTGAGGGATGTGCATCCTGGTAGTGTTTTGTTCTTTTCTTTTTAAAATTTCCTTCAATATTTTAAAATATTTTCCCAATATAAAATTAGTCCCAAACCAGCAAGGTGGCAACTTGTATTCCCCCATGGGTGTCTGCAACTGCCCCTGCTGAAGTTCTGCCTTCCAGCCTGTGACCAAACTGTGGTTTGAAGCTTTTCAGAAGCTGCACCAGCTGTTTGCACAGCCACAGTGGTAGCATAGGTGTGATGGATCCCTCCTAGCAGGGAAGGCAGAGCTGCCTGGCTAGGACATTTCAGCATACTCTTATCAGCTGCCACCACACTGGAGCACAGTAGAAGCTGGAAACCTCAGCTATGGACAAGAAGCAGATTTCTCTATGACTTGGTAAGAGGAAAGAAGAATTTCAAATTTCAGGTAGAGCTTCTGGGGTGGCTGACTGCCTGGAAAATGAGCTAAACCCATGCATGTGCCAGGTGCTTTGGCATGGCCTTGTCTCTGGATGCCCCTCTAAGCTCTTGTGAGTCCAGAGTGGATGTGACAGATGGTTTAGGCTGTGGTACCCAACTCATTCCAGGCAGACCTTCATTGCCAAAGTCCCAATAGGTTCATTTCTTCTGTCTTTGGAAACACATAAATAATTGTAAATTTGGAAATTTGTAATGCATGGAGCAGGCTTGCAAAGTTTTTCAGGTTTTTATTTTAATTTAAAGATTGTGCCAATAAGCAGCAAATAAAATATCGCAGTTCATACAAGACATTAATTCTGCTCTCTTAAGATGTTGTTTGCTCAAGAAAGCTCAAATTGGATGCAGCAGCATCTGTTTTTCAGTTCTGCTTTCATCTAATTTTACAGCTGGATTGTCTGAGCCACAAGAAGGTCAAATGATTTGCCCTGACTCTGCCTATGAATTTATGGCATATGTTTGACAATCAGAGCCCATATGCTTGCCAAAAGTATGTTAAACATTTTAAATGTATGGTTTGAAACAATACCTTTTTTACTAGGAAAAGGAATGGCTAATAAAATGATTTTGTTGTTGTTGTTCTGCTAAATTAACAGGAATAAACAGCTACCACTAATTGTTCAGACTTTTACTGACAATAAAAAGTTTACTGATATTTTCTTCTTTCTACTGTAGGCTTAGGAAAAGGATCTGTATTTTTATTATTATTATTTATGATAAATTTTATTGCAGAGCACAAAAAAAGAATTCACTTCACTTGTATTTTGAATGAAAACCCAGCACTATTCAACATGGTGAAAACAACTGTGAAATAATTCACATTTCACATTGCATTTGTGAACCTTCTTACACACAAAAAGTGGACAAAGACGCAGAGTATTTTTTTAGTGCTTGCTTTCTTTCTTTCTCTTTTTTCTTTTTCTCTGCTTTGTTTTTTTAATTGTTTTTTGTTGGAACCCAGAATGCAGAAAATATTCCTCTGCATGTTTTGAAGGATCCAAACCCTCTGACAAACACTACTTTTAACCTTCATCCATGGAAAGGGCTTCCTAGATCTGGGATGAAACAGAACTTTCAAGAGTGTAAATTAGATAGTTGCATAATATGTAATTTATCACAGGCTGAGTAATTTAGATTTCTGGGTTTGTTAGAATTGTAAGTAGATGAAGACAAGGTGGAGGATCCTTGTCAATTTTAGGCTACTTCCTCCTTCATCTGCTCCATATTCTGCAGGGTTGGGGACACAGAATAATTGGTCACAATTTGCTGCAGTGTAGTATCATGTGAATAGAGATTTAGGTAGTTATTGGAAGAAAAGTAGAAATAATGTACATTCTTGGTAATATTTGGGTGAATTATCTTTAAGAGAACCTAGATTCTGTGTGATCAAGGCTTTTTGGTGTCTTTTCTTCTGCATGCCAGGATGGTGTAAAGCCTAGTGTGCAGAAATTGCTGATAAGAAAATAATAAACAACCTGGAGAATGAAAACAACCAAGAGTCCCGTTTTCTGCCTTCTTAACAAGGACTTTTGAAAAGGCCTCCTCTATCAGGGGAGAGACACATGGGAGTGAAGCACTGTGACTTTTTTTTTTTCCTCCCTTCCCCAGATGGTTTTGGCTGGGGTAGAATTTATTTTCTTCCCAGTGGCTGGTGTTGGGCTGTGTTTTGGATTTGTGCTGGACGCAGGGTTGATAACAGAAGTGTTTCTGTTATTGCTGAGCAGGGCTTGCAGGGAGCCAAGGCCTTCTCTGCTTTTCATACTGACACACTCTATGGGAGGTTGGGGAAGCAGGTGACCCAAACTGACCAAAGGGATATTCCAGATCATATGGCATCAGGTTCAGTGTAAAAAGTGGGGGGAAAGAAGAAGGAAGGGAGGGACATTTACAGTGATGCCATTTGTCTTCCCAAATCATTGTTGTGTAAGATGGAGGCTTTTGCTCCTGGTGATGGCTGAACACTTGACTGCCCATGGGAAGTAGCAAATGAATTCCTTGTTCTGCTTTGTCTGTGCATGCATGGCTTCTTCTTTCTGAATTAAACTGCCTGGATCTCAACTCATGAGTTATTTGACCCTTCGGGTTCTCTCCCCCATCCCAACGTTGCGGGGGTGAGCCAGCGGCTGTGTGGGTCTTGGCTGCTGGCTGGGGTTAAACCACAACAGTAAAGAAGACTAGGAAAGTGCAGAAGAGCATTTCAAGCTCTCAGATTTAATCTGAGAATTAATTCATCCGCAGCTGTTTTGCATTTATTACATAAACCTCATTAACTGGGCATGGGGAGAGCCTTGCTGCTTACCCAAGGTCACCCTGGGGGTTGAGTGACATGGAGTCTGTGGGGCTGGTGATCCCATCCTCTCCTGGTGTGCTGAGAAGGAGCAGTGTGCAGGCTTTCTCTCTGGACAGTGGATGATTGGATGCTAGCTGGGAATAATTTAAGCTAAAATCCAGAGCCATCCTGACCAGGTAGGGCTTGGGTTAACCTAGACAACTTGTTCTGAACAACGGTTCACAGTCTCAGGAATTATGACAGTACTGGGGCTGAGCTTTACCTTTCCATAGATATCATTGGCTTGGATTTTTATCCTTTATACACACTTATGTACACATAGGATTTTTTTTTTTTTTTTTTTTTCTAATTACTGGAAAGCTATGGCATGGATTGTACTCTCTTTAAGAAATCTCTTCTTTCCTATGGTTTCAAAAGTGTCCTCAAGCCAGCTTAGCATGGCTTCCTTTTTGGAATAACTTTTTTTCTGCAAGTCAAATGAGGACAATTTCCCCAGGGTTTAGTAGATGTCTATTCTGGCTATATTGCCCATTTCCTTTTGGTCTGAAGACCAGTGGCTTAGGGAGGGTGTTTTAAAGTGCTCTCAGTGTGTTTGGTGCCACTGAGAACTGGTTCACAAAGACAGACTAACTGGTGTCAATTTTGTGTATTATTGTATAATAAAAAATGTCCTGGCCCACAAAGGAATAGTAAGGATTTGGAAGGCCCTACTGCAGCCATCCTTGTGCCTTAGGCTGTGTTGGGATTGAAGGTCTGGCTGCAAATGGATGTGCCCAATGGTTTCATTCAAAGAAGAGCTGTTTAGCTTCTTGTCTTCTATTCATCTTTGTGGAGGTGAATGGCCATTTTTAGTCTGATAATTTTAAATTTATCTCCACAAAAGAACTTGCTAAGTAGCTCCAAAATGCTCAGTGAATTGCTCCTAAAGTTTCTGAGGACAGTGAGGCTGTACAGACCTGGAGAGGTGCAGGGATTGGAGCTCTGGTACACTGTAAAATGTGCTTATCCTGCCTCACTGGAAAAAAAAACAAAATTCTTGCACTTCTTATTAGAACTATAAAACCAATGCAGGTTTTGGTTTGTTTTTTGGGGTTTTTTTTGTTTGTTTTTGTTCTGGGACCCTCACATTGAATGATTTTGTTTGTGTTTTTTAATAAGTTTTGAGACTTTTAATTCCTTTCAGTCCTTTTTGAGAAAGAGCAACAATTTTTTCTTAAAATAGGGTATATTCTTCAACAAATTAATGTTATTCTAAAACATTTATAAGGAAAATTTGCATATATTTTCTGTTTTTCTTTTTTTCAGGCAAAGTATCATCTTAGTGTATCCTTCAGAAACTTATATTCTAAGTGCTGGTTACTCAGTTTGATAATTTGGTATTTTATGAAACTGGAACCTCATTTTGATACTTGAAGGAGTCACACATTAATTAGAAAGAACACTGTCAGAATATTCAGGATTCCACTTTGTCTCATGATCTCGCAATTCACAAACCATAAACGTTTATATGGTGAATCAAAAAAAATCTTATGAAAGAACAGTTTTCAGTTTTGCTTTCAAAGATACTGACAATTTCCTGGCAATATCAAGTCAGATTTATTAATGAGGATTTTCAGTAAAAATGAAATGAAGCAAGATCATGTTGTATGTTGGGCAAGGCATATTTTTTTGAACTCTAAAAGATGTATATTTAAATGCAAATCCTTTGAAATCAAGCGCCTTACATAGGCTGGTCTTTCAAAGGAAGCTGTTGAAGTTGCTGAGAGTACATTTTTAAAAGCTCTCCAGGAAGTTTAACTTATGGTAATCTTACAAAAAAATTCTGTTTGAAGGTGATTTTGGGTCACTTGGTGAGGATGAAGCTATTTTGAGATATTTGCTTTTTAACCTGCTTGACATGAAGATGTGGAGTGTGGCATTGCTTTGATAGCAGGGCAGAAGAATATTTCTGTAACACCTGCTGATCTCACAATGTTCCCTTCAGCTCTCTCTGTGTATTAAAAATACAGTGTTTTTCAAAGAGCAGGCTCTGGATTTTTAGCAAAATCTATCCTATGATATAGAAAATAGTTATACCACACAACAAACCTAGCCATTTTACATGCTTGTGGACTCTTGAAATAATATACAAGACTGACATTAAAGGTTTCAAGCAGTTTCTAAAAAAACACCAATATATGCTTATTTTCAGATCACACTATTAAAATAAAATTAAAAAAAAAAAAAGAGCTAGAGCCACATTACTGCTTTTAAATTAAAATTTAGCTATTACAAACTTAAGTATATTAAGCAATTTAAATGGTTTGGATTTTGAGATGAGAGAAGAGCTTATCATAGGAGTTGCAGTTCTTTAATTCCAAAAGCCAGAGCAATTGAGATATAGGCTCCATTTAATTAGAAATAATGAGATGGTTAAAATGAGTAGAATAGAAGGATTTCCTTTCCACTTATCCATTTCTAATAAATACATGTTTTGACAGCAGTCATGCTGTCTTAAATAGTTAATGTTACATGAAACTTACATCTTAGTCATGTGGGTTGTTCTCACTACGTTGAGGAGCCTCTGAGATGCCAGATAGAACAAGGATCTATGCTGGAATGAATCAAGATGGATATAGAAAATTTGTTTGAATACTCTTGTGAGAAAATCTCTAAGAGTGTTCTTTTCCTGCAGTCCCCCATGAGCTTTCCTTCAAACTTTTCTCCTGCCGATTTTTCAAATCATTTCTCTGAAAGCCCCTGAGTGCTAATTTCAAACCAGATATAGATATCACCTTACTTTTCTTGGAAAACCTTGCTTTTCATTTTGTTTGGGTTTTTTGGTTTTTTTTTTTTTTGGGTTTTTTTTTTTTCCTAATGGGCTAGACATCTGAGTAATAAAAGGGAGTTGCAGAAAGACTATGCAACGTTTCTGGCATGGGGTATCATATTCTTTTTCTGGAAATGTAATATTTAGTTTGCTTCCTAAAACAGACCCAGCAGATTTGGGCCTGAGCACTCTCTGAACCTGCCAACACCTCTCCAGTAGCACTGCAGCAAATATTCCTTGCAGCAGAGCAATCAGCATCTGTAGGTGCACTGTAGGAACCAGTAGCACACTTAATCTAGCAGATCATTTGCCTGTATAAATGAACATATGATACAAAGGAAACCTGTGTGCCAGAAGCAGCTCTCCAGGAATCTAAGATGCACTGAAATGTTCAGCTACCAGTGATGAATGTCTCTGCTAAGTCACATTTTTTCTCTTATTCATGATCCCTAAGGAAAATCTAAAAACCTTATTCATTGGGAATCCACAACACAATGCCAAAAAATCGTGGATTCAATGATACAGGTTTTGGGTTAGTTACTTTTCATGTTTCTTTTTTGGGTTTTTTTGGTTTTGTTTTTAATGGCGTATTAAAATCTTTTGTTTCTTTCCTTCCCACACATAGTCTGATTTTACTTCTTTTCTTGGCCTTGCCTACCTCCTCCTAACCTGTCCCTTGCCAAATGCCTTCTATAAGACACCTTTTTTCTTCCATCAGAGCATTTACTTTTTTTATTTTAAGAATTAGATAACCAACAGAACAAGTGCTAAGCAGTTGCTGTCAGAGGACAACCCTTTCTCTTAAGGCTGTTACAACAAGGATGGACATAAAAATCTGGTTTTGCATGCTGGATAATGGGGTATTTCTAGCACATATAGGCACACGTGGCAGAGATTTCTCTTAAAAATCTGCAGATTAGCACTGGCCATCTGATTTGAAAGGAGGATGTGTTGAATATGTGCATTCAGTATGATTTTACTGCAAAAAGGAATGAACAATTTTATTTTTATTCATGCTTATGAGGCACTAAGAAATAGTCTCATGGATAAAATCTTTAGCTTGTAACAACTAGTGTGAGAAAGGGGTATCCTGAGTATGTGCTTTGGAGGGACATGTGCCCTGATACACAGAATCTACTGTGGAACTACTCATTCCAACCTAAGAGAAATTAGTTACTAATATACAACCCAAAATGTATTCACATTGGTTTACCACCCCCTTCCAGCCAGATACGTAGAGTCACTGCTTTTCACCCCAGCCATTTGAATTTCACCACAATTGGGTGTTACCACCCAACTTCTTCCCATAAACCATAATGAGATGCCTATTTTCCCAAGGAAAAGGCAAAGAATTGTACTCGAAGGCTCTTCAATGAGTCTCTGTGACTTATTTTCAGAACACTTTAATACTTCTTCCTTGTCCGTCTCTAAAAACGAGTGGTAATTAGCCTTCTGGGTTGGCAGGGAATTGCCATATTGCTCATCTCTGGAAATATCAGATAGAGAAATAAATGTTTTTGTGCCTTGTTGGGGTTATTTTCTGGTTTTTAGATTGACAAAATATTAACATTGGGGCAAACAGAGATGAACAAAGAGTATTGCTACTGATTTAGACATTTAGAAATAGCTTTTACTACCACTAGTGCAAATCCAATAAAAACTCCTGAAAGAAGCTAATACTGCTTTTAAGTAAGACCACTCAAGGCTTGACTGTAAAGGAAATATTGCTCTTTAAAAATGTAAAACAAATCCTTCTAACAGGACTTTTCATGTTAAGCTGTCTCTAAATAAAAGATGATGAGATATTTAAAGAGTTTCTGAGTTCGCTTTAAATGCATAATTCAGGAGTGAATGTTGGAAAGGGAGTAAAAATGTAAAAGGCTTTAGAGGAATATATCTGTGATTCTATATCGTTTGTCTGGAAAGTTTAATTGGCGCAGAGGAGCTGAAATGTAACCAGGGAAATAGTTTGGATTATACTGATTTTAAGGTCTTAAAAAATTACCAACTCTTCAGAAATGCTTCCAGTATATAACAGCCCCTATTTCAGGATTTGCTGCCCTGTGATATGCAAAAAAGATTATAGAAACATGAGCTAAAGCAGCTGATGCTTTGCAATGGCCATTCCTGGTGTCATTGCATAATTCTATAAGCCTGACTTAGTGATGAATTTTAAAAGTCAAATAACCCGGGTGTCTTCTAGGCTTATGTTGCATATATGCCCATATTGGTCTTTGGAATGCAAGCATGTATCGATTAATACCTTATAAAAAAACATTAGAGCCTTACTATGAGATTAATGGTGGGATTTAAGGAGATATTTGAGACCAGAACTGTGCCCATCATTCCTAATGTTTCAAAGCAAGGGCATGAGTGATGTACGTTTTTAACAGCTGTCACTTCACGGCAGTACTCTTATAATGGGGAAGATGAAAACACCCATATCTTAACAAAGAACAGGAGAGAATAAAAAATATTACATAAGTATTTTTGTAATCTGATGTTGCTTTTCTAAACATCTAAGTCTTAATTTTTATAGGCTGAGGCTTCAGCCACTATGTTTGTTTTAAGGGAGGAGATACGTAATATATTAACATCTAAAAGAGATGATTTGCTTCTTTAGAACTGCAATAAATACAGTTTGTGGCATGCTGTTTTTCCTGTGCCTGTAGAAAGTCTCAGTACCTTATAAAGGACAGTGGCCACTTGGGCTGCAGTTCAGTAAATTTGTTTAGATAGTGTGCTTTGCTACCTTTTTAGACAAAATTCATCACAATGGGAATCCTGTTCCTTATTTTGTGCTGACTAGGCTATGCTCCTACTCTTCATTCTAATAAAGATGAACTTTTCTGATTTCAAAGAATTACATGAAGCATGTTAGTGTTTTTCTCCTGTGGTCTGGGCTATTTTTTCTTTTTTTGGTTACATAAAGGTAAAACTGTCAGCATATCCACTGCTATCCTGCAGGTTTTGTGTTGTTCACAGATCTGTTGCTTCATTGGTTGGGCCAAACTAAGCAAAACTGGAGAAAAGTCTCAATAAAAGTAAAATAAAGCAATTTCCAGATTGCTGGTCATTGATGTGTCTATGTCCAGTTATTCTGAGGCATAATTGCACTCACATCAGAGCGTTTGGCAAATGTTTTCATCTTCCATTTGAATACTTGTTTGAGCATATAATTTTCCAAGTATTTAATTTCTTTGTAGTGTACTGACAATATTTCAAATATCAATAGACAGAGGTTGTTAGATAGAAGTGTAGTGATTTGGGGTGTCCCTGGAGTGGATGGGCATTACAAACTAAATGGTAGATAGGAAATGTTTTTTCTAAGAAGTCATAAAATTTTAATACAAATGCTGTGTTACACAGCTGTATGTTAATCTAATACAAGAGGGGTTTGAAAGGATTTGATCAGTTATGAATTTAGTAAAAATTGCTTGGTTATGGAAGTTTAGTGAGACCCTCTGTAGCCAAAAAATTGGAACTTAATATCATTTAACCTTCCTTTCCTCTTCTACAAAGCGAAATTATTCTCTGAATTGTGTAGGTTTAGATTAAATTTTGAGCACACACTTTAGCCCTTTTGTGAGCTATTTAAAAAAATTGTAATAGAACAGTATAAATGCAGCTAAGCATTCAGCAACTTGTACTAGAGAGGTTAGCTAGTCTTTCAAAACTTGAAATGAAAGCCTGAGTTGGAGAGGAGAAACCATGTGGTGGATTCCCCATGAGAAGAGTGAAGGAACACCTTCAGCTACAAAGGGAAAGAAATCAAGCTCACTTTTGGGAGGGGTGGAGGTGATGTGGAAGGTGTTTTTTTTAAAAAGGAGACATGAACTAATGGTTAAGATTCTTGATTAAATGAACTTTCTTTATCCCAGACACAGTGTAGTAAGGTTTTCCTTAAGGTTTTAGAATGTGAGTTGGCATTTGGTTTAGTCCTGTTATTGTTGTCTTTGGATGTCTTCTCTGGTCCTATTAATTTCATGTGCTGAGAGAGTATTTATTTGCTTATTTAAACTGAGTATGCCTAATAGCTGTCCCTCTTGTTAGAAAGCTGGAGCTCACTGATTATCACATTTTCCAAGGCTCCCTGTGAGGAAACTGTAAACTGTCTAACCACCATTGTTACGTTTTGGAACAAAAATTTTGTAAAAAGCAGCAGCAGACATGTTAAACAGATTTTTTTGGGGTATGATGGATTTTCAGGGTGAAGGATTAAGAAATTTTATGGTGCATTTAGAGATGTGACTATTATGCTATGTATAGATTACTGATTTCCCACCCCCTTCCATCTTTGAGCTTTGCAGATTAAAACTGCCTGTATAATAGCACATTTCAAAGGTCCATGTGAAAGTAAAGCTTCCATGGAATTCAGTCTCATACTTAAATTTGTAAAGAATTAGCTTTTGTTGCTATGGGAACATATATTTCATTTAGTCCTGAAAGGAAAATATACAAATTTATGATAAAAAATAACACCATTAGTCCACTTGGTGGGGCAGGAGTCACTAGAAATAACTGTGTAATCTGGGCATATAATAGCTCCCTGTTGTATACAGTATGAGCACACTGAAAAAAAAAAAAAATCTCCTTGTCAGTTTATTGCTCTATCATAATCATTTTTTTCCTCTAAGTTCACATCTGTTTGCATTGTAAAATCACAAACTGCACATAAACAAGTAGTTCAGTCATTACTTGCCTTTATAAGGAATCACTGGGGACATCTATTAATTCTCACATGATTATCTTTATTTCTTTGCCATTCATAAAGTTTTGTGTGAAGCCTAGATCTCAGCATATTATTATTCAGCTAACCAGGAGTAAAGTAGAGAAATTTGTTGTTGCAATTGAATTTATTCCTAGACACTATTAATATGAGAATGAAAGTGAGTTCTGCTGCTCGCTTCTGTGTTTGCTCCTTTGCTTAAGAGAGTTTTGCTGACTGTGAAGGAAGTGGTGGCAAATGTCTCACAATTAGCCTTTTTTTGTTTTTGAAAAGCGACATAACTGTGGAGAGATTTTTTTCCCTTCTCTTGGCTTCTGTCTTTCTTCCTCTTGGCTTTTTAAAAAATCTCTATTGTTTCATGGGTAGCTTCATCTTGAAAATTTATATATGTAGCATTAAAAATACTCTTCTTTTTAAGCCTTAAAAAGTTCTAAAAATAAATGAAATCCACTTTTTGAATCAAGTTAATGACCCTTTATTTTCTGTAGGATTTTGGGTGTTGTGACCACCATTCTATCTTTTGTGTGACACAGAGCTTGTGTGATTTTTTTTGCAAATGCTTGGGATGCATATTTATGCTGCTTTTCATGTGGAACATTTGCACATTTTCATGCAAATATTTGTTATCCTGTTTCTCTAAAACTTGATTTGATATTCAGGTTCAAGTGGACTTACAAATGTAAAGAGAAATACAATAGAAACTGCAACTATCATGTGATCCCCCAGTGAATTCCTTTAGAGATGCACTTTTTACAATATTTTGATGCAAAAATTCTCTCTAACAATATCTTGGATGCTGCAGTATGATGCTGTATTTGTGCTGGGGAGCTCTACCTTTTAGCAAATCCCTAAAAATATCTGCCCCTGTCAGCCTATATGTATAAAAAGAGAGATCAAGAAACAGCAAAATCAGTAAGAAATGAAGACAAAAATTAGCATAAAAGTGGGAAGATACAGAGGCTAAGTGATCTCTCAATTCATCCCTGCAATGGAGAGGAAGTATGAGTAAAATGCTTTTCATCTTTTAGGAATCTCTAGCATGATCTCCACTTCTGCTTTTGCTATAAGCAGTTAGAGTTGCTTTTGTTGAAACGCTGCCATTATCATTTAATCATCAAGTCTGTAAAGTGCTGTGCCCACTCAGCACAGAGATCATTCCTTGGCCTAGAGACAAACCGTTTAAGCGGTGGCAATGTTTCATTCTTTCAAATAAAATCCTTTTCCAAGGAATGAACTGGTGAAATGTTTCAGTTCAGAAATATTCCCACAACATTTTATTTGGCTGTGGGTTGTATGAAAACGACCCCGAAATGTCTGATGTTTCTCTAAGTGACAGTAATGTGTTCCACCTCTGTTGCCTCTCCCAAAGTTCGCCTTTGAACCTCTGTGCTCAGGTCACATGTAACCCTTCACAGAGGCAAAAAAAGCAGTAGCTTAGTATTCTGCAGTGAGATATGTCCAAATTGCATTTTGTAAGCATTATGTCAACTAAATAAACATAATAGCAATTGAAAGAATGTGGCAATGACTTTTTGAGAAACCTGTGAACTTACTCTGTCATCGCTGTGGAAGAGAGATGAACATCTGCTATTTCTCTTCCATTTGCAATCCGGAATACAGTGCTGTGTAAAAGCTTTTTAGTTCGCAGTAGAGGCTTCCTCCTGAAAAGAAAAAAAAAAAAGACTCCCCATTACTTCAATGCTTTACTTGGCAAAGCAGTCTTGGAGAACATGGACTGGGCTCCTGTCAGGGGTCCCAAAAGGTCCACAGGGCCAGATTAGAGCTTATCATAACAAAATGTTCTTATGGTGCTCACCTTGGGGCAACAATCTCTTTGTTCCCCGAATTCATTCTGCTGACATCCCTGCTTGTTTTGTAAGCACGCTCCATGGCATCTGAGATCTCCCCCACCTTTCATCCCTCCAGTCACTCTGTATACCTTTTGTACCTAAGTTTTAAGGTGTTTAGGTTTACTTCCTTTTTGATGTACTTAAAGGAAACCTTTGTTCTTTTAATAAGTGAGATGGGGGAGTGTTGCCTTAACTTAAGTAGATTTTTCACTTTGAAAGCTCACTTTTGTCTGATATCCAGTTGTTAGCATTAGCAAACATTACTTTATTTATTCATCTCAACAGGAAAAATATTCAAGAGTTAGCAATCTGTCTAGGTGTTTGAAAACAGAATGAAGGCTTATCATTTTGGAGAGGTATTAGTGATGGAGAATTTTACAATTAAGAAAGTGAAATGGCTTTTAAGGCCTGGCCTGATTGAAAGGGCTAAATGACTGCTTCTTACAAAGTCAGCTTTAATAGTGCATTTTTAATTAACCTCTCATGTCCATGTATGTATAAAAAATTTAAAAAATCATTTAAATGGTAATGGTTTCTGTGTGCTGTTCTCCCCAAATTTGAAACCTGAATGCCTGTGTTCATTTGTATATATTCATGGGCCACTGAGTGAAGAGTGTTCATTGAATTGCTTTTGGGATGCTCATAGAACATGAAGGAAGCTTCTTCGTTGTAAATCAGTATAATGGTTTAATGGAACACATGCTTCACAACTTCTCTCAGATACCTGCATTAGCCAGGAAGAAATCATTTTATCCCTAGCGAATGGTTATGTATAGACTATTTTCATTTTTTCAGAAAGGTCAGAATTGTCTTCAATTCTTCAAAAGTGCTTCATCAGAAGGAACAAGTCAAACCAATAATTGCATTTCTGAGGTGCCTTAGGACCTCCTGCTCTCTTATGTTCCCTGATGTCCTCAGAGGCTCCACAAGCTACGGCAAACACTCTTCCTCTCAGGAGCTTGCATTTGTCTACTTACAGTTAATTTTACAAAAGGTTTGGCAGCAGTATTTAGCATTTATTTGTGTCTTGCAACTTCAAGGAACTGTGTAGGGAAGAAGACGATGGATAAGGAAAGAGTTGCAGGTACCTGCATTGGGAAAGGCAAGTTCAGGTCCATGTCTGTACCTAGTCTATGTATGGACATGAACCTCATCTTCTGTAGTTCAGACTGGAGGAGTATCCCCAGCAGACTGTGATCTGCCTTTTCTCATGGATGGCAATATATAAATAAAGATCAACTTACTGACTCTTGGTCTTTAGTAACAATTGCAAGTCCTGTTGGTTTGATTTGTTTTGGGTTGTTCGGGTCTTTTTGGAGTCTTTCGTGTGAGTCCCCTGACTACTACTTGGAGTCTTGACAGCTGGGTAGGTTCAGGAGTTTCTCATGTATCCAAGACATTTCTAGGGCTCAATGAAGATAATGATCAAGGGAATTAAAGAAATCATAATTATTATACTGATAGCCAATACATTATAAAACTAATTAAGCAAGGATTTGTCTTTGTTATAATGCAAGAGGGAATGTTTGGTTAGAAACAACAGAAAACCATGGATGTAGAATTAAGTTGACTAAATCAATCAGGTTTTTTCTTCAGAGGTCACTAAAACTGAGCAAATTATTTTTCATGTTCAAAATGTTTGTCTTAAGTTTTCTTCATGCACCCAAGAACAACATTTCCAGCCAAGCCTCCAAAGATAAAATATCCTAGATTTTACGTATGCTTTGCTTGTAATAACAAATAATCTCAGTACTGAGCCAGAACTTCAGATGGCTTAAATCAACACAGACTTCAATAAAACTGTGTTGATTTACTTTTTTTTTTTTTTTTTTCCTTTTGCTATTAGATGTTTATGTAGAGCAAGCCAAGAAAAAAATACTGGCCTACAAAAATTCAACAGATTACCAAGTTACCAATATGTCAGACTATTTCTTTGGAGCAGATTCCTCTGATTAGCAATAGGATATAATTAATTTTGAAGCATTAATTTGTGGTAAATAAAGTGAAAATGACCACTTAGTATAACAATTCTTAAAGCCATTTTCTGTGACTAACACATCAAAGACAAGTCATGCAATGACAAGATTTTTCTTCAAATCCTGGTGTTTGTGTGTATATATATATATATATATATAAAGGATATGTTAGTACAATCTAAGATTTTGTTTATTGATAGTTTGCATTGATAGTCTCACTGTCCTTTTTGCTCTGCTTCTTGCACATCACACAGGGACTTTTACAGTCAACAAACATAAAAATACCTTCTGAAAGGGTGGGTTGGTGCCCCTGAGAAAAAGAGACACTTACTGTCATAGAAGTATGTAAAACAGTATGAAAATGAATGGGACTTTATTATTCTCAATGTGTTAAACAGGAAGAGAAATCTAAGTATTTGAATTCTCTCTCTGGCTTTTTCAGGTGCATGTCCATGCTCCAAGTGTAGCCACAAAGGGCAGTGCAGTATATATAGAACCTTCCATGATGCAATTAATTTTTTACTTAATTCATGCTGTATTTGTAATTTACCATTCTGTCACTTTTTAGCTACCTCAATTTTATTTATGGGTTTTTTGGGGTTTTTTTAAGGTTAAAATTTTCTCTTGCTTAGAAACTGAAGCATTAACACAAGTAATTAGTAGTTTCCTAAGTGTTACTTTAAATAAAGAATAACTGATAAAGAAGCAAATTGCAATACCCCCTGGATGAGTACTAGTAATGATTGTGGGAAGCTGATGTGACTGAAGGTGTAGTTTCAAGGTTTAAAATGGAAAGGAGAAATAAGACCTTACACAGTGTCATCTTTGTGGACCAAAAGAGTTGAATTAATGCCTAATTCATCCATTGCTTTAATGAATCAGTTTCTTTCAAATTCTGGAGAGAAATAGTGTCTTGCCTCAAGGACAGATAAAATATTAGTTGGAGCTGGCATTATTTATTCCTTGTGATGACTGGGAGGAAAAATCTTGCTTTTTAAAATTTCTTCACTGTATCTCACTTTCACAGGTAATTTCATAACCAGTTCAAACCTCTACATGTAAAAATTATTTTCTTGTGTTTTCACTTTTCTGCTTCATGTAGGAATGCTCAGGTACTTAGGAAAGGAGGCTCCTTTTCTCTGCCCCACTGGCACCACAAAACAATTATGTTTAGGGAAAATTAGGTGTTATGAGAGGCCTTTAATTACAGAAGCTGGAGTCTGGCCAGGTCAGTCAGATTAACATGCTTAAACAACCTCACTGATCAGAAGTGGTCATTAGTTTAGTTTTTCTTCTTATCTGAAAGACAGAGCCTCCTATAGCACAGTGCCCTTTGCTATCAAACACCATGTTTAGTCTGAGTTTTCTCCTATCTCTTTGTGGTCTAAATAGAAGTTTGTTTTATGAATCAGTTTTGAATTATCTTAAAATGGCACTAATTACATAACTATTACTAATGTTTTCTCATATGGAAGATGATGTTTAGTAAAGTCTATAGCAAAGAATGTTGGCAAACTTCAGATATTTCCTGTTTAAAAAGCTCTCTGTGCAAAAGAGCTTGCTCAGTTTTCATTCTTTATTCCCAGGATTATATTACACAGACAGTAGGTTTCTTAGAGTTGACTTCAAAACTAATTCAAAATAGTAATAATTGTAGATTTCAGTTATCTGGGTAGTATCATCCAGTTGAGATCAAATGTTTTCTGTTAAGAACTGTGGGTTAACAAATGTGGTATTTCTCTGAAATTGAATTGGAGACTTTTTTCTGCTTCCTTTCATTTTCCTAATGTCTGGGATTCAGAATTCATGTCACTTCATTTTTTTTCCTACTGCTGCGTTTTTGCTGTCCCAAATGGGGACCTCTACATCTACAACTTGCACAAACTTGGTTTGTGGAGGGACTGTAAATATACTGGACTAGGCTGACCTTTTCAATAGACTGTCCCTTGATTGGTAGCCAGTCCACCTCTCACCACAGGTTAATGAAGCTGTAAATAGGGAGAACTGAAATGGCAAGCCAATCAGAAAGGTCAGAGTAGTATAGCACACCACTACAGCTGACAAAATATATGAGGCATTAAAATTTGGATACTTCATTCCTAGTGACAAAAGATTGTAATGAGAGCAGAAAAGAAGGCTCCGTGAATCCCTTCACATCATAGGGAATGTAATGTGGATTGGAAACGATGCGAGCCTGCCATAGCTGAACTCCAAGACGAATGTTTTAAATCTCTTCTTATATTTCAGGGACCATATAATAGCCAAGTTAGGTTAAAACCCATGTTTCTTGCTGTAGGAATACGTTCTTCAACATTCTTGCTATTTGTATGCACAAAAAGTGCAAATATATTATCTTATACTAATATCATTTCTCAAAAGATGGTGTAGAGTGGGGAGGGTATGAAAGAGAACAGGAATAGAAGGCTACTCAGGCTTTATTAGAATATATGAACATGAGAATGTCAAAGCAGACTCAGTCATATAGAATAACTGAATAAGCTCCTTCTACTGTGTTGATTCAGTATCATATTTCTCCAATTACATTCATAAGTTTTAAACTAATAAAAATCTAATAAAACACAGAAGGATACTGTATGTAACTGCTTCTTAGCTGAATGGCTTGCTGTCATTAAATTTAAACCATTGTTCAAAAAATACTCTCTCTAATTTTGTCCTTGTGATGTAGCACACAACAGAGAAGTCAGCAGACATGATAGTCACTGAATTTTATCTTTTAATCCCCAAATAATTTTCTGAATATTGCTGTTATTAATTCTTATCTGATGTAGAGACATCTCATCCTGGTGTGTTACCCAAGAGCTGCCTTCCCCAGGAATTGTATTCCCCTCGTTTTAAAACATTTCCCTTTCATGCTGTCTGGCAACCCATATCACTTCAGGAGCATAAAATGTTAAGTGTATTTCCCAAGCAGTTTAAAGCACGTTGATACAAAATTCATACTCCTGGTGTAAAGTAAGAGCAGCTGGTGAGAGCTACTTGTTAAAAGGGTGGTGACTATGCCCATGGACTGTAGTGCAGCTTGGAGCTTGTGAAACTCTCTCTCTTCTACAAAGAGTAGCAGAGTATTTGCTCACAGGGGAGGAACTTACAGTAGCTTGGCCCAGTCCTGGGCTGATTTACAGTAGATATATTGCTCTGTTCTTGCAGTATAAGCATGTACAGTTAAATGTGGCTTTGACAAATGGCTTGATTTCTCCAGACTCAGAAGGAGCCTCCAACCCCAGCCTGGAGGACCCCTCTACTTCACTGGATTTCCAGGCTGGCGGGATGAGTTACAGGGACCTGTGCCAAGAGGTGCCTTCTGCTGCATTTTATCACGGACTCTAATCCAGCTGTCTGAAACAGTGCCAAGCTAATTAGCTGTTTCAGTGCCTGTTATATCAGGAGCCCAAATAAGCCCAGAGAGGTCACGTTTCAAACAGGAGCGAAGCCTTTTCATTCATCTCTCTGTTTATGCAGGCCCAAGATGACTCCCATATGGGACAAATCCCAATTAATGCCTCCTATTTAAACTTGTCCTGACATATTTTATAATGTTCACCAATTAACAGTAGCATTAAGTTATGGACTACTTTAGGTGAGGGTGCAGTGGAGACAAAGACCCCTTGTTTTTCTTAAGATTGTCTAATCTTAGTTTGACTTGGCTAATAGAGGAAAACCACAGAAAAGATCTACTAAAACTGCATCACAGCATTATTAATCTAGAGGATTTATTATTGCCTAAACACACTACATATAAACCCAATCTCTGTCCTAATGCATCCCTTACTTTCAAATCCCAAGTGCAACCACTGAGGTTAAGAGCAGGCAGGAAAGAAAAATAATATTATGATGATAAATACAAGGAAAGAGACAGAGTGAAAATAAATATTATCATTGGTGAATAGCTGCTTTCTCCATTATGTAAGCTGAACTTAAATAGCAAGGCAGCTGGCTCACACACATGAGACTGTAGATAATGGAATTACATTGTCTGTCAAGATTTCCATAATACGTACCTTAAATACCTGCAAAAATTAAAACCACAGCATGATATTTTTAGTGTCCTCAATTCATGAAGTTCGATCTTGATTACGAAGCCATTTCTTCAGTTGCTTCAAATTAGCTTTCTTTTGCCAGTCTACTTTGTGTAATTCAAATATGTCACAAAATAACCAAGGAAGAACAGTTGGACTGTTCCTTGTGTCCTGCTGACAAAGCAAAGAAACCTCAGGGAATAATGGTATTTATGGGTGTATGCATTACCAGGGGTCTCATTTAATGATTTACATTATTTCAGGAGCATGCTGCTGAAGAATGAGTACAAAAGAAAATCGGGATAGTTTTTGTTTATTTTGGGTCTGGGCCTTTTAATCCCACCTAGAAATTTTATTAGTTGTCCCCTAGAATGACAATGTAAGTGATCATTTAATTTTGGGTATTGTAACTATTACAATTGTAATACCTACATATTTGTATGTATTTTATGTAGGTATTGTAAAATCTACATAAACTCTGCGTGCAATAAGTGCCAGTGATGGAGCAAAGTTTCACAAAACATCAGACAGGTGTGGTCATGAAAGCAGTCAAAAATGGTGACTGAAAGGATGCAAAATGCACACTCATTTGAGAGAGATCTTTTCTCTTCTTGCTGAGAATTCCATGGATCACTTAAATTAAAAATTTTATCAGGGTAAGCTTATAGCTGGTTAATAAAGGCTTGTTTCAGTGCACAGACAAGTGGACAGACTTGGTGATCACAGCAAACTGGCACTTTCTAAAGCTTTTTCAGGTGGTGCGGGGGAAGAGTGATTTGAGGTACAGATAAATAATAGGAAATGAAATGACAACAAATTTTTATCCACAGATCTTTCAAAAATCGTTGTATTTTTTCACAAATATTTAATTTGTGGGGTTTTGATTATCAACTCATCCTATCGAAATATGAAAATTTTAAAAGCAGCCTTTATGACTTGTTTCCTACCAGTATTCTGTCGTATTGTTATTACAGCCTCCTACAACATGCTGGACACCTTTCTTTGAATGAGTCCCAGGACATGGTTGGTTTTCTGGGATGCAAGTGCACATTCTTGGTAAATGTTGAGATTCTTGTTAGCCAAAACCCCAGGCTTTTTTCCTCAGGGCTTGTCTCAGTCCATTCTCTGCCCAAACTGTTTGTGCTTGGGATTGCCCTGTACCAGGGCCTGCACGTTGCACTTGGCCTTGTTGAATATCATGAGGTTCTGTGGGTGCCCACTTCTGGAGCTTCTCCATGTCCTCTGGATGGCATCTCATCCCTGTGGTGTCAGCTGCACTGCTCAGCTTTGTGTCATCTCCAAACTTGCTGAGGGCACTTCACCCCACTGTCGGTGTCATTGATGAAAATATTAAAGAGTACTGGTTCCAGTTTGGATGTTGAGCGTCCCCATCTCCATCTAGTCATTGAGCCATTGACCATCACCCTCTGGATGCAACCATCCAACCAATTCCTCATCCACCAAAGAGTTCATCCATCATGTCCCTCCAATTTAGATGTTGTGGAGGACTGTGTCAAAGGCTTTATAGCAGTACAGACAAACGACATTCATAGCTCTTCCCTTGTCCACTGAGGTAGACATCATAGAAGGCCTCTGGATTGGTGGGACTTGCCCTTGGTAAAAAGTGTCCTGTAAAACTTTCTCGAGCCACCTTCTTGTCCTCCATGTCCCTCAGCACAGCTTCTGACAGGTTCTGTTCCATGATCTGCTCGGGCATAGAGGTAAGGCTCAAAAAGCTGTAGTTCCCAGGATTTTCCTTTCTGACCCATTTCTTTAAAGGGGTGAAACATTTTCCTTTTTCTATTCAATGGGGATTTCCCCTGAATGGTATTTTTAAAATAGAGGTTGACAGTGAAGGTTGAAGGGATAAAAGTAATTGAGTAACTCAGTCTTCTCCTCGTCTGTACTTACCAGTTTGCCAGCTTTGCTCATCCAAGGAGTACACCTTCTCTGACCTTCCTTTTCTGGATCACACACCTGTAGAAAAGATACTCTTCGCATCTTTTGCCAAATTCAGCTCCATCTGTACTTTGCCTCTCCTGATCCTATCCTTACCCAACTGGGCTGCTCCCCTATGCTCTTCCTATGGTGTTACTGCTTCCACTGACTGTGCACTTCCTTTTTGCCCTTTAGTTTGACCAGCAGGTTTTGACTCATCTTTACCAGTCTCTTACCTTCCTTTCCTGATTTCTTACACTAGGGGACTGAGACCTCTTGCACGCTATGGAAAACACCTTAAAGTTTTGCTAGCTCTGTTCTGCTCCATAGTCTCTGAAGAATATTTCCCACGGGATCCTACTGTCTAACTCCTTAAAGAGCTGGAAGGTTTCTTTCCTGAAATTCAGTCCTGATTTCAGTTTTTGCCTGACCTTTAGAATTGCAAACTCCAGTTGCTTAAACACAAGGGTCTGTTACAGATTTTGGATAACTGAAAGTGCTGCTTGGATGCTCTGTAAGAAAGAAAGAAAGAATAGGAAGTCCTGATCTAGGAATTCTTTTTGCTGCATCTGTAGCTGCTGTCATGCTCTGCCTTTCCTGCTCCTCTGTAATTAAGTGCTCTAAGTGCTTGTTTCCTGTCTGTATGCACTTGACCGATGATGAGAGTGTTTCTTCTAAGCCTGGACTTCTCTGCATATTTTTCTAAACATTGAGTAAGCCTAAGGTGTATTATGTAACTTTGTGAATAAATGTTTTTGGGTTCTTTTGGTTGGTTTTTTTTTTAATTTTATTTTTATTATATGCCCACAATTAACAAGCTTTATAAGAGAGGAAAAGACTCTACAACTGACGACTAGTTTGATATCATTCTTCACACTGATATGCAAGGCAGAGCCTTGTCTCCAGCTCAGAAATTTGAGAGGGGGCTAAGAAAAACGTAGCTGAATGTCAGCAGTTTTGTCTGTATAGTAAAACAGGTTAAGTGACTACAAAACCTGCAAATTAACAGACGAACAAGTAGCTGCCTTAAAAAAATCAGTTGTCATATGTAAGTTTGAAAGCACAGCTGAACAAATTATTAGGTATCAGAACTCAGACAAAATGATTTCTTCCAGCCTCAGAGAGGGTTTGCTGCTTCATTCAGGCATAGTATTACAGAAGGTCACCACCACAGCTAGCCAAACTGGACTGCCATTCCACCGTTTTTAGGGAAAAAGAAGACAAATCAGAGCACCGTGGGCATTGCTGAAGTCATGTAGGCACAAACATGGTTTGTACCACAACCCCAGAAAAAGTATAACATTGCAAACACAAGGCCATGAGATGAAACTGTGTTGTTTGCATCGCTGCCATCATAGAGCACAGCATACTGCAAAGCATGCAGGCTTCATTGAGATTCTCTTCCAAGCCACCTGAGGAAAATGAACCTTTCCCTTAGGGCTCTAACAATGTTCCAAGTAAACAACTTCAAACTGAAGTTACTTTCCCAGAGTAGCTCGTTTTTTCCTGTGGATGAGAACACAGTGTGCTTGCACAAATTTATAGTATTTCTATTTCTGACAGGGGTTCTACAGCCTCTGCCACCTGTATCTTTTATTTTCAGTTTTCCAGTGATTTTCCTTTTACTGAGCCCAAGCTACATCTCACGAGCTATTAAGAGGAAGCATTTCTGTTTTGTCATTGCTGATATTCAAGTATGGATATTAACATCTTGCACAAGTGTTGAGACCTATATTTTGAACATCACTTCTGAAGGCACCAGTATCAGTCTGCTGCAGCAACACCCATTAAATTAGGGTGCATCTCTTCTGTACCATCAGTGGTTACTAAAAGGCAGCCCTCCATTTCAGCTCTTGCATGAGATGCAAACACTGATCTATTTGAAGGTTTGATCATAAGATTAAAATTTGTTTTTTTACAAAAGTAACTGCTCCACCCATCACTTTCATGAGAAATGCTCTAAAACTAGAGTTTAGATAAATACTTTGTAATTAAAATAATGAAGATACTGAATGACTTCATGGGTCTAATGCCATTAATGACAATATATTAGAAAAAGTAATTTCTAACTGAACTTAAGGGAGCAAAAGAACATCATTATAGTTAAAAGTTATCTGCTCTTATGTTTACATACTTGTACAACTTCATGGTAAAAAAGGTTCTTCTGCTGATAATAGAGACATTAAATTAAAAATCATCTTAATAAATGACACAGAAGCCTAAGAGATGTCAGTTAATGATCATGATAAACTCTTAAACTTGAAGTGTGTAATATAAGGAACTCATCTGTTTTGTAAGAGTAGTGTCCATAGTTCTTCAGTGACCAGACTATCCAAGTAGAGATGCTGTATTCTAAATAACTCACCAGGCCTATTTGATATGACCAGCAGGTAAAGTACTATCTTCTTGTCACATGAGCTTTCTAGCAGATTTAAGATCTGATTAATTATCTCTGGGACAATTTAGTTACTAAAGGTCTTTACCTGAGGAACTTTTTGAATTATGCTCGGTTTTAGTTTGTTTTGCTTTTTTTTTTTTTTTTTTTTTTTTTTTTCTTATTGTGATATAAAAAATGTTTTCCTAGCTAATCTTTGTAAGTTCTGGATCAAATTGCTTCACCCACGAGAAGACAGTGAAACTCCAGATGCTGGTAGCTTGGGAGCTGGTTAGAACCTTCTCATACATTCACAGAACCTGTGTCATCAACAACGCTTATTAATGGCTCATACTTAGACTGTCATCATCCCAAGTCTTTGGAGGAGCAATTTACACTGTATTGGCACCAAGCAATGAGACAAAGAAATATCTGCTTCTGTACAAACTGCAAGTGAAATTGAGAAACTTGTTTTGGTGCAGGTTTATATACGTATCACTACAATTTGTTATGTTATTATGAAAGGAATTGTACAAGTGGGAATGCAAGTGCCTAAGCTATAAGGGATAATTTTCCTTTGTATGATAATTTTCATTTGTATGAAAACGAGCACAAAGTTCATCCTGAACTCATGATATTTGACAAGTTGGTATTCTCACTAGATACCCACGTGGAGGCAGCTGAACAGGTCACAAGTGCATGGCTGCATTTGAAATGCAATAAATGTTAGGCTGCTTGCTTCCATGTCTTATTTTAAAATAAATAATAAATACATTGCTATACTTCTTGACAGCCTAAGAATCCAAACACCAATGTTCAGTCAGCTGACAGACTTTTAGACTAATGCTTCATATTAATATCCATTCTCATCAATCTATTATTACAGAGGAACCACAGATTAAAAACAAGTCCCTAGCTCACAATAACCATCAAGGACATCATGCCTGAGGCCAAATCCAAATGTTAAAGCTGAAGGTGTTCCATATGTTTTTTATATCTTTCCAGGTTTTCAGTACAGCAGCACTACCTCATAAATTACAATATAATCTGTTCATTTACTGGATTCAGAATGAGAAAAGTTTTGTCTTCTCCACCTGTGCTGTATTGTTATGCTTAGTGCTCTAACCTTACTCCTCTGTCATATGGGTAGAATTAGCAGATAGATTTGGTTTTTTAATTCCACAAGAGTCAATGTCCTAATTAAGGATATTGTGTGTGTAAGTCTATCAGTATGTTTTCCCTAAGCTCAGATAAAAAAAAAACAGTAAAAGAAATAGCAAAAATACAAAACACATGCGGTGAAAGATCTTAGATTTGCATATAAATCACCAGTTATTTTTCTGAGAAGAAAAGGAGAATCAAGAGTCTTTATTGTCTTCTGCACATTAAAGGTCCTTTTCCTATCTTATGGACTGTTATAAAATGTCTCCTGCTTTGGACCTACTTACTAAGTGCAATATGAGTTTTTCCTGTATTAGCTATCTATGATAGAGTAATAAAATTATTTTTAGCCTCACATGCTTCACGATCTGGCTTGAGCGTAGAGGATGACATTGCTCAGTCCATCATATTTTTGGATCTACTTGTTATGAAAATCCTGAATTAGGTTGAGTCGTTGTCCTCAACCACTCGTTTATCTGCAACCCATTTACTAATTATATAAGCAGAGTACCAAAAAAACTCACTTTACTGCTGTGCCCTTAAAACAGTGTGGTTTATTTGTTTGTTTAAGAGTGGAGGATAATGCAATGTTGGTGCTGGGTGACAGTTCTGATGTTTATGTTCTAAGGCAAGTAGAGATGCAGAGACTCCCTGCTGAGATGCTCTTTCCCAGGTTTTGCCCTGACTCTTCTTTGTGTTTCAACCACAGATTCTTTTTTTATACTTAAAGAATATGTTTCTCAAAGCTGGCACTTGTGAAAATATAGCACTACTCAAAGCTGGAAAGAGAGACATATAATTTCAAATGTGCCTTTAAGAAGGTCAGAGAAAAGTTTGAGCATCATTAATCTGTAGCTGCTGAGACACTCTGTATTTCTGAGTTTCCCCAGGCTGATCTTTGGGAGGGTCCTGCATGCACAGGGTGTGAAGAGGAACATCTGCTAGGGGAGGCACTGGAAAGCTGTTAAAAGCAATACAAATATAATAATAAAAAAAAAAAAAAAGAACTCGGGTTGCTGCTGGAGAATTTGTAGATTTATTAGTGTGTCTTGAATGTTTCCCTAGGTGTGGTGTGTGACACACAGCCACACAACCTTTACCACCTTGTCACCTTGCCTCCTTGTCTCCACATTTCCTGGCCACATCAACAGCTGCCTTGCTTTGCATAAAGGAGGCTGAGAGGAAATGTGAGGGGCATGTGGGGAGGCAGGATCTGAAGGCAATTCATTTTAAGATGCTTTCAGCTGACCTTGAAAACGCTCTCAAAACTTTCTGAGGAAATTTCATGAGAAATATGTCAAAGAAATTCTGTATTATGCACTTCTGAGTGATGGATTTCAAAGAGCTTCACAGGTCAATTTTTGCTATGTGTGTTATGCATATATGTGTGTGTGCCTATATTTCCAGTCATGGGAGAAGGAAGATTGCTGGTCAACATGCTTATTAACAGATGTGAACTTGCAGTTTACATATCCTCATGTCTACAAAACTGAGAGAAATGCAGCTCTGTTAATTATAATTTCAAAGTGCAACCTGTATTTTGTGGTATCTCAGCTTCATGTGGGTTTGAGGGATTTTTTCTTCCTTTTAGCAATATTATTTAAGTTTTATAGAGGCTTGCCTCTGTACTGAGTCAAAAGCGCACTAATTTGCTTATTAGCATGTGCACCAAGCAATCTCACTGCACTCATTCAGAAAATAGGAATTAAGATGATTTGACAGCCCTCCAATTTTGCTTTCAATGCTATTGATTCCTTTCATCAAGGCTGTGCTGTTCTTTGCTCAATCTTGCAAAAGGGAATGATGGCACACTTGCTCTAATCAAATTTCATTGTACATTCACTTCATGTAATAAGAAATTTGGCTATGCAGATCAATTTTGGACCAATTTCCTCCCATGGATCCAATTCAATTATTGTTTTTTTATATTTCTTTTGAGGACCATTGTTTGATCTATATAGGGTGCTGCTTTTTTTTTTTTTTTAAATACCCAAAATATTGGCTAAAATGAGCTTCAGTAGTATTCTATACTTTTGTTTGTGAGCACTTTGGGTGAGAGCATGTGCTCAATTTTGGTAGGTCTGAGGTTACTACATGGTACATAATGAGAATAATTTTTGTAATGGATTTCAAAGCACTCAGCATGTTCATAGAGCCTTCCTGAATGAACAGTTTAAATACAAAGGCTTCCATACAGTGCACAGTTCTTTAGAACTTGCCAGTGCAAAGAGCTTATTGGATAATTTTCTAAGCAGAAGTGCAATGCATCTCAATATTTTCTTCAATAACCTCATAACAGGATCATTATTTGACAGCAAACATTGCAAATGAGGCCAGTGAACTTTTTGTATTTTTTTTTCCCATAGAAATTAGAGATGAAAGAAGTCTTGTAGGTCAGCTAGATCCTTCTCTGCTTCTTCATCAGTTCAAAAGGCCACATTACTGTTGCAAACCTGTGTAAGGGAAAAGGAAATACTGGGCCTGCCTATTAGTAGGTATTGCTGCTGAATGTGTAATAAGAAAAAAAAATTCACTGTCTTGTGGTGACTGAAATAAGTATCCAAAATCACTTGGAAGTGAGGAGGGAGAATAATTAAAGGCAAAGGCTTGTTAACTCTGTAGTCAGATCACAGACTGATCCAAATGGAAAATAATGCAAATAACACCTCTGTGGAGCTGGAAGAGTTGATCTTTGATTAAAGATCTGAGGCTTACAACTAAGCTTCATTTAGCATATAATGACATAACAGTTACATGATCCACAAATGTTTAGTAACTAAGTCCATTAATACAGTTGTTACATGAAATCCACTTAAGCATATGGATTGTAAATACTTGAGTATAGGAAAGAGTCTCTTAAAGCAGCTGTTCTCAGTGCATTATATTACATTTAGAGCCTGGTTAACTAGGATTGAGAAAATACTGCTATAAATTTGCACAGTGTAAAAGACTCCTATGTAGAACCTGTGGTCTTATTTTCACTTGGTTATAAATCATTATTATATGATTAGGAAAAAACAATGGAAAACCTGCTTCCTTTATTCCACTTAGGACTAAATAAATCTATCCAGAATAATACAAGACATCTTGAAGCTTTGCAGGTGTTATGTTGTCATCTATTGAACTATAACTGAATGTTCTTAAGTCAGTTCTCAGCAGAAGTATAATAAAGTTGAAAAGTTTCCTTATTTAATATCAAACTTTAATAAATTTTTTTTAAAAAAGAGAAAATCTGTAATATAAAACTTTAAACCGACATGGTTTCTGTATTCATTTTCTCCTTTCTCTGAAAGAAATTTCTTAAATTTCCTTTAAGTTTTAAACTTCTTTAACTGATTACTTTTTTCCTAATTATGCTATGATTGATTGGATCTTTGGGCTTGAACAGGAGTTAGTTAATGAATAGAACATATTTTAAATGACTGGTTAAGAGCCTAAAAGAATATTTTAAATAAGTAGGCACACAAAATTTGAAATTATATCTTTAAGTCAGTCTTCTCATTTTTTTTTTCTTTTTTTCTCTCAATGAAGCTTAAACACCATAATCATGTGTTCTAGACATTAAAACAGTAGCTGAAAGGCCTTTCATGATATGCTTCCCCAGTGAGGAGTATGAATTAAATTCTATAGACTAACATTATAACCACCATAGGAACTTGAAAGACACATACTTTTCTGCCCTCAAAGTACATGAAAAAATCACATCTTTATAAAAGACAGGCCTCAAGAAATAATCTGTCTTTTCATTACAGTGGGACAGAAAAGGTAAAAATTAAAAACCTTCCTAGATATTCTGGAATAGAAAACACATTTTAAGAAATCTTGGACTTTTTATTGCAGTACCTGCATGCTTTACCCAAAAAAACCCCAGAGTAAACAAAGTCAAGTATTAGCAGTGGCACCTTAGGGCTTTGCAGAGCTACTTGTCTGGAAAAGTAAGTTTACTTTGACAGAATGCTTAACAGCATTCACTAAGCCACAATGAAAGCTATAAGCTATAATGAAACAGGCTTGGCAAGTCTGTCTGAAGACAAGCTTCCTTCTCTGGACTTAACTCTATCTCAGGGTTCCCATTTATCTCTCCAGTGAATGCAGGCACCCTTCATCGCCTGACAGATATTCTGTCCTTGCCAGGTAGCTGCTGCTTTTAGGCAGTAGCTGCCAAAACAATTCAGAGATTAATGGGAAAATGTCCATAAATTATAGTGCAACCTCTCCACTTGCATAGAAAATGTAAGATCTTTGGGATGTTTAAATGCTGTAAAATGTCTTCATTTGTTCAGGCACTTGCAGTTATTAATACAGACAGATGTGGAATACACAGACAACAAGCATCTAAATTAGCTTTGAGGGGAATTAATACAAGAAGCTGGCAAAATATTCCCAGTGAATAAATTAGTGTGACATTTTATTGATTTCAATACAAGATTACCAAGTGTTTATCTTAAACACAGGTCTCAAAAATCTGGAAGAAGAAAGCTAATATCAGCAAGGAAATCCAAATGGAAAGCTACACCTATTAGGCTCATAGACATTCCCAAGATAGGACAACACTTGTCAACCTGAATAAGCCATTAAATGTAGTTTTTTCCAAGTCTTTAATTACAGCTGGCATTCCTGAATCAGTGCTGGAGGCAACCATCCTGTTGAAGAATATAAACCTTTGTGGGAGGAAACAGCAGAGACCAGCCTAGTTTCTAAAGTGCTTAAAAATCTCATTAGCAGGAGAAAAAAAATGTTCAACATTGCCTGATCTGCCCATGTAGGTCCAGCCTCAGCTGAACATTCTGCTCTGTAGATTTGTAACACACCCCAGATCCAGAGTGTCTGTGGAGTTCGGCTCCTGCCATCACCACAGGGTAGCACCCAGACCTCTGTAAAACTGACTCTGTTGGGCTCAAATGGAAATTTCCTGATCTCGTAGCCTCTAGCTCCTTAGCCCAATGGTGATAGTGGCATCTGATGACTTCAGAACATAGTCACAAAAGTTGGAGATGTCATGTCAGCCCCCAAGATGTGAGTCCAGTCACCTAGACTTGATCTCATCACTGTTACTCAAACAGAAAATACTGATTTTCCCATTACTTCAACTTCTCCAACTCTTTCTTCAGCATATGCTTGAGTCTCCCTATGCTTCTTCTGCTCCTGCACCCACAACTCCCATCAACTTTGCTGCTGGGTCTTGGCAGGCACTTGGGCTATTTCCTTCCACCAACCAGAAAACCAGGGAGCTATGACAAACTTTGGACATCGTTGCATGCTGCAACACACTAGATCTTATTTGAATTTTTGTGGTTAAGCCTCTTCTCTGGTTGAAACTTGTCACAGTTCCCTTCAAAGACTGAAACAGTTCATGCCTGCACTCAGACAGCAGCTCTTCAATGGCAGTCGTGAGCCTGTGTAACATCTGTATATGCTTATGTAGAAGCTCAGGGCTGTCCTGTGAAAATGCCAGGTTGGTGCCATGTCACCTCCTCAGCTGGTGCCTCAGCCAGGGCACACTGGTCACAGCCTGGCCAAGCCTGGCTTAGTGTCTTTGTTTGCTCTGGACAGGCACCATCCTGGCTTTTCCAAAGGAGCCAGCCACTGGTGAATGAGAGGAGGGCTCAGATCTCTTTCTGAATGTTGAAATCAGGAAACAGGAGAACAGTGGAGAGGAGGGATGAGAGGAGGCTCAGAGCCAAAAGGAATCTATGGGCAATCCCAGTTAAAAAGCCGTCATAGCAGCACTGATATAAAATGTTGTCCTCTGCAAGTTCAGCTTGTAGAAAATGATATGCTATGAGTTCGAGTCCCAGGCTAAGGGGGCTTTTTCAGTGATATGGATTAATGGCTGAAATATAAAGATAATGAAGCTGATCTCTGTTTTAGACTAGAATTAAGCATGATTTTCTTTTCTTCACCATATTGGTCTTAATAGACACCACAAGATATCATGCTTGTATTGTTTCTATGTTTTGTTTTAAAGAAAATGGTAATACTTTTAGTTTTCCCTTTAACCTAGTTTACATTGAGTGTGTGTTGGATTAAGCAAGGTATATGAACACAGGGATCCATGTACTTCTCAACTTCTCATTAAACAGAATACTGAGAAAAGTGAGTGAAGTTGTCCAAAAACTAGATTGCTTCAAGAGCAGAAGAGGAGAAAAAGCCCAACAGTGCATCTTATTACTTTGATGAGTACTCCAGCATAATCTGTATTAGAAATAAATTTTGAAGGCAGATCCATGAACAGCAGGATAAAAAAACAGAGTTGTGGTTTTATATTCCAAATTATCTTCATAGGTTTTAACATTTCAACTTCTATCTCTGGTTCATTTTAAATGAGAAATGTTTCACTGGAGACTGTAGCTTTATTTTATCAAATAATAACTTAGCAAAATTAATTGATACAATGCATTTCAGTGTGAATCTTAATCTATAAGAATGCCTGTCCTTTTCCCTTGCTCAATTTTTTTTTCGTGGCATACTTAATTTTAGATCCATGACCTATGGTCTTTAATAGACTTTCTGACAATAATGATTAGGATAGTGGATATGAGGTATCAAATTATCGATAACCTTCTTCACTGAGACAACTCTAATGAATCATCATCTGATAGGGATATTCTAGTTAAAACATTGATCTTTAACTGATTTACAGTTTCTGTAATAAAATCTGCATTTTCCTTTCTGCCATTTTTGTAGGAAATATTTTAAAATATGTGATTTTAAAATATGGTGATTGTTTTCTAGCTTGCTAGATGTTTTTCATGAGGTTTTCTTTGTTTGTTTTTCTGAAAGCTACACCTAAATATCCATTGGCTTGCAGTCCCTTATTTCTTCTATAGCTTTTCTTGGAATCAAAACTTTCATATGAAACATTTAAAATGTAGCTTAAATAAGCAAAAATAAAACCCCTGTGTTGAACTCTGCCTGGCAATGCATGAGATTTCTACAATTCTCATTATATTCTGGGAACAAATGGACCTTAAGATCACATTGGAAACCCTGATTAAAAAAATGTGATGAAGATAGGCTCCTTAAGGATTATTGATGTTTAATTTAGCATTTGATATGAACTATCTAAAGCCACATCAGGAGAAACCAAATATTGCTTTACTCTAAGTAGTTTTCAAAGGAGCAGATTTCACAATTGAAACTTTTGTCATCCTGAATGTCTCAATTAGCATATTTTTTACAGTCTTTTAAACCTTGAAACATAATTGGAATTGTAATAAAATATTCCACCTTGAGTGCCAAATGAAATACTTGCAAGCCCATTTTAATTTAAGTGTTTTTGCCACTGTAACAGATTTGATAAAGTCTTGTTTTGACCGGATTTATTCTCTGCTTTAAACCTGCACAGGATGCATACTAGAGCTAGTAACTTTCTGTAAAAAAAAAAAAAAAAACAACAAAAAACCCTATGATAAGCAGTCCCTGCTGGCATTGTCTTAAACCTCTCATTTTTTGAAGCCAGATAATGTCTGTAGACATTCTGTTCTTGCACATTTAGGGAGAAGAAGTTTTGCCTGCAAATCATACATGAGTTTATTAAACCAAACACTGTTTTTTGACCGAACGTTCCTTTCATCATGTTTCACGGGACTGTGCATCCACATGCTTTCTTTGAAACCATCTCATTGTCTCACCACTTCCTTTATGGCTAAGAATTTAATGATTGCCACAAAATAATTACTGTCATTTTCCACCCATTTGTGATTCCCATTGAAGTATGGTTTCTAAAATATATCATGTGGTGAGCCTGGAGTTAAGCAGAACAAAGGAAGAGAGTGGATGCACTCGTGGCAGCTTCTGCTCAGTGATTCCCTGGCATAATAACTCTGTCACAAACCCCACCATAACCATTGGGTGGTGATCCATCCATGTTATCACAAGGAAGGAGGTTATGGATAACTCACTGGCCTGAAACACTTGTCCTTTCTCTCAGGAGGAGAGCATGGAGGGGAGTCAAGCAATGCTTCACAGAATGACAGAATGGTTTGGGTCAGAACAGACCCTAAAGATCATCTCATTCCAACCCCCCTGCCACAGGCCTCTGGATCAGGTTGCTCAGAAGCCCATCTAACCTGGCCTAGAACACTTCCAGGGATGAAGCATCCACATCTTCTCTGGGCAACTGTCAGAGTCTGGAAATATGAGAAATATTTCTTTGCATGTTTAAGAGATTTTAAGATCTCTGGCAAACAGTGTTTTTAACCTTTCTTCATAGAAAAAGGGCTGTTAGGGTCTGGAATGAAGCAGAGTTTTCAAGAATATGTATTCGATAGTAGAATAGTGTGTATTTTTATCACAGGGTGAGAATTTTAGATATATGGGGTTTTTAGGATGGCAGACAGGTGAAGGCAAGATGGAGGAACCACATGGCTTTGGGATTTCTTCCTTCTTCTTCCTTGCCTCCATCTTCTGCTGTGAAGTGGCACATTATTGTTAGCTTAGAGTAGAGTCTAACTTTCTAACATGGATAATAGTTATTGCAGAATATTATAAATACTGATTACTTGGCTTGTAGTATAAATATCCATGCCACCCTGAGGGTGGGAGTATTTAATATTTGGTAGTTAGTAGTTAGGATTTAGTATTTGGTATGGAGTATTTAGCATTTAGTTTTTAGTATTTGGTATTTGATATTTAGTATTTGGTATTGAGTAGTTAGTATTTGGGATTTGGAATTTGGTATTTGGGGGATTCACGGTTTTGTGCCTTGGACTGACCTACAGTGAAGAGCTCTGCAGGTCAGGAACAGAATGTAATGATAAGAAATCATAAACTATGAAGAAAACATAAGAAGAAAAGCCTCATGGCCAGTTTCTTCAAACTCTCTGGCTGGGAGAAAAAACTCGTTTGCATTCTCAGGCACAGAAAAACAGCCAGAAACAGAGACAGACAGAAATATTTTTTATAATCCTGAGAGGCAACCTGTGCCAGGGTCTCACTACCCTCACAGTATGTTTTTGTAATCTCTAATCTAAATTTACAAACCTGCTCTCTGTCAGTTTGAAGCCATTCCCCCTTGTCCTGTCACTCCAGGCCCTTCCTTGTAAATAGTCTCTCTCCATCTTTCTTGTGGGCTCCCTTCAGGTGCTGGAAGGCCAAAATCAGGTCATTCCTAAGTCTTCTCTTTTCCAGGATGACCAAACCAGATTATCTCAGCCTTTTTTCTGTCATGAGACTGGGAGCTGATGCTCCATGGAGTGGTTCACCTATTAAATCTCCCCTTAAAGGAATGGATTTATTCCTGTTAATTACTAGCTAGAAAGTCAGAGCCATACCCAAACCCATGCTTAATGCAAAACACCTGTTTGCTGTAAGGTTTAGAAAAGAAATGCCCCTAGGACTGCATCAGAAAAAGAAATCCAGATAAAAAATTTGGAAATAAATCACCTTTCTCAGGCCGTGCTCAGTCTCAGTTTGGCACTATATCCTCAGCTGGCAAGGGGGGATGTTGCCCTAGAAAAAGAGAGCTTTTATATAAAGTCGGCCTTCTTTAAAACAAACAAACAAAAAAAAAAAAAAACAACAAAACAAACTTCTTCAGAAGCTACAACTTTAAACCAAGATATTCTCAAGTGTCATACTGGGAAGTACGAAGCTAACATTTTATTCTCCAAGCCATATGGAAGGGTTTTCAGCAGCTGAGGGTAGGAAATCGTGTAGAAGACTCTGACAGGCTAAGTAAAGCAAACTAAATCCCTTGCACTTAAACACCATTAGGAAATGCCTGATGCTGGATCACCAGTTTGAGGTGTGAAGATGGGCTGCATGCTGACACAGGTAATAAATGGAATAAAGCATTTCAGGAATGATAGGATTAATAATGTAATAGCTGACTTCTGTAGGCTTACTGGCTTTACCTAAGGGGATACTTGTCCCAGATATGGAACCAAGTCAACATTAGAAACTCCATTATTTTTATCATTATTTATACTACTGAAAGAATCCTTTGTTAAAATAAATTTATATTTACAGAGGACAGAGTGGTTTTATCTAGAAAGTACTTACATGTTCTCCAAAGTTTATCCCAGCACATGAGAGGGGAGGATCTGTAAGCTTGGCTATGCATTTTGAAAGGGTGAAAACCATTTTTAAACAAATTGATTCTGTTCAAATACCATTTTTCCCCATTATCCCAAAGTGAAAATCAAAAAAACCCTCAAAGTATTTTGCTATATTTCATTAATATTGCCTACAGTTAAATCATATATTCAGTAAAACAAATATTTTTCTCTATAGTTTCCGGGAAATGCAATTCTATATGAACTGAACAAATAGAAGAGAATATTTTTGCTGCTTCTTTTTGTTTCTTTCTTCCCACCAAGGGCATGCCAAACAATATTTAACCTCTAGGACCCAACCTTTGGCTATCAACCATGACAGATCTCATATATGCTCTAGTTTTCGCCTGATACAAGATCTCTTTTAGGCTAGCGCTTTCCAGCAAGTCACTGCTCTTATGAAGAAAATGTACAGAATATATGATGGACTTCAAATAAATTTATTTTTTTTTTTATTTTCAGGTTTAGGCAAATATTTATTTTCAAGTCAAATAAAGTTGCAAGTTAATCAAATAATACAAAGTAAAACGTCATCAAAGACAGAGAAAAATTCCCAAATGGTCCCTTTATGGTAACACTTCACTTTTTATAGTGGACTTACACCCCCAGCAAAATTTTAAATAAGGAAAAAATAAAGGTTAGCTAAGGAACTAAAAAGCTAAACTGCACAGGCATTGTTAAGCACATAGAGTATTCCTGAGAGGTGTGTGTGTGTGTGTGTGGGTGTGTGTGTGCACAGCTGCACAGACACAGAGCCCATATGCCTGTGTATAAACAGTGGGTATCTGTACATGTGTGTATGTGCATGTGAATGCTTTATAACCACATTGGCAGGTATGCAGGAAACATGAATACTAATTAGCCTTTTTCTAGCACTCTTTAGAGTTGCTGAACAGCTCTGGGGGTTGGATTAGAAGTGAAATAAGACAGCTTGGGTCTTGTCTTAGAAACAAGAGGATTAAAGTTGAGTTTTAAACTAAAGTAGGTTCAGAATAGCTTTCTCCAAACTGCAGTGTCTGCCTACGAGACAGATTGCTACTGAGCATGCCAAGCTGACCTCATTCCCTACTCTCCTGTACAAACTTAAATACTCTCATTTTAGAGCAGAAATCCTCATCTAGATAAATGATTACATTTTCCCATGATATCAGCTTTGTACAAGTCAAGCCATTTTGATTTTTTTTCTCCATCTCAAAAATAGTTGACAAATCCATTCAAAATTGTTCCCCTGCACTTCTCTCTCCTTTATATTCCCTTCACTTTTTTGTTGAAATCAAGGTCTGCTTTTTTTTTTTTTTTTTTTTTTTTGCACTTTTAGAAGCATGTTGCTTCATGGGCATTGTTCTCCCAGCACAGTTCTGTTTGCTATACCCATTTTACATCCTCAGCTTATGCCATGTGGCAGACCTATGTCCTCCAAGGGGATCTTTGCTAAAGCTTTTTAATTCACTCCCTGAATCACCCATTTCCTACTCACCATTGTCCAGAAAGTGCCCATGCATCTCACTTCCTCCAGCAGAGTGCTCAGTTAAGTTCTGAAAAGGTGGACCCAAGCACCAGAGTAACTTTTAACAGAAGTTTTATTGATTATGATCTTGAAAATATAAGACCCTTTTTCTCCTAAACTCATATTTATCTCCATTAAATTAGAAAAGTCTGTCCGGCATGTGAATGAATCTCAGATTATGAAGCTTTCATTTTATGCCTTAAAAATCTATTCTTTTAGCTGCATGTAATACTTCAAGGAATATTTGGTCATTGATTTTTCACTAAGAAGTTTTTTTGCTTTATTGTAATTATTTTTGAAAATGAATTGATTTTTTTGTTCTGCAAGTACTTATAATTTCATTTGCTGTAAAAAAAGCTAACTGTTTTTTTTTTTTAAATCTAACTAGCACAAATAAAGGGGAGTACATTTCATTAAGCCACCTCTAATGTACTTAAACCAAAACATCTGCATAGGATTCTGGCAAAACATGCTATTCACTTGTAATAAGACTAAATGAAAGTTTGTTTCCCAACTGTATCTCAGAGGATGATCTATGTAAATCTCTAATCTTGAGGTAATCTTGATCTCTAGGTGAGCTCATGTAAATCTAGGCTTATTATTTCAAGTTAACCAGCACTTTTTTTCCCTTCTCTAACAGATGTATGAGATTCATGGCAGTATTCCAAGTGCCATCCTTGAATTTAAACATTTGCTGAGCTATTTCTGTGGGTTGGACTAAGCTGAGTTCTGAGTCTTTAAAAATCTTTCAGGTCATGGTGGTTTATCTCTGTTTCCAGGTAGTATCTGTTTCTACAGCCTTTAGAGTAAATAGTTACTGCTCTTTGCTTAGCTAAGGGTTATCCCTGTTATCCTTACCCATAGTTTCTTTTTGGTTGCTATTTTACTGATTCCCCCATAATAACATGCATGTCTCAGTCTCCCTACATATTTTGGTGATGCTCAGAAGGGGCTGGTACCTTCTCCTCCATGCACAATCCTAGGACTGATTTTCTATTTCCACTGTACCTCAAAATGCAACATCCCAGCCAAGAGAGTACCAGCTGCACAACTGGAATGGATGCTGTTCAAAACACCTCTACTTCTTTGATCTAAGGCTGCATTCATTCTTGACAACAGACAGGATATTTTCTCTCTGGGCAATGAGGATTTTTTATATTCCTCCAGTGCAAACCCTGACACCAGAGTGAATCACGGGATAACTATGACATGCAAACAAGGACACATGTATGCCTGATAAGCAGAGCTCTGGGTGTGCAGCTGCTGGTTTGTTTCCCAAGCAAGTTGGCAGGTTGATTAAGATGGAGTGAATTAGGAGGACAATCTGTTACAGAAAGTGAACACCCCATAATTAAGGTATATTTTTTCCTCTGCGCTCTCTCTGCGCTTACGTTGATTTCTGTATTTCAGTTTCATGCTGTATGTCTGGTTTGAATGAGAAATGTTCAGTTCACCTGGTGCTGTCAGTTGCAAGTAATGTCTGGTTACTATGTGCATTAAATTAGGCAATTAACTGCTTGAATGTATTTGTACAGATAGCCAAGTAAAATTTTATTATAATACCTGGCTGGCTGTAAAAAGGCTTGATTGACTTGGATTAAGGTTGCCCTGACTCTATACAATGATCACATTGCATCTGCTGATATGGAATTCTTTTGGGGAAAAAAAAACCCAAAAAACAACATGTCATGGATTGGAGAGCTATTAGAGGAATGTTTATGGGAAATCAGTAGAGCTCACAGAGACACCCATAAGTTCCTACCTCTAACGCTGCTGGCTTTGGCCCTTGCAGATTTGAGAATCATTCAAGTTAAACTACAGGCAGTTATAACAAACTCAAACCTCATGTAATTTAAATCTGAAAGCATCTAAGATCTAATAAGGCTAAATTCAGGTTAGTCTGGCTGTGTTAATAATTTCTCACTTGTCACACTGAGCTGGTGCCAGAGCTGACACATGATGAGGAGGAGGAGGAGGAAGCCAAAGACAAGGTTCCTCTCTAGAAAGGCTCATGTCCAAATTTGCTATTGTTGCAAGTGCCATCTTTCCCTCAGTCTCAGCTCCCATAAGTGGTGGGAGAAAAAAGAATCTGTTTCAAGACACTTCCAGGTAGTGGGTAAAATCTGCCATGACACAAGGTTTATTGACATTAGAGTGTAATAATCAAAGAATCCTTGTGTCTCCCAAATAACTTAAAATATATGCCTCTTAAAACTTTAAAGTGCTTGGCAGAGGAAGATTTAAACTCAGAAGTGCAATATTTCTAATTCTTCTCTGGAAGCTGGAGGGATAACTCTCTAATAATTGAACATTTTCAGAAATTAACTAGTAATATAACTTTAATGATATGGTTAATTTTTAATTAGAGCAGATGTGTTCTGACATTTACTGGAACCATTGTACTTTTGCAGAGCATTTCATTATTAACAGCAATTTACCTATGATTTGTGCATGCACGTGCCAACAACATTTTTATGTTTATAAAGAAAGAAAATCACACCTGAATCCCAGCACAAGCTTCATATTTTGTTGGAGGGGTGTTTCCCCCCCCCTTTTTTTTTTTTTTTTTCTATTTTGGGTTTTATGATTTGTAGTTAAACATTTCCAGGAGGCCTTTACATAATTCAGTGTTATTTTATGAATTTCCCCCAAGGAAAAAAAAAAAAAAATTGAAATTTAAAAAAAAAGTCTGGAGAAGAAGGAAGGTGGTTTTTGCCAGAATCAGACCCCTGTGAGTAAGCCACTTCCTCATCTGGATTCACAGCCAATTACTCAGTGTTGAGAGAGCTGAATTTGGGTCTTGCTTGCAGCTGTTAGCAGGAGAGTGGAATAGCTTTGCCTTTGTGCTGGGTAACAAAACTCAGGGTTGGACTCTCAAACAGCATCTTCATCCTCTCTAAACTCAAAGCAGACTTGGAATACCCATTCCTGGTAATCAGATCTTGTTTTTCACCTTCTGAACAACAAAAAAAAAGAGTAAGACCAGTGCAAAAAAAGCTGTTCAGTAGAGAATTAAGGGAAAGCAATGCTTTTGATATTGATATTGAGAGTTCAGTGGTCAAGGAGGCCATCAGTGGCAATGCTGATATCTTGTATCTTGATATTGACGCTGACTTTTGGTCCTAAACTCTTCAAAGATTCTCAGAATCCTTTCTTGACAAACTTTTCCTGGACATAGTTGTCTTTTACAGGTAAAGAGTGCATTCTCTTACCTATGTGCAGATCAAGTCAATTGCTTCCTAACTTCTTCCTTGTCCATATGGAAAATAATTTTAGTTGTTTCAGAACTGTTTTGCTTTTCCTCTAAATACACTGCTTCCTAGACTAAACAACCTCAAACTTTCATCTTTTTTGTGCATCATGATTTCTAAACAATTTATCATTCTTGTTGCTGTTCTCTGGACTGACTTTTTCCAGCTTTCCTGAGAGAACAGAAGAAACTCAAGGAGTTCTCTTGCTGAGGTCTCACCAATGGAATCACCACATCAGCATGTTGCCCAAACCACTCCTATCAATATGACATAGTAAAAATGCTTCCCCTTCTTCCCCAAAAGTTGCATTGAGGGTTCCTAATGGATCTGCCATTTGCCCAGACTTTTTTTCTGCAAGAATCCTCCCTGTTCCCATTTTGGCCCTTTTGCATTCGTGCATTTAACTTCCTCTTTCCTAAGAATAGTACTTCATTCATTTGCTGTTGTTGAGTTGCACCATACTGATTTCAGTTATCCAGAGTGCTTGTGACCCAGGGATATCCAGAAATCTTTCAGTTGTAATGGCAAGTAGAGCATAAATCTGATATCTCTGGAATCTCAGTGGAATTTCCTTTCACTTTTGAATAAAGTAAAAAGAAAACTTTTCAAAGTATGTTTTTTGTTCTAAGCTCATATATTTTTATAATATGTTATCCTTGAACTAACAGAACTTAGTAACATGAAAGTTTTATGTAAAAATCAAGTTTTGATAGCTCAGTTCAGTTAAATTACTGTTGCATAATTTAAGCTAAAATTCCTTAGTTTTCTGAGTGTTGTTTCCCCCATCAGACAATCTCTGAGTGAATTTTTGAACTTCACATACCATTGCCTCCAGTGCCTACAGGATTTCAAGTTTAATAAAAGTAGATGTGATTAGTAATACAGTTCAAACAAAGTTGCTTAGTTTAAAAAATTCGATAGACTGTAATCTGAACTGTTTTGATGAATATTTTTTTCCCCTTCTGTGTCAAGCAGATTGAGCTCTTAGTCCTCACAGTCCGTGAGATGTAGTGTTGGGATGTAGATTTTTTGCTTTTAGGCTGAACAATGCAGATGTCACCCAAATATGTTATGACAAACACTTAAGAAACTAGTTTGCATCTTGTGAACTTGGACAATGTTGAACTGGTTTTAAAGGCAGCAGTTTTAAAAGCACAGTCCTCTGAAAATTTGGGAATTCTCCTCTAGCAGTGCAATGTAATTGGTCTGAGCCAGCCCTGCCCTTTTTCTTTCATTCTTGAAATGTTCATTCTCTTATGCTTTGTGGAGCATAGCAGGCTGAGTGTTGAGGGATAGGTATTTATGTCTCTGCTTTCTCAAATTAAAAAAAAAAATTAGAAATAAAAGGCTTGGTTTGTGGGATGTAGTTTGGTTGAGACAAATGCCTCTATGGATCACAAAATTCTGATTCTAAGAAAAGGGTATTTCAGCACCCTACAGGCCCCCATTGAACCATCATTATTTTAACTTCTTTATTCTGTGCACTAGGGGTTGGGTTGGTGAAGAAAAATTGCTTGTTTTTATTGATTTACTGGTGTCTTCAATCCCTGTGAAACTGGTTCCATTTGATGTGAAAACTGTGCAGTCTGAGATTATTTAGTGTCATAAGAGCAAAACACCAAATAAGAATGTAAAAAAGTATTTTTTCTAGAGCTTTTATGGTGTGATCATTTGCTAAAATCAAAAAACTAGAAATTCAAGACAGCAAAATTTCAGTGTGACCAGTGAATAAGTTTGTTGTCTGTATAAGGTGAGAAATTCCAGAAGATATTTAAATAATCATAATATTTTTCTAGAAAACTTGATCTGTCAGGATGTGGCAGATATTCTGGAAATGGCTGTTGTCATTTTGTTGTCATGTTTTCACTGAACAAAGCACTACTTTTAAAAAATGAATGAATATGTTTTCCCAGAGTTTCTACCCAGCAACACAAGAGGAAGAGTTGAAAATTCTTTTTGCCAGGAGACTGCTTCCTTTGGGAGTTTGTAGACTCTGGGAAAGAATCTGAAAGAGCCATCGGTGATACCCACTCCCAAAACTAAAATGAGTTGTTATTACTTTGATTGTTTTGTTAGGCTCACACTTACCCAAGGCTCTTTCCTT
Source organism: Certhia americana (assembly GCA_018697195.1). NCBI lineage: Eukaryota > Metazoa > Chordata > Aves > Passeriformes > Certhiidae > Certhia > Certhia americana. The sequence goes on along the minus strand of CM031857.1, from coordinate 10,193,192 downwards.
CTAACATTCTCCTTTCTAAAATTTACTGGCTTTCAAGCTAGGTTTGAAGACACAAACATATTTCCTTCTCCTCCCCCAATATTTACTAGCTTTTGAAGATGGCTATGATTCGAACCCTGCTTACTTCTGGTCTTCCTGTTTATCTCTGCTTAAATTCCACTTTGCAGTCTTGCAGTGCTCGATCTGCAGCAGACATTTTAAAAACCAGATAGTTGTCAGAAACACTGGAGTTTAGCTTTTCAGAAGGATAAAACCAAATGAAATGCTTGACTGGAGCGAAAAAGCCACATTATTCAAACAAAATCTCCTGCAATGACAGCAAAAGGGTAAAACAAGTTAACTGGGATTTCGATTTCAAGTAGTATAAGAGGATTCTTGAAATTAATGGTATTGAATTAATACAGCAAAGATTTACCTGTGAAAACTTCCCTTACTCTTCAATATGTTACTGCTTTCTCCTCCTATAAGGGCAAGTTGCTGGAGCAGTTCAGGTGCCTCCTTACCAGAGTGATGGAAGCTTTTGAACTCAACAAGAGGATGAGCCATCCTGCTGATATTTTGGGCCACAGCACAGGTCCATGGCTGATACCCAGGGTGGATTTGCCCCAGTTAGTGATAAGCACACATGCAACCAGTCACTCATTATGCCTCCCAGAGGGACATGGGAGAAAATAGGAGGAGTGGGAGCAGGAAAACTCATGGGTCAAAATGTACACTAAGAAATCACCTACAAAGTACTCCAGCAGCCCAAACTGATTTGAGTTGGGGAATTTAATCTAATTGCTTTTGCCAATTAGCATAAATATTTCATTACCTATTCCAGTACTGGGAAACAAAAGAGACAAACATTGAAACACTTTTTCTTCCACATTTACAGCATCCACTTCATCCTACTTTCCTTCTTCCTTTCTAGTATCTACTTCATTACTTTATAATCTTGTTAGGGAGAGATTACTTTTAGTCCCTCCAGTGAGCCTACAGACAGCCCAGGCAGTGGGCAGTGATTTCCCTCTGCCCACTCCTCATTTCTCATTCTTCCTGCAATCCTGGATGGGTCCTCCACAGTCTGTAGCCCTTTTTGCAGTGGGCCTGCTCCAGCAGGTGGCTCTTCTGCTCTCAGCAGAAGCTCCCGGTGGCTTCAGCACAAGCCAATGATGAGAAAGCAAATTATATGATGGGATATTAACAGGTGAAAAGTCACAGATGTAAATAGTTGCCTTTCATTTTTCTTCACAGGGAACGTTAAAAATACAGTACTTGTACCAGCAATTTTATACTTTGAGGGCAAAGCCTGAATGTCTGCAGTGCTGTAGTTGACACTTGAAATGCCACATCTCAAAGACATTCTCTTGTAGTGCAGAGCAGTCATTAGTGCTTGGTGTGACATTCCTATTACAGTGAGCAGAAGGGATTCAAGCTGTTTGCCTCTACTTAGTACATAAGAACTGGGACTCTTTCTATTTCCAGGGCAGTTTTCTCCCTCTTCCCTTTCCAGGTTTCTCATTCACATCTTTGTTTAAGTGTCACTTTACTGGATTCAACAATTTGGTGGGGGGTTTGGGGTGGATGTGGAAGAATTCTGGTTCTGTATTTGAGTTAGAAACCTTTTAAAATTGCGGCCAATTTTTATGAAAGAGGAAGAAGGGAAACATTCTTAGATCCTTGTGGGTTTGGAGAAATCTCCTGATCAGGTATCGCAGCCTCCTGCTTCTGGCAAGAGCAAACTCTTCTTTCCTACATTGGTTTTGTCATCAGAAGCTACGTATATTTTTGAGAGAAGCTTTCCATTTATGTGTTGGTGTTCATTTATTATTTTTGTGTGAGAGAAATCTTGTTGGTTCAATTATCTTTTCTCTGAAGGTCTTGTTGCATCCTGGGTGAGAATGCAGTAGCTTCTCTGACCTTGGCCCTCTTTAAAGGCAATTTGTTTTCTGTCAAGTTAACCTTTGTCTCTTACAGACATAGGGACATTTCAGGGTTGATAATACATGGGTTGTGCATTATTTAGAGGCTGACATGTGGGCTTGATTCAGCCTGCAGCCAAGTTCTAACTTCAAGACTAGCATGACCTAGTGAGAGATTCCTAATAAAGGGTGCTGAGCTATAAGGACAACTAGAAATATTACCTCCTCTGCAACTGAAGACCCAAGCTCAGCTGATTAAAGCATTCCACTAGGTCTTTATTGAATCTTTGGCCAACTCCATTTCTAAGAAAATAGCCTGCCATCCAGCTGGTACCCAGGCTTTGTTAAAGAAAAAAATAAAAGAGGAGAGAAAAAGAAGAAAGCAAAGGGAGAAAAAAAAAATCAATCCCATTATTATCATAAAATTCAAAAGGTTGTTCACATCCAAACAGTAGGAGGTGGACAGATTAAACTTTTAGAACTGTAACAACATCTCTCTTGGTGAACTCTAGTGCAGCAAAGTGAACCTCGTAAGACTTGACATCCATCACAACATTTCCTGCAGTTACCACTCTGTTACTTAGACCAAATCCCCAGTTCTGGCTTGCAGACTATAATTTGGAGACATTAAATGAGTATACTGTGGAAAGTATCTGATGGTCTATTGTACTTCAGAATAATAAAACTACTAAAATTGCAGCTTCAAGAACTAAATCAAGTATATAATTATCTGTGTTTGTAGGATTTCCTCTAAAATCGTTATGTTGTTTAAGCCATGCCCTTCTTTGCCTTTTGTTAAGAACCCATGCTCTTAGAAAGAGGATCATGTATTTAAAAATGTTCTTGGCACAAAGCCCTACTCCCACCTCCTTTCCTTCCTTCTTGCTGACCCATAACAAATCTGACTTTGATTTCACTTCACATTCAAATGCAACGACAGAGGCCTTAATGAAAAAGTCTAAGTGCTTCATTTTCTTAGCTGCAATTCTCACATTTGGAGAGTGTCTTAGTGCCAAAATTCTTTCCTTTTGTTTTTCCTTAGCCTTTCTTTTCAGATGAGTGCTATCTGGCACTAAGAATAAGCATGGTAATTGAATGTTCAGGAGCTAGTGAATTTAGGGAGCTTGCCAACATACATTTTCTTTTATCACTTTTTTCCTTATCATCGAAAGGAGTACTTTGCACATTTGGAATTGCCGTACTTGTTTTCTCCTCTGAAGACATTTTGCCCCTCCTTTTCTTCACCCTTTACTCACTGCCATTATGTTCTGGTTGTTTCCCTAGCATATCCCAAGGAGTATTTTGTCAGTATTACGGGTAATTCTCCATTGCCCTCCCTTGGTTTTAAGGCTGACTGCCCTGCCTGTGCTCTCTCCAGACAAGGATGCTTTGAAACCAGTGATGAATGAACCTTGAAAGCCTGAAAGCTTATATACACCTGAGGATCATCAGACAGCAGTGTTTTCTGGATTTACTGCTTCTTTAAAATTGTCCTGGAAATCACAGGAGGTGACATTTTCGTAAGGGCATTGTGAAAGGGCTGCTCCTGGCCCTCTTGGGAAGGAAAAAGAAAATTTGCAGGGTGTCTTCCAGAAATTCAAAAGAACAATGTGGAGCTATGAGAATTTTGACTGTATCTCAAAAAAAACCCCAAAAAACCCAAGAAAACAAACCAAAACAAACCAACAATATTTTGCTTGCTCACATCTCACATATATAAAGTAAGGAGTGATTTGAATGAGGTGAATGATCTTATTTTATCCATCCCAGCTTACATATTGACAGGACAAAAATTGAAGCCATGTGGATAAGTTAACACAGACAATTGATGTCTGCAGGCTGCCAGACTGGTCTGACATCAATTCATCTTTTCCCAGAAGCTACTTGGTGCTAAATTTTTTAGAATGTGGTTGAGTTTTATTCCCCTTCAGAAAAAGACCATGTAGTTTTCTGGATTTCTTTTGGCTGTGTCACGTTCAGTGATCTACAAAAAATATTATTAACTTCATGAGAAATTATTTTTATCTTTGTATGTGTAAGAAAAACCACAGCAGCTAAGGAAAGTCTGTATTATTCAACATCAGAAATGGATATATAATAGTTTTGCATGTGCTGGATTGGGTCATGGCGTTACTAGCTTTTCTGTAAGATAGGATGAGTATTTTATATTTCTCAGGTGGAGGAGAGGAAGATCAGTTTGCTCTAAGAGATACTATTTTGGGAAATATCAGAAGGAAATAAAATTTAGGTTGGCAGGTACACCAGCAAAGCAGCAACAGCACTATAAATTCCAGCTTTCCCTAAGAGCTAAAAGAGACTGCCTTGCACATTTTATTTCTTTTTTCATAAGCATATATATCCTATCATCAGATTGCTTGGACATGTATTTATTTTTATATGATACTAGATAGAAAATTCAGCTTAAATCCAGAGGACCCAGTCAAGTGTGGCCAGATTCCTGTAATATGGTGAAATAATTCCACAACTGTTTGTTGAAATGTAGAAAGACAATCTACATTTGTTTATATTTTTCGTTGTCACAATAAGGATCAAAACAACTTGTAGTTGAAAAGGTTGGCATTATTTATTGTTCTTTTTACATTTGTTTAACATTTTTATGTGAACTATCGCAACAGTTCTTTATGAGGGGGTGATAATATTGAATTTACCTCTTGACCATAACAAAAATAAATTTTAGAAAAAACAAGCAAATATTATTCCAGGCAAATCTTTCTATAACCTGAGAAAGAAAAACTGAAAAGCTTAACATCACAGAGAAAGCTGTGTATATCATTATGCAAATTCCACTTTTGCTCACTGACAGGCAAATATTAGAGTGATAAACAGCTGTCTGTATTCATTTTTTTTATAGTTTATGATTTTTTCCGAGTATGAATTTTAACATGGAATCCATGACAACTCTGGCCAAGTGTGCATTACAGTGCACCTCGCCATTTCCACTTCCATAAAATGATATTTTAGAGTTACATTAGAGTGTTTGAGTAGGACAGATTAAATCATGGGTGTGAGGGGAAAGTGTGGCATAGAATTTAAAAATATTGGTGCCCTTTGGCTGGTCTGTCCTTTTTCCAAGGAGGAGGAAGAGTAGTAATCATCATTCTCCTTTTGTAATTGCCAAGCATTCCTGCAGCTAGAGGGAATGGTTAGGCAGCTGCCTTCCAGCCTTTGGGAAGTGAATGCCAATACACTGTTGCAGAGCCTTACAGCCTTACTATTTCTTTTCTTCATGGAAACATTGCTTATTTTAAGTTTGTGTCTCAAAAAAACACAAAGGAGACAAAATGGCCACTGTAATGCAATGCAATTTTCTAGCCTTGTTACTTAGCTTTGGCCTTTATATATTTTTGAGGGTTTTTTTTTTTTAATATTTACTTCTAGAGATTATACAAGTTTCATGTATTTTATTTTCCTCCTACTACTCCGCATACTGGGAATTTTATTGTAATAAGGAGATCTAATACATTGAAGGTGCTTTTCTGAAGGAGGAAAGTATCTCATGTTACCCAAGACAACATCTTGTAGGACAGAGGTTTTCTCTTCCATTAAATTAAGATAGATGTTTTCCCTTTTATGTGCTTTTACAATGCTTGATAAAAAAGTTTCTCAGTCACACATAAAAATCCTTCTTATATCTTGGTTCAAACTGTTTCCAATTAGATTTTAATGCCAGCTTGTAATTAGATAAAGTAATATCTATCAATATGTCAATACCATTATTTCTCTGTTGTCAACTTTAAAAACAATTGTCATAATATTACAGTGATTCATAGTTATTCACAAGCAGTTATTCAGGCAATCACCTACAACACTATAGGAGAAAATAAAATTAATTTATTTCCCTCTCCTCCAGCTAGTTATTATTATTTTGTGTACAGGCATTAAACTGCTCCCTCCTGTAGACCTGTGTCACAGGCACAGATCTGGCTGATCTATGGTGTTTTAGAGTATTAGTTAGGTTCCAGGCCAACAGCATTTATCATTTTATGTCCAAATCCATGTGCCACTTTGCTGATGAGATGTATCCCATTCAACTAAACATGAGGAGAATAGCTATATGCATTATCAGAGGAGGAAAAAATGTGAGAGATCTGCTCAAGCTGATGGTGTTTGAGTGTGAAGCTTGTTAATCTCTGTAACATGCTGGTAGCACAAAGAGAACACAGTCTTTTTTTGTAAATGAGAGGTTGGGTCCTTAACTGCTATGGGGCAGGTCATACCCCCTTGCTGGTAGTAAAATCCTTGGAAATACTTTTGTAGTAAGGGTGTGTATAAAGGAGCTTAGCCCTATATTTTCATCATGCATAATTGCATTTTTTCTCATTAAAATCCCACTCTGATTCTAATTAAATTCATAATTGTTCTGCATTTGATGCTATAAACTGTTGTGTAGTGTTGCGGGGTGCTATTTAACAGATGTCATCCTCCCCCCAAGAGGCAGTGGTATTTCATTGCTGTGTGAATTGATCCTTCAATGTGAAACCTGAACAGGTCCCCAGATAGCCAAGCAGGAAGGGGGATATAGTGAACTAGCAAGACTGAATAAATGAGGTAACCAAAGAATGTCTCTCAGAATGCATGAGATGTAATTCCTTGCACTTCAATATATTTTAAAAGAGAAATCTAATTTTATCATTCTATCTTTTATTCATAGTAAAGTTACAAATTCATAGTGATACTTCAGCACACAGTTCTCAGGCTCAGGCTTACAAACAGTTTTTAGACATTTGCATTAGTTGGGAGATGTTTGTTGTCATTGCTGGGGTTTTTCTTCCAGTACAGCTGCAACCAGTTTGATTCTTACACACAGAGCTGAGAAAGTTACTCTTGGCTTTTTTCAGAACATCCCTTTTTTTCTAGTGAGTTAGTTTCATTAACCACCACTTCCCCTCCATCTCTGGCAGGTATACACGTACTCCTAACGCTGTCCATCCTTTTTGCTTCAAAACAGCTGTTTGATTGTTTCTGATTTTATTCTATCAGGTTTCCCTGCCACCACACCCAATATTTACCTGGGGGCTCACCCACAGCCATCTCTGACCAGTACAAATTCCCAGTTTAGTAAATCCCACAGAAGCCTGCTAGTCTTCAATCAGAGCAGAATGGCTTAATATTCAATTTCTATAGCCCACACTTACTATTACTAAGCTGGGTAAGTCATCATATGTTTAAGGACTAAAACAGTGAAGTACACTGAATAATATAACAATTACACTTTGCAGAAAAATGGAATTAAGAAACTAAGAGAGAACAGTGGGTCAACATTAATTTCTAGTTCTTTTTTTTATAGCAGTATGTTGAGTCTCAAGATGCTTTTAAGTTGCTACAGGATCCTCAAAGATAGTTATGTTATAAAATGCATGTTATTATTACAAACTATTCACCAAAATCATATCTTCTCTCCCATTCCCATGTAAATTCCAGGGAATTTCAATAGGAGAAGAAGGTTGAGCACGATCTATTCTGAACATGCGGTCCATAGATATTAAACTTATTCTCTATCCCTTCCCATTAGTCAAATTTGATACCCCAGAGAAAAATCTTTCCAAATGGTACATAGAATGGCCTCAAAAGACAGATAAAATTCTTAGACCTAGGCTGCTCATCATGAGTGATAAGTATTAGAGGTCCCTAATAGTATTCAGTATTCTTATCTCATTATGAATTATGAATATGGCCCTATGGGTACTGCCATGTTTTTTTGTTTTTTTTTTTTTTTTTTTTGAGGAATTTTAAATTTTATAGACAAAGGGATTTCCCCTTTGTTTGTAGATGAGGGCTGAAGTTTCATTGCCTTTCTTTGATACTATCTCTAACCTGCTGCATATTTTAATGACTATCTCCTGAAATTCCTGTTCCTCTCTGAAATTTGTCTGATCAGACATACAGGCAATTTCAAATTGCAGTGGAGACACATGTAGCCAGTTTGCTTATAGGAGACCAGACAAAAATGCTTAGTAAAGATTAAAGGGTTAATGTTGGCTTGCTTTACTTAGGCAGGCAAATATGAGAGTGTGCAGTGGATCTCTAACTCCCTCTTTATTGTCTTTTTTTTTGTCTAACCAGCCATACTAGTTGCCCCATGGTCTGCTTTTGTTGGCAGTCAGGAGAACAGTAAGTAATCAGAGGGATGATTCTGGCCTGTTTCTGCATCACAGGCAGAGTCAATGAGCTTGTCTAAAACAAATGTTTTTCCTAGTTAGTGGCTGGTATAATAGAGTAACTTTTACAGGGTTGAGAGGCAGGAACGAGGATTTCTCACACTGTTGCCATTTCTTCCCTGTTCTTCATTGAATTGCAGAGCTCACTGCATTTCCTCCGAACCAGAACTCCATAGACTGAATGCCACAAGTGGCTAAAATGATTATGAGAATTCATATACAGTGATGGTCTGTGTTGATTCGTGTCTGTATACAGCACAGAGTTCTGCTTTTCACAATTAGTTATACCATTTTTTCCTTTGGGACATGGGAGTTAATATTTTATGTTCCAATTTGATGACTGGGTTTCTTTGCTGTCAGATTTTAGTCTATGAGCCATTCTTGGAAATTTGCCTTAAGCTCTGCAACAAAATATTTTATCATTGTGTATAATGAGTTGGAATAGATGCACAATATTATTCACACAAAAAGTTTCCCCCACCCCCAGATATTTTGAAGCCCATATAAGTAACATAAACATACATAACAATAAATTACAGAAATCAACAATGACACACAAGTGAAATGATCAGTAAATAAATATCATTGTTTTGAAAAGATCTTGTAATTACATAAGACATGTATACAGTAATGTTAAAATAGCTTGTCAAAACATCAAAATACAGACAGTTCTGATTCACTGGAAAAATTATCTACTTTGAGTCTGAAAAACAACTTTCAAAAAAGAGCCCAGTCACACATAATGAGTAACATAGGATGGGAGATTTTGTTATGCTGTAATAAATTAACTTAGTTGAAATTTGCATGGCTGAAATGACCACCTGGGGAATGAAGATACCTTCAGGAACATATCATCAAAAACATTGCCATCACTAGTTTAAGACAAAATGGGAGAAAAAAAAAATAATTAAAAAAATAAAAATAAAATAGGAAAAACCTAAGAAAAGAACACCAGCTAAACTATTAGTTCATGTGGCTTTAAGGTAGTCCCCAAATCTAGAAAGCAGAAAGTCTGGACAACAGAACATTTTGACAAAACAGTGCAACCTAAATCATAACATGGTAATTAAGAAGCAGTAGAACATGCTAATTCAGGTGCTTACATGAAATGGTAGAAAACAAATACTTATTGTTGTATAATACAACTTTCCCACTTGGCATATTCAGTCATGTGTTCTAAAGCTGATGAGAAGCACATTTGGTGCAGGGAGCTCGGGATGCAGCTGCAGATGGAGCTGCATATTCACCTCTGGGTGGGAGCCTGAGACAAGAGGCTGTGAACTGCACAGCAAAGGGCACAGGGACCTGTGGCACAGCCAGGTGAGGGACACTGAGACATGGCAGGAGCTGATGGCTTGGGAGGAAGAGAGAGGCTGGTGTGTTTGGACTGTGAAGGGATAAGAGCCCAGGTGGTCTTTCTCTAAACCAGACATCTGAGACTCTGCCATGGAGCTGGAGCTGCTGAAACCTGATCTGACTGTGACTGGGATGTGCAGGGAGCCCAACAGGGACCTGCCAGGTCACTGGAGCCATCCCTGTGACTCAGTTCAAGCAGTGACAGTCTGGGACCTTGGGATCATGGATGCCAGACAGTGTCATGAATGATCACACTGGGAAGATCCCTTAACAAAACTCATGCTTCCTGTTCTTATAATGGATTGAGAATCATGGAATAAACGAGGAGGGGCAGGACCTCTGGTTCATCTGGCCCCTGCTCAAAGCAGGCCAAGGCCAGGTTGCTGAGGCCATGTCCACTGTGAACAGAGACTCCACAGCTTCTCTGGATGCTGGTCCTGGTGTCTTCCACCCTCACAGATATTTCTTTTCTGTAATACCTGATTCTGTTGATATGACTTAAATCTTCTGCTGCCTGTTCTGCTGTCACAGTGTCTGTGATCTACAGATCTGAGTACACGGTGTACCTGATGGCAGGGAACAGAGGAGACAGAGACAGACTCTTCTCACTGGGGCCCAGGGACAGGGCAAGAGGTAAACTGCTGGAGTCTCCATCCTTGTGGATATTCAAAACCCAGCTGGCCACAGCCCTGAGCAACCTGCTGTAGCTGATCTCCAGGTGTGCCCTCTGCATCAGCCATTCCATGTGAGTCTGTGATTTAAAAATCAGTCTGTTACAGTACAAACAAATTTCACAGTTACTGGAATCTTCTCTGGAAGGCCACTAATGGTCTAGGTTCTCCCCTCCTGTTTTTAATTGCATTTACATATCTAAGGCTTAACTGCTCAGCCTAAGCTTTCCTGAAGTATCTCCTGCAGGCAATTTCTTCTGTGAAATTCAAGCAAGCATACTTAAATAATTAGAAAATGAAAATTTCAGAAATGTTATGCAATGGTTTGACTCTGTTACATGCTGTGAAACAAGTGGCTGAAGTCTGGTTAAGCCTTAGCTCTGATTGCAAGTATATCACTGTTGTGTTATCCTAGTTTGTGCCATGGGGGAAAAAATTCAAGTGCCTTTGACAAGCTAAAACTTGAGCAATGCTGGCTTGGCTATGATCAGCAGAAGCTCATTGAGAACTGAAGTTTAACAGATGTGTTAAATAAAGATACATGTATTTAATACAGGTTTTTTCTGCTGAGCAGGATCTGGACAATAGGCTTGGGCAGGTTTTCCATAGCATTCTTGGAATCTGGTGCTGCAAACTGATGTGTTCCATGTGCAAATAAACTGAGTAAGGAGAACATTATTGCTGTTGTTATGGTTTAGTTTTTGTGTTGTTAGTTGAGTTTTTTTAGGGGTTTTTTTGTTTGTTAAGTTTTTGGTTATTTTTAGTATTTGTCATTTGTTGTGCTAGGGAGTGCTTTGCTTGTTAAATAAACAATATTTTTCTGCTTTCAAATTGAGAAACCAAAACTACGACACAAATTAATACATTAGACAAAAATCAAACTAAACCCATGACAGCTGTGCTTTCCATACCTTCATTCAGAAAGTTTGGAGGAGGAGGAAACAGCAGCCTGAGATCTTGTTTCTTCTGCCTAGCTTAGACCATTCTTGTAGTTTTTCATTGTTTCTGTGTAATTTGTTATTATATCCCAAAAAGGAATGTCCTCCTTGAGGTAAACACCTCTCCATGTTATGTCTCCAGCTGTAGTCTCTGTAATTATAATTTCAAGTTTTGTCATTTAGTCAGGTTTTATTTGAAATGTATCTGAAAAACTTTTGGCTATTTTCTTTATGTCTTTCTTTATGTCAGGTTTTTCTAGGTAATTTTGTAAATTGTTCTCTTTGTCTTCAGGGAGTGAAGCCACAACAGGAACCCCTGTCTGTTTTCTTTTACCACAACTAGTAATGCTCAAACCTGCTGTAGCAAAGTTTTCCCCCACATTCTACAAATATTCTCTAACCCCTTATTTCTCCTCAGAAACCTGTGGTGTTAGAACCACAGTTCAAATGAGAACATGGCAAACACCTGGGTGTATCTGTCTTACCAGGAGTTGCTTAGCTCTTAAAATTGCCCTTCTACCTTCACCTCTCTCTAATTTTCTTTAACTCTCTTTTTTTCCCTTAAACTACAAGGTTGCCTTAATCTTACCTATTTTCTATGTATTGAGGGAAAAAAAAAAAGAAATATTTACCTATGCTATACAGATAAAGTCATGTTGTTTTGACAGTTTCAGATGAGGACTATTACAGGTGTTTTTCCTATTCTGTACAGAAAATTCAGGTTTGGGTTTTCAACAAATTTCATCTTCATGTGTGAAATCATGTCTCAGCTTTTTCAAATCACTGGATAAGACCAACTAAAAAGTAGTACACCTAGATAGTCCTAATTTAAGACTAGGCTATCCATCATTTCCAGTGACAAGAAAATACAGTATTTCAGGGTAAAATAAAAGCTGTGTGTATATAGAGAAGGTGGATTAAAATTGAAACATTTCCTAACTTCAAAGAAACTGTCTTTACTTCAAAGTGTTTATGAATTTGGACATGAAGACACTATGAAATATAAAACACTGAGGTTGAGAACCCCAGCTCTGGAGTTTGTGAGTGGCTTCTTGAACCTGCGTGAAGTTTATTTTAAATGTTATTAGTCATTTTTACACAGCTCTGTAGACTTTGTAGTTTGTAACTGGGGGCTTAGTTTATATTTTCAATAGAAATTATGTTGTGCTTTTGAATTTTGGTTTTGAGACCCAGGTAATGGAGTAGACACTTTTGAACCACAGCATCAAAATTTAAGAAGTCAATGTATGTTTTCTCAGTATAGGAATCTGGATAATTTCTTCATTTCTTTGTCCTAGAAGTTCCCTAATAACTGAAGTGTTAAATAAAATAGTTTTCCCTGTATTCCATTAGATGCTTCCTCATCATTTCCTCCTTTGCTGCTTTGGCAGAACTTTCTGGTTCCTAGTTTTCCACAAAGTACATAGACACAGAACTAAAATCTCATCAAATTTCAATTTTTTCTTTCTTCTTAGTGCTCTTCATTAGCCATAAATAGTACATGCAGGTAAATCTTGATTTCCTTGGTCTTTTATAACTCTTATGATACACAGGGCTGTGTGATACCAGCTCAACAGAAACATCATAATGTTCATGCTTCCTGCATCTGCTTAATTCCTTTTGCATTTGATTAGCATAGTTCTTACTGGTTTGTTGTCTTCTGTCTTGTGTTTTTTTGAAGCAAATCTCTAAGGGTACTGTCACAGTTTAAGTTATGAACGTGAATTGTAAGTAGTAAATTTTGTTTTCAAAAACTTTATTTAAAGTTTGTCACCCTCTTTGGGGTTTTTTGATTGGATTGCATATTCCTTTATTCTCTGCCTGCATTGAGATGACTGGTGACAAGAAGAGTTAAAAATGGATGCTGAGAGTCTTTTCTATTTTGCAGCAACCCAAAAAGATCTGCATTTTATCTTTCTAAGGGGATTTATTTAGAACAAGCACTTTTAGAGTATACCTTTGAAAGTTCTTTATACAAAAAAAAAAAAAAGAAGAGGAAGAGTTTTGTCTTTTTAAAAATAAAAAGATGAGTGGAAGAGTGTTTTCTCCAATAGTCAGTCCCTAAAAAAGCAAGTTTTAGTTTGTGAATAATTTGATACAAATACCAGAGCTGTCTACTTGAAGTCCATATTTATGCAAGCAGTGAAATGAAGGCAGATTTCTTTCTGGAGCTTCTACCAGTTGAAGTAAAATGCTGTAAATTGCCATTCAAGGAGGCCATGGGAGGTAAATCGAGCAGATTAAGGGTAATAAATCTGCCAACAATTAAGGTCTTATCAGAAATAAAATCAGGGGATTATGAAGTAAGCTAAGTAAAGCCTCTCTCTGGTAAGCAACAGACTTATTTCTGCTACACATTTGATGGGAGGTTGTAAGCAAAGAGCTCTGGTTTAGGAACCCACCCTGGGGATGAGTGGCCAGGGAGGCAGCATCGAGCCAGGAGCAGCCACTGCCCTGTGACCTGTCCTGGCTGTGCAGTGACCAGCCACGCTGGATCACCTCATCCTCATACTCTTAACAACAGCAACCCTGGAAGGGACCTGCCTGGGATGGAGAGAAGGAAATGTGAGGCCCTAACAAAGATGAACTAAAGCCAGGGCAATGATCTCATGACTTCAGTAGCTGCCTTAGGAATAGGAAAGCAACTGTGCCTTGCTTCTTAGCCAGAACTGTGACCATGCTCTTTTTGCCAGAAGTCTTTTTCTCCTTTCCTTACTCATACTTATGTCCTAGAAGTCAGTTCCCTTAAAAAATAGAAGCAGTTATTAGGTTTCCATGTTTAGTACCAAGTCAAGCTTTAGCTTTTCTTGTTTGGATCAGTGAGCTGCCTTACATTTGCCACAGTATAATCATTTAGCTGAGCAGGGTACCCGTTGTTGCTTATAACAGTAGAATTTAAATTATAAAGCACTGGGACTCTTTTCAGAAGGATCCCTGAAGATGGCTATTCATTAGTGCAGATTCCCTGTGACTTCTGAGTAACTCTAGCAGGGCTGGTACATAATATGGAGATACATTGAACCACATTAGAATTAAATAGCCATTGGATTAGGATGATAGATAGGAAGCAAAATCTGGTGTTTCATAATATTTCAGGAGCTCTGAGCTGCTCTGCTGACTCTATACTACATATATATTCATATATATATGTATACAATTCAATTTAGAAAGCTAGAAATGCTGAACGGTTGTTGTCAGACAATTTATCATGCTAGATAAATGCCTAGATGCAAATTTTTATCTTATGAAACATATTCTCAGCTGATGTAAATAAATCTTTTGGTTCCACAGAGTAATGATTCAGGTAATGTAAAACCCAGAAGAAACAGAAACACTTCTCTCAAATACTTTACAATAATTGCTGATTTTTCAAAATTAAGAAATGTAAGAAGTAGAGACCGTATAATCAGACTATCTAGCTAGATCATTTTCACTCTATTTATATTTTTAAACAAATGGTTTTACATAACTTCCATTGTTTTTTGCTTTACACACAGCTTCATTTTATTAGTTTTATTTTCAAAAATATATTGATGATTTGATGAGTTTCATAAATTATTTTGTGTACCAGACCAGGCAAATAATTTTTCTTAGTTACCCTGCTCTAATTAGTGCATTGGGAAGTGATGTTGTCAGGATTGTGAACACTGCAACATAGGAAAAATGGCTACTGACATAATGCCTAGATGCATATATTGCAAATGCTCTTGTGTCTCTGTCCTCTAATTAAATATAGTCCTCAGGTCAGAATATGATTAGTTGTCAAGTGACAATTTAAGAGGCTAGAAGAACATGTTTGTGCTGAAACTAGATCAGGAGTTTCTTAGTGTTATTTGTAGTGCATGGGCAGTGCATTTCATGACTTTTTGACAAGGCTTTTGCTGCACTTCAACAATAACATTGTTGTAGATTATGTCAGAATCTTCAGAGTGCAGACTTGGTGTGATATAAATTTGTACTCAGCATATTAAAACAGGAAACCTCACGTGAATGCATGCATTGACAGAGTATCCACAGAGAAAATTATTAAGAATTGTAAAAGGAAAAGTAAAATTACCAGGAACAACTGGAGGTATGAAGTTTTGCCTTGCTTTGTTTGTAAAACAAAGGGAAAAACTTGGTGAAAACAGGGGAAAAAAGATCAAAAGTTTTTTTTTATTTGTGTTGTTTGATATTATAAACATGATAAAATTGTGTCTTCTCTAAAAAATGCCATGCATCCTGTTTTTTGAGTTGCTTTGTTTTGCTTTTTTGTTTTTTTTCCTTTCAAAAGTGTTTTCATTAGAAAGAAGACGATGGCACTATTATTAAGGAGGAAAAATATCACATCTATGTATTGCAGCGATCTTTTCACTTAGAGGAATCCATTTTGTTACTTTTGCATAATCCAGGTTTAACCAGTGTGAAGTTTAGTGTAACATTAAACCAAGTTATATGCCACAAGTGTGTGACACAAAAGGAGAAATTCCAATCCCTTGGCACAAATTTTTGTTAATTTTGTAGTATTCAGGCATTGTCAGGAAAAAAGCTAAGTCTCACACAAGATTTGTTGCTGGCTTGGATTTTTTTTAGTCGTGAAATGGATTGTTTTAAGTATATATATGCTACATTTGCTTGTGAATATAAATGTCTCACAAAGTGTATGAATGATATTTCTTTTTTTCATGGTTTCCTGAGATGCTTTATGACTGTTACAGAATTAATCAATATCAATGACCAGATAAAAGATATATTTTCCTCTGACCTGCAAGATTATATGCTTTGCTGGTTTCTTTTCTGCACAGCATGAGAGGTTGTCTTTGCAACCTTTTTAAAATCCCTGTCCACAGATTTGGAAATCCAAAGAGTTTTTTCAATTATTGCCAAGAAAAATAGATCTTGGCATTAGAGACACTTTTTGTATTACTTCATTCTGCAAGTAAAAAAAATAAGGGTACTCAAATACAGAGCAATATTACCCAATTTATAGATTACAACGGTTATTAGGTAAGGCTTGAATTTGCATAGACATAGTATGAAAAAACAGCAGCTCTGTTGGGGCTGTTTAAATTGTATGTACATAAGGCTTCTCAGATCATGTTGATTTACATGATCAGGCAAGAGGCTGAGACCTGTCTGACATCATAAAAATTCTAAACTTTGTGAACAAATTTGTCAGGAGTCAGTGGACAGGCTGTGAAAGGCAGCGGCTCCAAGACCTCACATCTCTGTCATGCTCCTCTCATCTGGGATGTGAAAATTTTCTCTAATAGCAGTAGAGCTCTTAAGGTTACAGTAAATTTAAAATGAAACCCTGAAATCTAGAATTTTTTATTTTTTTTTACTTTTTTCTTTTGGTGCTCTGTGCTCAGGAGGGAAAAAAAGAGTGCAGTATGCACCACCTTTATACCCATGCTGGCTACTCCTGACCAGAGCTTGTGACATTTCTGATAAACGGTTTAAGTTAGACATGAAAATATTTTTACAGCAAGGTTCTTTTAAATGATGCATTTTTTAAAATCAAAGTCCCTGGTCTTGGAGGGAGAAAACCCAGTATGTTTGTAGCCAGCGACTGCTATTTAGATATGTCCATTTATCAATTTCAAATATGGCTAGAGTTCCTCCTTTTAAAGATTGAGTTGATCTCTCCATTATCCATGAAATCTTTCAGACTGAATGAACTTAATGTGCTTCTATATGCCAGGAGCAGTTTAGCAGATTCAGGACTATAATAACAGTGGAATAACCTTCTCACTTTACTGTGGACAAGATGATACATGCTAGTTTTCCCCAAGGATATTTTCAGATCTCCAGCCTGAATCCCTATCTTAAGCATGTTTATAGCAGAGAAAGGGCACTCAGGCTTTGAGCAGAGGTTGTACCAGAAATTATGCTGATCCCTAAGTCTGCTTGTACTGCCACCACTGCAGGGTTAGCCAGGGACAGCAGGAAGGGGACTTCTTCAAATTGGAGTTGAGAAGTAGGGCAAGAAGGGTGTTTGAGAAGCCAGTGGTGTTATAGACCTGAGTATGTGTCCTATATTTGTAGAAAACCCAGTTGAGGTTCTAGGATGATGATGATGATAATTGTTATCAAAATTATTAATTATAATTTTATTATTATTATTATTATTATTATTTAATTATGATGATGAACTGAAGAAGCTAGTTGTGCCAGAGGAACTATTGTGTTCTTAGATCCTGAAAGTTATAGTGAATTTTCTATTCATTTCATGTTATAGTGATTGCATCCTCATTTAGTTTATGAATCTTGATGTTTATATATACACACACACACACACACACACACACATATATATATATGCAAGCAGGGATAGAATAATATCTAAAAGATTAAAAGGAGAAGGAGAAAAGAGAGATGAGATGAGATGATGCATTATTTACCATTTTTACCATACAGAACAAATTTTTAGAATAAGAATTCAATCCTTAGTACCTCATGGTAGCATATTATTCAGCAGTGCTTCTAGACAGCAAGGGCTAATCTAAAATCTGTGAGGCAGAAACAAGTAGCAATGTTTCACAGTTACAGCCCACTATATCCTTGGTTTATGTGCCTTTCTATACCTGTATGTACCAACTTGCTGGCTATTAGTGGGATTCTGAATATTCCTGAGGAGTAATTGTTTGTCAATTTATCTGATAAAAATCCATACATCAGAATTTCATAGAGTCCTAATTAAAACTACTGATCACATTTTATATGCGAAATACATTTATGTGTGGATTAAGTCTAACCAGATTTTATAAACTGAATTGAGATTATAGATCAAAGAAAAGATTTTCCATGTCAAAGAAGTAGTTGCACAATTATTTTTTGTATTTTATAATAACAGATATGTAGAACTGCCTCATCAAGTGATATATGGTGCTCTGGCTTCATAGCAGGCAACTGAAACAGTGCCATTTTTAAATCAGGGAGTATCTAGCCTGGCATATATTTTTTTTTTCCTGTAACGTATACAGGGAATGAAGTTGTTAATTTATCATTCAACATGGAGAAAAGAAAAATGGATTATAGTACTACCTTGACCTTTACAGCACTCTGGTAATATAATTTCCTGAGCACTCATCCTGAGCACTCAACTTTCAGGAGTTCAGCAGCCTGTTCAGTAGAAGAGAAAGGGGCCAAACCCTCAAACTATAGCATATTCAGTGGTTCCAACACACTCAGTGTCTCCAACATAACATCCTCTGGTATCCTTCACTGGCACTTCTGGAATTGATGCTTGTGAGTTTTCATTACCTTCATGGCAATAACATTATTGTTTCCTTTTCATAGACCTAGCAAGACTCAAAAATGGCAAAACTTAGCATTTGTTTCTATTTAGACAACCCAAAAGACAAAGCAAACCTGTCCAGCTGTTTTGCAGCAAAGAAGCACCTGCTTGCCCACTCAGTTGCGTCAACCTTGCTTCCAACATGTACATATCCAAAAATTCATGCCTTTAGAGGATAATGTAAGTTTGTTGGTGCTTCCTCCATATCAAGTGGTTCGGTGTGTTTTTCAAAAATAACCAGTGGGAATTGCATTTAAAATGTAACTCTTTGACAAAGCTTATTGTACTGGAATGGCCAAGATAAGAGTTACGATGGGTTGTGTTTACTGCTGTACAAACACTCAAGCAGGAATGGCCAGATAAGATAGACTTAGGACTTTGGGATAACTATGGATATTATATGTACTGTTACAGGTCACTCTAAATGCTCTTCCTCTTATTTACTCCTGTTTTAGGAAAGGATCCACTGTAATGTAACTTACTTGGTGACTCAAAAGTCAGAAAGACTAGAGGTCAGATGGAACTAATAAATAATTTTGGGTATTACTATTCTGATGTGGAAAATAAGATGACCTTAATATTAGCAAATAAGAGAAGCTTTTATACAGGAATCAGTGTAGGGTGCTTCTCATCATCCCTTTCCCACCTTGTGCATGCTGAATCTGCAGAGACAATCAGACCTTTTTCAAGGGTTCTTACTCCTTTTACACCAGTGAAGTTAAAAAAATATTCCATTTTTAGCACAAGCCCACTTCTTTATATTTATCATATAAAAATAAGACACAGAATTTTTTAGATGCTTTACAACTTGATGATGAGAAGGTCAAGATAGGCATAACTAAAGATCATGAACATTTCAAAATAAAATGCTTGTGAAATCACTATTTGCCATCCTTCATGGAAGGCTGATATAAACTGCCATAACTCTGCTGAACTCAGTCAGTGCCCTGAATTTCCTACCTAATAAGGCACAGGATATGCCTTGAAGCACCTGAACGGAAGAGTAGCAAGTGACTCACACTCAAAACTTATTTCTTTAGCTCAATCATAAATTTAAAGGCTTATTTCCCCTTGGAGTTTACTGAGGAAGTATTTAATCACAGGACAACAGGGAGAACTAAAGCCAGTTAAGATGCCTGACATCTATTTTATAAAATATTTAGACAAAGTACATTAAGGAACAGATGACTTTGAAATGAATGGGAGCAGAGCACTAATGCAGTTGACTGCCTTTAACATAGTGTGTTCACTGAGGATGTGCTCTGGAGGAACTCCACTGCACTGGAGTTCAGCTGGGTGTTTCACCTGTGTTTCTGCAGCTAAAGGAACAGGATCATATTTTAATTTTAGGGCAGTTGCTGGCAAATAGAATATACAGTATTCCATGTTACATACATTGAGCTGAAACTTTCAAGTAAACAAGAAGAATAACACTGAGAAGCTTTTTTAAAAGAGAACTGTTGTTTAGATTTATTTTTTTTTTAAGTGTAATGGTCTGTATGTCAGCATATATGGGATTTTTTAAAATGTATTCAACTCAGTAGTTTTTTGAATTCCCAGAGCTACTAATTGAGCTTGACTTTTCTGGTAAGAGTAACTAATGGAAAAGAAAACCCAGAAGAAATAAAATAATCTAATGCTGTAACATACATTAACCACAATTTAAACATTTAAATATTTAAAAAACAAATCAAAAGATATTGATAGTTTCAAACTGTATTCTAGGAATGGAAAATTAGTTAGGAGAGTGCAAGTTCTTTTCAGTGGCTCTCAGGATCACTGAGGCAATGAGCACCCACTGAAACACAGGAGGTTCCTTCTGAGCACCAGAAAATGCTGCATGACTGTGAGGCTGACAGAGCACTGGCACAGCTCACCCAGAGAGTTTGTGGACACTTCACCCTTGCAGATGTTCAAAACCCACCTGGACTTGGTCATGGGCCACTGGCTCTGGGTGACCATGTTTGATGTTGGAATAGATGATTTCACTGTTTATCTGATTCTGGGATACTCTGAAGATTTTGTTCCAAAGTATTTTTGATAGCTGAAGAGAAAAAAATGAGACATTTTTTTGTGTCATTCCTTTTTAAGTTCAGGAAATACAGTATGGTGATTTGTGAGAATAGAACACTGGTCATCCTATATCAGAAGTGTTCATGTGAATGTAACAGGAATATCATAAATCATGTTGGTGTGCACTAGGATTCTTGCTTGTTGGATTTGGGTTTTTTTTAATTTTACCTCTCTTCTTTCCTCTTTCTCATCTTATGTGATACCATTAAAAGAACTAGGATACAGCCTCTCTTTTTTTAGGAAGGAAAAGAGTTTGCTGAAATGAAAATATTCATCTTCTTTGGCCTTTCTTCTGCCCGAGGATGGGGAGGATTGGTCCCATGTACATCAGAGCTGAGTGCTTCTATGTAGATATGTGTCTGGTAAGGGACAACCTCTTCCTATTAGTACCCAATCTGCCTTCTTCCTTGTAGAAAAAGAGTAGCTGTTCATCCAAAGGCTATGCTGCTGGTAAATTTTCCCTTTCCACAGGGCAGGATTGTGTCAAGTACTTTCCCAGGCAGTATTTGATGCCTGAACACAGTTTCGGATGTCAAGACTTGAGTGCCACATATGGCTTAAGTTGTAGGAATAATGCCATTTTACAGGATACAAACCTTTCTGAAGAGGGAGTCACACTCTTACAAAGCTTTAACTCATAGGTAAGGTGGCTTAGGGCAACAGTGACCTAAGGAGTGTTCTGTGGCTTTATGTGCCAAACAAACAACTCAGAAATGTCAAGCATCCTCTGAATCTTCATCAGACAGGGCCTTCCATCTCCTTTGAAATTCTGTGGAAACCTAAGAGCAAATTTGAACATTTTGTCTTCAAATGTTTTCCATAATACAGGGTTAAAAATCATTCTTGACCTTAATGTTTGTGTTATATTGCTATGGGTTTTCTTTTTGCCCTATGGCTGAAATTTTAAGAAACCCCAAACTTTTAAAACTTGTTCCCTCCCCAACATTCCCTCCCATTCCCTCCCTCCCTTCTTTACCCCATTGTGCCTTCTCACCCTATTTTTTCTTTTTTTTTTGTCTCTAATTGACATTTATGAATTTGATGGTCAAGTGGCAAGGTTTTTGAAAATAAATTAGCTACTGAGCTATCAGGAGGATCACGTTTCTGCACAAATCACTGCTTCGGCATTCTCCTGTCATTTTAATGAGGCACATTCTTTTGAGCTGGCAAGTCACAATTTCACCACCCAGAGCCTCACTCTGAGGTATTTTTATAATGTCACAGTTTTTTGTTATAATCCTTGCTAGCTGGCACCATTTGGCACATGCTTCCCTGCAGGCTATTTCTAATCCCATTACTGTGGAAGTGACACAGTTTGTAGCTTTTTTAGCACATTTGAGGGAACATCTGAGAGACACTTTGGTCTCCATCAGAAATGGCTGCGTTTATCTAGAGTTTCCAGCTGTGTTTAGCTGAAATCCAGGGAGAAAATGCTGTTTTAAAGGTAAAGAGTAGATAAAGAAAATTTAAATGTTCACCTTGATAATTAGGAATGCAGTGATGGATGGAAAGCTGCCAGGAGAGTTTCATAGTTTTCAAATAGAAGTATAGATCACAGTAAATCAATTGTTTGGCTTTTTAAATTCCCACTTCTTCTTCAGGAAAAAAAAAATTACTGCAATTTACATCTAAATTCTCCTGCTGCTGCTAATTAAAAGTAGGTTTTCGTCTTCTTTAAAAATACCTAAATTGTGCTTGTTATCACAGAATTGTTGTTAAACTTTATATTCTTTTCATTCATCAATCTAATTCATAATGAACTATCTCAATGAGAACTTTGGATAAAGGATTTCAAACTGTATGGAAATAGTTCATTTCTAATTTTAAAGAAAATACAAACCACTATCCTGGCTCCAGCTGAAGGTGCAGTTACTGTGGCCTTCTATTTGGCATGTGGCCATTAGCAGATGATTAGGGAAAGAATATAAAAACAGAATGACTTTTCCTGTGCCATAACCTTCTGATTTTGGAAGCTACAGCCTTTTCTGAAGCAGAGGTTCATACTTGAAGCTGAGGTATTCATCTTGTGTTTTATATAATTCATAAAACTTTCTGTGAATTCCTTTAAGTGCTTTTGAACACATTCAGTTTCTGACATATAAATCCTGTGCTAAAAGCTTCCACAGCTCAATTACCTACCCTGTGGCAAAAAAAAAAACCCTGTGCTTGCTCTTTTCTAAACAGTTCTGTGATAACTTAAGGTGATGCCTCTAGTTGTTGCATTGTGAGGAACACAAAATCTTTCATATTTACTCACCATATAAATTTTATCAGTTTCTTTGAAATTATGCCAGCAGAACCAGACATGTCTTACCCCCAGAGTTCTCTCTTCCCAAAAAGTGTTAAAAGATTTAAACTTTGTAACTTCTTTATCCTTTTATTTAGCTCTTCTTTCTGTTTCTTCTATTAGTTCTGTATCCTTTTCTTCTCCTTAATTCGGAAACCAGAGCAACATGCAGTGTTCAAAAGTCATATGTTTAAGAGATTTATCCATTGTAATGAACTTTCTATTTGTTGTTTATTTGTACTGCATTCTCCTGGTATTAACTCTCCTTCAGACTGCAGGTGAACATTAAATTGAAAAATATCGCCAAATATCCACAAGATCTTCAAAACCACTTTTTTTGGAGGTGAAAACTTGGTGTTTTCCCTGTATATTTCTATTGCATTTACAAATATACTACTTAGGCATCCAGTATTATGAGAACATTTTATGACTTTTGATAGTCCATTTCAGTTTCAATCCACCATTAATAAGAACCACTTTGTTCATCTTCATATCTACTGTCCTTTAGAGATTTATGAACATACTGAACACTAAGATGCCTTTACATTGCAGCTCTGCAGGTATCTTCTGGTGATGAACTTATCTTCATAGTAAATACTGGCTATTTTTTTTCTTGTTCTTAAACCTCTATTAGCTCTTGACCTGGTAATACCTATTATCTCTTTTGTAGTTTATTTTCTAGAGGAATTTTTAGTGAGAGACTTTGTCAAAAGTGATGAGGAAATCCATGTGCTCTATATTGCCCTCATCACACTCATCTATGCACAGTTACTTTCCCCAAAGAATTCTAGTAGATTTTTAAAGATTTATTTCCTTCCATAAAAGCTGGTGGTTATTGTGTCCCTGATACATGAAATTTATCTTTTCATCTTTTCCAATTCTTTTTATTGATCTCCCTGATATGGAAGTTCAGACATGTACAATGTTCCAGCACTGTTAAAGCCCTGCTCAAGTTCTGCTGTTACTTCCCCATTCTTCTTGACTCTGGCACAGGGAATAAGCAGAGGAGCTGTGGAAGAGGGGCACAACACTGCACGTGACCAGGAGATGCATGGGGCTTCTCTGAGACCCCAGAGAGATGGGGAGTCTCAGTCCCCAGGGGTACCCAGAGGGAGCAGGCAGGTTTTGTGCTTATGGGGATGTGAAGTAAGGATCCAACCCCTGACAGTAAAGGCTGGAAGGCTTTGGACACAGAAGGAAGATCAGGTCAGCAAATGAGACGTAGAAGAGGCACCAGGACCTGCATCCAGCCAAGAACCTGAGCCACAGAGCAGTACTGGGAGAAAGGATGAAGGTCAGTGGATATTTCCTGAGGCAAAGGATGGAGGACCCTGCCTGCCAAGCTGAGCTGCTGCCCAGGAAGGATTGCTGCTTGCTGGGAGCTCAGAGCCTGGACATGGTGGAGAGAAGACTGAGGTTCATCCAGCTCTTGAATGGTTACCCCATGGCCAGGGAAGCCCCAAGCCATGTCGACTGTGATCAGTTTGGGGGAGAGGGTGTAGGGCAAAGGAGCTGGGTGTTGGATCTTCCAGCCTGTCCCCGAGAGGGAAGGCTTGAGTAGGGGAGTGGATGTGCCTTACAGGTCAACACCTAATGGGGAGCTGAACTCTACAGCAGCTGTTTGGCTTTAGCCACCACAGTCTTAAGGCTCAAGGACTGGGAGCCACCAGTAAGAGTTGATGCCTCCCCAACCTGACAGCTCTCCACACTGAGGCAGATGACTTAGGGGATGAGGGCAGAGAAGTAGATGTTGTTTATCTGGCCTTTACTGAGGCTTTTAACACAGACCGCTAAGTGATCTCCAGAGGTACTTTCATCACTCAGCTGTTCTCTGTGAGGTTGTGATTTTAAAAGTGGTGAAATGCATCACACAGGAGTTCTAAAACTGTATTTTAAAGTTCCCTTAGAAATAGTCAATGAGCATCATTGAGTCCATACTACTAGTTATTTTGGTTTTCATTTTATCTAAAACCACTTTTATTGACACTTCTGTTTGAGAGCATTTATTCCAATTTTCCTATATTAAGAAAGTTGTAATTGTGAAAATATAACTGGGTTTTTTTCTGTGGTGAATGGCACAAAGAGGTTATTTTTTTTTTTCTTTTTTGTCATCTCCCAGCCTTACAGGCCCTTGCCAGCTTACTGCTCCTAATGTAGTAGAATACGCTTTTATAGGCATTTTATATGAGCTTAGCAAATTATTTTTGGTCTTAGCAAAGCCTTTTTGGTCTGCCTTTGATTTGAAATCTAACTTGCCCCATACTATGCATTCCTTGTTCTTCTTGATTTTTATTTCTAAGCTCTTAATTCAGAAGCATGTCTTACTTTTACTAGGCACTATGTTTGGTTATTCTAGGTTTTTCTTTGGGTTAAATTTTTGGGTCTGATTTTTTGTGGTGGGTGTTTGTAGACTGATTTTAGTGATAAATAGTGCATTCTGTACCTATAATGTGCTGTTTTCAGATACACCCCATGGTTTTTTACAAAGATCTTGTCAATTAGATCTTTTCAATTTAGCTTTAACAATATTCCTTATTCTTATGTCCTTCAAATTCTTTGAATTTTAATATACTATCATAATTTTTTCCTGAATCACTTCTTTAAAGATAGCAATAGCTGGAGTATCTCAGAGTATTGCTTCAATAACTTCTTGAACCACAGGCACTGTGTGTTGCCAGAACTACCAGATTTTCTTTTGCCTTTGTGGTTTCTTCAACCAGTTCTCTTAGAGACAATCACCTTGGATGCAATTTTAAGTTCTCTACCACCACGTCTTGTGACAATTGCCAGTTTTTGTGGGGCTGTTTTCTCAATACTGCCACGAGATTGAGGCACGGCTGTACACATGGTCCCACATGTGTTAGTAGAAGCAAGGTCAGAGAACGTTATCATGCATGTCCAAACAGCTGCCATCTTGCTTAACAGCTCAGATGCTGCCTTCCTGCACAGCTAATGCAAATTTTAAAGCCTGATAAAAGATATCTTTTCACCTTAAATTTATGGAGAATGTTCTTATTTTTAATGAGCTCTAGTTTACACCAGATTGTGGATCATCCCTTTAATTCTGCCATCACATTACTTGAGCAGAGACAAGTGCTGCTTTGAAGTGTCATTGTGCTGTGGAAAATCTGACATTCGGAGCTGAGTGCAAGATGTAGCACTAAGAAAGTGGAAGATGTAGGCTCCCAGACAAGGACGTTTCTCTGCATTTTAATACACACCTGTATTTATTCTTCCAGTCCCTCTGATTCAAACATCGCAATGTCTGTTTTGCATCAGAGAAATTAAGTCTTCTTTCATTTACAAGTTTCACAAGGAAAATCAAAAGTAGGTCAGAAGACAACTTAATGTCAGGGGTTTTTTTTCCACCAGTAAAAAGGAGTGAAAGAACCACCTTTTATGATCAATATGGTGCCATTCCCTTTTGTGTTAAAAGCTGGCTGTTGCACTCTGTGTCGACTCTGCACAGCATGTTCCGTTACTTTAAAAGCCAAAACTTTAATTACTGGATGGAGAACCTGAGAGGTTACCAAGACATGCATTATTTGGAACTTGCCTTCGGATGGAAGACAAAGAAATAAAAGTTTTTTAATGAAAAAATATGAATAAACAGACATTTATATCATGCTTGGGCAACAATACCCTAATTCTCTATTTTATTCTTGCAAATGATGCAGAGGCATAAAATAAATGTGTTCTTCTGATTGCATTGACTATTAAATGACCTTAAAAGAATAATTTTTAAAATAAAACTAATGACATTGCAATGGAAAAGTTCCTGCTGCATAAGAAAATTTATTTTACTTTAATGCATACTAAAGGGTGCATTGTTGAAAAACAATTAAACCTAATTGTTGAAACTCAGGAGTCTGGCAAAGTGAGGGTTATAGTGTTAGGATGATTAATAGAGCCTTTTAATTAAGGAAACCCAAGGAACTGCACACCTTTGCAAAAGTTTTCAAGTAGAAGGGAAAAGTACAGGTTTTCAGTAGTGCTTTCCTGAAGGGGTCATTTACAAAATTTTGGTGTGAGTCAAAATGAAAGAGTCAGAATTTGCAAACTGACATCATAGATCACTGCATACTATTTTCTCATGGGACCCTCAATACAAACTACTAAAGTTTCAGTTTAAGCTTGAGAAGAAAGAGAAGAAATAGGTATTTGCAGGAATTGTGGGATGATCTCCCCACTTAGATTAGAATAGAATAAAAATCAGAATGGAATCATAAGACCTTTCAGGCTGAGAAATACTTCTAAGACTTCTAAGTCAAATCATAAACCAAATTATACCAAGTTCAACACTAAACTATGTCCCTCAGTGTCACATCTGAATCTATTCTAAATACTTCCAGGGATGGTGACTCCACTCTCCTGGGCAGCATGTTCATTGGACAAGCTTTACAATATTCTCCATGTAGAATTTCTTCCTAATATCTGTTCCAAACATCCTCTGTTGCAGTTTGAGCCCATTTCCTCTCATTTGATTGCTTGTTACCTAGGAGAAGAGCCCAATTCCCACCAGACTAACCTCTCCTTTCAGGGAGTTTTAGAAAGTAATAAGGTCTCCCCCTGAGCCTCCTTTTCTCCAGATCAAACACCCCCAGCTTCCTCAGCCTCTCCTCATCAGACTTGTGTTCCAGACCCTTCTCCAGCTCTGTTACCCTTCTCTGGACACCCTCCAGACCCTTAATGCCCTTCTTGTAGTGAGGAGCCCAAATCTGAACACAAGATTGAGGTGTGACCTCAGCAGTGCTTACAATCACTGCCCTGGTCCTGCTGCCACATCTCTGCTGATACAGGCCAGGATGTCCCTGGCTTTCTTTGCCCCCTGGGCACAGCTTGTGTTCAGCCATTACTGACCAGCACCTCCTGGTCCTTTCATGATGGGCCTCTTTCCAGCCACTCTGTCCCAATCCTGCAGGGCTGCAGGGGGTTATTGTGACCCAAGCGCAGGACCAGGCATGTGGCCTTGTTGAACCGCAGTCCATGGATCCAGCCTGTGCAGATCCCTCTGTAGAGCCTTCCTGTCCTCCAGCAGATCAACATTCCCACCCAAATTAGAAAATGACTGAGGGAGCACTGAACCATTGGTAAAGATATTAATCAGCATATTCCCAAAACTTAGCCCTAGGGAACACCACAACTGACTTATCCCAGGTGGATGTAACTTCATTCGCCACTCCATGCTCAACCACCCAGCCAGGGTTTAGCCAAGGAAAAGTACACCCACCCAAGCCATGAGCAGCCAGTGTTTTCAGCAGATTACCCAGTCCTGCACTAGCTACCATCGTGGCATTTCTGTTCATTGTTCTCTTGATGACTATATCATGGTTTTGTAACTATATTGAAATACAGCTGTCACTTCAACTTAGAAAGACAGTAACTGTGGTAATTTACAGCTGCAGGATCACTCCATCCTCTGTTGTCTTGGAGCGAACTTTTAAAGACAAAGTAAAAACCATTGCCATGCCACACTGTGCATCAGAACAGAGGTTCCAGTATAAATTTTCATTTATTCTGAGACTTTTTGTAGAAAGCGTGGAAAAGTTTACAGGCCTGTTTTTTTACTGGTATTAATTATTCCATGTAGGTCATTAGCACTGATGAATCTAAACATGATATCTAATGGCACATATCATCAGTACTTAGGAGTCTAGATTTTATATTTAATGTCAGCAAGATCCAAATTCGGGAGACTTAATTCCAGATCCTAATTTATAAACTTGGCAGTTGTCACTATGATTTGTGGCACTTGGTGATTCCAGTTATGGAGACCTAAAGCTCCCTTCTCCCTCTGGAAATCCATGCATGACTACCCCAGCCCATCTCCCTTGTGTTTTGTGAGTAACAACTGGAAATGCCTTCACAGGACTCCTTTATTGACTCAGAGAGCATTAGATTAATTCCTCTTTCTATTTTCTTAAATCCTGATCTGTGTGTGTGTAAATTATTTTGGGGAATATTAAATTATTGACATAAGGAGTGATGTGCATTAATATAGTTTACCTAATGAGTGGACTTAACTCCCATTAGGTAGAAACCCATTTACTTAATGGTGCTTTGTTTTTTTTTTTTATTTTAGTATTGTTGTCTAGAAAATAGCTTTTTTTAAATTATTATCTTGAAGAGCTTAACATATGAAGAAGCTGAAGTGCATAAGCATTCTGGGGAGAAACCTATCGGTAATTAATACACTTCATAGTTTTCCTTTCCAAGACACTTAGCCTAATGACTATAGAGATAAGGCAAAAATGTACTGTAATATTCCACTGTCTTCTGCTTTTTATTAGACTCTTTACCTGTACAGTGAGCTGTAGGCTGGGGTGCTATTGACTTCAAGAAAAATATACTTGTGATGATGTACATTTTTTTAATGTTACCACTGTCTTATATCAATCTCATCTGCAGGACATAGAACAAGAATTGTCTCACTCAAGCAAAGTGCCTGGCTCCCAAATGGGAGTTTCTGTACTAGCACTAGGACTAAATCTCTTAACTGTAAAATAAAATAACTTAAATTATGAAAAAATGAAAATTACCTGGCTTCCATTCAGAATGTCATGGTTTTAAATATAGTGCTCTCTTTCAGATAGACTGGTGTTCAACAAACCTGGTCTTTATATTTACAGTAGTTCTATTTTAAAATAGAAAAGAAACTATTTGTAACGGGAAATCTTTTATGTATCACACATTTACAGTTATATTTGATGCATTTGACTAGCTTAGAGCATATTGAGAGTGGTAGACATGCTATGCTAACATACCTTGTTCATTCTCAAATAGAGCTTTAGAAAAAACGTTTGAAAGAAAAATTGTTTGCAATTCCTAAGTAGGAAATGCTTCAGAAGGGTCTGTTCTTGTGTCAATATTTCACAGGCTTCAGTTCAGAGGTCTGTGTGTTGTGAAAAGGAACGGAAGTAGAAATATTTATGGTACCTCAGTTGCCAAAGTTGGTTAGGGCTGACATTTCTTCTTAATGTAATTTTTCATCATATTCTTGTTAGATTTATTTATGTTCAATCTTATTTGCTTTAAAAATGTATTTTGTGATATTTTCAGCAAGTGAGGTGTCTATGCCTGACATTAAAAGTTGGGAAATATGAGTGACATTTCAACGTTATCAGGAAATTATTTCTACTAGACCCTTGAAAGAGAGGGTTAGTGGAAAAGATGCAAAATTAATTTCAGTTGTGAATATACTGATGAATGTTGTTTACAGGTTTACAAGCTTATCACAAGTACATGCAGAGATAACGTGGATTTAATATGAATTGTTGAAAGCAGGCATGACCCAGCGCACATTAGCGTAAGCAGCAATTCAGGCTTTCTGCTTGTAGGAAAATATTGCATGAGGTGAGGACTGTACACATCCATTTTGGAAACAAGTATGAAAACTTGCTAAACATTGTTGCACCCAAGACACTGATAAAACTCCTCCAAAGATTATAATTCTATTTCATAGATTTCTACCAAATTATATTCACTTTGTTTACTTTACCCATTTAAGATTTCTAAACAAGTCTGTTTTCCTTTGCCCTCCAACTTAAGTTTCTGTTATGAATGTTTCAGCACAGGAGATATTAAAAAAAAAAAACCAATAGATTATTAAGGATTTGATTCTTCTTTTCCCAAATGACTTCCAATAATGAGATTGTAGAAAACAATGAGTTAAGAATCCTGTGACTAACTTTTATTGAAAACATCCAGTCTGAGTGCATAAACATGTGTTTATACGTAGTTTACCACAAATTTAAATAAAGCTATATGCAAAATAAAGTTCACACATGTTATTCTCAAGAAGAATAATAGATGTAAAAATGTGTATTTTATACCATATGTAAGAAATTAATTATTAATGTGACCTGAATATATAATATGTTAGTTTGATATAGCAGCAGATTATATTAGTCTTTTTGCCTTAAGTTTCATGCTATGAAAATGCAAGAAAGGTTTTCAAGATGTTTGTAGCCTAACTTCTACATGGGGAAGCCTGAGGCTGTCATTACCACATGTTTTGTCAATGCAGCAGAAGGGGTTTTCTTAACCCAGGTTTTCAGGAATCAGTAAGGAATATTTCTATCACTGACTTAAGGAAGTATGAGGAAATGTTCTGAATTACTTTGTGTACATTAGAAGAACAGAGTCTAGACTAATCTGTTCATTGTCAGAGGAGAGCAAGGAGATGTGAACAGTTATTTTGGAAACATGAACTGGGGATCAGACATCTGAAATAAAATTTATGGTCCAAAAACCTGCTCAGATGTTTAGACAAAATGTTTAGAGTTGTCTAATCTTCCTGAGAAGCTCTCTTTTAGGTTTCTTTTAAGTTCTTGTCAGTTAATAAATTAAATGTCATGTGGCAGGCTTAGAACTGACCCAGTCTCTGTTTCTGCAAAACTGTCAGAAACTACACAGATCTGTACTTAAATACCCATCCAGTCTGTAAAGTCTGAACATTTCTGGAACATGTCAGATGAAAGAAATCTCTTTAAAAAAAAAAAAAATTTGTAAGATATTTATTTTAAATAATTTTTAAATTTTTGTTTTCAAACTATGTTAAAATGCTTTTATAGTAAAGCCACTGTTACATAGTTCTTGATTTTTATATCAGTACCTTTATTGTTAGGCTGCTTTACTACTAGGCAGTGGGACACCAAAGTTTGGTTTTACTTTTAGTTAAAACTCCTGTCTCATTCTGAAAATGTTCTCTTTCCAGAGTAATAAGTTTTTCAAGATGGATACTCTCCAAAATTAGGCAGAAAAACAGTCTCTCAGGACTCATATGCCCTGAAGGAGACCAAGTGAAAGGGATGTGATTCTTCAGCTTATTAGATTGTTCATGTTCATCAGAGGTTCGTCATTTCATTCTAGATCTCCAGTTTGCTTCTGTTTTCACCAATTTAAAATGTCAAGAAGTTCATAAAGTAAGCCTTAGAGGAAGGTTTCTCTTCTTGGTTATTTACCATAACCAGCAGGTAAATAATGTCTCTCCCTGACTTGTGGAGCATTTTGCATTCCCTAGGCTTCAGTGCCCTCATCTCACAGGGGTAGCTGTCTTTGTCTTATAAAGTCCAAAATGTTCATGTTCTGGGGCAAAAGGAGAGAGATCCTTGAAAAGGATCATGCCCAGGATTACCACAGAGTTACTCAGACTTTGAGGAAGGGTGGGATTGCCAGCCCCAAACAGCAGCACTGTGGTTCTACTGAGAGATCTCTGATTCCTCTTCCTGAGGTGTCACCTCCTCACAGTTTCCACAGAATCAAAGACTGGCCTGGGTTGGAAGGAACCTAGAAGGTGATTTTGTTTCAACCCCCTTGCCATACTCAGGGACACCTTCCACTAGACCAGGCTGCTCAGAGCCCCATCCAACCTGGCCTTGAACACTTCCAGGGATGGGGCAACCACAGCTTCTCTGGGGAACCTGTGCCAAGGCCTTACTATCCTCACAATAAGGAATTTTTTCTGAGTTTTTTCCATAATGGGGTGCATGCAGCCAACACAATGAAGAACAGAAGCAAGTATGTCCAGCTATTTTCTCAGAATGTATGGCAGGGGAATGTAAGCTTCCTGAGTGTCCCTGGTAAATCTTCATCTATTACACAGTGACTGGATGCTTAACCCTAGGGTTTGCTTTACACTGAGTTGCAGATATTTGAAATTTTGCCTGTTGCAGTGATCTCTGTAGAGCTATGATTACAACTACAGATTTCTGAGCCTCAGGGGGTGGTGTTCTGTGTTACTCTACCCCATTTATTCTGTTGTTTTATGCTTTAGAGCCTGTATTTTCATTTCTCTGTGACCACATCTTGACTTTGTACAGAAATTATGTGTCTTAAATTTTTCATGCAGTAGATGGAATCGTTTCCCTTTGATGAGAATTTAAAGAATACAGCTGTCCTAGATATGTCTTAAGTAGGCGACTGGTTCAGTGGAAATACAATGCAGCCACTGCCAATTTGAGAGATCCGAATGTCAAGCAAGAAGGAGTTAATGTGGACTTAAATATATCTGAAAGCAAACACACTTAATGATAATGACAAGTACTTATGCAAATGAACTGCTAATACTCATCCAGCCAGAGGTGATTAAGTCTTTTAGGCCAACTGGAGATTTCACCCAGCAGGGACTATGTGGTAAAAAGACAAAGGTTTAAATAACTTGAGGGGTTATAGCTCTAGTGCTGCACTTAAGTCACATTTCTCTGAATTATCCTTCCTTTAATGCCTCTTCCCTTCCCCCAGGAAGGAGGTCACAACTTCAGTTACCTTGTAAATCTTTTAACCTGCACATTTTTAAGGCCTGTAAGAGCACTGTAACCTATCCCAGAGTGATATGCTGGTATTAAATAGACTGGAATAATGAACGGACCTAAGGGATTATCTAGTCTGATACTTAATTATGTAGACTAGGATCAAGGGAGAGGAATGAAGGAATTACATCTGTCTCTCACTCCTATGGTGTTTGTCCACAGAAAACAGTTATTGATACTTTTCTATTAAAAGTCTTGCAAAGGCAACATAGGCTGGAGTGAAATTTAGGTGTGTGTGTGTAATATGGTAAAAAGAGGTCTTCAAGCAAAATTAAATACCTTACCTGAAACAGAGAAAAGGAAAATTATTAACTACTAGAATTCTGCCGTAATAGTTTTGGGTTTTTTATTCCAAATACTTTGCTTAATGTATCATGTTTATGTGGTATTATCATATAGTTAGATGCTGTTGAAAACCCTTTGTTTTGTATGTCATTGGTAAAAAAATCTGTTCCTCCCTGAAGAAGAAGATACAAGGCATTTGTAAAGACAAAATAGAATTTAGTAATTAAATGTTGTTCTAAGAAAAGTGGTTGGATATTTTTGCATATATTTAAGGCAGAATTTGTTTGTAACAAGAACACATCCTCTTCAGACATATTTGTTTATATAAACACATATATATGTATTTTAGTATAAATTATCCGAGTTCTGCTTGTCTTTGAAGGCTATTTTAGTAAATATATTTTCTAGTCATGCTTGGTACGTGCACCTACTTCAAAACTTTACTCAGAATTATTATTAACTGGCTTGTGCTATTGTTACCAGTATTTCAGGAAAAAAAAAGTTGTACAGGCTTTGGACTTAATAGCTTCAGGAAAAAGACAGTAGTTAACAGGTGTTCTCAATCAGTCCTCAATCTGGTCTTCATAGCTGGAAGAGGATCCAGCTGTCTGTGGTTTTGTGATTAAAAATTCCTCCTTAATAATCTCCCAGTCTTTTGCTTGTGCCCACACATGTTTTATACTTTTCAGTGGGCTTGGGGAAATGAATGGATTAGTAGTATCATGCGTCTGAGTCAGCAAGTTAATTAAAGGCTGCATGTGTAAAATGGAACAATGAATTATTTAGTGGATAACAAACATGATCTAAAATTCCATTTACCCACATTTCAGGTCAATTTTTAGTTTCAGAATCCATATACCAAAACCTAACACTTTTGCATATTGTTAAAAGCAAATGTTTGCCAACAACATGCTTGCTAAAGTTTCAACTGGAAGTCTGTCGAGGGCTTTGTGACTTTACATTTGGGATGTTTGCTTTTCTTCCTAATTCCAGTCCCCAGAGAAATTTCAGACACCTGTGAGAAGAGAATTGTTTGTCTGAAGATCAGCACTAAACATAAAGCAGGTTATAGATATGGACAAAAATTGCATGCCATGCCTTGTTTGGAGAATCTCTGCTCAGATTTTGCTATGACTTTATAATGATCCATCTGAAACTTGAGATCAAAGCCCTGATTCAAATCAAGATCTGAGTTTCACAACCAAAAAATACACACACACTCAGTCACACATCCTTGTGCTTGTTTTTCAAACATCTAATTAAGGCAACTTGGTGGGTTTTTCCCATGCAGAACCCTTCAGCAAAAATATTTCTCTTGATTTCACTGGGACTTTTGCAATGCCTTGGTAAATCTAGACAGAATATTTTCCTACAAAAGGGTTTAATTTCTGGCCATTTAAAAAGTACTCTGGACTGGTTTTACTGTAACAGATACTTTTCTGCACCTTTATCGTCATTCTCAATATGAAAGGCCTTGTAAATCTGCAAGACTTGACTTTCAGCAGTGCATTTAATGTATGATGTCCTAATTAGAAACAACTCCTCAACGTTTCTTTTATTTAGAGCCAAAAGAGGCCACAGATCTATTGTTCACAATGACTGGCATCCATTTGGTGTAGGAGAGTGAAATATCTACTTTCTCAAACCAGTTTATGCAGTGTAGTTTTTATATGAATGACTGAAATCAGCGGCAGGATTCAAGAGACCTGGCTTCCTCAATGTTTTGACTTTTCATATCTAAAAGCTTTACTAATTCAACAAATCTTAAACTCTATACTTTTTTCTTACTTCTGAAACTGTCCTACTCAAGCTAGCATCCAAGAATGGCAAAAGATTTTTTCAGAAGCAGAATTCCACTTAAAAGGTGGTTGTTTCTAGATTATTAAGTGCTTCAGAATTCAATTTTTAATCCTAAATGAGAGTGCTGGGCAAGTTCATGTACATCTTCCTTATTTTTCTGTCCTAGTAACAATATATCAGCCTTGGACAAGAATTTATAGAATTCTACATCTCCGTCATTTGACACTGGAGCAAAAGTGAGAAATAAAACTTCCTTCTGACAATAGTGTTATCTTTTTTCCTTCCCATATTTCCTTACCCCAACAATTCTAGAAATTGATCATTTTTGCTGACAGATATAATTATATCTAAATTTTGGTTTCTTAATTTTTATGATCAACACTTATTGACTCATAGCTAATCATACTCTAAAAACAATTCAAAACTCTCCTAATAAAGATAATAGCAAGACAAATCTTTATTCAAGATTGAATTCAAAATGTTTCTTTAAATTTACTGAAACTTATGTAATAACAAAGACTAGTTCATAGATGCTGAGTATATTAATATCAAGCTTTATTTTTAAAAATGTATATTTAAAAATTTATTTTCCTGCTTTGTTATGCAGGAAAAATGAGTGTAGGCTGAGTCAAACTTTCATAAGGTGGTAGAGTTTTTGTCAGCTTTTATTCCTACAGAGGAAGTATCTGGGGGAAATGGATAATTACAATGCCAATTTTTATTATCAAAATAATGTGAAAAATTTATGACCTGATAAATCTGTCCTTGGATGGAGATTCTCATTTTGATAATCCCCCTAAAATGAGTAATAAAGCACCTCTGATAGTAATAAACCATTTTTCTTTGACATTTCATGATAAGTGTAACAACAAATAAAGGAAGAACTTCAAAGACTGCTTACTTCAAAAGCTCTATAAAATCCATTTGAATAAAATCCATGATTTTCATAAAAGTGGTGTTGAAAATGTCATGAATTAAATTAATGGTCTACATCTCCTTGCTTCATATTGTCTGTATTTTAATCATAATTTATTCTTCCGCACATCCTGCATGTTGTTGATTGAAGGAAATATTAAATCCAGCTGAGCTTTAAGCAATTTTAAAAGGAATGACTGAATATAATTATACTTGTTAATAGTCCTGAATATGCTTTTTTATTTGCTGCTGTCTGTCATATAACAGATCAGTAAGCTTTGCTTTTTATAACTATCATTAATCTTTCACAAAGATTCAAAAAATATCTATTTTATAACTATATTGCATTAGCTTTTTTACTATAGCCTCATTTAAATGTTCTTAGTGTACCAGGAAAGTGAACCACTCAGATTTGATCAACTTCTGGGAAAAAAACAAATCAACTTTTCCTAATAAAATATTTTTTTAATGTTCCTGTTACAAAGAAAAGCTTGTTTGAAAATAGGTTCAATTGATTCTGAAACCGATCATTTTAGAGCATAAGGTTTTTTTGATAGTTACGAAAAGCAATGTAGACCACAGTGTCTAGCTCATTATTGTTCTTTTACACCACATTCTTTGTATATGATACAAAATCTTTTTTTGGTAGTGTCTCTTACACTCAGAGGAAAATTAAGGTATCATAGATTATACTGAGTTGAAAGGGATCCACATGGATCATGGGAGTCCAATTCCTGGCCTGCACACCCCAAGAATCCCACCATGTGTTTGATGGCATTTTCCAAACACTTGAGCTCTGTCATGCTTGGTGCTGTGACCACTTCCCTGGGGAGCCTGTTCCAGTGCCCAGCCACTCTCTGGGTGAAGAATCTTTTTCTAATATCCAACCTAAACCACCCCTGACACAGTTTCAGGCCATTCCCTCAGGTCCTGTCACTGCTCACCAGAGAGAGATCAGTGTCTGCCTCTCTACACCCAGTCCTGATGGTGTTGAAGACCAACGAGGTCTGCCCTCCTCTTCTCTATCTGAACAGACCAAGTGACCTCAGCTACACCTCGCATTCTTTCCCTCAAGTTCCTTTGTCCTCTTTGTAGCCCTCCAAGATACTCTCTGATAGCTCTATATCTTTCTTGTCTTGTGGCTCACAATACTGCATTTCTTCCATTTTTACAACTTTCTGTATTCCCCCACTATGGAGGAATTTCTTTGTTGTTAGGTTGAGTGTAGGGTGACATAAAGCAATGGGCTAGTATCAATCAGAGCCACCCATGAAAGGTCCATTGGTGTAGATATACAATTCACCATGGGTTTGCCTTTCCTCCCAAACTATGAATGTCATGGTTTCTGTTTCAGTCCCTCATACACTATATTGCAGGAAATGCAATATTGACAGTCATAGAGACAGTTTTAAAGTGATTTCTGTTGCACTGTAGCATTGTGCACAGCACAAATTGCAGAATTTGCCCTAGAAAGCATTAGTGACCTGCTGCTGACACTGGCTAGCCTGCAGATGCTGAGCTGTCTAATGACAGCTGATGTAAAATTAATCCAGGGGATAGTTTACTTTGTTGTGAGTCCAGCAAACACAAGGCTTTGTCTGATTTCTTTACTCAGTTCTGGTTGGCATGAACTTTCCACTAAGAAACCATTGGTCCTTCTGGCCTTGTCTGTACCAAAATTTGTATTACCATTCTTGTCCTTTCTCTAAATACTGTTAAGCTCCTTTCCCAAGGAAAGACTCTAACACAAGCTGTGTAAGACTCCAGAATACAATCCTTTTTCTCTATTCATTTCCAGGCTCTGTTAATTTGCAACGCCAGTCCCATTTAAAAGAAGAAGAAAAATGTCACAGAAATATATGTTTTGGAACTCAGTGTGTTCATATACACCAGTGTGATCAAAAATTTATCTTAAAATCTTGCATTTCTGTAAGAAAAGCATCTGAGCGGATTAGACCTCCAGCAGCAATAGTGGGAGCATTTGTTGTTGTCCTGAATTAAAAAGGGATCAAGAATGCCCTGCCAGGGAGAAGACCCTTTCATTGGAATATTTGATCTGTCATGTGCTGGAGAATATCACCATACACCATGACTTCCAGGGAACCAGTTTTCTCCCTGTCATGTTCCTCCAGCGTTTTCACAATCATTCCATTTTCTCTACTTTTCTGAAAGAGTAACAACTAGAACTAGGGTGAAGCTTAAATATCCCAGCGAGCTCCACTGGGATGTAGGCAGGACAAACAGGGAAGTGGAGCAACTTCCTCAGGCTCTTGGCTGAAGTGAATGAGTCACCAAGACTGACTCACTGCATCACCAGGATCACTGTTTGCTGCTGCTAATGAAAGGAAGGTTTGCTGGTGCTCTCATTAATGGTGCTACTTGAATTTCTGGAGTCGGGGGTAGGGGTACCACTGGCTGTGTTACCTGACAGGGGCTTTATGAGAGATCTGCATAATATTTCATCATATATCTACCTCCTTATTTTTTTGTGGTTTATTTGTTGTTTTGTTGGTTCTGTGTGTGTGTGTGTGTGTGTGTGTGTGTGTGTGTGTGTGTGTAGTGGATATCATTGTTTTTTATAATCTCCTTCCCAATCTGTCCTGTTTTTCGTATTTTTTTTCTTGCATGTCATCGCTGGCAATGATGGCATTTTTCTTTGCTAAGTCTTAATTTTATCTGAAGTGATAAAAGTGGAAAAAACCCCTCAATCTCATAAGCATGATAGGGTACACCACACCAAAACTAGTATTGTGTTATTTTTCAGTAGCAGAAACATTTTCTCTAAAACTGACCTTGCAATTTATCCACTGGGGAGCTAGATAACACAAGTACACCCTTTGAGATTATAATTATTGCTGTAGCAATGTTGGAAAGGTATTTATCTGATTCTTTTCTGAGAAGGAATTGATATTTTAATATAGTATTCCCAGGTTATATTTCTGTTAACAATATTAACAAATTTCTGCAAAAGTCATGTTGAGTAACAGGAGTTCCCTTAAGAAACCTCAGCCACATAAATATGGTAACTGAATCCTTGTGCAGTTCAACTACAGAGCAATGGTATAACAATGCCTGAATGTTTCTTTGAGATCACATTAGTTTCCTCTTGGGATAGCTGGAAAAGGTCAAGATGCATAAAGTAAAAGAGGGAATAACAAGGAAACTGATTCTGTATGTCACCAAATAACCTTTCCTATTCTTAAGTGACTCCTTCAAATTAACATGGTCAGACATGAACCTAAAAATGCCTGTGGATTTCTGGTAGGGCTGGCCATGCCTTAGAAGGTTTGTAGCACCACAGGTATCCTTTCTTGTCCGTTTTTTAGTACTGAATTCATTCAGAACTGGGTACTGCTTTGTCTGCCACTGGAAAAGCCCATCAGCCTTTGTGCTTAGCCTAAACTGTACTCCAAATATATTCTGGAAGAGATGCGGTGGGAAGGAACATAGTGAAGAATGGTGGTTTGCAGCATAGATACATAAACAATAAGGAAGTTTCAGGTTTCTGGGGCAATTCTTCAAGAATGTCTCAACCAATATCTCTCACAAAACCTTAAAAACGTGATAACCTAAGGAGAACCCATCAGTTTAGATAATATCAAAGCCATAAAGCTCTACATACTGTCATTTTGAGGGGGTGGTGCCTTTTTCTCTGTATTTTTTAAGATGATGTCTCATTTGTGATTGCTCTTTTTATTTATGATTGCTCCTTTTTGTTATTGTAAAACAGTTTCTCTCCACAAATTTATTTTTTTTATATTTTGTGCAAAGTTCAATGTTGTAAATGTGAAACATACTTTTAAATGAAAAAGGGCTTCTACAGATAACTCACAATATATTTTTTCCATTTCTATTTGAGTTATGTAGGTGCAAGAAGCATTTATGGGAAAAGTAAGATATTTTGTACAGTCAAGTGTTTCAAGTTAAAGATGTCACCAGTCGTAAGCTTTTTATGCTACTTCATATTATTCTGCCACCATCATTTTGTATTCAATGGTCCTTTAAATAATCACTTGAGGAAGCACTGAAATCAGCTAATGAACAGTGTGCTTTAGAGTGCCAACCGTATCTTTTTAATAGGTATCTGTGTCATATAAGTCAGATTTTTGTACCATACACTGACTTTATAAAGCAGAAGGGAATTATGAAATAGTAGTTTTATTGTCATATTTCATTGTTTAAAATTAGATGTATTTTAGGTGACTGACATTGTGTTTTCATGTGTACAACTTTGGCTCTACATGTTTACTTTTTGTGGGCTCTGAATGGAGAGAAAATGAGAAGAAATACGTGGTCTTTCATTTACAATTTAGAAGAGATGTACCAAGAAAACAAAGACGGGGAGAAGAATTATGTGTGTAAAACCGAGGAAATGAGAAAAGGAGAAATTGCTATTGTTGGGATGAGTGTTGAACTCAGAAATGTCATAGAATGACTTGTCATGTTTAAATTAAAATAGAAAATTTTACTCTTTTTTTCTCATGTAACTGAAAAGTTGGGAGGAGAAACAGCAGCCTGAACTGATGTAAATTTTATGTAACTATCCAGAACCAAGAAGTTCCTGGATTCAAGTTTTTACAAGTAGAATAGCCTAAGCATGAGCCAGATTAATACTGTATGTTGAGCCATACATGCAAAATGTGCAACAAGGCTGAAATATATTGTTGCCAGACAGCAGTAGTTCAGTCCCCACCACAGATCTTAAATTATTAGGAATAGTTAAATAAACATCGTGCTTACGAGTAAATGTCTAAGTACAGGAATTAAAACTTTCGAGCATGTTCGTCACTATTATCTTACTTCCTGTGAGAATTGGTATAAAAATATGACCTTATTAGATGATAATCAGTTAAAATACCTCCTTTTGCAAAATCCAAAATACATTGTCCATTTCTCTGTGGGTTTTTTTGGTTTTTGTTTTCTTTTTAATTAATTCCTAAGTAAAAATCTGTGGAAGTAAAAGCCTGGACCCAGTGACACTGACTATGTGACTGTGTTTTCAGCTGTCATTTTTGTGATTTAGCCCAAATGTACAACACTATGACTGTGTGATATTGCTAAATAAGTACCAAACCCCTGATGCCAGTGCTGAGCACTGCCAAGGACTGAGCCCCTGTTAAAGTTCATCTACACACCTTTCCTTAACACAAGAATTATATATCTTATATTTTTATTTTCATATTTATCTATAAAATACAATTGTGTGCTACCCAGAAAGAAAGTAGGTCCAAAGAAGGGTGTAAAACAGAAAGTAACGACCATTTGAAATTTCTTTTGCTTTGTAATAGTCACTGTATTGTTTTTCATTGACAAGACATTGAATTTCCTTTTGATTATTTCACAATTTTTTAATCCTGTGTGTAGTTGATGTTTGA
The DNA here is from genome assembly GCA_018697195.1 of Certhia americana. Lineage (NCBI taxonomy): Eukaryota > Metazoa > Chordata > Aves > Passeriformes > Certhiidae > Certhia > Certhia americana. The sequence continues at coordinate 10,151,820 of CM031857.1, read as the reverse complement.
GCACATTTATTTAGCTTTAATTTAGTCCTCCACAACCCCAAGCAAACCCAACCCCAGGCAAACCCTGAGCACGGCAGAGTCAGGCATCAGTCTTAGGTCCTTGGAATTGAGGTCTGGTGGTATCTTTGTCTTCCTACATCAGGGTATTGTATTCTTAACCACATGATTGAAATTGTACTTCTAGAAAATATTTTTAAAAATAGTCTTTGATAATCTATACTTTCTGAGATCTAATTGCCAATCAGTGTGACCAGGATTTCCTCAGCTATGCTTTTTTTCATTCATTACAATTGAGTTCATGTTTAGTGCTGCTTACACCCACTGAGATGTGATCCAAAGGTTCTCATGGGTGAAAGCAGGGGACAGGATCTCAGATCTCAAGAGGGGTTGGCTGGCCATAATAGCAGGACTCAGTAAAGTGACCTGATATACCCTTTGAACTGACTCTTCATCATGATAAAATGAAAATACATCTTTTCAAATCCTCTGGCCTGTGGCATCCCCTTTCTGCTAACAGAACAGCTATAGTTTTTACTAGACCCCTTTCTGTGTGTCTTATTTGGTACAAACTTCTCCCCGAAACCACTGTGGTCTGCTTCCTTCCCTGTTTGAAATACAATGGACCTGCTTTCTTTTACAAATGACATAACTAATCAGCTTCTGAGGGGAAAAAATTGAGACAGCTAACACATATTCATTACCGGCAGTGTTGTGCAGGCTGCATTTTTTCCTCACAAGATTGATTAATTAAATATTTATGAAAGAGAAACACCTGGCATACTTCCATAAACAAATAGGTCTCCTGTGGGTTTGCAACAGCTGAGGAGAGTTTTGAGGGACCACAGGGATCTCAGGGTAAAGACTTCCTCACAGCTTGAGTTCTTACACATTGCTGTTTCTCATAAATATGCACCAACACACAAATAATTTCTATTTTGGAGGCAGAAAGTGCAATATCAACAGATGAAATCTAAAAGACAGCCAAAGAGAAAGGTAAAGATTAAGCAGAACAGAAGTACTGTATGTGGGGAAAATGGCTTGTTTTTATTTATTTAAGTAGGGTCTAAGGAGGCTCAGACAACTGGGCCCCTTTTTTCAGGTATTTATCTAGGGCTGATAGTTAAATACTGAAAGCCTTAGACTGAAGAGATCTGTTGAAATCTAAGGGCAAGGGTTAAGAAATTATGCAAGACACCTAAAAGTGGGAAATTCATTCTGTTCACTATTTCAGCTGCTCTTCCAGATGGATCTGCTTTATAGATACTTCCCAGACTCTTCATCTTCAGTGGAATGTTTTCACTGGTATGTCACTGCTTTAAAAATAAAAATAATTGTGCCACTGACTTCAGCTACAATTTAGCTGGCATGATTGCTTTTATCGACCACTGCTTTACTGTGGCCAGTTTCCTGCAAGTGATTGTTTTAGTTCTTGGGATTGGAAGTAATGTAGCTGTTAGTGTCAAATTCTTGTGCAATATCTTTTACATGTGCTTACATGCCATGTGCTTGCTGTATGTTATATTATACTTTATCATTCTCCAGCTATGATTTGGGGAGGAAACCTTAGAAACTGGCCAGCTGCACTGAACCTTAGAAGTTTAAGGTTCAGCCTATATGGGAAATGATCAAGCCATTTTAAGTGTTTTTGTCCTTCTGAAGCCAAAGTTTAAAATGACTCATTGTGATGACAATTTCTGATATTGGTTAAATATTAATTTCTCAATATCAAATATGGTAAAATATATAGGTTCACAAATTTTTTAAATGCAGTTTATAAAAAAAGCATAAGTATTTTAACTTGGTTTTGTTCTTTGCCTCAGCTGGACAAATATTAGAAGAAAACAAAGTCTTTTTCATTTTTAAATTTGGAAACAGAAAAGATTGTTTGTAAAAGACAAAGACATTTTTGAAAATTCAAATGGTTAATCATTTAAGTAACACAAATGAAATTTAGGAAATTTGGGTGTGTTTTTGTTTGGTTTGGGAGGGGTAGCGATGCTGTTGTTTGTCTTGCTTTGGTCAATAGATTTTCTACCTGTCAGTATATTGTGTTAGATTGGAGTATTTTGAAGCTGTGAATTGTTTTAAGGATTAAGATTGAGAGGATCATAAGCCTGTCAGTCTATTTAGGAAAAGAAAAAGTGAAGGTTTTTTGATGAAGTTGTGCAAACACAACTGGTTTGTAGTGATAAAGTCCAGTGATGTGTATAATAACGTGGAGATAAAGCAGGACTGTGTTTAGTATTAAGAGTAGGTGGCACTTTGTCTTCTAGATAACCTCCATAAGGTGAAATGGTTTTATTGCTAATCTTGTGATATTTGGTCAAAAAGTTAATGAAATGCATATGAGCTTTTTCATCAGCTGCAATATATCAGAGCTGAGGTTTTACATGCTTTACTTGTATTGTACATACTTTCAGTATGAGTTTTTGGGGAAGGTTTACTAATACAGAATGCAGAATTACCTTCTGAAAACCACCTCTTTTTGCCAGAGTAATCTCTTTTAAAATTAGTTTCACATATTTTTCCAGAAATAATAAGCATTAATATGGAGTTTATCTCAATGTAACACATTATATAATCAAAGACTTATTTAATCTAGACTCAAATTCTTATGCACCTGCAGTTTTCTTTGTTTTCCCTAGGCATCCATAATAACAGCATTCCAGGGTTAACCTGTTCCTCTAACAAATGTGTTGAGCCTGCATTCAGTAAAAATCTAAAATCACTCTTTGAAATTAATGTGCATGCTGGATGTCTGAGGATTGGACAATTCCATCTTTAAACATCAAAAATGCATTGCAATTGTGTATGGTGACGGTCTTAAATGTCCTGACTAGAAAGAATATTAATTCTGAGTGGTAACAGATAGATCTTGATTTAATGAAATGTCTTTATTTCCTGCTAACAGAAAATGATCACAGGATTGTTTAAACAGGATGAACCATTGAAATCACCTTGTTAGACATAAATACTTAATAACATTCACTATAATGAGATAAAAAGTGATGGTAGTGAGGTCAAGTGTGAGAAGGAGAGAGTTCAAAGACAGTGTAGACCCTTCAACATAATATAACCTAGTTTTAAGGGGAGAGAGGAAATGCTTTGCTTGATGAGAAGAAAAGCCTTGTGTAAGCTTGATAAATATTAAGGGTTTGTAATGAGAAATGTGTGTAATGAGAAATGGAATCTGATGAATGAAATGTCATGGTAAAATCATTTTAATCAATAATGGAATGTGACATTATTCAGACCATAGCAATATGTCTTTTGCTTTTTATTCTTTCCCAGTGGAAAGCTTTCCTTCAATTTTTTTTTTTCTTTTTGGTGTTTTGGGTTTTTTGTTAGCTTGAGATTGGTTATGCTAATGTAGTGTACTTCTGCAGCAAAAATATTGAATTTATAATATTACAATTCTATACATAAGCCTAGGGAAACAGAGGTAGTATGTGAAATAACAGCATTCTCTAGGAATATTTATGTATTCAAAATTAATTTACTTTTTTCCCTGCTCCCCAAATGATGCTTTTAAATATGAAATTCTGACTGGATTGCAGTAGATGTCATGTTTGTAGTGGGTGCTTTTTCAGACTCTTGGGTAATGTAATAATCCCAGTGTAAGTAACTGTGGATAAATTATGCACTATTGCAGCCTAGTTGCCATTTACTTTGTTTCAGTGTTTATTTTAGCATAATAAAAGAGATCTTTATCTTTTCATTATTGAGATCTTGTGGTAGAGCAGTAACAATGATGACTTTATAAAGCCTTGTGATGATAGTGCTTTGTCAGCCTTATGGACTATTTCATTTGAAAATGCTGGAGTTCATTTTGAGTATTAAGCAGATAATCTGTCAGGTTACCTCCATGATCTCATGGAGAAAGTATTTGGGAAGATTCACTGTAGCTCAAGGTTTGTTTCTTGCAAGAGCAGTTCTAAGATCTGACTCCTGCTTAATGTGTGAACCTCCCAGCTTAGATTTTGGAGCATGCAGCAGACACAAATCTTTAGCTGTTTGTAAGCTTTCTAAGTGTTGAGCAAAAGCATCCAACCAGGAAGAACTGGGAAGTGACTGTACCTGTTGGAAAAACTATTGTTCCTTCATATTGGAAACTTGCCATGCCTTTAGAGCATCTTGGATGTTGATTTTAGAAAAATAGATTGAGAAAAAATCTTTTGAGGGCCTTGAGCTGTTGTCACATAACAATAGTCACATTCATGCTGAAATCAGACTGGGAGAAGTAATACAAAAAACCTACTAAAGCAGGACAGGAAAAAAAAACTTATCCACTTGTTACTATGTAATTTTTTTCATTTTTTTTTTTCAATTTATCTTCCTGTATTTGTTCAATGAATTTCTTAAATTTTAAAAAAATAAGATTAAAAAAACTTTCAGCGTGGAATTTCATCAAAGCAACCCAGCTGATAAAGGACATCTTACACGTGCTTATCTGTTTTTTTTTTTAATTTGATTGTTAGCAACTTATTATTTGGCAATGCTTGAATTGATCTTTTTCCTTTATTGTAGCAGCAATAGGGCCTGAATATACTCAATATATTAATACCGAGTGCTTATTTTTGTTTGGATCAATTTGACTTAATGTCATTCACATCATTAACATTTTGCAGAAATAATATTGATGAAAGTAATTGATCCCTCTTGCAGAAACCATTGTATCAGTTGCACTGAAGACTTGCAAATGTTTGATCCTGTCTTAGCCACAAGAAATATTTGATGTTTTCCATGGGCTCAACACAGCCAAGCCTAAGTAATCATTGACTGAGACACGGAGGTACCAAACTCAGAGACAGGAATGAATTTGGAAATGCTGAGTTTCAGTGAGCAGGTCCACTGCTCTATTCAGGCATAGGTGCCCCATTTCTACACCAAGTTAGCTACCGAGAGCACAAACAGAGTGTTAGCCAGGGTCTTTTGGTAACTGTATTTTTATCTTTGTACAAATATTTCTCTCTCCCTGGTATTCTGGAAACAGCAGTACAAGAGACACCATTGCCCTCCCTGTGTTCTGCCCTTTTCATCCCAAATGAACTGTTTCAATGTGAGGAAGGAAGAGATGTCTTCCTTCCTGGGAGGAGTCTTCCTTTCTGCCCAGCCAGAGGAGTCTAGAGAAAGGGAGCATCCCTTCCCCTGGCTGCCTCCCCATGTGTCACCTAGGATGGTATTGGGGTATTTATAAATGGGGGTTTTTTATTATTATTATTTCTGAATAAAAAAAGTAAGCTATGTAAACACAAAAACCCAAAATAAAATTCCACTTTCAGAAGCACACAATGCTGTGCAATGCCTCAGAGGGATACAATAATATTTTTAGGTGGCTAACATGGGAATTGCACTTTCATGCTGTAGAAATCTAGCATGTTATCCATTCCTTCAGGGAATGCCCACTAAAAATTTGCCTTGTTTTTTCTGACATTGGACAAAGCCTTTATGGTACTTAGAGATGCATCTCATTAATACTTCTATTAAGAGAATGTAGTGGTTTGGGGTTTTTAGGGTTTTTTTAAGGTTATAGATTAAAAACCATGTAACTGGCAGGTTTGTACCACAAAGCAGGTAGAACAAAAAATATGATTAAAAGATTCCTCATGCTATTTTGCAATAGGAATATTTAAAAATAAATGAGCTCTGCTGAGGGTCTCAATACACCAGAAACCCAGTTGATCCTTAAGATGATCCTTAAGTCAAACAGAGCCCATGTTGTCATGATAGAACAATGTCTATAGCTCTATGCTGGTAATAATTTTCTGCTTTTTTGTAGGAAGGCAGGAGAGAAAGCAATTAAACCAACTTTTGTTGTTAGGATGCAAGTATGATTTTTTCATGTTGTTTTATTTCTCTTACATGAAAGGTCATCTGTGATGTTCTAGAAGGATTGAAGTCAAATTTTAAAATGCAATTTCTTAAACTTAATAATAGTGTTCATAATATGCTTGGTTTTACTGTTGCAGATGTGGCAGTTCTAGGCAGCACTGCAAATAAAGCAATAATTACAGACTAAGACTTTTTTAAAGTTAGTCTATATGGGAGCTATAAAGTAGTTGAGAAGAGTGTTGGTAAAGTACAGGCAGGTTCTAAATAGTTTGCGTAGGCATTTTTCCTTTTTTTTAAATTTTGAAATGAAATTTCTTAGAAGAGCACTTGCATAAACATAAATGAGTATATGTAGTTAAAAGAAGAGAAGAATGAAGGGAAAGATATATTGAGTCTGTGTATTTCAACATTGGAGTGTCAGGTTTACAGTCTGCTTCAATTAGACTTTTCTACCCATTACCTACCCAAAACAAAACCTTACTTGGAACTCTGTATGAGTTTAGGTTGGTATCACGTTCACAACACATAAGCAGCTGCTAAGATTTCCAGAACTCATTAATTCAGAAAGTTGCTTGCTTTGTTCAAGGTGTGTCAACCCCTCATCTTTTCTGTTGTAATTAAACATTTGTAGGCTTACAAAAAATCCTTTAAATGGAAAAATACATGGTAATTGAGTTCTTTTTTTGGGTTTTTGTTTGTTTGTTTGTTTGGGGGTTTTTTTGTTTGTTTGTTTGTTTGTGGGTTTTTTTTGTAAATACAAGATAAGTTAGTGTGGCATTGGGACTTCTAAAGGAAAATTTGTAGCACATCTAGCACTAAATATCAAAACTACATTGAGCAATGTGTTCAGAATCCTAATGTGCGTTTAACTGATTTTAGATTCAAGGAGTATGAAATGACACTTACTATACAAAGGACATTGTGGTTACTATATAAAGAATCTGAAAAATCTCTGCAGATTCATTATGTGACTTGCCATCTGCTATTGAAAGGCTGTTGACTTCTTAGGAGATCTCACAGAGTGCAATAATTGTTAACCAAGGCTATTAGAAATAATTTTGAGATAAGAACTCTAACCATTAATCCCTGTAGGAGCTATATTACTTTTAAAAAGCTGGTCTGCATATAGCAACTTCTTGATGAATTTATCAGAAGCACATTTCAGATTTTGAAGTTGAAAATTAACCTGACCATTCATGACTTTTTAAATAAACCTTGATCAAAGCTGTTGTCTGAACTTCAAGCATATATCTGAGTGTGAGAGAATCTATTGTGTATAGAATCTTGCTCTTAAGAGTGAATTCTGTAAGGAAAATTAGAGCGGAACTCTGTGATCATAAGGGTTTTTGACTTAAAGAATATTTTGAGAGTATCCCCAGTAGTTAACAACCATTCAAGGGAGCCAGTTTGAATTAGTCCTGGGATGAAATTCTCATTTTCCCTGTTGATGACATTTACATCTTGCAAATACCTCTTTGTAGTTGTTTCAACCTTTAAAGAGCGGCATGGAGACAGAAAATCTTGAAACAATTTCCCTTTTTGAGACAGATGTCAAGATAGAGAAATGGCTTGAGAAATGAGAACGTGTTTAAAGTTCTGAGGATTAACTGAAGTTGTATGATATATTTGGAAAAAGTGAACATTTTTCATGAATAATAACTTCTGTGTTAAAGTTGGGGTTTTTTTAATGGCTTAGTTCTTCCAAAACCAAAAATGTTATATAAAGTGGAGTGATAACAGCATCTGTTTGTACTCCTGGAAAACCTGCAGCTGGTTGCACAGGATGTGCCAGAGCCAACCCTCACCTGGTCACTTAATCAATGTTCTTGGTGACAATATAATAATAAGAGAGCCCATTTCAGTTTCTTTCATTTTCCAGTACGTTCATGTTGAGATTAAAATATTGAAGATGGGCCAACGAGTGTCAGTGTCTAAGGTACTAAAAGCAGTGCTAAAGCATGATAGATATCTAGTAACACATTATTGCTCTCTATTATCTGCTCTTGCCTAGATGAGTGATTTGTTCTTGGCTTCCAAATAAATAATGCAGAGCATCCAAAGAGGCCATCTCACAGTTCCTGAATCCAACTTGAAACTGTGATGAACACAGATATTACTAGTTGTTGTTGTTCTTTTTTAAGTAACAAAAATATAGGGCAATCATAGAATTTGGTGCTTCTTTTTGATGAAACTGGAGCAGTTTGGGGAATATAGATTAGTTCCATCAAGTTCCTCACCAAGAGTACTAAAGAAAACAGAGCTAATTATTATATTTTTCAGATTTAATATTATTACATATTTCAAACATGCAAATACCTCCTTCACTCAAAACTTGTTATTTTTGAATATGTACACCAAAAACCCTGCTTTGAACAGAAAAAAACAATGTTTTTTTCTCATGTGACTACAAGAATTACAAGAATTCAGTTATTTGCTCTGTTCTGTATAGCATTTTTTCCTCTTGTATTCCTGAACATTGTAAGATACTTTCTTATTTATATGCCTAGCTAACACTGGTGATATGAGAAACAAGGTTTACTATTTTGTTCTCCAGCTGACAAACTGATGATATATGCTAATGTCTGACTTTGAGACAGCTTTTTGATTAAGTGGAATTAGCAGATAAATTAGGCTGCTAATTCAAAGACTAGCCAGACTCCTCAAATAAAATCAAGTTGCTCAGTTTCTTTGTCTCGCCTGTCCTTTGATATTTGTTTACAGATGGGCAAGTAAATTACTATACCAGTTTAAAGAAAGAATACAGCTCCCCCCAGAATTACTATGGCGCACATACATGCACTTCCCTCTGCTCTCTTCCGCTCCCCCCAAAAAATTCCAGTGTTTTGGCCAGCTATGTTTCTGCTCTGATTATGTGTTTGTCTTTTTGAAGAGGTTTCAAGGCACAGGAGAGCAAAGCAAGAGTTTAAGCTAAAGAATAGCAAACCATTTCACTCAATAATTTACAGAAAAGATTTCTGATGTTAAGCAATTTTAAACATTTTTTCTCTACTTTTGGTGTGTCTCTTTTAGAAAGGCCAAGTATTTAGTGTAACATTTAGTGTCTCAATGATGTTCCAAATTACCATTCAGGGGCTGGAAAGGAGATCCAATGTAGCTAACACTAGGATTTTATAAGTTGAATATAAATAAAAACTACCAGGATTAAGAAGTCAGTGTCTGTTAGTAGTCAAAAACAAGTGATGTTAATGTGCAAAAAATCTGCTATATCTAGCACATAGAATACCTACAATTAATTCCAGCCTGGGGAGCTCATCTGGGTTAGTTTTAAAATGTTGTCTCCAGAACTGAACAGCCTAATATAGTGAGAACTCTATTTGCAGGACGTAACATAAGCAAAAAGAATGCTATCTTTCTTTTCCCCTTGCAATGCCAGATTTATTTCTGTTTCTTTTATATATGTAATACAGGTATTGTCATAGTAAACTAGGAGTCTAGAGATAATTTATTTGCTGTTTTTCTGAAGAAAAGCCCAAACTAATGAGAATTAAGAGAGTTTGTGGGGAAGAAGAGAATGTGGCCTAGGAGCAGCCTGTATTTCCACATAAATCTCTAAAAATACTGTTGGATGCTAGTTATGATTAATAGGGGGGATAAAAGGATGTAATGTCATGCAACTCTAAGAATCTTGCAACCATCTTTAGAAAATGTTGCTTCTTACCAAAATTTTGGAAAATTAATGCCCTTAAACCTTTCAGTCTTTTTCCATATGAGCCATACATGATCCTTTTGTGTGTCACTTTGAAAAATGAATTCAAAGCTGGATCCACTAAGCTTGTGTGAGCTTGCACACATGTGGAGCTCTTGAAACATCACTGTCTGAATGGGACTGCCACATTTTGAAATAATTTGGAGCTTGGAAGAAAGTCATAAACTGACAATAGTTTTACAAGAAGTAAATAAAGGATGTAGAAAACATAATATAATAACTCACCAGCAATTTCTGTTTGGGTAGGTCTTGAATTAAAGTGCATAGAGGACAGTATGGTTAAAGATGCCTTTCTAAGTTTTCCCAAGAGTAAAGTGATACCGGTGTATGGCCACCACCTCTTTCTGCCTTACCTGTGTTATTTATTGTATTACCTGTGAACGAGTATCTGGTTCATTGTCAATATGGCTTTTAGACCTGACTTCTGTTTTCAGGAGAAACGTGAAAGCTGATTATCTTCCTTTAATCTCAGAAAACCTTCTTAATGGTGTAATGAGATATAAATCCTGCTTTTTCAGAGGGCATATGTACACAAAATCAGTCCCTGAGGAGGGTTTGGTTTTGGTTTGTTTTTTTGTTTGAGGGGTTTCTTGTTGGTTTTGTTTGGGTTTTTTATTTTATTTTTTTAAGATTGCAAGTAGACACAGAGGAAATGATTTTTGCTACCTAATGTCTTCTCACTGTTTCTCCCATTTGGTGGGCCTTCTAAATATAGAATAATTCTTTTCACAAATATTTTACAAACTCCAGTGGTTAAGTTCATATTTTCTAAAAAACAGGAAAGTAGTTGGGACCATAGAATCAGTTCTCTCTTTCTCTGTGCTCTTCAAGAAATTTGGTAGATTTAATTTGCATGTTTGCAATCTGTTTCTTGACAAACTTCATGGAAGTGTTTCTTATGTGAAAAACAGACTAAAATAAAACTATCCAGCTTAGTACAGCTCCCAAGCCTCAGTATGAGTTCTGTTTTAAATGGATGGAGTGCTGGATTCCCATCGAATCCTGTGTCATGGGGAAGACTGAGACCCCGTTAAGGGAAGAGTTGTGTGTGGCTGTGCCCCCAACACACCACACTGCTTGGTAGGGTCCTTATCCCAAAATTATTTCCATAACAGGGATAACGTTTCCTGTGCTCAGAGGAAATAGATTGTGCAATCTGTCTGTTGGCTGATTTCCTTGCTTACACTACGACTTTCAACACAGCAATGAGAACTCTTGGTTTTGTTATAGCAGAACTTATAAATGGGGTATTTTACACCATAACACAACTAAGAGAGAATCTGTTCCTCAGAAAAATATAAGTGACATTACTGAACTGATTTGTGGAATCATAGATTTATTATTCATGTTAGAGTGAGCAATTTGATAATGCTGACAACTTCCTGCAATGCAGAGGCTATATAATTTCACAGAGGAGTATTTTTCATCAGCCAATAACTTCCTGTGTAGTCCAAGTATATCCACAAGAAGATAATGACTCTGGGGATTTCAGTTGCTGTTATGCCTTTAGGAAATTGTTTATTGTGACTTTACTGTTTTAGAAGCTGGGCTTCTCTAATTTTCCAGATTGAAGCCATTGTATCTCTGCTAACTTTGTATTTCAGACTGAAAATCTTTGCACGGTTAGAAAGGTTGTGTCCTCGCTACCCACCAGTGATAATGGGATAGAATGAGTCAGGATTTAGGAATTGAAACTGATCCCCTGGTGTGCTGCTTGGGAGGTTAAAAAGGACTGCTTAATAAGTAGAAGTGGTTTGGGTTACATTTGAGTCCTTTTCCAGGGAATGGGTCATATGCATGATTTTACTGGAATGCTTACAAAAATTTTCAAATGTTTGCTGAAGGAATGCTCCTTGCAAATGCTTGTATATGGAAAGGACAGGTAGGTGGCGTAAAACAGCGTGTGTTTGTTAATGACTCAAAAATCACTTCCAATTTCTAATATGTAGGCAATGCTGAAATAACCTGCCTGAAAATTAGAACAAAATTTGTCTGATTGTCTGTTGTAACCATTTCATCTACATCCACCAGAGAACAGTCATGGTGCAAGAACTGAGATAAAATGAGGTTTCTATCTTCTCTGAAGGTAAACCAGAATTTTTCCCCAAATTAGGTCGCATTCATAGTGAAACAGAGAACTTGTGCTGCAGCCACTATTCTAACAACATCCATCTGTAAAGCTGCTTCTCTGTTATAACCATGTCTTGGCGCAGAAGTTTGCGAAAACCACACACTCAAAATAAGTAATAAGGTTATCAAAAGATGGGAGGAGATGCTGCTTGGAATGAAACACTACGAGGAGCTAATCCAATGCTAATGAATCTGTTAAAATGCTGTTAATTTTAGGATAACACTTAAAGGAAAGCAAAGAAACGCATTTCAGCAAGTGGTATAAGATTTTTGGGGGGTTTAACAATTTTGCTGAAACTTTATTAGATTTTCTTAGGAAAGGGCTTCCTTAAAAAACTCTGGGCCTTTAACTCCTGTGTAAATATCCCCAAATAAGAAAAAGTAGAATGACTGTAATGTGCAAGCAATAATCATTTCAGCAGGGGACAAAAATGCATGCATCCATGTGTTGTTTTGGAAACTGCCCTGCTCTATTCTGCGTTCTTGGCAATGTCTGTGATGGCCAATCAACAATTTTTCGGTTGTGGAAAAAGTGGATCTTGCAAGGATGGCTGCAGGCAACCACTCCTCCACTTCTCTCATGAGTTGGTTTTCAGCACTGAACTGTTCATATTTACTCCAGGTTTGGCTTTCTTCCCAGACTGGAGCAGTGAGCTCTTTAAAGGAAAGCCCTGCTGCAGCATTCATGGGAGTACATATCCTCAGCCGCCTGAATATAGTGATAAGCATATGTTTTTGGAAGATTTTATGGGTTACATGGAAGCAAGTGCTTTTCCTCATTTTCCTCCTGGCTAAGGAACCAGTGTATACCTACTTTAGCAGGTAATAGGTTTAGACATTTGCCTTGCCCAGGCTTTCATAGAAGTCTGGATCCTTCCATGTAGGTCTGCCCCAATACACGGAAGTTTAGTCCTGCTCCCAAGAGAACACAAATAATTTATATCACAGCCAGGAACAGATCCAAGGTCTCTTAATTTCTATTCTGTATTATTAATGTCTTGCAGATATCTGTCATGTCAAACTTTCCAGGAAGCCCAGGAGTTGAGTTTGGTTTTTAATAGCAGCTATTACTCTGATTTCTTAGAATTAGCTTTAATCATTTTAGAAGAGCTGTACAGCAATCTGAAATGTCATCCTAATGCAATATTTTGATATAGCTCTCTCATGGCACATATGTTAACTCTTAGTTGCAGGCACAAGAAAGAACAGCCCTAAAAAAAGCCAAAAATGAATGAGAAGGGTGTGAGAACAATAAAGAATATTTCTGCTCTTTCTCACAATATTAATTTCAGCTTTGTTTCTTGGATGTTTTCAGTTAATTTCTTTCCTGCTCTGATTTCTAGTAATAAATAATGAGCAGTCTCAGTTCACTGTTTAACAATGTATATGGTTCCTGAGAACAAAGTAAAGTGTCTCTCTTAGTCTTCAAATCTCTTCAAATCATGGTTTAATAATGGAGAATTATTACTATAACATAAAAGGTCTAAAGGGTAAAAACACATGAGTCTTTTTTACTACCCTGACTCCAAACACTTGAATTTGCCTTTGAGTTTTTTTCTAATTTGAAATATTAATTTAAAAAAAAACATAATTCTGAATGAAATCCCTATGCGAGGTGGCAATCACATTTACAAAATGGTGTGTACAGTATATGCATAACAAAATAGGCAAAAAGATAAAAGGAAAAAATAAGGTACATTTGCTCTTTCATAGAGCAATGCTTATAACTTAATAAGCATCTTGAATTTGTACTGAAGTGCATTTGGCCCCGGAATACACTTCGGATTAAAACTCACTTGTACACAAGCTTGATGTGTATATTCACATCATTTATATCATATTGCAAGAACTTTTATCAGAGTGACAAATGTGTAAGCAGATACAAGTAAGTGAGAGCAAAATGCATTGCAAAATTAATTTCCTTTATGTGGGAGGTATGCTGTTGGGCCAATAAAACCAGTTTTTTGAAACATCTAGCCTCATTTCTCTAGTGAAGACTGGGAATACACCTTTTTTTCTGCCATGAAAACTGATTAATTTTTACTTTTGGCTCTCTTTACACCACAGGCTTCTGCTGAAAATTAGTTCTCACTTGTAATGTTTTCAGCCCCAACTGTGTTCACCCTTGAAATCAGCCTACTGTATACAAGTATTTTGGATTGAAATACATACATTTCTGCTTACAATTTAATGAAAGATTTCAGCCCTATTGGTTTATTGATAGACCATCATCCAGGCTTCACAGCTCTGCTCATTGATAAGAACACCTACTGATAAATTTTATTAACCTCCCACTTTGAATTCTTATTGAATAATTAAACTAGTTAGATTGCAAAAGGTTATAAAATGTGTATTTTAAACTGTTGCCTTAGTTCCTGCTGATGCTGCTTTCACTGCTGCTTTTGCTGATTATTGATGTATAGTACATTGTCCTAGTTTGCTTGGACAAACCCTTTCTTGAGGCCTGAATATTCTGCCTTCTGCAAGTAGTTTCTTTTTTTTAGCTGTTAGTTTTGTTCATAGTCTTTTGAGGATGTAATTAATCCAGGATTGGGGAGTTCAGAAAAACCTAGAAATTGTTCTCTATTCAATCATCATTGCATTGTATGAATTATTTCTCAGTTAACACCAGATATTTTCTCTCCATTGCATGGGCATAAAAACAATAGCAATGCCAGATTTGGCCATTCAAAGAAATGAAACTGAGATAGATAAGACATTCTAATTAATGGTCTTGGCTTACCTAGAATGTTTCATAATTTGTGTGTTTCTCAGGCTTGAATTAGTGGTCAGGCTTTATTACCAAGAATATTTGCCGTTTTGTTCCCTATTCTTGTGGAAAATGAGAACTGAATGCACTCAGTCAGGTTTTGGATCTGAAGGGGTGGGATGGGAAGGCCATTCTCTTTATTTGGACAGTTGTTGAATCTGGGCTTCAGTCTGTTCAGACCTTTTGCTGTCAGATAGAGAAAGAGGGGAGTTTACTTTTACCTCCTTAAACTGTAGGTGGGTAAGACCTCAATGTTGAAATATTAAACTGTCATTATGATTTGTAACAACTTTTCTCCAACAGGAAAAACATGTATCAAACCAAAAAGAGAAGGAGAGAGTTGTTTAGTACCCAATATTTTCTTATTAGATATGCAAAAAAACTTATTACATATGTATATTATTTGGCATCATTTATGTAAAAATTTAATCTCAATTGTATTATTAATGCGAGATGTCTAACGCGTAATCTCAACATATTGTTCTTAAAACAGATTCTTTAAAAATGGATTCCTCTGACAAGGTACTTCTTTGCAAGGTGAGGGAAGAAAACTTGGAAGGAATTACTGCTAAAGTATCCTGGAATGTGTGATATTAAGCTAGTGTTTGATCAGGAGGGGTTGTAAGACTTGGGTATAAAAATCTGCAGTTTTTAAAAAAATGATTTTTTTTATGGAGTCCGAAGGACACATTCACAATAATGGCTATGTTGGGTAGAATATCTTGAGAGTGCTTTTGTCAACACATCCTTGATATCTCCTCTGTCTGCCTTAGTTTATTTTCATTTGAAACTAGCTAACATATTTTAAACTAATCTCACGTCCAGCTTGTTTTCAAAAAGCAAACCAGTCTTCCAAAAATTACATGACAAAAGGGGTCTGAGCAGAAAGGGGTCTATCTCATCTACATGTCTATAGATGCATATACAAGAGGGCTGAATATGTGAAGGGGAAAATCACATTTTATCAGCACTGGTTTGGTTTGCTAACTTCTAACCTCATTTTTTTTTATCTTAAAACCCATGAAATCAGGGACTAAGAACATGATAAGACCCTTTACTGCAGTAGCAAAACCAGACACCGCTGTAGTATTTTATGATAACCCAGGAACAGAATCCACCGTTAACTCAGGACCATACATAATAAAATACAAACACAGATAGTGACTCTAAATCCTTTTCTTTACAGGATGGAGATTATAGCAACAAAGAAAAGACAGGCTGGACTGATTGTCAGAAAAGCATTCTTTCCAAATGACCTGGTGACCCATCAATTTAATTTTATTTTGCTTAAATTATATGTATTGAGATTCCAGCCATGAAATTGATTGCATAATGGCACTCCTCCTGAGCCCATAGGAGTCCTACCGAAGCAGGGATGCTGGAATATGCCCAGGCTTTTGTGGGTTTGGAACCATAAATACCAGTGGAGCTTGCAGCAGTCCCTGCTGCCAAGGAATTTCTGCATCTTGTTCCTACATCTCGGGTTATTTATTGTTATTTTATTTCTGGGGATTGCAGCTTAGGATGCGTGGATCTCAGTCAGAGAGGATCCTGAAGGCAGAATGGGTGAGCTCTAGTGAACCTTTATTGATTTAGTGTTTATTGGGGAGGCAATATAATGTCTGCTGTCATCAGGTGGTGAGATAGGAAGGCTGTGTGCTTCTAAGTAATGGGGTGGAACAAACTCGAGCTGTTTCTAAGTCTCCTTTCATCTTCTCATGTGTTATAATGCAATACCCAAGTACAGAGAGGATAAGTACATGGATTAGATTGACTGGGTCCACAGTCATTAGAGAAGTGCATATTCCCCTGGCCATTAGCAGATGGAAGAACAATGGATAATCGGTGTGAGGTATTTAGTGTTGTTCATCCTAAAAATCCTCTTAGCCAGACCTTAATTTGATCACCTTTGAGGATCAAACAAGTTCTCTTCATGTGAATGCTGCACTTCCCCCCCATTTGTTAAGAAAGCAGAAAGACTGAAGGTGAGGTACTGCTATAGCTGGTAGAGAAAACAGCATTTCATACATGAAATTATTGATCTATCTGTTTTCACTGGAAAAAAGTGCCAGAGGAGGAATTTTATTTCCTTGCATTAGGTTTTGAAGTTAATTTACCTTTTCTTCTCTGCATACTTAAGTTTCATGTGTTTTGGTTTATGAAAACCTATCAAATCTTTATTACTTTTGTGTCACTCTCAGGTGAACCAGCAAAGTCTATCTGAATAGATAGAAATGGGTACTTTTCCCCCATTCATTGCATTATATCTTTTCCCACCTTGTCTTTAAGAAATGTGTAATTTCTTATACATCAGGAAAGGAGTCTAGGAGCAGTTTCAGGGATATCTTCACAGAACAAGGCCACAGAGTCTGACTAGCAGCGAAGTAGATGTCCAGTAAATACAAATATGCTGTGCACTTTTTTGGCACTTGCAGATAAAGCTTGACGCTTTCCAGCTGTCCAGGAAGATTCTCAGACAAGGGGGCAAGCAGCTTCTTCTCAATGAGGCTGCTGAAACTAGGTGGCTCCAGTGATTAGTAAGATTTATCTAGGCCATTAGTTTAAATCTGATTCACGTTGTCCTCTTAAAGCCCTTTTTGGCTGTGTTAGATTAAATGAAGTAGTAGTTTATGTAGTTCCCACTGGAAAAACTGCTCATATCACCAAAAAGAAAAAACAAAGCCAACAAAACGTTTAATGCTGTTTATTGAGGAAAATTCAATGAGCCTTTAAACTCAGACCTCAATTTTCCCTGTCATTCCCTCCCTCTGTCAGCCTCCTCGTTGTTGTTTGAATAATTTTTTTGATATTCTCTCTGTCTTCCAATGCAGCACATAATAAGTCTGTAGTGTTGAAATGCTTTGTTGCAATTCAGTGCCTTACTTTCTGTAAAGCTCAGTAAGAGTGTCAGATATAAACTAAATTTAAAAAAAAAAAAAAAAAAAAAAATTGATAGGCTTTAAGATTATCAGAAATTGTCATGCTCATTTTAAAGGTGAAATTTCTGAGAATGAGAGGGTGGAGCACAAGCAGTTTGTGGATTTTTTTTGGTGTAGGTTTGGGGTTTTTACTGTTTCGTTATTTATACCATATTTGTGTTATGTAACACAGGAAATAAGTGTTGCTCCCACCATCCCAACCAAAATAGAAAATTCCCAATATCTGCTTAGAATCAATGTCACACACTTGGTTACCTGTACCCAGAAATTCCAAGGATGAGAAAAATGCTATGGCAGAGGAAGGAAATTGCCTATGGAGTCCCAAGGAGGCTCAGCCCTCTTCTTTTGTATCTCTTTCCTGTTCTTCAGGGGTAAATTGAAGCCAGACTATGGCAGGACCATTTTCTTTCACTGTCAAAGGTCTAACTAAATTTCTGCTGGGAACATCTCCTATTTCCCCTTCCTTTTAACATCTGTATAATTTCCTTTGTCTTCCATTAATTTCATCTGGTGAATCCTTACTTCTGTGAAGGATTTCAACAATACAATGGTTGAACTACTCAGTATAGTTTTTTTGGCATCCATTGAAATAAAAAAAATACTCTTCCAACTTGGCACAGTGCAAATTCACAGACCATATGGCATCTTGTTGAAGTAACTAGATTTGTTTTAGTTTGCAAATACTAACTTGAGTATTAAATGCCAGCATTTTTTTCTAATGCAACAGTACTTCAGTGATGAGGAAAAAATTTAATTCCACCTTGTACATTGTAGGATTCCTTTTGATCCCCAGTAGCCTGGAAAATCAGTAAAAGCTTTGCTCAGTTTGTCCCATGCTGGTGAGCAGATTGACCTGGCTTTTTTTTTTGCTCTTTCCCATCCAAAGAAGTTTCAGATTTCTGGAGGTTTTTTTTTACCCTATTTGATTTCTTTGGGGCATTAATTTTAATTTATATTTTAAATTTAAATTACCAAAACAAAAAGTGAAATTAACAAATCCAGATTTTAGGTGAGTTTCTAAGAGATAGTTGAATATGAAACACTCATAGTAGGTCTTTTCTTACATATGGGTGATTGCCTAATTTTTATCTTTTTTCCTGGATAGGCTAAGTTATCATAGGAGGAGTGCTTGCCAGACCACTACAGTTAATGTCATAATTATTAAGGTATTCCTTGTGAAAAAGATATACTTTGGTGCAAAAGTAGTTGCAAATATTTCATCTGGCAATCCATAAAGCAAAATAGTAAATTTTCTCATTACTAGCCTGCATTTTCTTTTGATTTTAGTAATTTCTTAAAAGTATTCACCACCACCTTAGATAAAATATCTAAGGAGGCAGTGACTGAATGCCCTGCTTTGAAAAGCATACCATAGATGCTCTGTTGACATTTGCAGAGAATCAGTTAGGGTTTGAATGTTAAAAATCCCAGATTAAACATAAATGCCAATGCAATATTGCTGACTGACCTCCCAGCACCACATTAGTTTGAATTCTAAAGCTCAATTTTAGCTAGCCAAGTATTAATATGAAAAGGATCTGAATTTTCTCTCACATACACTTTTCAAAATTACCGTGATGAGCTGCTGGTGAGGAGAAATAACTTCTCTTGTCCTCGATTTCTTTTTTTTCTGTGTATCAAAATGATGAGAGTCTTTTAGGTCCTTCTTCAATGATAAATCTTCAAAAAGAATGTCCTCAGCTTCCTATTATGCATGCAAGCCTGTGAGTCCTGACCATCTTATCCCAAGTTGCCTATTTACAGTCTTGATGAAACACTGATTAGCTCTGATTAGCTAATGGATCTCTGATTAAAATGTCTAATTAAGAAAGTAAGTTATTTTATTCATGCAGTCAAATTAACTTCCTTCCACAAAACCAACATGAGATAGTTGTACATGCTGTGTAAGTACTTGATTCTGAAGGTGCACAGTGTTTCCCAAGCAGTGAGAATTTAGAGTATCTAAGTTTATTTCATTAGGTATTGCAAGTTATGCAAGCTTATACCACTTTTAATGAAAAGTATTTGTGCAAATAATGTTTTCTTGAAAACACTGGTTCATATTATAAAGCAATGAATATCTTGTTAGTGATGTTTTAATCATGAATTTGTGTTGTGTGCAGGTTTAAAAGTTGAAAACTTACATCACCGGGTATTAACTGACATGGTAGCTTTACTAGAGAAATTTTATTGCCAAGTAGAAATTTGGTAATATTTTTCATTTTTACAAATAAGATTTTGGAATTATTTTTGAGTGGTCTGGTAACATTTAATGATAGAATGTGATGAATCAAAATGCACTGATTTCCACAGTTTTTAACAGTGCATTGAAAATTTTAGCTTGGCTGCCCAGTAGTAATGGTGGATAAAATGGATTGATTATGCTGTCACAGTTGAAACAAATTAATCTAGTGCAAAATTTAATAAATCAATGGGACAAGTCTGTCCACAAACTGATGTGTCCAACAGCTGTTTCAGTATTTCATAAACCTTGCCAAGCTCAACCAAACTAGGACCCAGCTGGGGAGATTTTCTTTGTTTGGTGCACTCTAGTGATACAGGTGGAGTGCAAAAGTTATAAACTATTTCCAATTCCCAGCAATTGGATATGCTTTTAAACAAGTTGCAGGAGATATATTCTCATTTCCACAAGGATGATGAGAAACAATCGGGTCTATGTGAGACGGAAACAAATCAACTTCTTTTCTTAAGAAACGCACAGTTAATTGCACTTAAGAAATGGTCTGTACAAATTTAATGAAGGCTTTAAGGATGTGGATTTACAGTGCAAGTGTGGCAGCCAAATTATCTATCCATGGATTTAGGAGTCCCTTAATACTCATAGAGGTGATAGACCATGATGGCTCTGAGGAACTATTAAATCCATCAGGTCGAAAACAACTTCACATGACAACTTTTACACCCACATTAAAAGCTGCCAGACATTTCTCCAACATCCTGGCTGCCAGAAGAGCTGCTTTTCCTGCTATTCAAACTGCACCATTTACAAACCATGCTCCCGAACAATTTTTGATACGTTTTTCATTGTCTGACTTTAATGTCAATAAAAATACTATCTGTTATGATGACAAGAGAATTTATCAGGAGTTCTCTCCTCCACTGAGAATTTTGATTTGCCATTGTGAAAGAAAAAAATAAAATTAAGGAGGAGGAAGTATAGGGCCTTTAGGAATGAAGCTCCCTGAAAAGAAGTTAGAGTCTAAGAAAATATAAACCTGATAACCATGACACAATAAATTTCCAATGTCTGGAATTTCTTCTAGAAATGAGGAGAAAGAAATGAAAATTCCTGTTAAAACACCGTCCTCGCTTTTTTCTATTATGTACCTACTATATATCACCCCTTAGAGACCCATCTACTCCTACTTCATCTGTCTTTCTGGTAACCCTTGTGCAGAGTAATGTCACAGACAGAAATAAAGGGGCAAAGTGGAACACCACTGATAGCACTGCTCAGGGGTAATTTAGTGGGCCATGACAATATTCTTAAAAGAAATATATGGATGCCTATTGTGGCCAGGGTATAGAGAGAAACAAATCACTTCTGCATGAGCTGTTGGTGTGGGAAGCTTCCAATTCTCCCTCATTATGTATGTTATTAGAAAGCTGAGGCAGGCTCATAATCACATTGAGCCTTGTTTGGGATGTTAGTCAAATCATTTAACCTTGTCACCTCCCTTTAACCTCCTATCTCAACCCAAGAGCGTTGACAAGATCAAGGAACATAAAACACTTCATATCCTCTTGATGGTGGAATGTGATACTGCAGCAAGAGAATAGCTTTGGCTTCAACTCCGTCCTTTTGTTTCAATTGGCTACAATATAATTTGCAACTTGATGGAGGTGTTAGAAAAGCCCATAATGAATTAAAACTTTTGTGAGGTTCTGAGATAAGGGAGGATGTGCAGTTACATATGGAAATACATATGTGAAGAATGGCGAATATTAACAAAATATTAGAGAACAAAAGAAAAGAAAATGGAAAAACCCCTACAACATCAAACAAGTCAAAACAAACATGATAAATTTCTAAACTACTTCTGTGAAGCAGGAGAGGCTAGAGAAGCAGGAGAATATCTAGTAAAATACCAGGTTCTAAGAAAAGAAAATACCAGATTGAGGAAGTGAGAGAGAGAATACTTAAATACCTAAATTATATGATTTTAGAAGAAACAGCTTGACAGGCACAAGCTTTTACTGGACTGGATGTACCAAGTGTGAGAGAAAGTCTCTATTGGCACTGTTGAATATCCATAAAACTCTTCCAAATCATATTGTGAAAAGAGGCTGGAAATAGAGTCAGGGATGACTTGTTCCTAGGAGATTCTCTTTTAGTGCTGTAAATCTAGCAGCCACTATTGTGTCAGAAAAAAGTACTGTATTTGCATTGACTTTGTCCAGCAGTTGGAAGTTCAGGCTCAAACAAATCACTGTAGAGGATACTCATTGCAAACTAACTTTGATGGTTTTGTCACATAGTTTGTTATAAGAGATAAGATTTCATCTTTGTTTCGCAAACTGATCCTAGATGCTTCCACAAAAGCTGCTTTGTAAGCAGGAGTTCTTGCAGGGCTCAGGAGTTCATGCAAGTTATAGAGTCATAGAATGGTTTGGATCAGAAGGAACTTTTGAGGTCATCCTGTTCCAACCCCCTGCCATGGACAGGAACACTTTGCACTATCCCAGGTTGCTCAGAGCCACCTCCAACCTGGCCTTGAACACTCCCAGGCACGGGGTATCCACAGCTTCCCTGGGAAACCTGGGCCAGTGTCTCACCACCCTTCTGGTAAAGAATTTCTTCCTAATATGTAATAGAAATCCATTCTCTTTCAATTTGAAATAATTCCCCTTAGTACAATGCTTGCTAACATTAGAAGCAGAAACTTTTTTTGTTAAGAACGATCTTTCAGAGGACAAGTTGAGAATTTGGGGTTTATTTTGGTTGGTTAGGTTTATGTTTGGTTTGTTGTTTCCTTTAATTACATTGCTATGCTTCTGGGATTCATCTCATAGACAGTGTTTTCAGGAATTAAACATGCACAATTGAAAATAACATAATTTTTGAAGAAAAAGAAATTATGAAGTTATCTCTCTGGCAAATGATGGGAGCTACAGTTTAGCTGATTGCTGCCTTCCTTTTCCCACAGAAGTTTGGTTCTTTTCCAAAACTCAATACTCAATGTTGTTTTTAAAACAACAGCTTTAAAAAAAAAAAAAATGCAGATCATATTTGATCTGCAGGATTATTTAACTTTTCAATGTTACCACTTCAAGGTTCTGGTTGACACTAGAAAAACACATCTTTTCTGTACAGTTTTACTGTTTTCTTTATATAGAAATGTATATTCTTCAATAATTCATCTTATAATGAGCCTTTATTGCAGCATGACCAGGGCTGCATTTGCTCAGCTGTAGCTGCTGCTGCAATGTACCTAGAACTGCTTTTAGCAGTGTGGTGTCTGAAAGGGTAGATGAATAAAGATCATTTGAGTATTACTCTTTGATTTTGATAAATATTCAATTTAAACAGGGACCATAAACAGCAAGACCTCTACCAATATAAGCTTTTTTATTTTTTCATCTTGTCCTTCTTTGTATCTAGCATTATATTTCATCCTTTGTAGTCAAAATTACCTACTACTCCTCTTGCAGAAGAATTTTACTATCTTTTAAGGAAAAAAAAAAAATGGTGCTCAGTGGGTTATAAGTCCTCCAGGAAAACATATTTATTAGATACTCATGTTGCAGAATTGTGTCTGGGAAATATCTACAAGGGGTACTTTAACTGCATTGTATTGAAAGCCAAAAAACCAATCTGCATCAGCTTTTCCCACTTTGCATTAGTGGTGCAAAGAAATTCAATATTTAAATTCTAAATACCACCACAGGCTTCATATATCTCTTTGTAATCACTTAACCACAAAAGTAATGACCCATAAGAAAAAAATCTATCATGATATTTACCATTTCAGCTGGGTACAATTAAATTATATAAGTTAATGAGTTCTCTTAGTGACTGAGACTACAAAAATAATTCCTTTTTATTTTTGCTTTTTTGAACAAGGACTATGACTACTTCCCCCTGCCTTCATTTGATGGTTCTTTGTAAAATCACTGCCCTGAAAATGTCAGTTTTGATTTGAAAGGAATGCAGATGTTAAGTCTCCTTTTCTCAATAGATTTACGGGGTTTTTTTGTCCATTTGGAATCAATGTACAGATCTCTGTTCTCCTCTAGTGATGCCTAGTGTTGGCAATTCCTCTTTAAAATCTTCTGGAACAGCTAGGTGATTTCTAGACCACCTTAAAGTAGAAAAAACATGGAATGTTTTCTTAAAAATATATTAAACTATTTTCAATTTAGTGTATTTGTCATATGTTGGGAGCAATAGAGAGGCACTAAGGAGCTAGGAGCTTTTAAAATCAGCTAAGAGTTTTCAATAAGCTCTGGTGTTTTGCTCTGTTTTCAGTTATTCTGATCCTTTTCATTTTTCCTCTCTGCCTGCCCCAAGCCCTTCTTTTGCCCTCTCTTTGAGAGCTTCCTTGGAAGAACAATTATCTGAGCCTAAACTCCAGCATTTGGTCTGCCTGACTACTTTGCAAACTAAGAGACATGCTGTCCTTTAGAGAATGGACTTGTAGCTGTGCTGCCAGCAGACAACTGTCTTTTCGTGATGGTGGAATTCCATATTCCATTCTAGTCCACCAAAGGCATGGTAAGAAAGTTATTTGGAAATAGTACCCCATCTTTCAATGAAAATCTGCCTCAAACTGAAGGAAAAGCAGCATCCTGGTAGTCACTAGCCATTTAGGTAACTAACCAAGCCTAAGGATTTTGTGAGGAGGGGGGGAAGTCTTTAGGAAAATCTTATCAGTCTATATTTGCCTGTGTTATGGCACAAGCAGGGAGGGAGGGAACACTTGTGATTTGTAAGAGCTTTGCCATGCCTGTTTCGTGGGACATCATCAGCCTGCAGGAACTCGGGGTCTGTCCTTTGCAATTTTCCACATTTTGGCAAAGTGGAAGGTGGGTCCCAATGGCATGCAGTGTTTGCAAATATGTTCTGACAACACTGCAGTTTCTCTGTGTGTGATTTTTGTGTGTATGTGTGATTATGGAAGTTCAAAATCCTTCTGGGTGGATACAGAACTGTCAAAAGGGGTGGTGGTGTCATTTCTTTTTGTAAAAGTAATCTCCTCACAAAGTGAGATGGATGAGTCCAAACACCACAAGGTCTTAAAGGCTGAAGGGCACTTTATATATCAGAAAGCAGCAGTAATACATCTAGAGTCCATTATTAATTTTATCAGGTTTGTTCAGCTACATATGAACAACAGTAGAAAAAAAAGACAGAAGTACTCTGCCTTGACAGTATATTCAGGGGAAGACAACCTGAAGTGCCTGGAGACTGGCTTATATTGTGACTGTTCCCTGGAGAGTTCCCAAACAATGTTTTTCCCATAATTTTTCTCTCACAGGACTCTAATTGAATTAAGAGTTTCTTGAGGAGAACTGTTCATGAGAAATGTGTCTTGTGGTCTGCTTGTTAATAGAAAGGTTTTGGTAAAATTCTGTAAATTATTAGCTTCAGATTTGATGTTGGAGATAATCAAACCATTTATAGCGGTTAATTCTGCATTCATTGTGAAGAAAAGAAGGAAATAATAACAATGTGTGGTATTAATGGTTAGCTTTTCATTCTGTAAGACAGTGAGATCTAAGGCTTTAAACTTGGCTCCACAACTGAAAGAGCAAAAGAAGTCCATCTATCTTACAGTGTGGGATGGCAAAGGATGGGTAACTAATCTTGAAGGAAATCCATGGGTTATAGACTCGTAACAGAAATAATTGGTCAAGTTTGTGAGTTTGTAGATGCATTTGAATTTCCTATTCCTCCAGCCTTTCAGCATAAAAACGTGTTGCATTGCTCACTTGGGGGTTTTAGCTTCAGCATTAACTTCAACCTGAATTTTGCCTTTTTAATTTATTTGAGTCCAATTTTTTAGCTTTATTTAATTCCTTTATTTCCTTACCAAGAACCTTACCATTACTTTCTCTTCCACTTACTTTGGACCTTCTCCAAAACTTATTAAAATTGATGGGGTCTTTTTTATGTCTGCTATTAAAGAGAACTGAAAGAAAGCATAAAACTGTCACAACATTATATCAGCCTTACATATTTATGAAAGGATAGTAAACCTATTATGCATGATAGCTTGTATTCAGTGGAGATCTGTATTGTAAATGAATTTAACTACAGTTTCTTATCACTGAACAGTTACTACTGATCTTTAATCTGTCTTTAGGAAAGACAAATTATGCTCAGTATTATTATTATTGTTCTCCATCTTGAACTTTTTGCATGTAATATTATCCCTTCTGGAATGATTTAATTAGATTTTATATGATTGTGATTCCTGAATAGCATTGTAGAGGTTAAGCAAAACTAGAAGTTAGACTTCAGGCAGTAACAGTTGTTTGATATCTGCTTTAACCTGGTGGTTATTTTAATAATGAAATCTTCCTGAGAAAAACATGCTATATTTCATAATATTCAATGTTTTAAAATGCACAGCACATTTCACAACAATAGAAACAGAAATATGCAACAAGAGAGTGTGAAATATTAGGCCTATTTTGACTACAGCACAATAAGTGTGTTAGTGTTCAAACTGAACAGTATGAAGATAATATATGAAAACTTACATTTCTCCATGGGTACAGAGATATTTTTCCAGTTTATATGAGGTAGGAAAATCTCCCTTGGGCAATCAGTGTCATCTCTGGGGGGAACCAAAGAGCCTCTGCTTCAGTCTCCCTCTCTTTGCTTCTCCCCAGCTCCCTCACATCTGTAACCCATCTTATTCCAATTACACCAACAGCCAAAATATTGCCCTTGACCCTGTTTGATTTGACCTGAAGTCAAGTGGGGTTACATACCTGTGGTTTTGCCTAGCATGGGTTTGGGCTACTTCTTGGAGTACTTTGGGAATAAGCACATTTGCAACGCCTCAATTTCACCTGGGGACCTGAGCCAACTGCAGATATCAAGTTGAGATCTTTGAGCTAGAGTAATTCCTGAAGCACAGAAGCTCTCAGCAAACACTTGGTCTAAAATGAGAGCATGCTCCCTTTACCCATGGCAAGGGCTATTGGTCTCATTACCTATTTGAAATGGAGATATCCTGAGTTTGTAATGGATTTTAATTTTGATGTGACTTCTTATGTGCATCCAATCATTCTTCTGACCAGACTGACTGACTACAGCACAAGATTTCAAGATAATTTTAGTTGTAAAATGCCAGATTACATCTCACTTCATGAGGGTTTCTGTCCTAAAAATTTTCTGATTTTATAACAATTGGACAGGAGCAACAGGAAAACAGCTTCTATTCCTCCACTCCCCCCATTTCCTAATCTTCCATCCTATTAATTAAATGATTATGTAGTTGATGTTTCCAAGGAATGGCTACATTTGTGTCCAAAAAGAATAACCCTTATACAGTGTGACTTATTGCCATGTGGTAAATTAACATTTTTGTGTTAAAAATCCTATAATTTAATTTTTCATGATTATGGCCAGAGATGTGTCTTTGCTGGCCAGTATGTGAATGCTTTGAATAGGTACAGGTAACTTTATGTATCATTTTCCCCTATCTAAAACCTTAAAACAGTCTTAGTTTCATCCTTCTGCAGTCACTTTTATAATTTAATTTTACAATTAATACAGAGCCCCTGAAGTATGTATTTTGCTGGTCCGTATACTTCATATTTTGACAGTGATAATTACAAGAGTTGCCTGCATATTTAGAATTTACCTTGGTTAGAAATCTTCTAAGGGATTTAAATCATTGTTCAGGAATTTGCTAACCTTAGCCTAAGGTCAGGAGGATAATTCACTTATGTTCTTCCACACATGGTGCTGTTCACTGTGTAACTTGCAAAGATCTGGTCCTGGCTGACACCATCTCACTGCATCTAAAATTAATTTCAACTCAATCAATCCTCTAGTTCCGACTGCTTATCTGTATCTAATCCATACTCCTCTTTTCATGCAGGCACACGCATGTGGAGTTTCTGTGAGCATGAGGGAGGGAAACAGATGGCTTTAACAGCAAGATTTTCCACTGACTTCTAGTTAATACAATATTTTCTCAGGAAAATAATCTCTCAGATGATTTATTAGGTATTTCTTGAACAGGAAGCCTAGTAAGTATCCAAGTCATCTTCATTTCTCCCCCAAATATGTGTTCTGCCATCCAAATATAACACTTAGTAATTTTCTGAGCAAATTACCTTTCTTGTAGTTTTTCCCTTAATACGCGCATTGTTTTTACTTTTCAGGTCATAGCTGGGAGTTAACCATAGGCAGAAATTGGTTTGGATGTACCTAAATTGCATGGGATAGGGGTTTAGGACTAACCAGCAAGACCTTGCCTAGAGCAGGCAGTTTCAGAGGGTCAGGGTTCATTGGGGTTGAACCCTCTCCAGTGCCAGCTTTCCCTCTTGCACACACAGTTGTGAGGAAGCAAAGGAACGCCTGAGCACACGTGATTTATGATGGTGCCTATATTATGAAGCATAGAGCATGCACTGTCAACTCCTGCTAATGGCTTTACAAAGCTGCAATTCTGGCCTCGGCTTCCACTGATTTAAAACAAACTAATCCCAGCATTGCTTTCACGGGTGGTAGAATAAGACTGGGCAATTAAAACCCAGTCTTTACACGTTAAAAGAGAAGCACCACCACTATGGAAAGTCCTCTCCCAGAGGGATGAAGAGGCTTGGCACATTCAGTTGATGGAAGCAGGTCTAGAGATGAGCGCAAGTGTTACTCTGGAGAACCACTCTTCCTGGCATGTTTCCATCGTCTCCCAAAGGAAAAGCAGTCAAATGTTTAACAAGAGTTAATCCCTTTCCCAATTACCATTGCATGCTGAAGCTGTAGCAACAGCCAGGAACGGCAGAGAGCTTTCCTTCCTCCAGCCCATAGAGAAAGTGGCTTGACACACACTACATGGAAACCTCAGTAGTTCCGAAACTTCTCTTAGCTTTCAGCATTGATGGTATCAGTGATGCAAAAATGCCTTTCCCCTTGCCAACACTAGCGGGAAGAAAACACACTCTGTGTGTGTGTGTGTGTGTGTGTGTGTGTGTGTGTGTGTGTGTGTGT